>CM050325.1:63682597-63843727 GCA_027475135.1 Bactrocera correcta | reverse complement strand
TTTTGAATGTATGTACATATATGCCCATATGTATGTATGTATCTCTTACACGATCGAGTACCTTTACTTATTTTTGTACATATGTATGTATTTGCATGTTCTTTTTTGCTCGCCTTTGCTTATTTATTATAGGCGATCCTGCTTGTTGCTTTTTTAGCCCAAGGGGTATCACCAGAACATGCAAGTAATAATACTTGACTTTGAAAGGAAAAATTTTTTTTTTTTGATTTTGGAAAATTACAGTGTGTTTGCAAACACAAAATAAGCGATAGGCAGGTACCGCAATTTTTTCAGTTATTTCGGTACCTATACATACATATGTATATACCGAACTGTCTAACCGATTTTTCGTATAGAACAGTTGGGTTATTTCTGAATAGCTGTATGCCGTCTTACAGCTTCAACTGTATATCAAGCATACATATGCGCATACATAATTTTATAAAAATCAAATTGGAATGGACTCACTTTTTCTTCCGTCAAGGGTTTTTGGGCAATACTTATGAGTTCTCTCTATGTCGTTTTCCTCTTTTTGGTTTTTATTTCTTCTCTGATGTATTTTGTGTTGAGTTTGTATTCTCCTCTCTTCCCACGTTGCTTGAAATCCTTGTCTGCTCCGCCAAATGTTTTTGGGTTTTTGCACGTACATATGTATGTATGTACGAAATTTTCGTTTTTTTTTTTTTTTTTTTTTCTTTTTCACTGCACTGCACTCTAGTTATATATGTGCTATGTATTTTATATGTATATGTACATGTGTACTTCGTTTTCTTTTCACAGCACTTTTTAATATTTTTATTCTTACACTTGCAGCCAGTATGTCACAATTTCGCACTTTAGTTTTTACTTTCTTTAGTTAGTTATTTGTATTACTTATATCGCGCCCGTTTATGTATTTTGTATAATTGAGGTTATTGACCTTTGTTTTGTGTTATAACGCGCCCGTTTATGTATTTAAAAATATGTATGCCCGCAAATTTTTTTTTTTGCACTTTTACTTTTTTGTTTTATCTTTTAATCTTTCATTTTCTATTTTTTGTTTGTGGTGTTTAACTTAGGTGCCTTTCGGAAAGGCTCGAAGGACCATTTGTTCGCTGCACTTAGTTTTACCGGATATACTTACGTGTGCCTTGGATTATATATCCCTTTTTGTTCGCGCTTAATTGCAAAAATTTATAATTTAAAGGTAAAAGTGTAACAATTCAATTCACGTATATTTTTCGTTTCGGGGGAAACTTCACCAGGTTGGCACTTTAGTATTCACAATGTTTTATTTTCTTATTAACTACGTATGTACAATATATGCATATGTTTTAGTGTAATTTTCTATCTTCAACAATAGATATATGTTTTATTTGTATTCGTTATTCTTCACTGCTATTGCTGCCAGTGCACAACCACACACGACCGAACTGAGTTTCTTTAGAGTTTGGGCACAGTTTCGACGAAAAAGGAAAGAAGAGCTGGCGAGACGCGTGCTAAGTCTTCGGGCGTAAAAATCGACTGGGGGCCGCCCCGATCTGGCCAATCCTTTTTTACTCGGTTGGGTTGTGAGAAGGTGGTGTTCGGTGCGTGGGGTTGCGTGGTGTGATGCTGTATGTTGTGTATGATGAATGTTGTGTTGCGGGATGAATGCTGCGTTGTGGGATGAATGTTGTGTTGCGGGATGAATGTTGTGTTGCGGGATGAATGTTGCGTTGTGGGATGAGTGTTGCGAGGATGAAAGTTGCGTTGTGGGATGAGTGTTGCGAGGATGAAATATCGCACGACCGGATGTCGCATAAACAGCTAAGCATTTGGAATAGAAGAAGAGAACTGCAACCAAATACGCAGTGAAATAGATTATAACTGGCTCAATAATCAGTCGTTGAGTATGTATTATACCACGTGCATCCGCAAAAGACTTTTCAGCAGCCTTTTTCGTCTTTCTACAGCTGAAAACCGGTTCATCATGTGCAGTCAACTAGAATGACTGTCGATTGGACTCCAGTGAGAAATGATGGAGCAATGTTTCTATTGTCACACACCGACGTAAAAATTCGGTATTATTCCGATTAAAGGGCACTCAAACACTTCTCAGAATCCCAGTGTGCACCCACTTTGCACAGAGCATTCGCCTCTTTAGAGCATCATTGTCCGCGGTGCTCATTTCGCCTGTTTCCAGCTTAGCAAAAATCAACGGTGGATTTCCCTTAGCCCAAATTCAACAGTATTTCCCCCCAAAAAGCAATGCTTTATTAACACACGAAATGCTTTATGAACCATTTTTTTTAAACTAACACAAGTTGCTTCACAAAAATGATATATCTCATTAACTAATAGTTATAATACAACTAGTAGAAATCATATAGACGGTAGTAGTAGTATTATCTATATACCAGCCACAGTGAAGCGTGGACGGGTCCTCTAGTACTTAATAAATTTAAAAATATTCAAAATATTTATTTCAAGCAATCGTTCAACGGAATTAAATAAAACACAAAAACCCATAAATTCGCAGTGAAATAATTGCGAATAGTACGCTCAGTAGGCCAATGATGATGATAAGGTGAGAGAAACACGCGAAACACATTCTCTATAGAACATGAATTTTCGTAATAAAGTTGAACTATTTGTAAACGTTACAAGAGTATAAAAAAATACTTGTTACTTGGCTGTCGAATGTTTAAATTTTAGTCATCTGAGGAAAGGCACATGAAATTTTATAATGTTTTATCATTATAATGTTATGAAAAAACAGAACAAAATCATGTCAAATCATGTATTGTCAGGTTTGAAGACGTTCGATCTGCATAATTTTTAATAATACCGGTGAGCAGTGGATCTGAAGAGATTTACTTTCTTGATGCTTCGGGGAGTACTTTAAAAATCTTCCTAAGCCTCTCCTTCCCAACCATACATTAAAATACAAACCGATCATTATTGGCCTAGTATTATCCACCACACAAAAAATATAGTAGATGACACCAGACAATTGTAGAAACATACAAGTAACAAAAGAATCATATGGTCGTCAACAGCTGAGATCACCTGATCGAAATAGTTGATTTTCGGCACAGAGATTTAAATAAAAGGACTTAAAAATAGTAAAGAGGTAGCAGTATAGGCGCGTTAGCAATATTTTTTGGGTGTTAAGTTCCCCAAGAGGCCTATTTTCACACATATAAAATATACAATACTAAACAAAACTATTTGTAATAATTTTAACAAAAATAGATAGATTCTTCAAATATTTTATTAATGTTTTTAATTAAATAGAAAAGATTTACCAATATTTTGATACAATAAATAAAATTTTAATTAAAACTAGGTAAACTTAATCTTTGTGAATTTTAATACTCGAAATATGTTTGAAAATTTAACAAAAACGTACTTAAAATAATAAATTGGATAGCATAACACGGCAACACAGTTGTGCCTTTTCTAAGGCATTTGTGCGTTTTAGTAGTAGAATATTTAGGAAACCCTAACGAACTGCCTGGGCTTTTGCCCTGAGTCTTCCCTCATTCTACTGCACTCTTAATGTAATTTCTGTCTTTCTACAAGCTTTTGCCTGTGTATGTATGGGTGAAAATGATAGGATTTGTTACTTGTAGGTTTATACAATGCACCACACTCGCATACGTTTGTTTGTCTGTTTGCATTGAATACTGAAATTGTTATGTTCCACATGTTGCCATATGAAATTAAGGGATCCATACTAAAACTTCAACAATGTAACCCAAAGTGTGAAAAAATTACTAAAAAGCTTTCTTAAATCGCGTGCGCTGCGAAAATTATTGATTATAAAATAAAATAATGGACTACACATGTGCAGATCATATAATTATCTACAAAAAAATCGCGACAGCTACTATATGGACCGTTTATGCCGGTTTAAATCAATATATTTATAAAAACACGAATAAAGAATTATAAGGAACACGTTGCCTTATTCCAACAGACTTATTTGCTCTCTGCCTTGAAACACGGCATGTCAGCTGCTGGCTGGCCATCTAACGTTGACAGCTCGGCCACTCCTGCCAGTGTACTAACAACGAGAGTTGGTGCTTTTAATACAACGTACTTCGTGAACGCACAAACAATGACTATTATGTATAAGTACATTGTCATGTTTACTTCGCGTAGAAGGGCCTAGATGATCAACATGTATGCATCTAAATGATATTGGTACTACTTTGCTAACATGGAGTTGTGCTTCCTTCTTGCCACACGATGCCTTGTTAATGCAATATTCTGGACACGATGCTATATAGGACTTCACATCCGGTCGCTTACGACCAAACCAAAAGTCCTTAGACAATCGTTCGCATGTCTTGTCTAGATCAAAATCTCCCTCCTCGTCATGACATGCTCTTACTAAGCGCCATTTTACTCATCTCGGAACCACTAGTCTCTTGTCCTCTACTTTGCGATATAGCCGCTGACCTTGCCATATGTAGTCATCTTTCAGTTGACGTGCGTTGAATGCCTCTTTGCCGTATAGAACTTCTATGATTTCGTTTAATGCGTCGTCTTGTCTTTGCATTGTCGATACCCAATCGGTGTCAATTTGTACTACTGTGTAAACTGACTCGGCAATCGTTGTAGGCTCTACTGATGGGAGTGCTGGACATCTGCTTCACCCATCACCTAACGTATTATTTGCACCTGCGCAGTGAATGCATTGAAAGTCAAACTCCTATAATTTGAGTCACCACCTCGCCACTCGCGGTAACAATGGTGTTGTCGCGTTAGTGACCGCCACGGCGTTGCAGTGCGTGATCAATTTAACTTATGGCCAATGAAATACATTCGGTAACGTTGCAATGTTTCAACTATCGCCAGAACTTCTAATTCGTGACTGGCATAATTGCGTTCCGCGCTATTGCATTTTCTGCTAAAATAAAATACAACCTTCCACTCGGCCCCTCGTCGTTCTGCATTAGCACTCCGGATAACCCTGTAGAGCTGGCGTCCATGTGCACATCATGTAATTTTGGTTGCTATTAGACTTTTAAGCTTTTCAAACGTGTTGTTTTGTTCCTCATTCAAAACAAACTCTGCGTCCTTCTTCAGTAGCAACGTCAATGGTCGTGCCAAAATACAGTAGTACAGCTTCCAGAAATAAACAGTTATGCCCAGAAATTGTCGTACAGCCTTCGTTTTGGTTGGTCTCGGAAACTCCTCAATTACTTTGGTTTTGAGTTTCCCGGATCGTATGCCATTACAGCCTATATAATGCCCCAGAAACCGTACTTGCTGCGTAAACTTAAGACCTGATGAAGATACGGCTTCAAGAAATTCTTTAAGTACTTCGATGCCTTCGTCGACTGTCCTTGTGGCTATAATGACCTCATCGACTTAGTTGACCACTTTGTTTCGATACTTCAGTGTCTTGATTAAATTGACGAAGATTTCCTGGAAAACCATGTGATCGTTTACCAGACCAAAATGTATCACGTTATGCTCAAACAATCATCCCTCGAGTGTTAAAAATGCAGTGAATTTCTTTGATTCTTCCTTCATTGGTACTTGATAGTAGCCGGATGTCATGTCATGTTGAAAAGAACTTATTTCCCGATAGCCGAGAAAGTTGCTCTTCGACTATCGACATTACGTAGTTCTTTTTAACCGTGACCTCATTAAGCGCTCGGTAGTCGATACACATATGACTTTCCCCGTTGGACTTTTTTACTAGGAGGACTGACGCTGCGTGTGGTGACTCGCTGGGCCGGATTATGTCATTGTCTAGCGGTTACTTTACACTTTTTGACAATGTTGGTCACTGTGAGAACGGCACTTGGTAAAGTTTGCCCAGAATAGGCCCTGGTACCGTAACTTCTATAGCCATTTCCGCGTTGTTGCATCTGCCGATTTGGTTGATTCCTTTTGCAAAATAATTTTCATAACTTAACAAAATATTTATTGCCTTACCTCATTCCTGGTCCGATAAATCGCTGGATACGTTAAGGTCAACGGTTCTTGCAGATGTACCAAATCCTCTCCATTTACAATTTGTTAAGCGTTGCTTTGTAGATCGTCTTGAACCATTAAAATATCTTATGATTATAATTCCTCCGGAACTAAGCATAATATCACTTGATGTTTGACGTTGTCGATTGTTGACACTACGTTGGCCTGACGAGTCACCTTCACTTTGGATCCGCCGAAACTCATGAAGCATCTGTTCGGTTCCTGAGTCTACATCCCGTTGGCTGCCGTTCCCCCGTAACACACACTGCCCGTATCGATGAACACTTAGAGTTTATTCCCATTCAGCTCCACTACTTTCATAACTTGAGGAGCCTCGTCGTGTTCCTTGTGACTGGTAATCTTCGCAACTGGTGCCTTTTTACTGCACATTTTATCGTGCACCTTAGTTTACGTTGTGGTAGCGGACACTTGGCTGCAATGTGTCCCAACTCGTTGCAGTTGAAGCACTTTATTTATGTGTGTCTCCCGTTGTATTTAGTTTCGGCTTAAGTTGATGGTATTTATATTGATGTGATATACGAGGGCTGTCTGATAAATAACCGACCTACCCATGACGCACGCGACTTTTTCAAAAATTTTTTTTTTTTTATTATTCTACATAGTCTCCTTGTAACTCCAAACACTTCTTCCAGAGATGCTCCCATCTCTGCAACCCTTCCAAGTAGTACTTAGCGTCTTTGTCCGCAAAGTACGAGTTCACGAAAGAGATTGCCTCCTCATTTGACGAAAATCTCTGGCCGCCGAGCACAGTTTTAAGTTGAGGAAACAAAAAAAAGTCACTTGGTGATAGATCCGATGAATAAGGTAGATGGTCAAGCAGTTCGAACCGCAATTCGTGGATTTTCGCCAATGCGACTGTTGAGGTGTGAGATGGTGCGTTGTCTTGGTGGAACAAGACTTTCTTTTTTTGCAAATGTTGCCGATTTTTCGAAATTTCTTCCTTTAGCTTGTCCAATAATGATGCGTAGTATGCTCCTGTTATAGTTTTTCCTTTCTCAAGTCGATAAAAATAATTCCATGGCTGTCCCAAAAAACACTCGCCATCACTTTCCCAGCCGAATACACAGCTTTAGGTTTTTTTGGAGCCGGTTCCCCCTTTTCAATCCACTGTTCACATTGGATTTTTGTTTCGGGCGTATAATGATGAATCCAAGTTCCGTCTACAGTTATCAATCGGCGCCAACAGTGCGCTGGAAATGTTCATGCGCGCACGTTTGTGGTCTAGCGTTAGCAAACGTGGCACCCAACGCGCGGATAGCTTTCTCATGCCCAAATCTTGGTTTAATATGTGACAAACACGTTCTTTTGATATCTTCATAATCTCAGCTAATTCCCTAACTTTAATCCGGCGGTCGTCTAGTACCAATTGATGAACTTTAGCGATGTTATCGTTAGTGGTTACAGTTTTTGGACGCCCAGGACGTTCATCATCTTCCAAGCTCCTGCGACCACGTTTAAATTCAGCTGCCCAAAATTTTACGGTGGTAAACGATGGTGCAGAATCACCATACACAGAGTCCAACTCATCTTTGATTTGTGAAGGCGTATTGCCTTTCAAAAATAAAAATTTAATTACATCTCGATATTCAATTTTTTCCATTTTGGGGAAATCACCGAAATAGACTCACAAAAACGACTGTCAACAGATAATTGCGCAAGATAAATTTCTGAAATTGTGGCGAGTAGCTATTATAATATGCACAATTTGAAGTAGAAACTTGTTTTTCAGATGTGCCGCTAGCTTCACGTTGAGGTCGGTTATTTATCAGACAGCCCTCGTACTACTAATTGCCGATAGATTCTTCAATGCCACCAATAGTTCACATTACGTTGTAAAATTCATCGTTGCTGATGGCTTCACTGATGATGTGCATATTAATGGATACGTTATCCACCCCACCTTGTCTACCAATGGTACATAGTAGTAGTAAAAGTACTCTCTGTAATCTTCGTCGTTTTTACGTTTACGATTCATCAATAACTTATGCGTCTCCGCTGCGTTGTATGTTGTTGGAAAATCTGCTTCTAAATGTACATATATACAAATTGTGACCATGTTCGGAAAACTGGTTGTGCATCTAGACAACCTTTGGCCATACCTTTCATTTTATGTTGAACTGCGATCAAGATTCTGTTCTCCTTCCATCCGTAGCATTTTTGCAATTCTTCGGTACGCGATATGAATTGCGTTGCTGATGTTGAACCTTTTAATGGGTCAAATTCAGGCATAATTTCGATAATATCCTGAATCGACATCTCTCGCTGTATTGGTCTTCTGAGATCTTGGGATGATTCCCACGTCGATACACTTGACTCTAGTGTTTTTTCATCGCCGTCGCTTGCAGTTTGATGACTTCCTCCGCTATTTGGTACCGCGGTTGATTAGCTGACGTTAAACCTGTAAGCTGTGGAGTTGAACTTTTAAAGCAGTTGTCAGACTGGAACTTCCTTCCTCAATATCGATTGCACCCACTTCTTGCAGCTTTACTATTTTGTTTGCCTTGGTTCCCGTCAGCGAAAAATCGTTCGCTGCTAAAAAAGCATTTATCTGGCTAACCTTTAGCTTATTTAGTTTGAGCATCGTGTGTCCTTTTTCAGAGCTCATAACTCGATGCCTTTCTTACGTCACCTATCGTACTCGATGTTTATCGTTTGCTTTTGTTAACTTGCCGTTCTTTTCACTTTCTTGTGTTTGTAATCTGAAGTACCTTGCCTCTCTTCTTATAGGTTGCTTGCACGCACTAAACGTTGCTTGTGTATTTCTCTTCAAATGTTTTCCGTTAACTCACTGGCGTAGTGACGTCGAATTGGCGTCGTTTCGCCGCTTCGTTTCCTAGCTTCGTAGCAGCGCAGTTGATATTCTATAAGCAGCAAAGTTTACGTCGCTCGTTTGAGCTTCCTTACTTTCCGCCGTATAACCGTTGCGCACCAGAAATTCCTGTACTTTTGCCGTTGCGCCTGAGCTTATACGCTGTGCTTCTGTGTATATACGTTGCGTACAAGAAAATGCTTTTGCCCTTCCACGTCTGAACTTACATGCTCTTCCGAGAACCAATGTTTTGCGATTGATGTTGCAAATACTTCGTTGTAGACGTTGAATACAGAAATCTCATTTCTAAGATGTTAATAAAAGCAATTTTAGTTGGACCGTTGATGTCGGTTTAAATCAATATATTAAAAAAAAACACGAATGTATGAATTTAAAGAATTATAAGGAACACGTTGCGACTCACGCTTATGACGACCGTCTCTTTTAGCTGCCTTCTTTCAACTTACTTATGTATTTGCTCTCTGCCTTGCAACACGGCATGTCAGCTGCTGGGTTGCCATCTAACTTTGACATGTACATATACTAGTATTATCATTTTATATTTCAATAATTTTTCCAGAATATTCATTGATCTATTTTAGGTTACTAATTTCAGTAAAAAATATCCACACATATGCCAACAATTCTCATTAAAGAATTAACTGTAAACATACATGTGTATGTATGTACTACGTTGAGGATGGTGCAGAAAGCCTTTGGTGATGAGGCTATGTCTAAAAAAAATGTTTACAAGTAGTATTGTGAGTTCCAAGCCGGCCGTGAACGTGTCGAAGATGAAGAGCGTCCAGGGCGACCATCAACCTTAACCGACGAAGCTCACGTTCAACAAATTCAAGATTTGGTGTTGAAAAAACGTCGATTAATAATTAGAGACCTTGCTGATGAAGTTGGCATATCGAAAGGCTCAGCCAATACCATTTTGTAGGATGTTTTGAGCCTCAAGCGCGTCAAATCTCGACTCGTACCGAAAACATTGAATTTTTGGAAAAAAGGCGTCGCGTTGAAGTGTGTGAAACGATGCTTTCCGACTACCAGGATGTCATGAAAGGCATTATAACTGGCGATGGGACTTGGATTTATGCTTACGACCCCGAAACAACTAATAAATCGAGCGAATATCGTGCCAAAAGAGAGCCGAGACCAAAAAAATTGCGCAAAAATCAAGGCCATGTTGACTGTTTTCTTCGTTTAAATAGTGTTTTTTTAATCCATATATACAAAAATTAAAAATTCATACAAGCAGGAAATTATTAAGAAAACAATGAAAAAGAGTCATATTCATATCAAAAACTGGTAATACAAAAGATAAAGAAAAAGAAATTGAAAATGTTTAATATTTTGTTGCACCTCCCTTATCTTTAATAATCGCTTGCAAACGCCTTTACATACTTACGACCAAATGAGAAGGCTCCCGACTGGTAATATTGGCCCATTCTTCCTTCAGAGCATTTTTAAGGGATTCTTTCGAAGTTATTTGGTGCTTGCGAATTTTTTCAAGCAAATGCCAAATATGCTCAATAAATTAAATTTGGATTCAACGCTAAAAATCACGTTTTCCCAAAAAGTTTCAGGTTGGTGTAGGTGATATTTAGCGAAATCCAATCTCTTTTTTGTTAGCTTTTGAAATGTGAGGCTTTTGTCGAGATACACGACCATGATAATCGGCCTTATGCAGATTATTTCGGACTATCTGTGAGCTAAATATTTTCCCCAGTTGTTCCTGCATTTTTTCACTCAAGCCGAAATTTTGGGTCTTTTGCCACTGCGCCAACAATTTATCGTTCCTCCCGATCAGAAAAAGTTTTTGGCCTCCCAGATCTGTAATTGCTTTCTTTTTTTCCGCTGTTTATGCAATGGTTAATTACATTCCTTACACTGGAAAATGATCTATTGACATTTTTTCCTATTTCGCGCAATGATTTTTTTTTCCAGGTACAGATTCAAAATCAGTTTCCGCACTTTAACGGTTATCTCTTTTCCGCGACCCATTTTGCTCAATCTATGTCAAGGCTAAACACAGTACTAAACGTCAAATGCTCTAATTATTCATTAATATGCAATATTTCGCAGAAGTCCCCAAAAACGGGATCAAAGAAAGTCAACCTTTAAAGAGGAATATGCAAAAAACATGATGTGTGCCAATACTTTTTTGATGTGATTTCTGACCTCTTTTCTAGATTTGCGGGGTGAATGTAATGGCTATTTGTTTGGTTAGCCATCTTTTGCCGAAAATAGTTTGGAGTCGGTTTTAGTATACCGTCCCAGGATTTCGGGAATATAATGGGTATGGTCGGATAGAGGTGATTCTCCAGATCAAGAATATATCGTATATAGTTATAGCCGCAGGAAGCTTATAGTTTTCGAGATATTCGCGTTTGAAGTTGAAAATTACCACTATTTGAAGTACGTATTTTCTCGATATAAAATTAATTTTGCACTTATATTTTGCACTTTTATATCCCGAAATCCTAGGACGGTATACTAAATCCTTCCCTTAGTTTGTTTGGAAATTGTTATGGTAACCTATTTTTGGTTATTCATTGGTCACAGAAAACTGGTGCATCGGTCATCACGCCACCTGCTATGGTTTATTTGTTTAGTTATCGCTAGCACTGCCTATCGTATCAGTAATTTTCCTGACAAATAAAACAATTTCAATTTAATTTAATTTAATTTTTTTTTAAGTTTACATGTTTATACATACATAACAGTTATATTTTTTCAAATTTTTAGTAATTATTTAGGACTAGCTTCCAAATCCTACCATTTATATATTAATACATAGTATAAAAGATAGTCGAATTTTCTGTCCCTATGTTTCTTAGTATGCTTAAATCTTTAAAACTACGTACGAAACAGATTTTGATGCGGTTTTTTAATACACTGAGTGTTTAAAGAAGGAGGTTTATATGAATAGTGACATCCCTACGAACCCTGCTCAATAAATATGTATGTAGAAACAATGCAGTGAAGTCTAAGTGTACACAAAGTGCATAATATAAAAGAGAGAGTTACTATAAATCGAGAAATTGCAAAATAAAATTTCCAAAATTTTCAACTTTAAATGCAAATATCTCGAAAACTATAAGCTTGCGGCGGCTATATTATTCTTAATCTGGAGCATCTGCTCTATCCAACCATACCACTTTTAAACCTGAATTTGTGGGATTGTATACTAAAGCCGTCCCTAGATCTATGTGGCCCTGTACAGCACATGAATATTTCCATTTTTTGTAAACTAACACAAATTGCTTTACAATCTCATTAACTAACAGTTATAATCTTACTAATAGAAATCATATAGATGGTAGGTAGGTAGGTAAGAGTGCAGCCCGGTTGTCTAACGGGCTCGATTAGCACTTAATGTGCCATTTTGATACACTATTCGTAGAATCTTCTGTATCTGCTATAACGTTTTACCTTCTCTCTTAAACCATTTTGAGGTTTTGATGAAATTACTTATGTCTGATATGCTTTTAGTAGAAATCCATTCAAGGTTTGGTGCGTGATGGATTCCAACTGTTTTGGGTCGGATCTGTGCTAGGGCTGGGCATTCACAGAGAAAGTGGAAAATTTTTTCCTTGTCAAATATTTATGTAGGGCATACCCATTTTGGTCGCATGTTCCCCAAAGGACCAGTGCCCTGTTGCGGTAGCTGTGACTCTGTAGATACTTTTCTTGACCTATTTAATAAGTCGTTGGTTCTTTTCCTGTCATATATTGATCATAATTGTTTTGATATGATGCATTTTGTAATGTTTTTCCATCTGTTATTTGCAACTTGTTGAAATTGTTCATTGATCTCCCTTTTGATCGAGGCTTAGTATTTGCTCCGCCTCGGATTCGTTAAGTAAAGCTCCTGCTTTTGCCAACTCGTCTTCTTTTTCGTTACCGAAAATGTTCCTGTGACCGGGAACCCAGATCAGGTCTAGTTGGAGCTTGTTTTTTATTGAGCTTCGTGCTTTCTTGCAGTTGTGGACTATACTGGAATTTGTCATGGGCTTTTTCTATGCCCAGTACTTCCATTTGGAAGGTGCTAGCCGAGTTCGGTATAGACTGAGATGGTATCCTCCTCCCCTATTGAGCCTCTTCTCCATTCGCGTCTAGATGGTGTGTCTATTGAAATCCAGCTTTGGGAGGATGTACTCTGATTAATTGATGGTGAGCTTATTTAAGATTACACTATGTGCGTAGTTTTGCTGGTTCCAACCACCCAGTTCTTCTATTCTTATAGCCGCAAATGCTGCTGTTGTGTGAATAAAGATATCCATGGGTAGTTGATACAGGTTTAAGGCCCCAATTCTTGCTGACTATTCTCTTGCAAATATAGTAGGCCACGTATGCTTTATTTATTCTTTTTTTTTCTATATATATTTTCCAGGACAGTTTGGTTTCAATTTCTATCCCAAGTATCTAGCTGTGGGGGATAGAGTGAGTGTTGTACCGTTTAGTATCGGAAGTTGAGACTAAGGGATTTTGGTTCTGCTTGCGCATAGC
Organism: Bactrocera correcta; assembly: GCA_027475135.1. Classification (NCBI taxonomy): domain Eukaryota; kingdom Metazoa; phylum Arthropoda; class Insecta; order Diptera; family Tephritidae; genus Bactrocera; species Bactrocera correcta. Next base: position 63,830,424 of record CM050325.1, on the reverse strand, counting down.
ATCAATTCTGTTTTGTTCGGGTTAACTCCTAGTCCATTGGCCCATAAGTTTCACTTTCGTAGTAGTCTTTCCATAATCTCGCTGACTGTTGAAGGGAGCATGTCTGATACCAACAACACTATATCGTCTGCATATACTAGTGCTTTCACTCCTCCACCGTTTAGTTGGAGTAGTATTTCGTTCAGCGCTACAACCCATAGAAGCGGGGAGAGAACACCCCCTTAAGTCGTCCCTCTACTCACATAACTTGTTTGTGTTGCAACGCCGTTTGATGCTATAATCTTTCTATTCTCAAGCATCGATAGTATCCATCTGCACACAGTGTCATTTATACCACCATGTGCCAGAAGGCTAATTATAGCATTTACTTCTATATTATTGAAGGCGTCGTCTATGTCTAGAAACGCAGCCATGGTGCATTGTTTGTTGTGTAGTGATTTTTCCATTACACTTATCATTATTACCTTTATGTACGCATGTTGGGTCTCTGATAACTTATCCGCCATTACTGTTATCGCGTCAGGACCTGCCCGTTTAAATGGTGCAAAACTATTTATGGCCTATTTGATTTTGCTTTTGTCTACTATCTGGCCTCGATAATCAGCTGCGTTTATCGGTGGTTCTGGTTGAACCCTCGTCGAAGGTGTTTGCTGACTCCCGGGAAGTGCGTTGTAATAAGTACCTCCAGATACTCTTTTGCCGAGGAGGTCCAATTATTTCCCTCCGCCCTAATGTAGGCGGTATTAGTATTATCTTTGGATAGCATTTTGCTCAGCCTTGCGGTCTCTCGATTTGCAGAAGGATCGCCATGAGTCGTTTTTAGTTTTCCTGACTGCTTTTTTGTATCTATTCATAATATTGTTATATGGCTGCCAGATTTTGGTTCTAAAACTCTCATTGAAAGCTTTCCTTAGTTGTGTTCTCAAATTCTTGAGCTCGCTGCTCCACCAAGGAAGAGACTTTCTCTTTTTCAGAACTGTTAGCGGTGTGGATTTTTTGAAAGTTGTGGTAATATACTCATATTGCCTCCCTTTTCAAGGCATTTTGTTGCTATACTGGTAAATTTTTCGCACGCTGTTTTTCTAGGGTTCCGATATATCCGACATGGAAGGCTCATCGGATACCCTCCAGTTATCCACAGCGAAGCAGTCTCTGTCTGTTGATACAGTGAGGTCCAGCACTTCCTCCCAACCCGGAAACCTATCAGAGCTTAGAAAAATAAAAGTTGGCTTATCGCCCTTGTATCATTTACTTAAATTGATATTCAGATTATATTGCAAGACTGACTCAACTCTGTTGTTTATACTGGAGCTACCCCATACAGTGTGCCTTGCGTTTATATCACACCCTCTTAAGGCATCTTCTTTCCTGTCGCCTTAGAAGATTTTTAGCCTGGCCTTGCGAATTCAGAAGCTGATTTTGTAGTCAAAGCCTAAATGGACTCATCACAAATGGCTACCAAAATTGGTCTACTTGCTTTGTTCCACTCATCTATACCAGGTATAGATTTGTTTTGCAGCTTGATGCACCTCAGGAGTTTTACGTCTGGCTCGTCTATACGGGGTAGCCAAATGCGAGCACAAGGTCTCTTCGGTATGTCCCTGATGGGTATAAGCCTCAATTGGAGGCCTTCAACGGCGTTGCTGATTTGGCAACACTACCCGTCAGGGTGACCCTGTAACCTTTGGGGGTCTCAGAGGAGTCAAACTCCGGGTGAGGACCCGCAGGGTTGTCGACTAATATAGGCAAAGAAACTAATAACGTATAAAATAATAAATAAACACCAGCTTGAAGACGCTCAGGTTGATACCCTCAACCTAAAATTAAGAATAAAGTAGGAATTAATCTTCTTTCAAAAAATAAAAAAAAGCTTAGCACCATACTCGAAAATCTGACGTCGTTCTCCACCCATATTTTCTGAATTGTGCTCGGGGAGGAGGAATTTCCGCCTCTAATGGCCACTTGAAGGCTATCCCTGGCTACATCGCAGAAATGCCTTGCTGTTGTTGTACTGCTGTGTTCACCTTCACTCCGCCTAAGTTTTTTTTGGCAGAGTTTCTGATTGTTCCCTTTTCAAGAAGCTTTCCTACTCCTCTACTATTGATTTGAGGCGCTTTGTTTCTCCCTCATCAACTGGGGTACCGGCTGCCTGTACTTTTGATATCTTTCCCACTATAAAGACTGCCCTACTACTACTACCATGATCTATGGGTCACACACAGTAGAGCGAGGAGTGATAGATCATACTACTACTACCATCTATCTCCTTTGATGTTGATCGCCTCGTCGTGCCGAAGGGGCTTAAGTAATACTAAAGTGTGCATCTCAAAAAAAATGCACTATGCTCATACGAACTAAGAGGGACACCTCATAATTCCCACAGTAAACTATGGAGGGGTCCTTTAGTAATAATATAAACTACAAACTGAATTTTCATTCTTAAAAACAATTTTTGGCAACATTTATGCATGGTATTTATTATATTAACGTTATTTTTTTGGTAAGGTGGTTATCGGGTTATGTGATAAACATCCTATTTATGGTTATTTGCTTATTTTTGCACAAACATCTGTTCAGTGTTTACAATTATAGTTGAATGAAATTCCTACTTATAAAATGCATAAACAAAGTTTAAAAAGCAAAATAATCGAATTTAAAATAAGTTCTTCTATTCAGGAAATAGACTTTAATGCCCGGTTTCACAGTCCATACTTAAGTTGTGCCTAAATAAAATCTTAGCTAAGCATTGTTGCAAAATGAGTAGTCGTTTGCGTTTCACAGTCAATGCTTAATTTCTATAAAATTTTATTATGATATATGGCAACGTTATGGGCAACATATGTTTTACAAATGTCATTCATAAAAATATGTTTGAAATATTTGAATTATAATAGACAATACATAAATTTGCGAGGAAAATTATATCAAAAATTGATGAAAACAACAAAAGAACCCCAAATTTCATCACTAGCGAGTCGGAGCACCTATGGGAACTGAAGGAAAAGTACATATAAGCTGTTTTTGAGTGCAAGCGAACGGACTCTTGCCCTACGCTACGAAAGATGTCGCTGAAAATTCAAAGCAAATTCAAAACAAAAATCAGCTGTTATTTAAGCATTGCTTAAGCCTCCCATTTTCAGTGCTTAAGCATAACCTAAATATGAACTGTAAAACACTATTTTCCTGTTTTATCTTAAGCACAACATAAGTATGGACTGTGAAACCGGGCATAAGACAAGCTAAATTCAACAAAGTACATACATACATAGTCAGTATCGTGATAGAGTCGAGAAGTTTTGTAGTTTGAAACAAATAAAAGTCCGAGAGAGTCAAAAATTTGTTAATAAGTAGGTACTTGTCTTCTGTGTGCTGCACAACATACTCTTGAATGGGCGAGATTTATTGATTATTATGTTGTATTGTCATTATTATTATTTTTATATTTCATTTCTATTTCCAATTTTCTCATCCTTTCATTTTGCTCCAACTCCATTTTTTTGAGTTGGAAATTTGTTGATTGCAAACAAAACACAGCTGTTGATAGCTGAGTTTCCAATAAGAAAATCTATTTTTTGTGCTGCCATTTAGTTAAAATCCAATGACTTTCTAACACTGGAAATAAGCAAACAACCACATGATCTGTAAACAAGGGCCTAGCTTGGTCAAAGTTGGTTATTTTGTCATACCGCATTTTGTTGTTTACTTAATCACATAACCCGATAACCACCTTATCGTGAACAGCCTACTTATATATGGTTTATATATAATTTATAGGCACGATTAAGACTCTTTTGGCGCCGCGATCTGAAGGTATGGGCGGATAGAGGAGGTCCTATATGGGTATATTTTGTATATTTGTGTTTAAAGTTCAATTAATTCATATAAGAAATTATACATTCACAGTTTGTGTGTTTATATTCATGACAAAATTATTCAAAAATTTTTCCGTTTACTATTTTTCTCATTCATATAAATTATATAATCAATATTATATATTTTTTTTGCATTGGCGGCCTTTGGTGTTCAGAGTTCTTTTGTCCCGAACTTCTTTCGCTTTGGCGGCCTTAGGCCGCGCTTGAAAAGAATAACCCTGGTCGGTTCAAGACTGGGGTGTTCAGAGTTCTTTTGTGTCGAGCTTTTTTCCGCACTAAATAATAATAAAGATTATACAGAGAACACTTTTTATTCTTTTTTTCACTACACAAAATGTGGCAGCACTAATATTTGTAATAAATGTAAAATCACAAATTTTTTAAATTGTAGGGGCGCTAAATAGTTTTTTAAGTCTATTTATTTTGTTAAAAAATGCACAATAAATATGTACAGTCCAATTAAAAATAGTTGAGTTAAACATAGTGAAATAGCGTGCATTTCTTTCAGAAATTGTTGAACTTTAAATACAAATTCTTATATCGAAATCTATAAGTCTCAGATTGTTATACATACGTGTATACATTTTTTAATCCTGAAGTGTTCCTCTATCACTCTGAACCATCAAATCGCGGCGTTAAAAGAATCATAATATTGTACACTTTGTATAATATACAATACTAAATACAGCAATTTACTAATTCCTAATTACAATTTGGGCATTTGCAAGATAATTTAAAAATATTTTTTCAGATTAATTTAGAAGTATTAATATGAGTAATTTAAATAAATCATAAAAATTCTGCTTTGGCTTGTTGGTCAAGTTTCACCCTTTAATTTTTGCGTTAATGGTTGCCGTAATAAATCCATTCTTTATCACTAGTCACAAAAACGCGGAGTTAAGCTATTTCTATCGCGTTCAAACAGAACTTAAACATTTTGATATTGCGACTTTAGTGGCTCCCAAAGATTCTGTGAGGGTTTCTTATGTTTGCAGCAATCTTTTTCGAATAAGGCCCCTAGGCTGTTCTTAGTCTATTAAGTCAAAATCACCACTTTTAAATCGTGCACACCACTTCTAGGCCGAAAGCTCGGCTAGTGCATGCTCACCATAAACTCCAATAACCACTCCACCAAAATAGACTTTCGGGCCATATATAATTCAAGTTTTGAAACTTTCGAAACAACGGCAAAAAGCGGAAATGAGAAAATGAGTTTGTTGAACCTATAGTATAGTATGCCGTAAATAGTTAGATGCTTTTTATGGGACATTTATGCCCGGTTTCACAGTCCATACTTAAGTTGTGCCTTAATAAAATCCTAGCTAAGCATTGTTGCAAACTGGGTAGTCGTTTGCGTTTCACAGTCAATGCTTAATTTCTATAAAATTTTATTATGATATATGGCAACGTTATGGGCAACATATGTTTTACAAATGTCATTCATAAAAATATGTTTGAAATATTTGAATTATAATAGACAATACATAAATTTGCGAGGAAAATTATATCAAAAATTGATGAACACAACAAAAGAACCCCAAATTTCATCACTAGCGAGTCGGAGCACCTATGGGAACTGAAGGAAAAGTATAAGCTGTTATTGAGTGCAAGCGAACGGACACTTACCCTACGCTACGCAAGATGTCGCTGAAAATTCAAAGCAAATTCAAAACAAAAATCAGCTGTTATTTAAGCATTGCTTAAGCTTCCCATTTTCAGTTCTTAAGCATAACCTAAGTATGAACTGTAAAACACTATTTTCCTGTTTTATCTTAAGCACAACATAAGTATGGACTGTGAAACCGGGCATTAGTAATCGAACTCGAACATACATATGTACACGTGTGAAATAATAATAGGATATTTAACTATTAGGTAATTCTCACACTTTTTTGTAAATGTCAGTATTTGTCAAGGTTTGTTTTATCACCTTCAGGCATTAGTAAATCGTTCACTTTTTTCACCCATTCCGCCGGCGGACTCGTCACAATGCCGTGACTATTAGTTTCCAACATACCCATTAAAGTCTTGAAAGCCTTCGCGTTGGTGAACTAAAGCAAACACTTGAAAATATGTTAAGCAATTTTCGGGAACATTACATTTACAGCAGTTAATTGCTCGTCCACTAATGATGTACAAAATACTACCAAAAGTTATTCCATTTGTTGTTCAAAGACTTCACCCAACATTTTGTGAAATATTTTTTGTTCTGCATTTACTATTAGTGATTGGAAGGATTGAAGTGACTATAGAAATTGTTCTTTGTTGTTACTTTGTTTATACATGTCCATTAAACGAACAATTAACATAATTATACTAGTTCTCGACGCATAATGAATTTTCTGAAAGTGTCGCAAATTCTGAAAAAAGTAATGTGCAATTTGTTTACACCTATGGTACTTCAATCAATGCATTTATTGGGTGTGTGTTGTCTGTGTGAAATGCACCCATACAAGCATCTTGATGGTACTTATTTAAAGCCTCCATACGACAATCTTCGGAACAGTATTGAACTTTATAATAGGGATATTGTGAAAATTTTTGCAACCATGGTGTTGTTGGATCGTACCCTGGCAACGGCACTAGCAATGCACTGTTATTTGCAAGGCTATGCACATTTTCTACAACAATGCTTTGTTATACACACAAAACAGTAATCAGAAACTTACATTTGTCCTTTAGGAACAACATATAACCAAGTACTTACAATGTTACATTGTCTGACGACACGTCGAGGAATCGCAGCGGCTTGCTCAACACAATTTCAGAATTTTATAATTACTTTGACTCAATACATAATTATTCAGGAGCTGAGAAAGCAAAATATGTAGTAAAAGCCTTTTTCCAAAAATTAAAAAAAATATATAATTAAAAAAAAAAAAAAAAATACAGTGAATCAACAAAGCTTACATACACCTAGCTCTATTAAATTACGACACGTTTATTTGTTTTAAAATTAATAAATTTTGTGTTTTTTTTTATCCATTTCAAAAGATGTATATTTAACAATACATATTGCATATAAAAATATTTTTATACAAATAAACAAAAATTAATGCTAAATCTTAAAAAAAGAGTGAGCTGTCAGTTGCCAGCTGGCAGACGTGAAACATCGAAATTATTTTATACAAGTAATAGGTTAAAAAGTACAAATTATGACGGGAACTAAATATGGTACACAATGAAAGAATACAATATTATGAATTTTTTCCAGAAAATGATGGCAGATAGTTTATTCAATAAACATTTATTTTCTTTATATACAAAATTTTATCCAAATATTTGTTTTAAATCACGTCAACTCAATTATTTTCATCGGTGACTTCCGTAATAGTTACATTCGAAGTTGCCTCTGACGGTATTCCTGTGACAATTGGTCGATGATAACTGAAGTATGTTGCAAAAGTATTAGACATCACATTATCAAGATATGTAATAAATACAGCATATATTATTATTCCATATCTCGTAGTACATTCTCCCGGATTGTTTTTTATTTCCAACTGAAATTTTTCTTAGAGGAACGATATTAACACATTGCCATCGGGCGATTTTTGCATCAAACTATTTCGGCGTGTGAATTAAAACTGCGGTTATTATTTGTCTAATTAAGATATTATATTGAAATTTTTAGATCACCTAAATCATTAAAAGCGAGACATCTCGGTTCCCGATGTCTACGTAATTTTTTAAAAAACGAGAAATCTCGTTTCCAGATGTCTATGTAATTTTTTAAAAGCGAGAAATCTCGTTTCTGCAATGTGTTTATGGCATATACCCATATACATAGATATGATTCTCGCCGTGGCGATGCAGGCCGTGCAGAGAACGTTTATAGTAGAGAAAATATAAAAATATTTTTTTGCTAACTCGGTCGAGATGAGGGAATTTCACCACTGCCAGCTGGGCAGGAGAAATTTTAACATTTTTGCTTGAACAGAGCTGAGCGTGGAATAAAAATTATGCTCAAAACTACTTATATATGTTTTGCTCTAACAGACGTATGTATGTTTGCTCTTTCGCTTATACATACATATAGCATGTATTCAAATAAATTCCTTCTATGCATATTTATGAATATTGATGCAATTGAATACATTTGAATTAAGTTACTTTTTTAAAGCAATATTCGTAAATTTTTGAAAATTCTTTGTTTATTCTTCCAAATCAATTTCATCCCCTTCAAAGTAATCCTCTCCCGATGCATGCACTTATGCCAATGGATTTTATAATCTTCGAAACACTGGTTGTAGTCAATTTCCAGGATGGCCTTCAGTTTCGTCTTCGCTGCGGCTTGAATCTCCTCTATCGTATAAAAACGGTGTCCCCGGAGCGGTCTTTTGAGCTCGGTGAACAGCCAGAAGTCGCACAGCGCCAGATCAGGTGAATACGGTGGTTGCGGAACGATATGGGTTGAGTTTTTGGCGAAATGATTACGAATTACGAGGGCAGTATGGGATGGTGCATTATCGTGGTGTAAAAACCAAGAATTGTCTTTCCACAAATCCGGCCCAAAACATCCCTTAAAATGGTATTGGATGAGCCTTTGATATGCCAACTTCATCAGCAAGGTCTCTTATTGTTAATTGACGATTTTTCAACACCAAATCTTTGATTTATTGAACGTGAGCTTCGTCGGTTGAGGTTGATGGTCGCCCTGGACGCTCTTCGTCTTCGACACGTTCACGGCCGGCTTGGAACTCACTATACCACTTGTAAACATTTTTTTTAGACAAAGCCTTATCACCAAAGGCTTTCTGCACCATCCTTAACGTATACGCAGCAGAAAATTGATTCCGTAAACAAAATTTAATGCAAATTCTTTGCTCAAAAAATTTCGATATCGCAAAAAACGAAAAACTCACTTTTAGCAGCTCACAAAACGACACGTATCTCAAACACTAATGAATATTTTGACATGAAATTTGACATAAATGTGACTGACAGTACTACCAGCCTAAAAACAAAAAAAAAAAAAACTAATTCTCCAAATCCTTCGACGTGCGAAGTTTAAATTCAAATGTCACCTTTTTGGGCACAGTAATATATTCATATTTATGTGCATACTTCATTACATATGTATATAACAAACTATAATAATAAGTTAAAAAAATTAAATATAATACAATATGTAGTAATAAATGTACATAAATTGTATACATATTTTACCAATAAAAACTTATGTACTCTTTCGCGAATTCAAATCATATCTGTGTCGTTTTGTCATAACATCTTAAGTCTAAAAGTCGTGTTTGGAGATATTAACGATTTTGTATAAAATCATTATTAAATTAAAATTAGGCAAGTTTTGAAAAATAGCTTGTTTGAAAGTATTATTTTTTTGTTGATTTGTACTTAAGATTTTGTTACGGAAGAAAGACTAGAGTTTTTAAAATTAATAAGTAGACATAAGGGCTTCTGTTAAAATTGAAACAAGTAAGTAAAAGGACGTAGGACCTTTGTTTAATTTTTTGATTCCTTACAAAAATTTAAAATTTACAGTCTTCAGTTCTTATATTTTTATTTAAAACGAAATAAAATCCAAAAAATAAAGAGCAATGTTTAAATTTTTCAGTCAAGCTTTTAAATATTTGATTGTACTATATTTAATCGGTGCTTTCATATTTTTCGGTAAGATCTGGATGACAGTCTAACATATCTTCTGAAGATAAGTTCATATAGAAGCCTCTATAAATTTCATCCACTAGCGGCAGCATATCTATAAAATCATTTTTTCTTTTTAGTGCTAATTTTTATTGGTGCAACATAACAATTTTTTACATTTTTTATTTTGATGGAATCGATTCCTCGCTTTGTTATATTAATGCATTTGAAAGGATCACCTTCACTTAATGATGTTTTAAAATATATTTTACCGTATTCCTTAGTAAATCTGAACCGTTTAATGTCATGCCAATTGAATTTATCAAGTAATACAACGCAAAATCATATATATTTGATTGATCTATTTCGTTAACCTGAAATTTTTTCTTCATTCCGACTCTTCTTATAAATTGGTACCTATCTCGGAGATGATGGATTTTTATTGAAGATTTCTTTTTCTCTATAGCAGCGTGGTCACTATCGCATACCATGTGTGTGTATCCAGGCACCATGAATTTATGATCTATAGTGCTTAAATTGTTTTCTAGTTGCATGAAAATAGCAAACATAGTTGCAACGAAAGAGTTTTTGTTTAGGCCGGGGCAGCAATCACTGTAGAAAACAATATGATTTACGTTTGCATTTAATTGCAGTAAATGAGTAAACACGCATGAAGCTATTTCGTTTCCACCTCTTTTAGCTATTGCTACATGCCAAATGTAGATAATTTAATGCACAGTCATGTATGGTAAGGTTAAAGGTCCATAAAGGCTTTTTGTAGAATGACAGTGAAGTTCTCAACAGAGGTGTGGGAAGGCACTTTTGAAGATCGAATCAAAACACTTTTACTTTATTATCACTTAGAGAATTTTCTTTATCGTTTTTTTTTTAACATCATGAGCTTGTTGTGCTATATTGAGATGTTCAGTTTGCTCTATTTTTAGAGATTCATGTTCCTCAGACTTGGCAACTTCTATTTTACATTGAAGCAAATCACATTTGCGGCAAGCGTCAATTTTAGGGTTTTTTTAATTTTAAATTGAGGGTGCCAAAGAGTTGAGCATATTTTGAAAGCGACACGGAATATTTGTATTTATCTTTATAAAGGCGATACAATTCACCTACCGACAAATCACTCGGTAGATAACGCTTAGAAGTATCACGGCGAGTGTAGTGCGACTCATATGATGGAAAGCTTTTTATGAAGTCTAAAATTCCTTGTTCTCTTTCCTGAGAAAGCTTTTTTAGAGCACGAATGTTTTCTACGCAAATCTCCACTGACTCCTCCTTCAAGCTTTGACTTCACAACTGTTTTTATGAACTGCTAGGGTTTCGGACAACATGAATTTGAAGCATTTTTGGCAAACTGAAATTCTATTACCACTAACTTCCAAAAAATAGTAGTAGCAATTCGATCTACTTCGAGGATTTCTTTCGTGTTTTACTCGTTTTACAGTGTTAGTTTCCTGAATTTCAATTAAGCCGGACATATGCCTTACGTAAGTTATAGGAGCCTTGTTCCCAGTATTGTTTGTGAATGATTTGCTGTTCCTCGTTTGTTATTCTTTAAGCTCATCTTTTTCTGCAAGATTCCAGCGGGCGCACAATACGAGCAGGAATAATTTTTCCAGATGCTGAAGTATAACTTTCCCCGAGATTCCTTGATTCTTTTCACGAGGTTTTCTTCACTTTCCGAAATTTCCTAAATTTAAAATTTTACTATTACTATCCAATAAATGAGTTTAGTACTTACAACTTCGCTGTCTAAATCTGAGCTTGGAGCAGTGCAACAACCGAATTATCACTAGAAATATCAACATTACTCACATTGTTTATGTCTAATAAGCTAACTAAATTTTCACTTTCCATTTTACTAAGCAAATACTCTTAACAGATCGACAGTATTTCACCAACTGAACAGCTTAAGAAGAATAAGAAACGGAATGAACACTCACAAAAATAACCTTATGTTGATTTAAAATGCCGTTATCGGCTAACGAAAATTTAGCAGATCATTCTAAGTATAATTAAGATGTTTTGTTATACGATGTATTTCGCCTCCTTGATACTTTGAATTTTATCATAAGCACTTATATCCAATTATTCAAAAAGAAGGGACGTTAAAAAGTAAACCGAGACAACTTTTTCTAAAACGGTGGAAATTGAAAACTGATCGGATCCAAATGTGCATTGTAAGAAGACATAGCAGGATATGACCTTAACTCGATTTTGACTAAACTCGATTTAATATGTTATTACATATTTCCACAGATATTATCAGTAATAGCAAGTGCGCGCTGCTCGTATGTATATACATAAATATGTGCGTATGACATTGGCACAAATAATGCATACACAAACCTACATACTTGTATGCTGGTCGAATGGGGATGCAAAAGAACCAACAGCAGAGAAAAAACCTTACTAGAAGTCTTTGCTTCTCTTGATCTGAAGGCTTTAAATGTAGGCAATCAATGCACATTTAACAAAGGTAGCCGACAATCGGTGATTGATTTAACATTTGTTCACTCGAGTTTAGTTCGCAGATCTCACTGGAAAATCAGCGACCATTACACTTTCAGCGATCACTACGCAGTTATATTCGAGATAAATTCAACAAACGCGCTAAACCACGACAGGGTTTATCGACCCAAAAAAAAGTAACTGGCGACTAAAAACATTTGACCCAGACCTCTTTGAAGAAGCCTTCAGACAACTACCCTTCCCGACAATCTGTTGTCGGCTAACAAAGCTGCTCGGTCGATTATGAGTTGTATTAAGAGTGCATGCGACGCTTCAATGTCCAAGCTATCGCAAACACCGCCCCCCGGTATATTGGTGGAACGAGACAACCGCAAGATTACGTAAGGAATGCCAGCAAGCAAGACGCTGGTACCAAAGGTCCGGTGGTACAAAATCACTACAAGGACAAAAACACTACAAGGACAAAAGAAAATTGCTAAAACTCCGCATTAGCGTACAAATGACAACCACCCCCTCAACAATTGATAGAATAGTTTCGGTACTGTTCTGTACCCGAACTCCACTAATACAGGATATACCGGCTGTTTCGAATGAAGAAATCCGAGAAGCATGCAAACGATTAAACCCATCTAAAGCCCCGGAACCAGATGAAATTCCGAATACTACATTCTTAACATGCTTATAACGGCGATTGCCAGAAACATAGACCCTTTTCGAACAATGTATAGTATATGCATCCAAGAAGGCCGCTTTCCCACCATTTGGAAAAGGCAATATCTGATTTTACTGCCGAAACCTAATAAACCAATGAACCGACCCACTTTCGGCCCCTCTGCATGTTAGAATCCGCTGGAAAGGTTCTGGAGCGGATCATATACCAATGGCAATTGAAGATGTCGGTGGACTATCCCCAAACCAATTCGGAGTCAGAAAGGCAAGATCCACAGCTGCAGCGGTAACCCTAGTAAAGACCCTGGCTGCACGGGATATTAGTGGAAAACGATGGAAAGGAGGCACAATACAGTACTGTATGGTGGTAAAGCTGGATGTACAGAATGCCTTTAACTCGGCATCCTGGCATAATATATTGAGTGCACTAAAAAGCTTCTCCGTGCCTCAATACCTTTACAACATTATTGTAAGCTATTTCGAGGAAAGAACTTTGAGCTACAACACAAACGAAGGCTCCAAAAAATATAAAGTCACAGGTGGAATACCCCAGGGATCTGTACTTGTCCCGCTACTCTGGAACATTATGTACGATGGAGTCCTGCGACTTAAGGTACCTAAAAACGTACACATCATTGGGTTCGCAGACGATATCGCTATTGTGGTTATAACAAAACATATGCACGATATAGTTTCGATAACCAACAGAACAATAGAGTTAATAAGCGATTGGCTCGAAACTAACGGACTGAACTTAGCGGAGAGAAAGACGGAAGCGGTACTCCTTACTGGCAGAAAAGTCCGTGAAGTTGCCACGTTCAATATAAAGGGTGTAAGCATCACGACACAACCGGCAATTAAATACTTGGGAATCATACTTCATGCAAGGATGTCCTTTAAGGAACATTTAGTACACAGGCGAAAAAGCCACAAAGTGTGCAGAGCCTTGACCTTGACTTGGTTAATGCTTAATACCCGTGGGCCAAAGCAAAATAGAAGACAACTATTAGCTGGTGTATTAAAGTCAGTCGCGCTGTACGGCGTCCAGATATGGGGAAAAGCCCTCGAAATAAAATCTTATCGCCGTGCCCTCTTTTCTTTATATGCCACTTGCGCGCTAAGAGTATGCTCTGCGTTTCGCACAGTATCGGAAGATGCTGCCCTAATAAGCTCGGGCTATACCCTTCAGACCCCTTGGCCAAAGAAATTCAATGGCTTACAAATGGCAGGTTACCGCATAATACACTGAGAGAAATTGAAAGGGCAGAGACGATGAATCACTGGCAAAAACGTTGGGAGGAAAGCGAAAACGGGCGGTGGACATTCCGACTGATCCCCACCGTTGAACCATGGATAAACAGACCGCACGGTGAGGTAGATTTCCACCTAACTCAAATCCTCACAGGACATGCTGCTTCAAAGCATATTTGAAAAGATTCGGACACGAAAATAACGACATATGCGATTATTGCGGAGGCGATACCGTCGAAAATGTGGAACACACATTCTTCTATTGCCCAAAATAAAATCTTGACCAACAGAGGTGGGGCCAAATAAATGCAACTTGCAACTGAATGCATTTTGACCAGCACGTACGCATGAGTGTCACTCAACCATCTTCCCGACGTAATACTTGGCGGTGGTACCGGGAGGAACGATACAGGACGGTAGGAGGTTTAGTTCGGATTAAAGTTCCACACTGACATGGGGTACAGGCTTTCGCTGCTTCCTCCTCGTAAAAAAAAAATAATTATGCATAGGCGTACACATGTAAATATGTGCGTATGACATTCCCACACAAATAACGCATGCACTACATACATACTTATATGCGTTCATATGTAGATAAGTATGACATCCGCAAAAATTACAAATATTGTTCTACAAAAACAACAATCGTTTCAAGTAGCATCAGCAGCGTCACAAGTCACTATGGCAACCAAACATTTTTATTCATGAGCGAGCATGCCTTTTCCTACAAGCGTCCTTTCGCGACGCTGGCAAAGTCTGGAAATCATAAATTGAAAAACTTTCTGATGTTTCTTCACAGAAAGAAGTGAAAAAAGTGGCAACATAGCTGTTGTCGAAATCTGCGTCGATATGTATGCACGCTCATGCATATATTGTATGTACAGACATATTTACACAAGTTTGTTAGTAAAGCTGTTACAGAGGCAAGGGAGGCGGTGACAATCGGCGATAGTTCGCTTATTTTTTCGGAACAGTTCAGATTTTATACCAACAACACAATGTTATGATGCTTTGTCGTCGCACCGGTCCGTCGACACAGTGATGTGCGTGAACACAAGTTTGTTAGTAAAGCTGTTAGAGGCAAGGAAGGCGGTGGCAATCGGCGATAGTTCGCTAATTTTTTTGGAACAGCTCAGATTTTATACCAACAACACAATGTTGTGATGCTTTCTCGTCGCACCGGTCCGTTGACACACATTGAGTGCGGCACATTGCAAGCGACATCTGTCAAATATTAAAATACACACGTTCTTATGGACACAGTTATTTTGACAACTGCACGACTATATGACTGCAGACCGACAGTTTTCGCTCTCGGTAATTTAAATATATTTTTATATTTGCGAACGACAGTAGGACGGCAGTAGAGTTCACAGTAGAAAACTGAGGTGGAGTGATGATGCCACTAATATGTAAAATGTAAAATTATTCAAAGCTCTAACAAACCTGACATTATTTTTACAAATAAAAGCATAAAATAGCTCTATTATATCATTTGTAATAACAATTGATAATTTAAAACAAATAAATTTGCCTATTTACTTACTTTGGCATTAAAAATTTCACTTTGAACAAAACATTAAAATTGTCGTGTATGTAATATGTAAAATGTGTTCAGCAGATGACTCTTTGACAAAACGTAAGCTTCACCATTGAATGGCTGTGTCAACGGAAATTTCGCATGAAGCACTGAGTGTACATATTTACATACATACATGTGTTGTATGTAGACAAATTTACAAACATTATGAGTATGGTCTGCCATATTTGTTTGCATGCACACATAATGACTTATATATGAACACATGTGCGACCGCCAGATTTTTTAAGATTAAATCAAAACTTTTAATGTAAATGTATAAATTTAAAACTGATTACCTTAAACTTATATTAATTATTAGGGTAATAATACATACGTACATTTACTCTATTACATATTTTTAACGATTTTAACATACGTAGGTAAATTTTAATATACACCCAACTCTTTTTTGATACGGTTTCTTTTTACACGGTTTTGAAGTTACACGGTTGAAATTTTTTTTTTTTTTTTTGTTAAACGTTTTTAATTTCATACAGTTTCCAAATCACTGTTTTGTAATTATGGTTGTTCTTACCACACTTAGCACCATTGCACATACATAGTAGTAACCTTATTCGATAAATCTTACCTATACATTTTGTTCGCATGATAGTTACATTGCTGAAATGGATATCTCCAGCGATGATACCGACATTTAGTCCAGTTCGTCGCAAAGTATTGCGCTTGTTATCAAGTAGCGACAAATAATTATGTAGCTATGTAAAGATTTTTTTCTTTTTTCTGTTCTTAATTTTGGATTAACAGATTTCTTTTTTTTTTTGCTTAAACTACCAATTTTTCACCTGTATGAATAATGTATTTAAAGTTTTAATGCTCACTTAAATGCCTTATGAATATACTATTTGTATGCATATCTGAAATTTTATAATTTTCAAATTTTTTTACACCGTTTTTCGAAGTAAATGTAGTTCTTTATTTCATCTTACACGATTTTCAGATGACATGGAGCGTATCCCCCCTATTTCTATAGGAAACGCCACTTTGTTACACGGATTTCTGAAGAACGTATCTACCGTGTAAAAAAAGAGTTGGGTGTACATACATATATTTATATACATACTTATATACTAAATATATGCTTTAATACCAATACTGTGCGCAAAAAAAGGTGACATTGTATTTATTTTGAAAATTCTTCTTCCAAATCAATTTCATCCCCTTCAAAGTAATCACCTCCCGATGCAATGCACTTATGCCAACGGATTTTCCAATCTTCGAAACACTGGTTGTAGTGACTTTCCGGGATGGCCTTCAGTTCAGTCTTCGCTGCGGCTTGAATCTCCTCTATCGTATAAAAACGGTGTCCCCGGAGCGGTCTTTTGAGCTTGGTGAACAGCCAGAAGTCGCACGGCGCCAGATCAGGTGAATAAGGTGGTTGTGAATTACGAGGGCAGTATGGGATGGCGCATTATCGTGGTGTAAAAACTAAAAATTGCCTTTCCACAATTCCGGCGTTTTTAGGCGAATAGCGTTACGCAAACGACGCATAACGTTCAAATAATATTCCTTGTTGACTGTTTGACCGGTTGGAAAGAATTCATAACGCACAACACCACGATAAACGAAGAAAACAGTCAACATGACCTTGTTTTTTGAGCGACTTTGGCGCTATTTTTTTGGTCTCGGCTCTCTTTTGGCATGATATTCGCTCGACTGATCGGTTGTTTCGGGGTCGTAAGCACAGATCCAAGTCTCATCGCCATTTATAATGCATTTCGTGACACCCTGGTAGTCGGAAAGCATCGTTTCACACACTTCAAGCCGACGCCTTTTTTCCAATAAATTCAATGTTTTCGGTACCAGTCGAGATTTGACGCGCTTGAGGCCCAAAACATCCTACGAAATGGTATTGGCTGAGCCTTTCGATATGCCAACTTCATCAGCAAGGTCTCTAATTATTAATCGACGTTTTTTCAACACCAAATCTTGAATTTGTTGAACGTGAGCTTCGTCGGTTAAGGTTGATGGTCGCCCTGGACGCTCTTCATCTTCGACACGTTCACGGCCGGCTTGGAACTCACAATACTACTTGTAAACATTTTTTTTAGACATAGCCTCATCACCAAAGGCTTTTTGCACCATCTTCAACGTATCCGCAGCAGAAAATTGATTCCGTAAACAAAATTTAATGCAAATTCTTTGCTCAACAAATTTCGACATCGTAAAAAACGAAAAACTCACTTTTAGCACCTACAAAACGACACGTATCTCAAACACTAATGAATATTTTGACATGAAATTTGACTTAAATGTGACTGACAGTACTACCAGCCTAAAAAAAAAATAATAATTCTCCAAATCCTTCGACGCGCGCAGTTTAAATTCAAATGTCACCTTGTTTTTTGGGCAAAGTATATACCGATCATATATAAATTATATGCCGAGTCGGTTGCATATAGAAAATAATCGAATCTGTAGGCGTGCATTTCTTTACATTAAAATTAGCATTATATTTCTAATTTTAGATTCGTATCCAGTTCTCAAATAATTGCTCAAGAAAGAAAATTCATTATTTCTTTAAGTAGTTTTGACACATTGAAAGAGCAAGAGAGAATAAACAAAGAAAATAAACTTTTCGCGTAATATGTATGTATGTATGTATGTGTGTAGTAACAAATATTTTCCTTGCGATTTAAGGAATGTGGTTGATGATTGGTAAGTTTTATACAACAATATACTTCATAATAATGTTTTTAACTAGTTTAGGGCGAATGTAACGATTACTTTGAATTTCCTCCAAGAAACAATTGTTGATTTGATGCTTTCTCGCAAAACCAGGTGTTTTAATCACTGCCCGCTGGACTTACCACTTGTGCCAAATTGTGGGTTTTAAAATAAAACCTCCGATTTCAATTTCACAACTCAGATAAAAACGCTTTTATTGTACAATAGAAGTTCGTCTTCTAATGGCCGTATAGAGGGTGTTCCGGACATGTTAGTTTCACAATTGTGTTCATAAAAAATTATTAAAATTATTGTATTCACAAAATTATATTCGTAAATTATGGAGATCGGTGTAAATGGCGATAACTAGCGGTGCCTGGCAAAAAAGCGACGTGCATTCAGCAGTGGACGAATCAATACTGACTTCTGTGTAGCTGGATCTTTTTTATGTTGAGTAGTGTGGTGTGTGTTTAAGTGTGTGGCTCTCGCGTGTGAGTGGTGGTGATGTGGAGTGTGGTGATGTCGAGGTGAGTGTGGTGAGAGTGCGTGTTAGAGATGGGTCTAGGTGTGGTGTGGGGCAGGCGACGAAGGCTCATTTAGCCACCACGTTTGCCATATTCGCATTTTTTTGAAAAAAAGTATTAAAAAATTTGTACTAGATTACTTTAGAACTGCATACTAGCACAAGCAAATTTATCGCAGGAATTTTTCTTGACCGTTTCTTTAGCGTTTTTTATATGAAGTTTTTACATTTCTTGAGAGCTGGATATTAAGCTTTAACATTGAAAATGCTCAATTCTGCTATTTTCGAGCCCCTGCTGCAAAACCCTGGTGAAACACGCTTAAAATTTGGCTGTGGTGAAACTCCTTCAAGGTTCACGATTAGGGATATTTCACTTCTGCGAATATTCACTGTTTTAAATGGGCGTGTTCACCACATCACAGAAAAATTATTAGCGTGTTTTACCACATTTAACATGAGGGGACACGAAAATAGCAGAATTGAGCATTTTCAGTGTTAAATGAAAAAAATTATGCTATTTCCGACGTTAAGAATGTACGCTTACAGATTCGCATATTTACAATGCACAAACGATTCTGCATAAAATTTATATTCATACATATGTATGTTTACTTTCTATATATTTTATATCAAAGCACGCACGCAAGCATTTACAATAGTTTTAGCGGTTTTTGGCTAAATTTTTTGCAATTATTGCCTCAAGACGTCGATGCATGCTCCCCACTCGATTTCTAGTATTATTTCCGGCTACTTTAACCCAGTAAGTCAATAATCCAGCGTTATTTTGATGAAATTCGAAGTTTTTTGGAATATGGTTTCCAAAAAGTTCCAGATATTTCGAATAAAATTAATGTCTGGTGATTGCGGAACAAAACCAAAACTCTATAAGTCACTCATAATTTCCGTCCTGCTAGAGGCTGACGATGACAACAACTGATGAGTTGACGTTGCGAGTTTTCGATAGAAAAGTTCTGCGAAAGATTTACGGCCCTTTGCGCATTGGCCACGGCGAATATCGTATTCGATGGAACGATGAGCTGTATGAGATATACGACGACAATGACATAGTTCAGCGAATTAAAAGACAGCGGCTACGCTGGCATGTTGTCCTAATGGACGGAAACACTCCAGCTCTGAAAGTATTCGACGCCGTACCCGCCGGGGGAAGCAGAGGAAGAGGAAGACCTCCACTCTATAATCGCTATAATCGCGTAAGCGGTGTCTACGTCAATTAAGAAGAAGAAGGAGAAGAAGATTGCGGGACCTAATGAGTTGTTCTTTATTTCCACAACGACCATTTACGTGCAAGATGCAATAGGGCGATTCTCTTGCTCTTTGCAAGATTGCAGATTGCAAAAATCCTATACCGAAATATACAAGGGCACGAGAGTACCCATTGCAGATATTACATTACAAAATTACGTCTTACTAAACGAGCGACAGCACAGCGGAAATAAGGCGCAAAAATTAAACCGTTGAAAATTATGACCTGGAATGCAAATGGCTTGCTCAAACGTAGTAAAGAATTAGAGACATTACTCCATGGTGAAAAAATTGATATTTGTCTTATATAAGAGACTTATGACTTTCTTGAGACTTTTGTTAGATTCAAAAACTACAAGACTTATTGCTCGAACCACCCAAATAACAATGCGAGAGGGGGAGGTGCCATAATTATCAGAGATAATATTCCCCTCTACGATGAAATTATTATAATTATTCCAAAATTCCTTCCGACACAAGGAAATAACCTTACTTGATCGACTTTTTCATCACTCGACAAATATCCAAGACATTCACTACTATTGAAAATGGATTGGACTTAAATTCGAACCACTCGCCAGTATATCTACTCCTAAATGGTCATCTAAAAGAAATGACATACCGCCTTATCTTTCTATCAAGATATGTTAGAAGATGAGGTTAATACATTTACAAAAGCTATTCAGGAATCGGCTTGGAAAAGTACTCCTGTTCCTAAACAAAAAACTTTTATATTAAATATCCATCGGACATTTTAGATCTAATAAAGAAATAGAGAAAACTGCGCAAAAAATGGCAAATCACGCGATTTCCCCAATATAAAAACGAACTGAACAATTTAACCAAGGTTTTCAGTACTAAAATAAAGTTATTCACGAATCAAAATATTTCTAATTATATTGAGAAATTAACTCCAAACAAACAATCCGATTTTTCCCTTTGGGAAGCAGTAAAAATGCTAGGAAACCAATATTGTCAAATACACCCCTCAGAAAGCCAAACGGATCCTGGGCCAAAGGCGACGAAGAAAAAGCGGAAGTTTTTTCAGAGAAACTCACTAAAACGTTTAGTCCTATTCTGTTCTATGGAACTTTACCGCCGATGGAAGGATCGCAATGCGTAGAATAAATCCAACCAGAAACAATTAAAGAAGTGAAAAATATAATTAAAAGTAGATTTAAACCAAGAAAAGCTCCCGGCTTCGACTTGGTGATAGCTGAGGTACTGAAAAATCTAACGCGGAAAGCATTAGTAAAACTTACATCGATAATAAACGCTTGCTTAAATCTCAGATACGTTCCATTGTCCGGGAAGGTATCTGAAATCATAACGGTAAAAAAAAGGAGAGCGCACAAGAAGCATCATCATATCGTTCAATCTCACTGTTGCCTATTTTGTATACTTGAATTTGTAATTATAAAAAGTCTGAAGTCTTTTCATGTCATAATTGAAAAAAAGGACCTTATTCCAATTCATCAATTTCGATTTAGATCGCAGCATTCCACAATCGCTCAAGTTGATTGAGTAACAGATATAATTGAGAATGTGATGGAAAAAAAGCAAATTTGCACAGCTGTTTTTTCTTGATGTATCCCAGACGTTTGATAGAGTATAGCACCATGGCTTACTTCATAAATTAATACTTCTCTTCTCACAGCATCTAATTGAGCTACTTGCCTCTTACCTGGGTAACTGCCACTTCAGAATCAAGCAGGGACAATCATATACTATGTAATAGCCAATAAAAACAGGTCTACCCCAAGGAACCGTCCTGGGACCACTCTAATACATTTTGTTTACTAGCGATACATTTTGTTACTACAGATGATACTTGCATCATTACCACTGGTAAATATGTAGTAGAGTGGTCGAACAGAATGCAGTCTTCAATCAGTCTAATTGCAGAATGGACACAAAAATGGAATATAACTCTCAACGAGTTGAAGTCTATACATATAGTATGTATAAACTTCACTAACAAAACTGCTACGTATACTACCTCGGTGAAATATCTTGGTTTGACGCTGGATGCAAAGTTAAAGTGAAAGGAGCATATACAAAGAAAAGTTGCAGAACTAAAACTAAAATACAACGGAACTCAGATCTACATCGTGATCTTCACATTAAAAAATGGTTTGGGAAGTCATTCGCGAAACAGCATCGAAACATTCCACAATGTTGCAAAACCACGTAAACGCTGAAGCCCGACAACTAGTCTTCTTCTTATTTACTGGCGTAGACACCGCTTACGCGATTATAGCCGAGTCAAAAACAGCGCGCCAGTCGTTTCTTCTCTTCGCCAATTGGATATTCCAAGCGAGGCCAGGTCCTTCTCCACTTGGTCCTTCCAACGGAGTGGAGGTCTTCCTCTTCCTCTGCTTCCCGCGGCGGGTATTGCGTCGAATACTTTCAGAGCTGGAGTGTTTTCATCCATCCGGACAACATGACCTAGCCAGCGTAGCCGCTGTCTTTTAATTCGCTGAACTATGTCAATGTCGTCGTATATCTCGTACAGCTCATAGTTTCATCGAATGCGATATTCGCCGTGGCCAACGCGCAAAGGATCGTAAATCTTTCGCAGAACTTTTCTCTCGAAAACTCTTAAGGTCGACTCATCGGGTGTTGTCATCGTCCACGCCTCTGCACCGCATAGCAGGAGGGAATTGAGAGCGACTTATAGAGTTCGGTTTTTGTTTGTCGAGAGCGGACTTTGCTTCCCAATTGCCTACTTAGTCCGAAGTAGCACCTGTTGGCAAGAGTTATCCTGCGTTGGATTTCTAGGCTGACATTGTTGGTGTTGTTTACGTTGGTTCCAAGATAGACGAAATTATCTACAACTTCAGAGTTATGACTGCCAACAGTGACGTGAGTGTCAAGTCGCGAGTGCGACGACTGTTTGTTTGATGACAGGAGATATTTCGTCTTGCCCTCGTTCACTGTCCAGTCTGGAGAAAGCAGAACTAACGGCGCGGGTGTTGAGGCCGATGATATCAATATCATCGACATACGCCAGCAGTTGTACACTCTTATAGAAGATGGTACCTTCTCTGTTGAGTTCTGCAGCTCGAACTATTTTCTCCAGAAGCAGGTTGAAAAAGTCGCACGATAGGGAATCGCCTTGTCGGAAACCTCGTTTGGTATCGAACGGCTAGGAGAGGTCCTTCCCGATTCAGACGGAGCTTTTCGTGTTGCTCAACATCAGCTTACACAGCCGTATTAGTTTTGCGGGGATACCAAATTCAGACATCGCGGCATAAAGGTAGCTCCCTTTCGTGCTGTCGAAAGCAGCTTTGAAATCGACGAAGAGGTGGTGTGTGTCGATTCTCCTTTCACGGGTCTTTTCCAAGATTTGGCGCATCGTGAATATCTGGTCGGTTGTTGATTTACCAGGTCTAAAGCCACACTGATAAGATCCAATCAGTTTGTTGACGGTGAGCTTTAATCTTTCACACAATTCGCTCGAGAGAACCTTATATGCGATGTTGAGGAGGCTAATCCCACGGTCTCCTTTTTTATGGATTGGGCATAGCACACTTAAATTCCAATCGTTGGGCATACTCTCGTCCGACCATATTTTGCAAAGAAGTTGATGCATGCACCTTATTAGCTCTTCGCCGCCGTGTTTGAATAGCTCGGCCGGCAATCCATCGGCCCCTGCCGCTTTGCTGTTTTTCAGGCGGACTATTGCTATTCGAACTTCTTCATGGTCGGGCAATGGAACGTCTGCTCCATCGTCATCGATTGGGGTATCGGGTTCGTTTTCTCCTGGTGTTGTGAGTTCACTGCCATTCAGTAATCTGGAGAAGTGTTCCCTCCATAATTTAAGTATGCTCTGGGCATCGGTAACTAGATCACCTTTGGGGGTTCTACAAGAGTATGCTCCGGTCTTGAAAACTTCTGTAAGCCGCCGCATCTTTTCGTAGAATTTTCGAGCATTACCCCTGTCGGCCAGCTTATCAAGCTCTTCGTACTCACGCATTTCGGCATCTTTCTTTTTCTGTCTACAAATGCGTCTCGCTTCCCTCTTCAACTCTCGGTATCTATCCCATCCCGCACGTGTTGTGGTCGATCGTAACGTTGCAAGGTAGGCAGCCTGTTTTCTCTCCGCTGCGACACGGCACTCCTCGTCGTACCAGCTGTTCTTTTGCATTTTCCGAAAACCAATGGTGTCGGTTGCAGCTGTACGTAAGGAGTTTGAAATGCCGTCCCACCGTTCCCTTATACCGAGTTATTGACGAGTGCTCTCAGAGAGCAGGAGTGCAAGCCGAGTAGAAAAACGTTCGGCTGTCTGTTGTGATTGCAGCTTCTCGACGTCGAACCATTCTTGTGTTTGTTAGCGTGCGTTTTTTGCTGCACAGAGGCGGGTGCGAATTTTGGCTGTAACAATATAGTGGTCCGAGTCGATGTTACGGCCTCGGAGCGCACGCACATCTAAAACGCTGGAGACGTGTCTTCCGTCTATCACAACATGATCGATCTGGTTGGTGGTTTTTCGATCCGGAGACAGCCAGGTAGCTTGATGTATCTTCTTATGCTGGAATCTAGTACAACAGATAACCATATTTCGGGCCCCGGCGAAGTCAATCAACCTCAACCCATTTGAGGATGTTTCCTCGTGGAGGCTGAATTTACCGACCGTACTGCCAAAGATACCTTCTTTGTCCACCCTGGCATTGAAGTCGCCAAGCACGATTTTGACATCGTGGCGGGGGCATCTCTCATAAGTGCGCTCCAAGCTCTCATAAAAGGCATCTTTGGTCACATCGTCCTTCTCTTCCGTCGGGGCGTGGGCGCAAATCAGCGATATGTTGAAGAACCTCGCTTTAATGCGGATTGTGGCTAGACGTTCATTCTCCGGAGTGAATGATAGTACTCGGCGACGGAGTCTTTCTCCCACCACGAATCCAACACCAAATTTGCGCTCCTTCATATGGCCACTGTAATAAATGCCACAAGGACGTACTTGTCTCTGTCCTTGTCCCGTCCATCGCATTTCTTGGACGGCGGTGACGTCAGCCTTTATTTTCACGAGGACATCAACCTGCTGGGCAGCGGCACCTTCCCAATTAAGGGACCGGACATTCCAGGTGCATGCCCTCGAATCATAGTCCTTAATTCGTTTGCCATGGTCCTCATCAAAAGGGGGTCACTTATCCGAGGCTTGTTGTTTCCTTTCATTGGGGTTGTTTTTTTCACGTGGCGGGTCGCAAGCCCTGCGCACAACCATAAGTAAGGAATGTTTCGCTTTCTCACTTTAGCTCGCCTTCAAACGGATGTTCTTAGGCTACCCAGAGAATACTGGGTCAAAGACCGGAAGTCGTGAGCTGCTTGAGTTATATGTAAAATATCGTTTCTGGCCACTCCAAAAAAAGATTTACATTACGGGATAAAATTTTTCCGGAAAAGAAAAACCCTCCGAAATAACACAACCTCTACATAATTGAACATTATTGGGATGTAAAGAAAAAGTAATTTTGCTGGTTAATTAATGATGTCCTTAATTGCTATGCCAAATATCAGCGCGATCTGTCAACTAGTTAGTTTACAAATGCTCGGTAACAAGTCAGTAGTGCGTTGCAATTTTTAAAAAATTTGGTTTTTCTAACCACATTTCGCACAAATCGTTGCGAATTTTAGAAACGGCTTACTGTGATTTAGTTTTATCAAAAACATCAGCCTACGAGCGGTTCAAAGCCTTCAAAGTCGTTGAAGACATGCCTCGTTTTGGGCGACCTTCGACCTTTTCAACAGTCGAAAATATTAAACAGGGGAAGGAAAGTCGTCAGGCAAGATGGCCAGAGAACTCGACGTCCGTTTCAATGATTTTAGTGGATATTTTGGGTATAAAACGAGTTCTTGCTCGACCTCTCCTGATAAAGCAGAATTTTTGTCAAAAATATTTCCGTAAAAAGGTCTCTATGGACATTCTTGATCGTACATTCTTGGAGAGTATAAACTGCAGATTAAACATGGGTTTATAATTTTGAGACGCAAACAAGTCAACAATCATCGGAGCGGAAGTAAAATAAAACCGCTTAAAAATCAAGGTTATGCTCATTGTTTCTTTTCGATATTCGTGTTTGGTGCATCATGAATTTGTTCCGGAGGGATAAGTGGTCAATAAAGAGTTCTATTTGGACATATTGAGGCGTCGAAAATGGTCACAATTGTGGAAGAAAATTTCATGGGTTTTAAACGATGATAATGCACCATCACATCGAGCCACGATTGTGACCGAATTTAAAGCAAAAACCCCAATGAATACCATCGATCAACTACGGTATTCACCAGGTTTAGCTCCGCGTGATCTAAACTAAAATTGTCGCTCAGGAAAACGTTTTTAGTCGATCAAAGAAATAAAAAATCGCGGAAGGAACTGTGTGCACAGTTTGTTCCGCACAAATTGACTGACAACCAAAAATTGGTCAGAATCCAACATTCAATTTGACCAAAAATCACATTTTAACCAGTAACCACTCCCCGTATTCCCCTGTTATGGCACCGTGCGACTTCTTCCCTTTCGCCCATGAAAGAAAAGCATTTGCCAATGAAAGGAAAGCGTTATGCAGACGTAGAGGCAATTCAAAAGGCTTGAACGCCAACGAGCTAAATCACTCGTTCGACATGCTTTTGAACCGTGCAAAAAGCTGTATTGAAGCAGAAGGAGATTTTGAATAATATAAATTGATTTTGCCGAATAAAACATGTATTCTGTTTTTTTTTTAAGTCCTGTTTACTCTGAAACGTACCTTGTCTAGCACATTTTCATATTTCACCTGATTCTATTACTTTCTAGTGCACCAATCCAGAAGCAATTCATATAACGGGATTAAACTTTGCACGAATAATGCCTTTCGTGTATACCACCTTAGGAGAAGAAATTTTTCAAATACAATAAAAACTGTTCTAGCCCCTAGGAACCAAGTATTTGGACCCCAGTACCTATAATTGATTTTTGATCGGAATATCGGAGAATATTGGTGTTAGATATATAATTGAAATTCAAAGAAAATACTTCTGTGACAATGGTACATATGCCTGTATGTGAAAAGTGGGTTGAATCGAACCAATACACCTCATGAAAAGATAGTCGACCACATATATCGGCCAATATGAGTTATCTCAATGAAAATGAGAGAGCATGTTTTAAATATAACAATGTATCTTTGTGTTTAAAATATATAAATTTGAGCGAAAACTTGACGTACTCCCGTATAACTAATACCAAGATTTTTGAACATCCGCCTGACTTTACTCTATATTATTATTTTTTTTTAGTAAAGGACTTGTTAATAGTATGATGTATTGGGAAAAATGGATAAAATCTGGTCAATTCTACCCCAACTTCCATATTCTGCATGTAATGATTTCCTTTGTTTTTTAGCAATCCTTGTGTGCCAGTCAGTGTATGAGTTATATAGAGTATATGTACATATAAGTATATACTATTACTGCTTTTACACCATAAAGTATTTACCTGGCGTTGATTCTTGTAAGTTGCAAGAGAATAAAATGTACGGTTGCAACCGAACTTAGCCCGACCTTACTTGTTTAATTTAAAATTGTACGAACGCCTAAAGGTATTTCCCCGATTTAGAACCTTGCCAGTTTCAAGAGTATGAAATGTTCGAACTTTGCCCTTCCCTAATTTTTTATTACTACATTTCGCCAGCACATGAAAACCTCTGATAGTTGTAAATTGAAAGATTGTTCAACTGCACTCGAAAGCGTACATTATATATGCATATTTTCGCATCATTTATAAATCTATACACTAATGTAATGTATTTAAAATAGACTTATTGGAGGGCCACGCATCCGGAAATGAGTGTCGTTGGGTCTATTCCCAAATCAATGACTGTACAGAACTCATCACCAATGGCAGATCAAAATAGATTTAATTCAACATCCACAGGTAAATGCATAGTTAAAGATTAATACATACTAATTTTTTTAAGCATTACCAACTATAATAGTTGACAAATGAGAATTTTTTGTGACGACATAATTAAATAACATTTAATTTCTAAGAAAATGCCACATACAACTGAACTACCAGATGTGGAGCGTGTATAGGTTAAACGAATGAGTCAATCTGTCAGAAAAGTTGTCCAAATTGTTTTTCCTAAATAGGCATAGGAAGAAAATAACCAATTTACAGAAATATCCAGAAGCCTAGTAGTCGTATAGGTACTATTGACAACAGGAGCAAACGGTGCAATCAGTAGCTAGCAACCAATAGTAATATGAATTGCATGCAAATAAAAGCGGGACTTGACCTAGATGTGACTTAACAACGTGTGCGTCAAATAATAAGAAAAAATGCGTGCCTTCCGCTTTCCAGACGCCGGTATATCTACTGCTTCTATGGTTATTCTCTTACGTAAGCCGATGTGAGATTATAGCGTTAATTGCTGCCTGGTTATCGACGTACAGTGTCGGACAAAACTCATTGGACTAAATCGAGTCTCAGGCATATTCTGTCATAACTTTTTACATAGATGCACTAGAAGAATAATTTTTTTTGCAAAATAAAGACCGCATATTCTATATTAAGGTACAATACAATTTTATTTTTCAACTTTTATGTAAAATTTGTAAATTATAGCAAAAATAAAAAAAGTAAAAAATTCACGCGACATAACTCATTGGACTTTAGCTGAATATGAAAATAAATTCGTTTTAAATTAATATTTTATTGGGTAGCCATTATTTTTAATGATTGCAGCACATCTTTTAGGCATAGATGAAATTAAATTATTAATATGTGTGTCATTTATTCCATTCCAGGCTTGTTTCAGGGCATCAAATAGCTTGTTTTTATTACCGCGGACCTGTTCCCTATTAATCTGCCTGTTGACAATTTCCCATTAGTTTTCAATCGGGTTTATATCAGGAGACTGGGCGGGCCATCTCATAACACAAACTTGTTCTTCCAAAAGCCAATCCTTTACAACTTTTGACGTGTGTTTGGGGTCATTATCATGTTGGAACTGCCAATCAGGCGGCATTTTTGTGATAGCGTGGGGTAACATTTGGGTTTGCAGTATATTTTTATATTGGAACCTATCCATGTTCCCTTCTATTTTGAAAATAGGTCCTACTCCCTGAGCAGAGAAGCATCCCCACACCATAATGTTACCCCCACCATGCTTTACGGTACCCTGCAAATATCGACGGTCTAAACGCTTTCCTGTTGGTCTTCGTACACGTGTCATTCCATCTGAGTTCTGCAAATTAAATTTGGACTCATCTGAAAACAATACCGACTTCCATTGCTCCACAGACCAATTGATGTGCAGTTTTGCAAATTCCAAACGTGCTATTCGATTTTTTTTGGAAATATATGGTTTTTTCGCAGCACGGAAACTGAATAGACCAGCATTAACGGCGCGTCGTTGTACTGTACGCACACTCAGAGTTAGTTGTAAGCTATCTACAACGTTTTTTGCAGACATCTTTGGATCTTTTTTAAATTCGCGCACTATTCTCAAGTCTTCCTTTACCGAAGTGAGTCTAGGACGTCCTCCAATATTAAGTTTTTTCACGGTTCCATCAGCTTCGTGCTTGCGTAAAATAGCAGAAATAGTTGATTTCCCAAGAGAATATTTCTTGCAAAGCTCCTTTTGCTGCACACCTTTTGCGAATTCGCTTACAATTAATAATTTAAGTTCAGTTGAATGTGTTTTTCCAACCATTTTTAACTAAAACGATTTTTAGTAGCTTTATTCGTAAAAAGTTTAAATATTTCACAACACACCCGTTCTCATTAAAGCAAACAATTCGAATAAGTCTGATCTACGATTTGAAATTCTAAACACCTGCAAAACTCTTTTTCTGACAGATAACGGTAAATTAATTCATTGGAAATGCTTATTTCGGCAATCAAAGTGTAGTCCAATAAGTTATGTCGTGCGAGTTTTTTACTTTTTTCCCTTCTGGTTTAAGTTAAAAATTGTACATAAAAGTTTAAAAATTAAATTGAATAGTTTCTTAATGTAGAATATGCGATCTTTCTTTTGCAAAAAAAATTATTCTTCCAATGCATCCATGTAAAAAGTTATGATGGAATATGTGTGAGACTCGAGTTAGTCCAATGAGTTTTGTCCGACACTGTATATACATATGTACTTATCCTTTTTGTGTTGTTTCTTGCATTGTTAGCCATCTCCCCCGCTTTCCCAACTGCAAAGACATCCGCCTGGAAGATACTGCAGTATTCCGGAAGGTTAGTGGATTGCCTAAAGTCTAGCTCCCAGCTACAGATTCCGGCTCCAACTCCATTAGCTATTAGGGTCCAAATGTACAGATATTGTAAGAACATATTGTGTTGCAGCCTTCTTCGTGCGTCACTTGGAAAATTCTCTCCCAAACAAAGTGTGGGTATGTGATTATTGAGCTAAGTGGTATGACAATTAAGTAATGAGACTGATTCCATAAAAACCGTATATTTGAAAATTATTCTACAACTCTACCATTCCCTTCAAAGTAGTCCCCTTGGGCAGCTATACAGCGATTCCAGCGCGTTTTCCATGCTTCGTAACATTTCCGGAACGCTTCGACTGGGATGTCCGCGAGTACCCTCGTCACGGCCGCCTGGATGTCCGTAATCGACTCACAATTGGTTCCTTTGACCACCGAATTTTGTTTTAGGAAACAAAAAAAGTCACAGGGTGATATGTTGGGCGCATAAGGCGGCTGTTGCAACACGGCGATCTCTTTAGAGGCCAAATACTGGGACACGCTGAGGGCGGTATGGCACGACGAGTTCTCGTGATGAAGGATCCAGATACGTGCGATATTCGGTTGCACCCTGTTGACTCGTTTTCGCAATCTTCCGAGTACTTGGAAATAGTAGACTTGATTCACAGTTTTCCCTGGTGGAACGAATTCTTTGTGGACGATTCCACGGCTATCAAATAAGGCAATAATCATCATTTGCACCTTCGATTTGCTCATGCTAACTTTTTTCGGGTAGGGGGCGCGTGACGGGGCACGACATAGGCACGACTAAGAGCACTATCATCATACACTCTTACAATTTTAGCGTAAGTTTTCGAAGCTGTTTTGCCCAATCTGACGCAAAATTTTATCGCGACGCCTTGCTCTTGATTTCGGGAAAGGGAATTTCAAGGTCACAGGTTTACCACAAGCGCGGCAATAAAATCAGTCTCATTACTTAATTGCCAAACCTCGTGTGCTCAAATGTTTCTGTAGAGAATTCATCTAGTGCTTTCTGTCACAATGTTAATTGGTGGTTGATTGCGTAGCCTTTCTAGTGCCGCAGTTGGAGTGGTTCTTAGCGCTCCCGTTATGCAGAGAACCGCCGTAAGGCATTGTGATAGGCTCCAAGTTCACCCTATAATTTTCTTACATGCGTATAAGGCACCACTGGCCTTTTTCATTCTCTCTTCCACAAAAAGTTTCCATAATAAGAAAAGATGTATGCCCCAAATAAGAAAATCGATTGTCTAAGGCACCGTCATATACATGGAAATTGTATTTTATGAAAAATATAAATTTTGGGCAGAAGAATTCCAGTAATGAAAATAAATTTAATTTGGACAGACCATATGGTTTCCATAGATACTAAAGGTTGCTGGTTCACTCATGATATAGGCAGTTCCTTAAGTCTCGGAAAATTGTATTGCTGAAGTGGCCTGTCTAGTCTAGATTTTAATCCGATCGACGATCTGTGGAGAATTCTTTAAAGCAAAATTTATGAAACTTTCAAGCAATATGACAACCTTAAGCAACTAAAACTTTCAATTTTAAACAAAAGACAAAATTCATATGTGCGTGCTAAAAAACTAGTGCAGCCAATGGCTCATCGTGTCCAATTGGCTAAAATACATACAATCCTTCATTAAAAAATGCAATTCTACTTGTGTTTTTATAAATAAAATGATATGTAGTTATATTGAAATATTGGGTCTAATTATTGAATCCGTTTCGATCCAAAAACTTGACAATTCGATCGAAAATTTTTACGTTGCAATCATTGAAACCGTATCGAAAATGAAGTTTTCGATGCAGTTGAACTTACTTGCCGACTTGATAAAATACATTCCGTGGCTAATAGACGGCGTTAATTTTCAAATCATTGAAACTGCAAAATCGAAAATATTCGTCGAAATCTATCCGTTGATGAGTGAACTGCGTAAATTGACAAAAATGGAGCATTTGTAAGTATATATGTAAAAAAATAGCTGAGGACGCATTAAATTATGTTTAAAATTTGTAATTTAGAGACAAGAAACAAAAACACACCAACAAAAATCAATTTGAAGTACTAGTGGATATCATGAAGTTGCATCCAGACATAGCTAAAGGATTTTCTCAGAGAGCACCCGCGGAAATAAATGCTTTTTGGGAAGACACTTCAGAAAAGTTAAACGCTATGGGCCCTTCAGTCAAGGACAAGACTGGATGGAAAAAGGTATAAAAAACAGCACGCGTTTATATTATCGGTTAATATTCGTTCATTTATAGGTTTGGACTGATTTTAAATTGCAGTTAAAAGAAAAATTATTAAAAATACAAAGCAAATTTCTGCAACAGGGGGGGGGCCTTTCAACCAAATAAATTTAAGTTCCCTCGAAGGGGAGGTCAGCGCTATACTTTCCCTTAATAAATCAGTAGAGGGATTGAAACGTATACAAAGTTTTGGAACATCATCAAACATTTCAGATGACATCCCTAGTACGAGTAAGAAGAGACCAATTGACGACATTTCTTCCCAGCCCCAAATGCAAAATGAAATATCATTTTTATCGTCTGACCAGCAAATGGAAAAAATAAACTGACCACCTGCCCTCACTGTACACCGCACAAGAAACAGAAAATAAATAAAATGAGTTTTCCCTTGAGGAGCAAATAAATATCCAAAAAAAGATTGAGGACAATGTTTCAAAAGTTCTAAACATGCTTATGAAGCAACAGAGCGAACATGCACAAGAACAATCTGAAACAAAAAAGATTGATAAAAATAACTCTATAAAATTTGGGGGGCCTTGTTAATGGAAAAAAAAAGAATTTTAGAACTTGAAGTACAACATTTAAATAATCCAAAAAGTTTTTATTTTTAATTTCTAATAATTCGTTTAATGAATTTTTATGTTTATTTAAATAATTTTAATATGAAATATATACTATGAACTTATATTAAAAAAATCTAAAAAACTATCTCTAATTCTATTTGCTTCATCGGTAGGCGTATCATCTATATCATTCTCATCTTCGTTGGAATATGCATTTTCAGTTGTGTCCAGGTTTAACTCATTTATGTTTTCATTTTAATTAAAATGCAAACGAATATTATGCAATGCGCAGCATAAATTGACAATACGCGCTGCTTTATATGGTGCGTAATGTAGTCCTCGTTCACTACAAAGACAACGAAATACCGATTTTAATAAAGCTATTTTTTTTCTCAATAACAATTCGGCCTTTAGAATGATATGTGTTGAATCTCCTTTTTCGGACGCATGTTATTGGTTCCTTTAAAAGGAGTTATGAGCCACGGTTGAAGAGGATAGCCTTTGTCACCTTTACAAAATATATATTCGATTAGTACATTCGTATAAATTGATAGTATTTTTAGCAAATTATTCTTACCTAGTATTAAATATGCATGTCCTCTCCGATAATTTGATGCGCTTTAAAGATTTTCAAATCACTCATATCCCATATGTGAAAATCATGACTACTGCCGGGATATTTAGCACAAACGTATCGAATTTGCATCTTATGGTCGCACGCCTACATATGAAAAACATATAAAATGTATATATAGAATACTGAAAAATAAGTTAATTTTGAAAAAGCCTAACCAGCATAACATTCAAACTTGAGAATCCTTTGCGGTTAAAATACAGATGTTTATCTCTTGACGGTGCCATTATCTTTATGTGAGTTCCATCAACTGCCATTGCCACACCAGGAATTTTTGATTTGCCAAAAAAATATGTTTTTGCTTACCCAAATTTCCCCGCTGGCGGTCATGTCAATGGAGACCCACCTTGAACATAGCCTGTACTCAAGAATGTTGAGTACTTCATCTAATCAACACAAAATGTCGATTGGGCCATATTTATATTGAAGTCCTTTCCAATACAATGTTGATAACTACCCGTGGCTAAAAAACGTAGACATGCAGCAAGTTTTATTTTTGGAGAAAGAGAACCTTGTCTTTTGTTATTTCCAAGTTTATTTTCGCATTCCCCCAAAATGTATATAAATGCCCTTTTGTTGATTCGAAAATTTTTGATGAAACTGTGTATGTACATACATTGAAACATATATAAATAAAATTTTGTTTTTTTAGCTTAAATAGTTCAACTCACTTATAGTCAGCCATTTCCAGCACGTCTTTTGAAATATTCCTCAAATTTCTGCGCTCACGACGAATCTTTACACTATTTTCATCATCACTATCACTTAAATATTATGCAATTATATCCATTTCAAATATTTGTAAAAACGAATCAAAAAGCTAAGACAATTTATTTAATTTTTCAAACTTATCAAATTTGTTGATAACACAGTTTATTTATGGTATGGTAAAGCAGGTTATCGACGGTATCAATAATCGCATAAACATCTTCGATCGAAAATTCTATCCGCAGCGAATTCGATTTCGATGCGGATTCAATAATTAGACCCATTATTTTGCACATATAAATATTTTACATGCAAATTACAGAAATTATTATTATTTTTTAATTATTAAAGATATTTAATATAATTTAATAGTTAAATGTTTAATTTTTAATTATAGACAGGTTCCCACTTCAACACTTTACAATTTTTTAAAGAAAACAACAAGTGCAGAAATCGCAAAAGGCATGTTTAAGATAGATTAAGTTAATAGGTGAATCCTTTTAAACTTCTGAATACTGGATCATAGGACCCTTACAAAGCGATTTGAGCCAGTCACAAATTGGTGAAGAAGGCAATGGCAAAAAAGTTGCTGGATATTTCCACCCCACCCTTCTCTTTATAACTCTGACAACTAGCGTCTGCACGAATGCCTAATGGACAGGTCCAGTAAGAACTTCTACGGGAAGATGAACTTTTTTTTCTGTAACAGAGTGAAGAGTATGGTTGTATTCGTTTATAGGCCATTCCATTAATTAATTTTTATCAGGGTGTTCCTCCTTTAAGCATCTCATAATTTCTGATATTGTTGAATGGAACCGTTCTATTTGTCCATTCACCTCGCTTTTATAGGGTGGTGCAGGGAATATTTTCATATTGAATTCATTTTCTAACATGAATTTTATTGGTTAACAATTAAATGTCTTTTCGTTATTCAAAACTATAGCTATCGGAACTCCAAAGTAAAATATTATTTCTCTTAAGGAATTTTTTATGCTATCTATACTTTTTCCGTCTATTTTCTTTATAATGGCTGATTTGAAAAACTTGTCAAAAAAAGCCAGTACTATAGGTTTGTCTGTTGAAAAAATGTCTATGTGAATAGTATGGCCTGAATATTCTGGTAAGAGTGTAGCTCCCAATTTTGCATTGTTTGGGTGACGATCATATTTATTATCTTTACAAACTTTGCATAAATTTGTGATTGTTTTTTCTGTAGCTTATTTTTTTTTTCATTTCTGTGAGCACGATTATGTTCCTCAATTGCTATTTTATCTTAGGACTCGGTATTAGAAATAATATATCTTCGACTACTATTTGTGTGAAACGAATTTTGTAATTTGCGAAATGTAGAGGGTAGATTTATTGGATTTGTAGCATAATGGGCTCTGTGGTTTTTATACCATTGATTACCGATGGATTAAGATATTTATTTAAAAGCGATTTTAGCAATTCTTCGTTGTAGGTTATTTCATTTATTAGGTGTCTATGGTACGCAGGGAAAACTATTTCGAATTTGTATGAATTTTTGGAATCTTCTGATATGAAAATTTGGTTTTTGAAGACGTTAATGGGTATTTCTACTGAAGAAATTTTCGGAAGAACTTTCACTACTGTGGACATTCATTGAATTTAAATTAGCGATTAGTGTTAGTGAGAGCAGGTCTACGACGATTTTTGTGCTGCCTGCTTTATAAATGATTTCGTGATTTTATTCTTCCAATTGTGCCTTCCATCTTTTCATTTTTGCATTTGTATTTTTGTTGCTGAGAGGTTGGTGATCAGTGTAAATCTTAACATTTTTTGATCTGTATAGGAAGCATTTCAGGGACTGTAGAGCCCAAATTATTGCCAGCATTTCTTTTTCATTGTTGTTGGGCTGTTGAATTTAAAAGTGTCTTTTTAGACTGATTTTTGGAAATTCTTCCCAGCTCTCTTCTCAGTATTTCAAAAAAAAAAGAGCGTAAATCGTGGACAGTTTTAGGCCGCGGAAAATTTTTTGACTGTACCTTTAAATGCCCTTTTTCGAGAGTGTCAAATATAATTGTAAGACTTCTAAAATGATCTTCTTTACTCTTGTTAAAGATAATTATGTCGTCGACATAAACGTAGCACCGAACGTCGATGTGTTTTCGTAGCACATCATCCAAAGTTCGTTGCAAAATGGCAGGCGCATTTCTTAAGCCGAATGGAAGTAGAGTAAATTCGAATTTCCCATTGGCAATGGAGAAGGCGATCTTCTCAATATCTGCTTCGTTAAAAGCACTCTGATGGAATCCACTCTTAAGATTAATTGTAGAAAAATATTTATTTGATCCTATATTAGCTAGAATAGTGGATCTGGAATGGGATATTTATCTGCTATGGTATCCTCCTTCAATTTATGATAGTCGATTGCTATACGGAATTTTTTCAATCCTGAGGCGTCTTCTTTCTTGTAGGGAGATTTCAATGGTCGAATAATGCCATTTTTAAGTAATTCCTCAACTTGTTTCCCTCTTTCTTTTTTTAAAGGCAGTGGATACCGGTAAGGTTTGGAATATATTGGCCTATCGCTTTTAGTCCTTATTTCAGCTCTAACGTTCGTGACATACATATGTTAATTTTTTATCTAGTTCAGCAAGTGTTCAGTGTTGGGCAAGAGTTAAAGACTTCTTTTAATTTTCGTTATCTTCGGGACTCAAATGATTTAGCCTTAATGTAATGTGCGCAATAGAATTAATTGCTAACTGGTGAATGGGGTATTCGTATTTATTGAGTAATGTAAAATAGTTCTCCTTAGTAAAAATTACTGCGTTTAAACTTTTCATTGTATCGTTACCGATTATGGCATCAAAGGTTCTTAACTTGGGCAAAACGTGAAATTTTAAATTACCTGTTTCATCACTGAAAACACTGATATTAGCGTGATGAGTACTTTTGACGGGTCCACCAACAGAATTTGCAATGACGGGTTTATTCGGAATGGGGTTTCTAATAAAAGTTGGACTAATATAATTTTTGTTCGATCCGGTATCTAATAAAAAATGAGGAGTTTAGTTTAAAAAATTTATATTGCCCCTAGGGGTTGCTTCGATCTCTTCTTGTTCTTCGTTGTAATAAAAATTTTAGTTCAATGCTATTTTTCATTTTGAAACAATAGTATGGCAATGAGGAGTTTAGTCTAAAAAATTGATATTGCCGCTAGGGGTTGCTTCGATCACTTTTTGTTTTTCGTTAGATTCGGGTTGGTAGTTCTGCGAGGACTCCTTCAGATATTCTCATATTTCATTATCGTATTCTATTGGGTCAGTTTCTGTAACTTCTGTGTTGTAGATCTGTTGCATTTTATTAGGAGTCTGTATTATCTGTGATGGTGGTCTCTTGCTAGCTTGATTATTACTAGCCTGCGCTAGTTCTTTACTAAATGCTTGTGGTTTGTTAATGAATGTTTGCTGCCTATTATTAAATGTTTGATTTTGCTGATACTGAGGCCTATTCTGATAATGTATTTCCTTCGTTTGAAGAGCGCGATCGACTTCCATTGGTGTAGGAGGTTTTGAAGGAAGAGGTGGTCTAAAGTTTGGTTGCACTCTGCCGTAGTGTCGGTTTTGTCTGTATTTTTGATACGAACTTGGTCTAGGGGATTGGTTGTGAACATTTGTATGTTCTGGGTATAAGGGTCTTACTTGGGGTTTGAAGGAGTATAGCCTTTGTTGATTGTGGCTAACAGGTTTGGTATTGGTCGGCAAGCATTCTGTTACTATTTGCATGGTTCGTTCTATAATTCACCTTGCCTAATTTGAGACACATGTGGAAAGCCTGTGGTAAACTGGTTGATTCCTTAACACTTAACAGACTGGTTAAGGCACCATTCAGACCTCTTATAAATGTGTCAAGTGCTTTTTCCCTATATGTTGTTGTCATGGCATACAAAGCTTCTTCACCTAACTCCAGGCAATCGATTTTGTCTAGGATTAGCGAGAGATATTGATAAACTTGTAGGTAAAATTCTTCAACAGTGCTACCCCGTTGAGCAAGTGTTGTCATTTGATATTCCAACGTGCTAACGTCTCTCTTATCCGAGTAATGTAGCATCAGACATTTTTTGTCTTACTACATTTTAATGGGGTGCGGTAAGACTCAAGGGCCGTGTCAGCTTCGCCCACTATCTTGTGTCTTATTGTATGCAGGACAGCAAAATATTTTGGGGTATTCTTATTCGTTCCGTACATTAGTAATATTCTATCTACCGATTTGCGCCACGAACTGAATTCTCCGGTTTTACCCGAAAATTCTCTTAAAAATTTTACCACATTCGGAACTCTTTCGGATGCGTCGACGTTAACCCTAAAATCTATAGGATGTTCAACTTCTTCTTCGGTTTATGTGTGTAGTATGGCCGAAACTGTTTCCGATAGTAACGATACGGGCTCTCGACCTCGACAAGGTCAATGCTATTTGTTCTTCCTAACTCATTTTTGATTCACTGCCTTTCTTTTACATTTGAAAGATGAAAAATATAAACCTTTTTTTATAATTTATTAATATTATTTCTTCTAAAGTTTATCACTTGTTTACGAACTTAAATAAGCCTTATTACATATAGAAATTTTATTTTGAATAATTTTTTTGTATTATTTTATCTATTTAATTGCCCCCGCCACGATGTCAAAATCGTCCTTCTCGACTTTAACGCCAGTGTGGGCAAAGAAGGTATCTTTGGCACTACGGTCGGTAAATTCAGTTTCCACGAGGAAACATCCCCAAATGGGTTGAGGCTGATCGACTTTGATCGAAATATGGTTATTTGTAGTACTAGATTCCAGCATAAGAAGATTCATCAAACTACCTGGCTGTATCCGGATCGAAAAACTACCAACCAGATCGATCATGTTGTGATAGACGGAAGACACTTCTGTTTTAGATGTGCGTGCGCTCCGAGGTCCTAACATCGACTCGGACCAAAAACGCAGGGACCGTGAACCTGCTCGGGCGCTACATGAAATAAAACGATAAGTTTTTATTTACAGCACTATGTGCTTACCTTGAGCTTTATTTCAAACTGAATACTTAATTCTATTGTTTGTTATTATTAAGCCGCGTGTCGCTATTAATCTTTGGAGATGTCTTTGCATTCAGTGCCCAAGAAAAGTGACATTCATCCAAAAGGTTCTAGAAAGCCGTACATCCTTCTCGAAGATCCTCTAGTGGCATTCCAGAGTAGTTTCGCCGACTTTTCGATACTCACAGTCCAACTAATATCCGCAGATATCTTGGCTTTCCTCAACGCTTTACACAGCGTCCAATCAATACTAAAGTTACTTCTACGGGCTTTGTTCAAGAGTCGTCTGATCGAAGACCTGATCTGTTTTAATTCCGATGTACACAAGTTTACCTTGCTGAGCTTTCATAAGGTAAAACTATCAGGTGTAGTCGTACACAGAAAGCTGAGAAGCTCGACGAGCAATCAATTGCATCCGAAGATAGGGAGTTCATGTTGGGCGCGGTTGGAAGATCTGATCGAAGCTTCTTGCAATACTGGCACCGATTGAAATTTCTTAAGTTTCTGTAAATTTTGTACTCCGGGCGCAAAGTGTCCAGGCTGAAACCAATAAATGTATCTGTCATCAGAGAAGAAATTGTCGTCTAGAATTCTTCATTCTGCGATCAAGGGAACGATTTCCCTAGAGGTGAGCGTAAATTTAAGTACTTCCGCTCTGCTGGCAGCCACAAAAGTGGGGAAGTTTTCTATATTACAAATAGAAAGGGTTTCATCGTATATAAAATGTGACTTACCTCTGCATTAATCTCCGAGCTTCTCCACTCGGTGTGCCTAGAATTGGCATCCAAGCATATAATAACCACGGCTCTTCTTCATTTTGCCTCCGCCAGAGCTTTTGTCAGTAGATTCGAAGTTGGTTCTACCCTGCCAACATGCAGTATATAAGCCGAGACAAGTCATAGTTCTCCAGCACTGCCTTCCAGCCTAGCAGTGACAACATCATCGTTCCTGAAATTAGGCAATTGCCCGTTTCTGACCTTCAAATAGGCTCTAGTTCTACCTGTACTGCCGTCAGGAGCTTTGGCTCTTCGTCCTTAATATAGAGATGTTATTGGTGCTTAGTCATGATTCTTACATAAAGACAATCGGCGTCGTCCAGTCTTAGACGACACAAGAGATTGGCCGAAGTAAGCCGCCTTATCGTGCTGGAAATTAATTTGAAAATCCTTGAACTGATAATCAGCGCCCGTATTTACCGCTTCCGAGAGGATATCCATTTTCAAGTGGGTTCCCTTCTCTCCCGCCTTCATTGGAGGCACCGGGTCATCTACCCTGGTTTTGTCGGGAGTATTCTGAGAACCACTTTCTCGAAGCCTTCGCTTATGGTCCACTTTATTGACACTAAGAGTTATAAGGGACTCCTTGTTTTGGTGTATTAGCGCTCGCCGATATAGCTCCTTGGTTATCTCCAACCCAATGACCCTCCACTTTTCGCAAGAAGAGGAAGATTGCAACCGCCACCTTAAAGAGGGTTGCCAATCGTTCGTCAGGACATCTTTTAATGTGTGGATACCAAGATGAACACCGCGCACTTTTTCTGACTACCTTTATAAATATAGAGATCTCGCTAGATAACGTTGCGCACCAACTCGTGGCTTTTCGCCGGAGGATTGTCCCTCTTGCGACCTCTGCCGCTTAACTGCTTCTGGTTCACTCAAGTTTACAAGCACGCTGCTCAAAATCCTAGTCAGGCTGCTTTCCACCGTAGCGTTCCAAATTTTGGCTACAAATCGACAGTCTGCCTAGCTTTTTAGCTGTGGTTACCCAATTACTCACAGCGCCTTAGCATTCTCTGGAAACCCCGAGACCTCCATGAACTTAAAAAATTTTCCTCTACTAGTGCTGGAAATTCTGCTTCGCACTTCCTCCCTGCCATTGATTTTTGTCGGTAATTTTCTAACAACTCCTCCAATGTTGTCTCAGTTATGAGACCAAGGCGAGGGTTGACGTACGCCTTAATGAGGCAATACGTTCATAACCGATCAGTGCAAAGGAAAACTCGTCTCAACTTATACCTCCCTCGCCAACTTAATAATGACTGGAAGGAACGTACTGTGAAGACAATTCGATCTATCTAATAGCGCAAGATATATTCCCGTCAAGAAATTTACCATTAATAATCTATATAATTTAGATCTCAACAAATCTGATAACCGTAATTTTTATTTCCAATTTTATATAGTAAAGTCTTTGCATGTACATTCATTCAACCATAAGTGATTGCAGAAAAAGTCTATAAATTACCAGAATGACGAGTCGAGTTGAAAACCGGGTGACCGTCTGTTCGTCCGTCCGTTTGTCTATGGAAACTTTGCACACGTGTTCCTTGGCAAAAAAAAGGGGACGGTATAGCAAATGAGCCAAAAATAATTATCAATATGAATTCTATACTCTCTCCATATCGGAGATCTAAATATACCAAATAGCAGATCTAAATTTACCAATTGGCAGATATTGTCTTTTGCTTATGCCCACTGTCTTAATTGTCACAAATAGTAAAAAGTGTTACAAAGTTTACAATGCAAATTCGCAAAAAAAAGTTGTCGTTACCATACCCCGAAAGAAGATATATTAAGTTCGATCAACATGACGAGCTGAGGTGATTAAGCCTGCTCGTCTGTCTGTATATATGTGAAGTAGTCTCTCAGCTTTTGAAATATCTATCTGAAATTTGGGGAATATAGGTAATTGTCCGAAGTTAACGGTAATTTCTCATCATTTGTATGAATTGTTTATTTATAAATAATAGTCAGTTTGGTGTTTGCTTTTGCTTATTGCATTGCAGTGGTGAGGTAAAGAAAATCGTATTGCAGTGATCTCCCAACGTCTATAGTTAATGATAGATGGAGAAATGCTCGCGTGGCTTGACCCAATTAAGCTATTTTCCTAAATGAAGACCTACCGTTGGTCCACAGGTCATCTTCTGACAAGTATTCCTTTTACATAAAATGTTGAAAAATAATAAGCAAAACGACAAAATCTTTGCAAAAACTTCCAAAGACGTAAAGAATGGGTTCTACGTGGTCATAATATAGCTTCTGTAATGGTATACTCGCGAGTTTTCTTTAAAGGCGTGAATGAACTTTCAACAAAGTTAGAAATTTAGGTTTTTGCTTGGAATTCAAAAAATTTCCTCAACTTTAACAAAATATGGAGATCCCTACTACTATGACATTTTCTATCATCATGTTTTAAAATTTTTGGAACTTCAAATCATTGATTTATCAAACAGGGGGCGGAAAACGTAAATAGTTTTTAAACACTGTATATTGCTTTTAGTTTTCACTTTGTACGTGGGGGGTAAAGTCACTTTTGACTATGTTTTTTTTAAGTTAAAGATTTAAAAAATTCTGTAAGTTAGCTAGCAATAATTTATTTTTGCGGGCAAATCTTCAATAAAAGCAATTAACATAATTTGAAGCAATTAATTATTTTTAATAAATCTAATTTTTTAAGGTATTATAAGTAACATAAGTTCGTAGGCACACACATACTCACGTATACAACAACCGCGATCGGATGGTTCGCAAGAATCGGACTAGAAACTGGCGTTGAAAAATTGTAAGTTATAATATGTTGTGTGGAGTTGCGTGGCCTCTGTATTTTATATTTTACTTAAAATAATTAGTAAATTTATTAATGAAAGTGTAATAGGTGTAAACACGATCATATTGCTTTTTAAAATCACACCTCCTGCTAACAAAATCAGAGAGAAATTTGTGATCGATTTTTGGGATTGGTAGAATATTCATTAACTGACCTGTATTGATTTGTTTTCTAAATTTAGAACTGCTGAAGAAGTACAAACATTGAACTGGTTAGAAACAAAAAGAGTAAGCAGCTTAATATTCAAATAGAAGTAAGACAGGCATTGGAGATATCGAACGTCTTCACAAAACCCTTTATAAAAATTAAGAATAATTAATAGCTCGGATGATAAAGAATTAAAGAACATGCAACTCAAACAAACTCATTTTACATAAAAACATAATGGGTCTAATTATTGAATCCGTTTCGATCGAAAAACTTGACAATTCAATCGAAAATTATTACATTGAAATCATTGAAACTGTATCGAAAATTAAGTTTTCGATGCAGTTGAACTTACATGCCGACTCGATAAAATACATTTCGTGGCTAATAGATGGCGCTAATTTCGAAATCATTGAAACCGCAAAATCGAAAATATTTTTCGAAAACTATCCATTGATCAGTGAACTGCGCAAATTGGCAAAAATGGAGCATTTGTAAGTATTTATGTAAAAAAATACCTGAGAACGCATTACATTATGTTTTAAATGTGTAATTTACACACCAACAAAAATCAATCAAAATATTCAATCACTCACTTAGATCAAACGTATCGTATTTGCATCTTGTGGTCGCACCCCTACATACGAAAAACATATACATATGTATATATAGAAAACTTAGTGAAAAGTTAATTGTGAAAAAGCCTAACCACCATAACATTCAGACTTGAGAATCCTTTGCGGTTAAAATACAGATGTTTATCTCTTGACGGTACCATTTTCTTTACGAGAGTTCCATCAACTGTCATTGCCACTCCAGGAATTTTTGTTTTTCCAAAAAAATATGTTTTGCTTCTAATTCCCCCTGGCGGTCATGTCAATGGAAATCCATTTTGAACATAGCCTGTACTCAAGAATGTTGATAACTGCCTGCTAAGAAACGTAGACATGCAGCAAGTTTTATTTTTCGAGAAAGAGAAGCTTCTCTTTTGTCATTTCCATATTAATTTTCGCATTCCCCTAATATGTATGTATATACTACTGTGCCGAAAAAAGGTGATATTTGAATTTAAACTGCGCGCGTCGAAGGATATGGAGAATTATTTTTTTTTTTAGGTTGGTAGTGCACACAGTCACATTTATGTAAAATTTCATGTCAAAATATTCATTAGTGTTTGAGATACGTTTCGTTTTGTGAGCTTCTAAAAGTGAGTTTTTCGTTTTTTGCGATGTCGAAATTTGTTGAGCAAAGAATTTGCATCAAATTTTGTTTACGGAATCAATTTTCTGCTGCGGATACGTTGAGGATGGTGCAGAAAGCCTTTGGTGATGAAAAAAAAATGTTCACAAGTGGTATAGTGAGTTCCAAGCCGGCCGTGAACGTGTCGAAGACGAAGAGCGTCCAGGACGACCACCAACCTTAACCGACGAAGCTTACGTTCAACAAATCCAAGATTTGATGTTGAAAAACCGTCGATTAACAATTAGACACCTTTCTGATGAAGTTGGCATATCGAAAGGCTCAGCCAATATCATTTTGAAGGATGTTTTGGGCCTCAAGCGCGTCAAATCTCGACTCGTACCGAAAACATTGAATTTTTCGGAAAAAAAGGCGTCGCGTTGAAGTGTGTGAAACGATGCTTTCCGACTACCAGGGTGTCACG
The DNA here is from genome assembly GCA_027475135.1 of Bactrocera correcta. NCBI lineage: Eukaryota > Metazoa > Arthropoda > Insecta > Diptera > Tephritidae > Bactrocera > Bactrocera correcta. Next base: position 63,785,652 of record CM050325.1, on the reverse strand, counting down.
AAATGCATTATAAATGGCGATGAAATTTGGATCTATGCTTACGACCCCGAAACAACCGATCAGTCGAGCGAATATCTTGCCAAAAGTGAGCCGAGACCAAAAAAATCGCGCCAAAGTCGCTCAAAAATCAAGGTCATGTTGACTGTTTTCTTCGTTTATCGTGGTGTTGTGCATTATGAATTCCTTCCAACCGGTCAAACAGTCAACAAGAAATATTATTTGAACGTTATACGTCGTTTGCCTAACGCTATCCGCCTAAAAAGGCCGAAATTGTGGAAAGACAATTCTTAGTTTTTACACCACGATGATGCACCATCCCATACTGCCCTCGTAATTCGTGATCATTTCGCCAAAAACTCTATCCATATCGTTCCGCAACCACCGTATTCACCTGATCTGGCGCCGGGCGACTTCTGGCTGTTCACCAAGCTCAAAAGACCGCTCCGGGGACACCGTTTTTATACGATAGAGGAGATTCAAGCCGCAGCGAAGACTGAACTGAAGGCCATCCCGGAAAGTGACTACAACCAGTGTTTCGAAGATTGGAAGATCCGTTAGCATATGTGCATTGGGGAAGAATTTAGTATACCGTCCCAGGATATCAAGGATAAAAAGGATATGGTTGGATAAAGGTGATTATCTTGATCACGAATATATATGGTTATATCCGCAGGAAGCTTATAGTTTCCGAGTTATTCGCGTTTAAAGTTTAAAATTTGCAATATTTTATTTACATATTTTCGATATATAAAATTAATTATTTTGCACTTATATTTTTCAATTTTATATACACTATTACATCTCTTATTCATTTGCACAAAATATAAGGAATCTCCTCTATCCGACCATACCCTTTTTATTCCCGAAATCCTGGGACGGTATACTAAAGCCCACCCGTGCATTGCATCGGGAGGTGATTACTTTGAAGGGAATGAAATCGATTTGGAAGAATAAATAAAGAATTTTCAAAATAAATACAATGTCACTTATTTTTTGGGCACAGTAGTAAATGCCCTTTGTTGATCCGGAAAGTTTTGATGAAACTGCGTAAGTACATATGCATATACATATGTAAATAAAATTCTGATTTTTTTTTACCTTAAATAGTTCAACTCACTTATAGTTATCCATTTCCAACACGATTTTTGAAATATTCATCAAATTTCTGCGCCCACGACGAATGTTTACATTATTTTCATCATCACTATCACTTAAATATAATGCAATTGCATCCATTTTAAGTATTTGTAAAAACGAACCAAAAAGCTAAGCGAATTTATTTCATTTTTCAAACTTGTCAAATTTGTTGATAACGCAGTTTATTTAAGGTATGGTAAAGCAGGTTATCGCCGGTATTAATCATCACATGAACATTTTCAATCGAAAATTCTTTCCGCAAAGAATTCGATTTCGATGCGAATTCAATAATTAGACCCAATATAATACATTCTACAACCAGTGAAATCGCATTTTGTTAATCATCTATCATCAAAATTTAATGCTAAACTTGTGCAAGAAAATATAATAAATAATGCGAAAAAGACAAGAACCGAAAACTCTACAAAAACTAATTTAATCAACGCTGACAATTCCAGAAAACGTCTGAAAAATCACATAATACGTTTAGAAAAGTAGAGTTAGTCAAAGCAGAAGACCGTAATGAACATTTTGTAATTATACTTAAAATATCATTATCATAATATTAGTTAATTTTTTGTTTTGTAAGTTTCTCGTTAGTATTTTGTTTCGAAATTAAAACTAATTTTCTGTATTGTAACTTAATTTAAGCAGCATGTAGGCACTATTTAACGCAATAACGATATTGCTGTTTCTTGTAGTGGGGGAGTATGTGTACAGGGTTTGTCGGGAAAGTAATAGGACTAATTTTCTTCCGCCGCGACTGTAGTTCAAGGCGTGGATGCACTGTCTGGATTCGACAGAGGGCGTTCTTAGATAACGAACGAGCGCCTTGTCTCCGAGCACCTGCAGAGTCAGGACAAACATTTTCGCGCGACGTGTTTGTGTGAGTGGTGCAAGCCGAAAAATGCCGTGTTCATTACAGCAGAGTTACGCTATAAATTCTGTGTGAAACTCGGTAAATCTGCGACAGAGACGTTTAATATGATCAAGCAGGCTTTCCCAGATTTTGCTTTAGGAAGGCTTTTGGAAGGCCGGAAAGAGGTCGCTGAAGAAGACCGTGCTCGGAAACCTGAGACTTGTCCAGATGTTTAGTTTACCAACATCTGTGGTTCAGGACAGCACTTGAACATGCGCAAGGTTTGAACGAACGACCAGAAATTGCGGGGAATGGAAATGTACCAAGAAAATTTGAAAATTAGTGAAAGAAGGTGAAGTTGTGGCCTCCCCGCTTTTTTTTTGTTTGCTTGCCTGAAAAGGTCCATGAAAGGCAAGTATTTTGAGACGACAGACAGGATCCAACCGGCATCGAGGCAAAAGGACCCTATTTTGAAAGCTTTCATAGAAATATAACGACTGGTTCAATACATTTTTTTAAATCGACTCAGTCCTATTGCTTTCTGGACAAACCGTGTACATATAATATAATTGTCGTTTTTTAAGTAAACTTAAGTCAGTCGGATGTCAACAGTCAAGCCATGAAACCATGAATAGCATTTTTTTTTTGCGGGTGAGGAGGTGGAAAATGCCTTCCGCATCATCGGTGCTATCGTCACAGCAGGCGTATGTGCCGCTTGCAGGTCATTGCCCAGAAATGTCGTCGACATAAGGAGCTTTCTCTTTTCTTGGCTGGGGCCTCCTATGTTGGCCATTAATCGGCTCAGTTGAGAGGTGATCTTCGCTGCCTTTCCTGCGGCGTGCTGGATTTCTACCCAGAGGGTTAGTCTGGGATCCAGTCTTTCGCCTAGTTAGTTTACTGCTCTCTGTGTCCTAAGAATATCCGTAATTGTGCGCATGCTTATCTCGAGAGCTATGAGCTTGCTTGTTAGCAGTAGTAGCTTTGTTTTCTCCGTTGCGAGCTGGAGATTGCGTGTGTCGAGCCATGCTGGCGTCCGTATCATGACCTGGTTCAGCTTTCTTCGCGCTTCTTCTGTATCCCTTGCTGTGATTACTGCCTCCATGTCGTCCGCGTAGCCAATTAAATATGTTTCGTCCGTCATTTCTGGTTTCAATTTCATAGCTAATGTTCCATAAGTCTGGTCCTAGAATGGATCCTTGTGCTGCTCCTGACGTAACCGCTATCTGTCGTGACCCTTCTTTAGTTTCATACAGCAGTTTTCGGTTGCTAAGGTAACTGCGCACCAAAGCCTTGAGATAGTCGGGTATTTGAAGCTTTTTTCGAGAGCGTCGATCATGTCTACCCATCTAGCACTGTTGAAAACGTTTCGGACATCTAGAGTCGCCAGTAACACTATTTTATATTTATGCCATCTGCGCTGCTCTGCCTCTACGCTTTTAATGACGCATTTTATGGCTCCTATAGTTGATTTTCCGGGTCTGAAGCCATGTTGTCTAGCTCCTCCAGCTTCGTTAATAGCTGCTTCGAGTATGGGTTTTATAAGGCTTTCGTATTGCTTTCCTGCTGTATAAAGCATGCATAGTGGGCGATATGCTGATGGCGAATCGGGGTCTCCATTTCCCTTACTAATTAGCACCAGCTGTTGCTTTTTTCACGGTTCAGGAAATATTCCGGCTTCAAGGCAGGCGTTGTACACGGTAGTAGCCGGGAGCTCTGCAGCAATTATTTTGGGAATTTTGGATGGGATCCCGTCCGGTCCGGGTGCTTTGTTGGCCTTGAGCTTGGCAGTGGCTAGCTGCAGCTCTTCGGGGGTAAACTGGGGGATTTGCGTCGATCCTAGAATGTATTCTGGGTCACTAGCCCTTGTTTCGTGGGTGGGGAATAGTGCGTTCACAATGTTATCCATTTTCGCAGTGGTTAGGTCAGGTGGCTTTGCTCGAGCGCCGAGTTTCTTCATAACTACTTTATATCCGAGTTCCCAGGGGTTTCTGTTTATATCCTCGCGTAGTTCCTCCCATTTTTTCTTTTTGTTGTCGTCGATGGCGTCCTTCAGCTCCTTTTTTGCTCCTTAATATATCTCGGCTTCTTCGGGTGCGGCACCTCTGCGCCTGGATCTTGTGTAGGATCTGCGAGGGCGGAGGCATGTGCGTCTGAGTTGGGCGATAATTTCAGTCCACCAGTAGACTGCTACTTTATGTTTGCTGTCGGAAGCCTTGGGCCTTGATTTTTTTACAGGCTCTTGTTATATTAGGCATTGTGTGCTCGACAATTTTTTTTCACTTTTTGGGGAGCTGCTAGATGGGTTTTGGTCATCTATTGCGGAGACCAATTTTGAAGTATTTAGCTTCGACATGTTCCACTTCCGTGTTGCATTCTTTTTCCTGTACTGCTCAGCGTTTGTTCCTGTATTGATAGCGAAGGTAACGTACTGGTGATCGCTGCCAGTGTAGTCCTCCAGGACTTTCCAATTCTTTATTGATCCTGCCCACCGTTCTGATTATAGAGTAATGTCTGGTGTAATCTCCTCGCATCCCGTTCTTCTAAACGTTGTTGCGTTTCCCGTGTTGAGCACTATTAGACTTAGGCGCGCAGCCATTTCTAGAATGCGCTTTCCTCTCGAGTCCGTGCTTGGCATAGCCCATTCTACGGCTTTGGAATTTAGGTCTCCGGCGATAATTAGTTGACCTTCTATAGACCTGGCTGTGTCCTCAATTTTTCGAGCTTTTCTTAGAATTCTTGTATGCTGTCGCAGCTAATTACTGACAAGACAAAACCATTTCCGTTCCCTTTGTCTGCAGTGATGGCGTTACTCCCTGGTGGTGGCCATATAGCGGCGGTCGAGCTGCTATCTTCTAGCCAGGTACCTCTCTTTTTCTTTTTGTATTGCTCGCTTATGACGATTAACTCGTAGGCGTTCTCCATATCCATTTGCGAGAGTAAGTAAGATATTCATTTGTTTTGGTATTTCCTATATACCATACATTTTGCGGAACCCGGGATATGGTCAACTTTTTCGTGTTTAGCCTCCATGCAGAGGCAGCATGAGGGAGGCTTGTGCACTCTTTCATTTTGTGACCTGGTTGGCCGCATTTTATGCAAGCACCTTGTCCTCTTCTATCGGGCCCTTTGCAGTCCCAAGTTAAGTGAGTCCAAAGCAGCGAAAGCATATTTTTGGGGTTTCGTTCAGTCGCAGCCTGCAGTTTACCCTGCCGATTTTTATGCGTGCCTGTCGCATCAGTATGTCAGCGTTATCCTCATTGAGCGTTGTATATGCCCTGACCTGCTCTCTTGTGCTACATATGTGCTGTTATGCTTATCGTCAAGTCTTCGATGGAGTCCTGTAGACCTTTTTTTTACCGCCTCTGCTATTTCCTCCTTTGTTGAAAGGGAGTCGAGGTCTCTAATCTCTATTGTGGCTTTTGATTTAAGGTCGGCCCCGGTTGCGGATTCTCTGAGAGTCGTCTTGAGTGTCTCGCATAAATTGGCTTTTGTGGATTGTCCCTTCTCCAGCTTTAGTAGTAAAGCCCTGCCTCTTGTTTTGCGAATCCTTTTGATTTTCACCTCTGCTTCTCTTAGGTTAACCTTGCTACGGATATTCTTGAGGACCTCGGCGTATCTACTTCCTTCTGCTGGCTTAATTATTACAGCTTCCGGTTGTCGTTTGGGAATGCTTTTTACTCTCTGGTTTGAGCTGGTATTCCTCCCTTGTTGTCCTCCCTTTTTGTGGTTTTGTTTTCCGTTCCTTCTATCGCGAGTATCTTCCTTGCTTTTTTGGGCAAGACTTTCTGCCACTGGCCGTCCTTTTCACTTCTTGGTCGCACTGTTTCTCGAGGCTCCACTGGGCTTGTCGGTCGCCGCTTCGAGGTTGTTGACTCTGTAGTTGTGATCCGATTATTAAATAATAGTATTTATTAAATATTATATCCAATTTCAAAAAATTTGTGAATTTTTCAAAAAAAAAAATGGCATTTTTATTTTCAAATAGCCATAACTTTTGTAGAAATTGACTTTTGGGGACCTTTTTTAAATATTTGTTTTTGAATGAACTTTTCGAAAAAATACACGAAAAAAATTTAACACAATCAATTATATAAAATAATCGGGTTTTTTAAAATCGTCATTTTTTGGAAGTTCGCCATTTTTTCCCTCAAAAAGAACTTCAATTAATTTCGCAAATACCCGTGCTAATCCCGGAGTGGGTCGATTTTTTTTATTTTTTTAATTATTAATGTAAAAAAAAAATGTCAAATTTTCAAAAATTAAAAAAGTTTTTTTTTTTCTTAAAATTTACTTCTATCACATAAAAAATACATTTGAACAATTTAATGATATAATAGACTTAATTTACGAATATAATCACCAAGATTCAAATTTTTACCTATTAGTTAGGTCGATAAACTAGGGTTGGACAATTATAGACTTACCTGAGTCAGTATACTAGAAACTATACGCTAGTGTGTATCCATTTATGACATATAAGGGTTTTTCATACTGTCTAAAACAAAACCACAACATATATATGTATATATATATATTACAATAATTAATTTATAGTATATGAATTATATATTTATATATATATTAGGGGTTTTTTTTTTGAACTATTAGTTTTTTCAATCCCGTCACGAAATTTCCTTGAAAGTACCCTAAAAAATTTCCTTGAAAATTTGAACCCTTAATAACTGGGCCAAGGCATGTAAAAATTTTCCATAGAAAATACACTACAATCTTCAATTTTCATCTTTAAATTTCTACAGATCAGAAGCATTTCATGGCATCGCTTTGACTTTAGACGCATATTTCTCCGAATTTTTCACCCTACAAAAATTCCCAGTGCAACATAGACGTAACTCACACCGGCGAGGTAGTACGGTGCTCTAAACCTGACTTTTCCACGAAATTCGTATTTTTTTGTATATATCTTATAAATGACAAGAGCTACAGAAAAAATGTACATGACAAACTTGTAGGAAATTTTATGGGATTTTCATAGATTTTTTATTACACACCATCTATGAAAAGTCTATAAAGCTTTACTCAAAAAGGCGAATATCTTGAAAAGTATTAATGATAGCGATTTTGACCTCGGACCTTTTTTGTAGCAAATAAAATTTGTCATGTATATTTTTTCTATAGCTCATAACAAAAATACTCGACTTCGACATTTTTTTTGGGATGACTGTTATAAGGTGTTTAGAAACGCGATTTGAAGGTACCGTTGGAAAGAGGAAGAAGTCCTCCTGATTAAAAAATATATGGCTTTATAGCTACCGCAAACGCTTAGCTTAAGAGATATTCGACCTTAAAGTTCAAATATTCGAACATTTTACATTAAACTGTAAACATTTAAACAAAGTCACAATTTAAACTTTTTGCAGGATTTATAGGTAAGAAATTTGTATTTTAAAAAGTATCTTTTACACTCGTAGTGAGCGTCATTTATGTGCTAACAATTATGAGGAAACGGAGCGCTGCCATATGGTAATACGCAAATATGAGCAATTCACTGTAATTTCTCTTTTTCGCTATAATTCTTCTTTCTTTATTTAGCAATCTTAGTTCTAATAAAAATAAGCGTTTATAAATTATATTTCAAATTAATATGAGTATAAATAATCTTTCCATGCGTATGGATATTTTCTTATATAAATTTAGTAAAGAACTAAATAATATTAAATAATTATAACACGTAATAAAATTCTTAGATATTTAAAGGAGTACTACGAAAAAATACTTCAGTCACCCTGGGTATTGGCTCGACCAGGGTTATTTTTTTAAAGCGCGGCCGAAGGCGAAAATACAAAAAAAAACGCTGTTTGCTAGAAAAAAAAATCATATTTGGTGTTTAAGATGTGACAACGCCCGTTTTCCTCATAATTGTAAACAATCTAACCTTTTCAACGATGAGTGTGTTAAGTGATTCTTAAATTAATAAATATAGCTAAAATATATCAAAATAGAAGTGAAATATGAACTTATTTCAATGCTTCGAGTGTATATATAAATATACAAAGTGAAAAAGTTTAGTGAAACATTGCGTTATTTACAAATTTTTTAATTTTTTTTCAGGAATATTTTAAAAAGTTTTTTTTTTTTTTAAATTTATTTCGGTACTTATGTACATACATACTTATATGTATATATACCGACCTGTCTAACTGTGTTTTCTGTTAAGACACTCTTTTCTCCGCCAAGGGTTTATGTGTCAATAATTATTCGTTTTCTCTTTCTTCTTTGTATTTCTTTTCCCTCTTGCCCTTATTTTGTCTGGCTGTTTCCATGTTGAGTTGTTCTCCTCCTCCCACGTTTCTTGTTAGAGTTGTATGATAGTACTATACATACTACAGTACGCTCTTCTTTACGTGGCAGCTCGAGAGGCACAATTTATTGTATACTAACTGTTTCGCTGTAAATATTGCCTGTGGAGACTCCATATTTCTTATGGAATGCAATATATGGCATACTAATTTGTATGCCATAGTATGAAAGCAATTAACAGTCACTTCAGCAGTTTGATAGCTCAGTTTTCATTTCTATGAAAATTTCACATATACTGACGGCTGTTTCATTTCGGTAATTTTAAATTTAGTAGCGCGAGTATTAAGACGGTTGTGTTAAATTATAAAAATAAATTTTCAAAATAATTTAATACATTCTTCCAAAAAATTAATATTTAGATTAATATTGTTAAAAATAAATAATAATAAAATAAAATTAGTGGCCCTGGCGGACTTCGTCCCATCCCAAAATACAACGAAACTATTGCAAAACAATTCAATTCTAAGAATGCCACTTCAACTTTCATAATCCAGTAGATGACGTTTCGAATTAAATATGGCGGCATTGAACTATAAAGCAAAACCACAAAAAAAAAATCACATTCCATAAAACTAAACAATATTTTTTTTTTTTTTTTGTTTTAAATAAACAATTTTCTTATCTTCTTATTTGCCTTTGAGAATTGTTGCGTCAATGATTTTGTTCATGATTTGCTTCACAATCAAAAGCATTCTGTTACACAATTTAAGAGGTTGCAAATTTCGAAGCATAATCACTACTGAACCAACTTTTAGGTGTAAAATGTGTTGCGGAACGCCAGGCAAATGCAAAGAATTCATCATCATTTACCAGACAATCAACAGCATTTTCCGCTTTAATCACGATTTGATGATCATCTGTTAGCTCTGTCTAACGCATTCTTAAATAATCCAATCAATTCATTATGGCCATGAAGCATTCGTTGCAATTCTCTGATGACGTCTTCTTTCCTTCTGTTGTACAATGCACGGATTATATCCGATTTCATTGATAATTGATGCAGCGAAGAAAGTCGTTTAAAAGCACCCATTATAGTTTTGAACATTTGCAAGAAATTGGTTTGATTTTGTTATGCTATGTTTGGACCGACAACGAAAACATGTTTTCGTGAAAAAAAACTGGTTTTCGCACGAAAACTTGTGTTTTCGTCCATGTAAAATCTGTCAAACGAAAACACAGTTTTCGCTGAAAGCTACTTGAAAGCTTACATTCCACTCATTATTATCGGTGCCTGTTCTAGTTTAATCGATTTTTTCGGAAGACATATTTTGCCGGACCTAAATTGTCACTTGATATTTGTTTACATTCCATATACAAATACAGTTGCTCACTATTAAAGGGGATTCTCTTGTTCTTGCAAAAGCCTTGCACGGTGCACCATTTGCAGAATTTTCTTCTTGGTGCAACGGCACAACAAACACACGCAAAAATTTATTTGCAATGACTGTAAAATATGTCAGACCAAAACCCATGTTTATTTTCGTGCTGTCATATACGACTAGATTCGCAATGGGTGCTCTCTTGGCCTTGCATATTTCGGTATAGGATTTTTGCATTTTGTGTCATCTTGAAAGAGCAAGAGAATCCCCGTATTGATAGTCGTCAGTGAAAACTCATCGAAAACACACATTGTCGGTCCGAACGACTTACATTCCACACGTACAAATGTGTTTTCAAAATGTTTTCAATGTCGATCCAAACATAGTATTACACCTTCTAGATACGATCACAATGGTTCCGGTGGCGATGATAATTTGGCAATTTAACTTTTCCACTAAGGCAGCACAATCCAGGTGTTTCTCCTGGAAATTTCAATGCACTGCAATGTGGACATACTACAACCATTGATCCAATTTTAACGGCAGGAAGAGATCGATAATCGAATGAGCAATCATATCGGAATGCTACTCGAAGCAAATTGACATTGCCATCTTTTCTTCTTTGTTGTCTTTTTCAGTATTTATTCATCGACTTTGCACCGATTTGATTTACTCGACGACTTTGTTGTGCCAATCTACGCGAATCGATTACAGCCTGCTGTTGTTCTTCTGTTTGTTGCGCACGAATTTGGACGTGGTTTGCATTTCTTTGTTGTCACGGATTGTTTTTATCTTCTTGACTCATACTCGCACGATGAGTCGACACTGCTCGTGCACCTGCTGAACGTCGGCCTAAATTAGATCTTCTCGTTGGTGGCAGTATAAAGAACAATTGCAATACAATGAAATCCCGAATAGAAAATTTGAAAACAAATATAGAAACGTACTTACACTTGTTACAGACAAATCCCAATAACCAACCAACAATGTAACATACACACACAAAAAAATATTTGCTGATATCACCAATGTGGTTTCCGATTTCAATGGATGTTTTGTCTGATTTTCAGTCATAGATATAGATTATCTGATTTAGCGAATCATGACTTGTTAATTTTCAACCTACAGTGTTGAAGAAAACATTTGAAGAATTGAGGAATCCAAAGGTGTTGGTGGATTTATAGAATGAATTTGGTATATCAAAGAATCTAGATTTCTTTAGAGCTGCATACTAGCCTTAACCATTTCTTAAGCGTTTTTGTATATGAAGTTTTTACATATCTGGAGAGCTGGAAGCTGCCCTTTATAAATTATATTATTCGACTTTGATTTTGGAGGAGTTTAAGAAAATTTCAAACATATTGAAGACGATTTTTATAATTACTACAGTATATCGAGACTGGTAACCCTGCGTTGTGAGAGAGCAATCAGTTGACTCGTTTCTACGGAAAAATCCAAATCGTGGGAAATTTTACGGTATCGTACGGTAAAGCGGGCGGGGACATTTTGAAATTATGATGTTTTGACTTTTTTTTCGATTTTTTTTTTCTTTTTTTTTAAACCGTACTGAGAAAATAGTTTTCCATCAAAGTACAAATCGTCAAAATCGATTCGACCACTCTCGAGTTATGGGATTAGATTGCTTCGGACACTTTCTTTTTATATATATAGATGGATTGGCGAATGAGCGAAATCTTAAATTTAATATACTTATACAAACATAAATCTAAATATCATTGTCCATATTTTATTATTTTAATTGGTACATAAAATTTGTGCTAGAATTACACCGGTCAACAAAAAATTTTTTTTTGTTTCTGTTCTCATGCTTGAATTCTGGTTCTAGACATTGAAAAACACTTAAATATTAATCTTTAGTTCTTTAAGTTTGCTTTGGGCTGATCTTTATCGATAGGTATATTTTAATTTATTTCATAAATCAAAGATGGCAGCACTTTGATTAACCAGAAAGTAAACAGTATACCAACACACCATACGCATTAGGACACCACACATATTGTAATTAACAAAAGGGACCGACGGACGGCGCCCGGCCTCTTTTCTTCTTCATCCATCACGTTGCTCCACGGTCTGCATCATTTATCCTTGAAATGTTGATGGATCGGTAAAAATAAAAAAAAAAAATCTTGTAAAATGAAGTTGTAGTTATAGTCTGTCGAGCCGAATTTATTTTGGAAAAATTTTCCAAATACGGAATTTAGAAAAAAAGTATGAATTTTACGTCATAAATGCCACACTTTAATTATGTTTATAAAAACTTTTTATAAAAGTATCGAAAATCCGGCTCGAAAGACTATAGAGAAAACATTTTCGAATATTAAAAAAAAAATCGCATCAAAAAATGTTAAAAACTGTATGAGTTATCATGCAGACCGTGCCGGGAAAAGTAGTTTCGAGAAAAACGCGCTTAAATTTTCATGTGCCTCAAACGAAGGACAGCACCTGTGTGCATTAAACTCTCGTCGGGCGCTCTGATTTTCTACCATAACTTTGTATAAATGGGGAATTTTCACATCACCTTTCACAGAAATACGCCTAAAACTATAAACAAAAAAAATTGATTTTTTGAAAATTCTGGACGTATGTTAAGGGGTTAACCTGTTTATTATAGCTGTAACAACAATATTAGTGTAATACTCAGTTAAAAAATGGCATCAAGTCAGTGTAAAAATGATGTTGATTCATTCTGTTTTATTTGCGGTGAATTTATAAAAATTAGAAGTAAAAAATTTGCTTTATCAACAAATTTGAAACTTTGCGAAGCCTATGAAGCCTATTTTAACCTAAAAGTCAGTAATCGAAATGTAAATTGGGTACTTTAGAAGATAAGAACTTACTTGAACATGATGTAAATATACTGATCAAAGAGAGCGTCATAAAACTTTTTCATGTTTTTTCACAAAAGAAGTCGGTATTTGTTACTGCAACACCGTAACTGATTTGTTTAATAAAATTGGAATACCATTCGTAGCATCTGAATGGCGGCTTTTTATCGATAGCTCTTCGAAAAGCTTAAAAGCAGTTCTGCTCCATAACGGAAATGTATTACCAAGTTTTCCTCTAGCACACTCTGTATTGTTGAAAAAAAGTAATGATAGTGTAAAAATCATACCAGAAAAATTAAAATACACAGGATACCAATGGCCAGTAATCGGTGATTTTAAAATGGTTGGTTTTCTTATGGGAATGCAAGGTGGAAAATACCCTTGTCACATTTGCTTATGGGACAGCAGAGCTGACTCAGTAAATTATCATCAGTGTAAATGGCCTGATCGCTTCGAATTTAAGATTAGAAAACATAACGTAAAGTCGGAACCAATCGTATAGCCCGAAAACATTTTAATGCCACCACTCAATGCTCGTGAAAAACGAGCCTGGGAAAGTTTTAAAGCAGTAGTTTGTGGTTTTCTGGGGAATCATCGAGCTAGTAACTATGCAGAATTGGTTGAAAAAATGCTTAAAAGCTTCAAAATTATGGGCTGCAGAATGTGTCTTAAACTTCATATGCTACCTTCTCATCTGGAAGAATTTGAAGACAACATGGGGGCCTACTCCGAGAAGCAAAGAGAACGTTTTCACCAAGATGTGATGGACTTTGAACGTCGATGTCAATGGCAGTACAACGAAAATATGCTGGGAGATTATATTTAGGGTTTAATACGAGAGAGCTCATATGAGCATAAAAGAAATACAAAAAATATTCACTTTTAGACAGTAATTTCTTGTTATTTTACATTTATACATTATTGTTTATCACACATCTTGAATAAAAACAACTCTTGTATCTAAAAAAAGTTTTTAATTATAATCTATAGTGAAATTGTAAAAAAATCAGTAATTTCTGCTTAAAAATTTGAAAACTTGCTCTAATTTCTACAAAAGCAAACTTTAACTGGAAAAATTTTTTCCTTATTTTCGTAGGAGAAACTAAAATTTAACATATAGATGTCAGACTCAAAAATCGTGTTGACCGGTGTTATCATAGTCCGAAAAATATGAAATCTTTGTTTTTTGTAAGCAATACATTTGTAGAAAACAGTATATTTCTCCTTTTTTATTTTTCATCCATCAAAACATGCGCTATATAAGCTCGAACTTACCTACTCGACGCCTTTTCGCAAGTGATTATGTTATTATGTTATGATACAGATTTGGTAATGGCAATGGCAATAGATAGATATACAATAATTCTTTGTTTGTCGAGATGCCCCGTTAATTGCCGCCCATGGTGAAAAATTTGTCAAAAGTTGAGCCCGTAATACTATGTTCGGACCGACATTGAAAACATTTTGAAAACACATTTGTATGTTGTGGAATGTAAGTCGTTCGGACCGACAATGTGTGTTTTCGATGAGTTTTCAGTGACAACTATCAATACGGGGATTCTCTTGCTCTTTCAAGATGACACAAAATGCAAAAATCCCATACCGAAATATGCAAGGCCAAGAGAGCACCCATTGCGAATCTAGTGATATATGACGGCACGAAGATATACATACATGGGTTTTGGTCTGACATATTTTACAGCCATTGCAAATAAATTTTTGCGTGTGTTTGTTGTGCCGTTGCACTAAGAAGAAAATTCTGCAATTGGTGCACCGTGCAAGGGTTTTGCAAAAACAAGAGAATCCCCTTAGTAGTGAGCAGCTGTATTTGTATATGTAATGTAAGCAAATATCAAGTGACAATTTAGGGCCCGCAAAATATGTCTTCCAAAAAAATCGATTAAACTAGAGCAGGCACCGATAATAATGAGTGGAATGTAAGTTTTCAAGCAGTTTTCAGCGAAAACTGTGTTTCCGTTTGACAGATTTTACATGGACGAAAACACAAGTTTTCGTGCGAAAACCACTTTTTCTCACGAAAACATGTTTTCGCTGTCGGTCCGAACATAGCATAAGCGTACAAATCAGCGGTTCTCTTTTGTTTTCATTTGAACAATGTGTCCATTGCTCAATACGCATATATAGCTTTGTAGACATCAAACTTTTCAATTATAATTTTTTATAATATAAAATATGAAAACTGAAATCAAACTATTAAAAATAGTTTATATATTTATAAATAATAGCATTCGATTCTCATTTTGAATTAATTTAAGAAAATTTCAAATATATTGAAGACAATTTTTATAATTACTTCAGTATATCGAGACTGCCAACCCTGAGTGTAAGAGAGCAATTAGCTGACTCGTTTATACAGGAAAAAAATCTAATTTGTGGGATTCTGCGGTAACGTACGGTAAAGCGAATGGTATAAGGTGTTGACTAATCATTTACATAGCGCTCTTATAAGATAGCTCTTATCAGCTGATTCGGACTGCGGGGTTGACTAGTTGAACTAGTTAATGTAGTTTTTTTTTTATTTGGAATTGCAACGCGCTCGTATTTGAGTTTTAGTTATTTTTTGTAATTGTTTTTTGTTTTAGTTGGTTTCCCATTGTGTTGATTTAATTTAACCATTTAATAAAAGTACGTATTCGTTGGTGCTTATGTGTACTTTCGTTATTTTCAATGTTTCTTGGAAAAAAAAATATTTTCTTTGGATTGCTTCACTTTTTCACCATTTGGTGGGTTCAGGTATTCACTTTGGGTGCTTTTCTAAGAGGCTTGAAGTAACATTTGTATATTGCACTTAGTTTTCCCTCACAACATGGGGTTATTTTCAAGAGTACAATTTAATACATATGTGTGTGTGTGTGTTTAATGTTATCTTTTCTGTAAATTTATGATTTGAGCTTTATATGAACACGAAACATTTAAACTAATAGCGTATAGAGGGGAAACAAGGATCCCTTTATAATTTTAATTAAATATTTATACTTTTATTGTACTCAAGGTTTTTTTATTGTAAACATATCTATTTATTTAGTTCATAAATTTCCAAAATATTTTATATTAATATCTATAATTTGCTTTAATTTTTCTTTTTTTATACAGTTTCTTAACAAATAAAGCATGACATGATGGACGTCATATCCTGAAGTAACATTAAGAATTTTTAATACATAATGGTTGTAATTTGTTTCGAATAAATACAGTTTTCTAAACTAAAAGAGATTTTTTTAATGTAATATAGAAATTAATTTCTATACTTTATATATAAAGTGGTTTCAGTGAGCCAGTAAAGCTATTAGTAATTTGGTACACAATTAAATCGCTAGATTTAGTATTATTATATAAATTCGGCAAAGAAATGTATTCAATATAAAATTTTTACACCTTTACAACATGTCCCACAGATCATATTAATCTTATATACATATGTTTTTGCACAATTGTATTTACAACCTTCTCCTAGCTATAGTTTTCGCAAAAGTATTAATGACTTTGTTCAAATCCAGGCTTGTTGCGGGTTTGTTTTCAATTGCTTTTAGCAATAAATGTCGGGGTACGATTCCGATTACTTCATCGGAAGGGTGAAAAACACGAATTTCCATATAAATGGGGTATTTGCGGATAGGGAAGCTTCTCCATAGGAGGAATATCTAAAAATAATATAAAAATAACTTATATTTTTAAAAATATTTACGATTAAAAGTTCAAAAATTTGTACTAATAACACATGGTATTTCTATATGTTTCACCAAATTTTTTCAGGTTTTCACTCTGTATATTTAAATATACACTCTAAACATTGAAATAAGTTCACATTTCACTTCCATTTTGCCATATTTTACCTAAGCTTATTAATTTAAAAATCACTTAGCACACTCATCGTGGAAAAGGTTAGATTATTTACAATTATGAAGAAAACGAGTGTTGCCACATCTTAAACAGCAATTATATAGGATTTTTAACAATTTTTCTTTGTTTGTTTTTTCGCGTGATTCTTTTTTCTATATTGACTATAATAAAAAATACTTTCCAACATTTTTCATGTTATAATTTAGTAAACACAAATATGTAACTAAAACTCTATGAGAATATTATACAATTTGTATCATATCGGGGTGACTGAAGTACTTTCGCGTAGTAGTCCTTCATGCGTTGGCGGCCTTCGGCCGCGCTTTAAAAAATAACCCTGGTCGAGCGAATACCCGGTTTGACTGAAGTACTTTCGCGTAGTACCCCTTTCAGCGTTAATAATATTACTTATTTGTTTATTTAATGAAATAGAGAATGTATCCATATGCATGAAAAGAGTCTTTATACTGTATACTTTACACTTTATTACCTAATATTATTACATAATATTACTAATTTTTATACTCTCGCAACAAAATTGCTAAGGAGAGTATTATAGTTTTGTTCACATAACGGTTGTTTGTAAGTCCCAAAACAAAAAGAGTCGGATATAGGGTTATATATACCAAAGTGATCAGGGTGACGAGTAGAGTTGAAATCCGGATGTCTGTCTGTCCGTCCGTCCGTCCATGCAAGCTGTGCCTTGAGTAAAAATTGAGATATCATGATAAAACTTGGTACACGTATTTCTTGGCTCCATAAGAAGGTTAAGTTCTAAGATGGGCAAAATCGGCCCACTGCCACGCCCATAAAATGGCGAAAACCGAAAACCTATAAAGTGGCATAACTAAGCCATAATTAAAGATATTAAAATGAAATTTGGCACAAAGGATCGCATTAGGGAGGGGCATATTTGGACGTAATTTGTTTGGAAAAGTGGGCGTGGCCCCGCCCCTACTAATTTTTTTGTACATATCTCGGAAACTGCTATAGCTATGTCAACCAAACTCTATTGAATCGTTTCCTTCAGGCATTTCCATATACAGTTCAAAAATGGAAGAAATCGGATAATAACCACGCCCACCTCCTATACAAAGGTTATGTTGAAAATCACTAAAAGTGCGTTTACCGACTAAAAAAAACGTCAGAAACACTAAATTTTACGGAAGAAATGGCAGAAGGAAGCTGCACCCAGGCTTTTTTTTAATTGAAAATGGGCGTGGCGTCGCCCACTTATGGACCAAAAACCATATTTCAGGAACTACTTATCTCATTAATTTTACAGCAAAATAAAATGTGTAAATGACGGATAATGAAATCGCGATTATCACTTGATCACGCGAGAGTATAAAATGTTCGGTGACACCCGAACTTAAGGGCTAAGTTCGGGTGTCACCTTACTTATTTTTTTAATAAATTTAAAAAAGTATATATCCATATGCATGGATAGAGGAATTTTTGCGAAAGAGGGATTTCAGCGGATTGCCTTATCATCACATGGCAGCGCCCCAATTTCGTCGTAATTTTTAGCACACAAATGATGTTCACTACTACGTAAAATGTACTTTTTAAAATAAAGATTTCTTAGGTAAAAAATCTGCTAAAAGTGTAAAATGTGGATGTATTTAAAAGTTTTTAGTTTAATTTAATTAATTTGAATTGAAAAATGTGAGTAAAGTGTTTAATGTGGTGAAATAGCTTCTTGAAATGTCCGAGTTTTAGAAATTTTTGAACTTTAAGGTCGAATATCTCGTAAACTAAGCGTTTGGGGTACCCATTCAGGAAAGAAATCGGAATTGTGCCAATGTCGGGGTCAAGTTTGGCCCATTTATTTCTTAAATAATTTTTTTTTGTTATTTATAACTTGCTTTATTATTTATAACTGCAGAAATTATAGGAATTTTAATAAGTAATAACATTTTTGTAAATACTTCCGTTAGGTCGCACTCCATTCCTCATTATTGAACAGTCCATGCTTAAATTAATTGAGGTAAAACTAAGTGATAAATATTAATATATAAATTGAAGTGGAAAACTAGGGCCACACATATGTATATCTGAATATTTTCTTTGGAATTCGTCACACTTTTGTAATAAAGTTGCATTATCAACATGTAGTAAAAATGTTGGTGTTAGAAAATCGATTATATGACAGACTGCACTCATACCAATAAAACATGTATCTAATTGAGATATTATTGTGTCTAATACATTATTGAAAATTTCAATTTTAAATAAATTTTCCCGGTTTGCTAATCGCTGATCAACAGCTAATTCATCAAAGTGTTTTTTAACATTTCTTTGCCTTTTTTCTTGAAAATTCAATCAATAATTCGAAATCATTTCTATAAATTTGCAACTTTGTTTTGGTCTCTGCTAGTAAAAAATTGTCGCAAAATATGATCATATCGGACAACAAGCTCTACAAAAAACAGAAAATTTTCATGGTATCCTTCCTGACTTAAGTCTTCTTAAGATTTCCTCAAAACCAAATAATTCTTTGCTAGGGTGAGTATGATATCAAATAACCTTTGAAGAAGGTCAATTTCGGACAATTTTTGTTTACTATCTTTTCTTTCTTGGCGTGGTTTGAGTTTAAATGGGGTTTTTCTTTTTATTCATTATTTTAGTTTTCTTATTTATTTAAAGAACACCATATTAGATTGTGCTCTAGTGGATAGGTACTCATTGTTCACTGACTGCTTTAAAAGTAAAATAAAAGGAAGAGGAACACAATGATATGCTACAAGTGCCGTTGGGAAATCCCCGGAAAAAAATTATTATCGTTATTGTTATAAAACGTACATTTCAATATCCGTCAAATTGATAACACTTCCAACCTACAGAAAGAATTAAGAGGAATTCTCTAAGCATAAATCTTGAATTTTTCACAACATCATACGTCCTCAAGCTCAGTCCCGAGGCATTGCCCCGCCTAGGCCTTAGGTAGCTACGACACTGTGCGCAAGCATAAACGCGCACACAAGTTAATATGTTACTAACAAAAAATTGATACATTGCTCTATAAAAACAACTGTTGCCTCAAATAGCATAAACATCACAAGTCAATATGGCAGCCAAATTGGCGTCGCCCAAATGTAGTAAATCTTATAACAAAAACATTTTCATTCATAAACGCAGACGCACATTTAATAGGCGACCTAGCTTCATTCTTAAAAACAGAGCTCGTAACATCTTCCCGAGAATGCCTTTGTTATCAAGCGTCTTTTCGCGATAGCATAAGATAAAAATAATAAATTGAACAATTTCGTGATGTTTCTCTAGAAGGAAAACTGACAACCCAAACTCGCAAACCAAAGAAAGTGTGACAAAACTTGTGGATTTAAAATATTTCTCAAATTTGAAATATTTTGCCACGGCTCGCAAAAATCGGTGGCTATATGTATGCAAGGTCGTGCATAAACATACATATTTATGCTTTTTTGCAGGCGAAGCTGTTATAGTGGCAAGAAAAGCGGTGACAATTTGCTTTCGTAAACATACAGACATTTGTATGTCCTGTGTAAGTATTTTCTTATTTTGCTTGTCGGTCTATGCGTGAGAAATAAATTATTTTGTTTTTAAATAAGATGGATCTGAAGACATACTTATGTATGTATTTTTAAATAGTAGATCATTTTATTAAATTATTATTTTAAAAATTAAAAAGAGAAAGAATGTTTATTTGTTGGTTAAAATATTAACAACTTGTTGCATGTTCGCACTATTCATAGCACCGTCATTTTTAATGAAGAAAGGCGCAACTTACACATAAAATATAGTATGTGCACCTCGGAATTCGATATACCCATTTATATGCCTGTAAATACTTGTATATTGGCACCCTAAAGTTGTCTCAAAACCTACATGTGATAGAGTATACCTATCCAGATGAGCGTGAATAGATTAACCCCTTGACGTATCAATTATCGCAACGAAATTCGCTCCCAACTGTTCGTTTTGATGCTTAACAAAAAATATGGATAATTACACAATATATAATGCAGTCATCTGCAACAATGTTTTTTGTTTACATTATTAGCGGGAAAATTTCAATTCAATTTCAATCATGCTAGGCACAGAAATTTTACCTCGAGTCAGACTCGTGGAAATACGTCAACTTAAATGAATGAAACAATATTGCAGGAAAGTTTTTCAAATTGTTTTTTCTTAAAGAGGCTAGGAAGAAAATAACCAATTTAGTGAAATATTCAGATAACTATAGTGTCACGAAGCCTAGTAGTCTTATAGGTACCATTGACAACAGGAGCAAACGGCGCAATCATTAGCTAGCAACCAATAGTAATATGACATGCATGCAAATAAAAGCGGGACTTGACCTAGATGTGACTAAATAACGTCAAATAATAAGAAAAAAAGGTTATTCTCTTACGTAAGCCGATGTGAGATTATAGCGTTAATTGCTGCCTGGTTATCGACGTACATACTTATCCTTTTTATGTTGTTTCTTGCATTGCTAGCCATCTCATCCGCTTTCCCAACTGCAAAGACTTCCGCCTGAAAGATACAGCGGTATTCCGGAAGCTTAGTGGATCGCCTGAAGTTTAGCTCCAAGCTTCAGATTCCGGCTCCAGCTCCATTAGCTATTTTGGGTCCAAATGTAGAGATGTTGTAAGAACATATGGTGTTGCAGGCTCTTGCGTTTGTGACTTGGAACCTTCTCTCCCAAACAAAGTGAGCTTATTGAGCTACGAGGTATGACAATAAAGTAATGAGACTGATTCCATAAAAACCGTATATTTTAAAATTATTCTACTACTCTGCCACCCCCTTCAAAGCAGTCCCCTTGGGCAGCCATACAGCGAGTCCAGCGCGTTTTCCATGCTTCGTAACATTTCTGGAACGCTTCGACTGGGATGTCCGCGAGTACCCTCGTCACGACCACCTGGATGTCCGTAATCGACTCAGAATGAAACCGATTTTGTTTTAGAATGTTCACCAATTATTAGGATGTAGGAACGCTGTGGTATATTTTATTTTATTTTTTTTTGTTACAGTAGAGGTTTCACAGAAATTCTTCGTACTTATTCGTTACAATATCTCTTCTTCACTATACATATGTATAAGCTTTACAATATTTCTGCTTCAATGTATAAACTGTACAATATCTTCTTCACTTTAACTTTCCACTCTCTATTTTCACAACATAAACTTCAAAATATCTTGGTGAGCTATATAAGCTTTACAATCAGTTCTTCACTACATATACGTTAAACTATCTTGTTGAACTATATAAGTTTTAAAATCGGTTCTTCACTATATAAACGTTACAAGATATTGTGGAGCTCTATAAGCTTTACAACCGCTTTTTCACTATATAAACGCTACAATATGTTGTTGAGCTATATAAGCTTTACAACCGTTTTTCCACTATATAAACGTTTCAATATTTTGTTGAGCTATATAAGCTTCACAACCGCTTTTCCACTATATAAACGTTACAATATTTTGTTAAGCTATATAAGCTTCACAACCGCTTTTCCACTATATAAACGCTACAATATTTTGTTGAGCTATACAAGTTTTAAAAACCGTTTTTCCATTATATAAACGTTACAATCTCACTTCTAATGTTAAAAAAGATTAAATTTTTCCTTTTATGTTGCGGAGTAGGTGAACGGACCGGTGCGCGTGTGTGTCGGCGTACGTGACTTTTCGAATTGTGTAGAACAAGTGCCGCCACAGCTTCTTCTTCCCTTGGGTACAAAATGAAACAGGAACAAAAACCGTTGGATGTGCAAAGGATCAGTGATGCCCCTTTTTTTCTGATTAGCTTGTTGATGTGGAGAGTGTTGTACTTATTCTTTGCTGCCTTTTTTCATGATGAGTGTGTTGATGTGGAGAGTGTTGTGTAGGTTAGGGCGGCCGACTGGAGTTCATTTCGACATCCCGGCCCCCTAGGCGAGTACTAGCCTAGCAGACGCTGTAGTGCCTGTAGCGTAGCTACAACGCCGCTCAGGCCGGTGGGGCGGTGTGGTTTTGGCCTTAACTGGTTGCGCGTGGATGTTGCATTGAGTGGGCGCCAGGATCATCCAGCTTCTGGATGTCGTGGTCGTGCTACACGGTTTGGCTGCGATCATTGGGTGGCCCTACGGCGGCGGAGGACAGTTGGCGAGACAGGTTGTCCGGCGTACCGGTGCAGTAAGGTATGATGCGATCTTTCACACCATCGGCACAAGGTGTCAGATTCGCACTCCTGCGTGGCATGTGACTGAGGCAAGCAGTTTAAACAGTGCCCATGTGCCTGTGCCACCTTCTGACGTTGTACGGGTAACATTCCCTTGAAAATGGAACAATGCTGCAGCCTAGGTGAGCGGCAACAGAGCGGACATCTGGTGCGGTGCGGTGCCGGAGGCGTCGCCGTCGGTGCTGCGCATTTTAATCTTCGTGCGACGGTTGGCGCCGTTGCTGCCGTGACAGTTCGGGGCGCTGCTACTGGAACAGTTCCAGAGCGAGGCAAAGTAACAGCCGAACGGAGAGTTGGCGTGGGGGTTACAGGTGTATCGGCGTCCATATCAATCTGTGTGAAGAAAGAAAAATCGTAATGGTTATAATTTGATTGCCTGTAAGTGCGCATGAACAGGGTGCCACTGTAGGTGGCATGACTAAATGATCTACCGTCTGGGGAGTTGCAATATATAGGTTTACGTTTGTCTGTCGGCTTGAAGCTTTGTATAATTATCTTTGCGGTGTTTCTTAATGATATCGGTCTATTAGTAATTTATTTTCCTTTTCTCGGCTTTTCGGATCGGTTTAGGAATGCTTATTATTTACGCTTTCGTAAGTAACGGCAGTTGACAAGAAACATAATTTAACGAGCGGCCGTGTTAGCATTCCATTTTGCGTGCGGAGATCAACCACCCGGATGTGACCGTCTGAACCGAAGTGAAGTTTCTCTATGCGGCCAAGCCGCTATTCTGTGGGGAAGAGACAATCGTCGTGAACTAGGACACAATCTCCAGACATTGGAGCCTGTTCTGGGATTTTCCATTTATACCTTTTGTGAAGGTCTTTTAAATACTCTTCTTTCCATCGGCGGCTGAAATTATGATGTAGAATTTTAATTCGTTCTCATCTGTTTAGTAAGGACGGCGACTCCATACCTGGCTCAGGTGTGGCCAGAATGGGCGCTCATTTAAGAAAATGCCCTGGGGTGAGCACAGCAAAGTCTGAGGGATCTTGCGAGAGTACAGCGAGAGGCCGTGAGTTGAGAACGGCTTCGATTCTGGTTAACAATGTCGTGAATTCTTCATAATTGAATTTGAGGTTCCCAGCGAGCTTCTTAAAATGAGATTTAAGTCTCTTTACAGCTGATTGCCATAAATCACCCATACGAGGAGCGCTTGGTGGAATGAATTGCCAGTTTATACCTTGAGGGGCGTATTTTAGAACAATGTCAGGTGAGACTTGTTTCATGAACTCCACAAACTGTTTTGCTGTAGCTCTTTGAGCTCCAATAAATGTTTTGCCATTATCGCTTATAATTTTTGAAGGAAAACCACGTCTTGCGACGAAGCGAGCAAATCCGGCAAGAAAAGCCTCTCTGGTCAGATTAGTACAAAGTTCAAGGTGTACTGCTTTTGTTGTGAAACAGACAAAAACAGCCACAAAGCCTTTCATGAGGGTAGGAGATCTTAGCATGGAAGCCTTTTTCTGAAAAGGACCAGCAAAATCTACACCTATAGTGGTAAAAGGCGGAGCAAATTGGCAGCGTTCAGGTGGAAGTGCTGCCATAATCTGTGTTCACATTATCTGTTTATGCATAGTGCAGATCTTGCACATGAAAATGCATTTCTTGATTTGGGGCTTCAGACGTGGAATGTAATATTCCTGTCGTACGACATGCTGCACGAGACGGTTAATGCAGCAATAATGTGGCAAATGGAGACTTCTCAGGTATTATTATGGGGTGGCGCTCGATGTATGTTAGGCTTGAATTAGCCAGCCGACCATTGGCCCGAAGCAGCCCTTTCGTGTCTAGAAACGGGTTTAGAACTAAGAGTGAGCTCTTTTTATCAATCGGCTTCGATTCTCTTAGTAATGATATGTCGCGGCTGAAGTAGCGCGTTTGAGTTAATGCGATAAGAGCGACCTTTGCCTTTTGTAAGGCTTGGTGCATCAATGTATCGCATTTGGGGTAAGTTGCTCCTTTCCGTTTATGTTTAAGTCGCTCTATGAACTGGAGCATATAGGCGACGACTCTGAGGGCTCGGGGGAACGATGAAAATCGTCCAAGGATGTCATTATCCTCCAATATTGTGTGGTAAGTGTCGATTCGTCGACTTTCGTCGGACTTGCGCCTTGGCGATTGTGGCAAAGAATCGGAAGATTCTGCCAACCATCGAGGGCCATTCCACCCGAGCGTGGTGGTGGCATGGTGCAGGGGTTTGCACCCTCTTGTACCTAGATCGGCAGGATTGTCAGCACTGGCTACGTGTCGTCATGTGACGGATCCCACTAGGTCAAGTATTTGCGAGGTTCTGTTAGAAATATATGTTTTCTACGCATGTGGGGGTTTTTCCAACTAAGCAAGGAATCAGACCAGAGATATAGCTTGTATTTCGCCATGTCTAATTGGGTCTGCACCATGGAAACTAATTTTGCTAGTAGCAGTGCGCTGCAGAGTTCAAGTCGAGGTAGACTTAGCGTTTTTAGAGGCGCAACTTTTTCTTTTGCCACTAATAAGTGGCTTGTGGTTGCGGTATCGCTTTGTGTGCGCACATACTATATAGTGGCACAATATACCTTTTCAGAGGCGTCACAGAAGCCATGTAGTTCCACTTTGTATTCGGGAGTTTAGTTTACCCACCGTGGAATTTGTATCTGCGAGATGTCGTTCAGATTACTCGCGAACTGGGACCACTTTTCTAGACCCAGTCGGTACCATCTAGCCATAATTCTTGTATCAGGATTTTGGCTTGTATCATAATTGGCGATTGCCATCCTGCGGGGTCAAAAAGCTTTGCCACAGAGAAGAGAATTTGGCGTTTTGTAATGGCGGATAATGCGGATATGGACCCAGTCGTGTATGAAAACTGGTCCAATATCGCATTCCATTGGATGCCCAGAGTTTTTGTGGTACTTTCCTCTTCGAATATGAGGAAATTAGTGTCCAACAAATTTTCTTTTGGTATGTTTTTTAATATATTTGCGTGATTTGCCGTAATCTTTTTTAATGGAAACCCTGCAGATTTGAGGGCTTGGATCACCTGTGATAATGATTCGTATGCTTGTGGAAGACTGTGACTTCCAGACAGAATATCGTCTACATACGTTTGTGTTTTTAACACCTGGGTTACCAGAGGAAATTCTGACTTGGTGTTTTCAGCCAATTCATGAATTCGAATGGCTAAGTATGGGGCACAGTTAACGCCAAAGGTCACTGTATTTATCTTGAAGTCGCGTAGTGGACTATTGGGAGATTTTCGGAAAATAATGCGCTGAAAATCTTGATCGTCTTTATGTACGACTATTTGTCTATACATTTTTTCAACGTCCCCGTTGAATATTGTTGTTTTTTTTTGTCAGGCTTTACTACTGCATGATGTGGTAAGTAGAATGAGTAATATTTGCCTTTTAAGATTTTTTCACATGAGCTTACTTCCTCCATGTGATTTAAATGAAGGTATTCTTCTAAGACACCATCGTAAGGGGCCATCCATAAATTACGACACACCTTGAGGGGGGGAGGGTATCATTCAGAAGTGACATTGTGTGACAAGAGGCAGGGGGGGTCAAAAGCTTTGTGACATCACATTTCAAAATTTGTGATGTACAAACGTAAAATTTATAGGTAAACAAAAAATATAAAAGTTTATAAACACAATCTTTGTTTTTTAATACTTAAGTTGTAACGAAGCTTTTTACTGCCCCTTCTTCTTACAAGTATAACTTGCTGAGGTATACTCGCAGTTTCCAGGGTTCGTTACAATAAATTTGTAAACATTAGGGCTCTTCTGCGAATCGTACTTTATTTTATTTCATATTATAATTTTAATCAAAGTTACAAAATTGTCTCCTGCGTTATAGTTTTAGCTTTACAACATTTTAAAGATTTTCATTTAGATGCAATTTATATAGCTACAAATGTCCCAAGAAGGAGTGCATTTAACAGAGTTGAACGCAGCATGGCACCACTCAGTCGCGAACTTACTGGTGTGCTATTAGATCATGATGATTTTGGGTCACATCTTGATTCAAGTAATCGAACTACTGACTTAGATATAGAAAAACGAAACTTCGAAAGTGCGGGCAGTGTGTTGGCTGACATTTGGAGCAAGTTAGTCATTGATAATTTTCCAGTCGTTGCTTAATGTGTTGCACCAACTGTTACTGGACTGGATATTGAACAGGCTATGATGTTGAAAAATAATGCTACTTGGTATGCTAATTATGTACGTGAGTCACAATATTTATTTATAAATCGTTAAATGTGAAACTATTGCATGTTGCGGTGCAAGACGTTCTAGTCTTTGGAAATTATTAAAAGAATGATTTTTACCACCACCTGTGTTAATTAAACTGACATCAGAAGGTTATGGAGTCACAGGGAGTGATGACAACGACGCTAAGTTTGCTCCATTATTACTACAGATATTATTGGCTAGTCCAAAATGTGACAACTAGTGACAAGGACGGGGGGAGGGGTTAAAAAGTCCTTAAATTCGTGTGATGTAATTTATGGATGGCCCCTAATCTTGCTTCAGGTCCTCTTTTCTAAGAAGGTTTTTCTCCATCCTTAGAAACTGCTGTATTGCAGAGGTGCGACAGTGACCTCAGGCGAGTGTATCTGGGAATTGTTGTTTTAGTGGTAGCCGTACGACATACCGACCATCATCTGATCTAGTTGTTGTGGCTTTGTACAAGTCTTCACAATATTGATTTTCTGGTGTTGTTATTGAAATGGGGGGGGAGTCCATCTAACTCCCAAAATTTTCTCAAAACAGATTAAACTTTTCTTTTTATGTTGCGGAGTAGGTGAACGGACCGGTGCGCGTGTGTGTCGGCGTACGTGACTTTTCGAATTGTGTAGAACAAGTGCCGCCACAGCTTCTTCTTCCCATGGGTACAAAATGAAACAGGAACAAAAACCGTTGGATGTGCAAAGGATCAGTGATGCCCCTTTTTTTCTGATTAGCTTGTTGATGTGGAGAGTGTTGTACTTATTCTTTGCTGCCTTTTTTCATGATTAGTGTGTTGATGTGGAGAGTGTTGTGTAGGTTAGGGCGGCCGACTGGAGTTCATTTCGACATCCCGGCCCCCCTAGGCGAGTACTAGCCTAGTAGACGCTGTAGTGCCTGTAGCGTAGCTACAACGCCGCTCAGGCCGGTGGGGCGGTGTGGTTTTGGCCTTAACTGGTTGCGCGTGGATGTTGCATTGAGTGGGCGCCAGGATCATCCAGCTTCTGGATGTCGTGGTCGTGCTACATGGTTTGGCTGCGATTATTGGGTGGCCCTACGGCGGCGGAGGACAGTTGGCGAGACAGGATGTCCGGCGTCCCGGTGCAGTAAGGTATGATGTGATCTTTCACACCACCGGCACAAGGTGTCAGATTCGCACTCCTGCGTGGCATGTGACTGCGCCAAGCAGTCTAAACAGTGCCCAAGGAATCACTTAAAAAGAAATTGAAAAATTGGAATTACCAAAAATAGAATTACAAAAATTCTCAGGTGAATACCGACAATGGTACGAAGAGCTCTTTACTTCGAGGAGTATGTCTATAATAATTAGGACATTAGTGACCCCAAAAGGATGAGCTATTTAAAATATTGTCTTCAAGGAGATGCTAGACTAATGGTTAGTCACCTGATAACGGAATCAGGTGCAAATTACTAAACTGCTTGGAAATTTCTGGCACGCAGGTATGATAACGTGCGCAAACAGTTTAACGATAATCTCGAGAGGCTGGTGGAAATACCACAACTGGCGGATGAGTCAGCATATAAAACGAAAAAGTTCTTGGATGTAACAAATGAATGCAACGGTATAATAAGGAATGAAGAAACATTGGAGGAGGTGAAACTACTTCTAACTACTCTAAACTACTACTTTGAGAATACGAAAACACCGTTCGTAAACCGACTGAAATACAAGATTTGTCGGAATTAATTTAATTTCTGGAACATCAATACAGTACCCAGAACTCTATGCAAGAATCACAAAGATATCTACCTCGAGGAGTAAACTCGCAACAACAAAACAAACTTTATAATTCCACAACCGAAACAAATAAACCATCAGAAAAGACACGTTTTGATCAAAGTTGCCAAATGCAAGGGCATGACATAC
This sequence comes from Bactrocera correcta, assembly GCA_027475135.1. NCBI lineage: Eukaryota > Metazoa > Arthropoda > Insecta > Diptera > Tephritidae > Bactrocera > Bactrocera correcta. The sequence continues at coordinate 63,757,003 of CM050325.1, read as the reverse complement.
TTCGATGCGACAAATAGTGCGCAAATATCAATTATGCTTTAGATGCTTAGGACAACACACCACAAAAAGTTGCTTCAGCACTTGTAAATGTATGGAAATCACTCAATACCTTACTACAAGAAGACAAACCATGTCAAAAAATATCATTAAATATGGTTAAACAGAAGACACATTTTTGGCAACAGCAATAATAAAAGTGGTAACGCCAAAAGGGGAGTTGGAATTAAGAGCCTCGATTGATAGTGGTTTTCGGAAATTTCTCATTTCTGAGGAAGGAGTTCAGATGTTAGGGTTACCGAAAATAAAGGTAACCATCGAAATAAGCGGCATCTCAGGGAAATGCGTGGAAGTTTCACGGCATAAAGTACGACTGGAAATAAAACCCAAATTTAATAGCAAGTTTCTAGCAGTAACAGAAGCTTTGGTGTTATCTAAATAGCACAAAGCACTTCCAATAAAAAATTTGAAAAGAAACCGTATATATGGAAGAATTAACTACTAGCGGATCCGAATTTCAACAAACCAAGTCGCATTGATGTAGTAATTGGAGCTGAGTTGTACCCAAAAACAATGAACAGAGGTATAATTAAAGCTGATGGATTACTAGGACAAGCCACAATGGTGGGTTGTATTGTGTCTGCTAATATTGAAGGATCCACAAGCAACGATGTAGTAGCAGCTATGCCAACATTGAAACTAGATGATTTAGAAAGATTCTGGGAAATGGAAAAATATGGAGATCAGCTTATTCCAGAAAATTCCATATGTGAACAAAATTATATACAGATGGAGTATCAAAAGATGGCACAAATGAAGGAAGTAGAAAAGATGGGTCAAGGTAAACATTATTAGCCACATCAAGCTGTAATTAAAAAGGAAAGCACCACAACAAAACTAAGAGTAGTACTTGATGCATCGCCAAAAACTATAAATGATCACAGTTTGAATGACGTAATGCTAATCGGGCCAAGATTACAGAAAGATATTGTAGATATTATTGTAATGTGGCGTATGTGGCGTTATGTAATGAGCGCTGATGTCGAAAGGATGTATCGGCAAATAAAAGTCAGAGAGGAAGATCAGTAATACCAGTATATTTTATGGAGAGAAAATCCACAGGAGAAAATAAAAGAGTTAAAACTTACAACAGTTACATATGGCACAGCAGCAGCACCATTTTTAGCAGTTAGAACGTTACAAGAGATTGGTAACATTTACTGCAAAGACAATAAAGACGTGCTTGATGTCACTAATAACGATTTTTATATGGACGATCTCATGATGACAGGCAGTCATACTATTAAGGAATGTAAAGAATTGCGAGAGAAATTGAAACAAGCTTTACAGAGTGCAGAATTTCATGTAAGAAAATGGTTATCAAATAGTCCCGAAATAATTGATGATCATACATGAGAAGATAATGAAATTATTCAAATCGAAGAAACGGATTCAGTGAAGACATTTGGGTTACAATGGGAACCAAAACGTGATGTATTTAAGTTTAAAGCAGCAGCTCAACAGATGGAAAAAATTACAAAACGGACAATACTATCATAATTGGAAAAAATATTTGACCGGTTGGTTGGCTTACACCAGTAACAACTGTTGGCAGATATTTCATGCAAAAACCAACCTATTGACCAAAAGTCGATCTTGGGACGAGTCGTTAAACAAAGAGTTAGGAGAAAAATGGCTGAAATTCGCTAAATAATTAGATATACTCGTATTAGATAAAATAACTATTCCACGCTGGATCGGTACAAATAATAACACTAGTTTGCAATTGCATGCGTTTGGAGACGCATCTGATAAAGCACATGCAGCAGTAATATATGCAAAAGTGGGGCAGCAAGTAACATTGTTGCTTGCCAAAAGCAAAGTAAACCCTATTAAAAATAGGACAACAATACCCAAATTTGAACTTTGCGGTGCACAACTATTGGCTTATATATTAAAAAGAGTCAAGAATACATTGAACTTACAGTGTAAAGTTTATGCATAGAGTGATTCGATGGTTACATTGGCATGAATTCAAAATAAAAACAACAAAGAGAAGTTTGTACGCTCCAGGGTAAACGATATCAATGAGATTATTTCGGAAGCTGAATGGAGGTACGTGAAATCAAGTGTAAATCCAGCATATATTGCATCAAGAGGGACATCACCTGAACAATTACTACAACAATTGTTATTACAACCGCAATAACGGAGGAGAAAAGGTTTTACTTTTCTATTTTATTAAAAAAATTTTCAGACTTTGGAAAACTAATTAGAGTGATGGCGTATGTGATGCGAATTACAAATAAATTTCAATGAAAAACGATAACAACAGATTATTTAACAGTAGACGAGCTGCAATTGGCAAAGAACAATGTAATTAAAATACAATAAAATTTAGATTTTTATGATAAAATACGTCAATTAAAAAACGGCGAGGTGTTGGATAGAAAAACAAATTATCAACATTATATCCTTTCGTAAATGAAGATGGCATTTTAGAGTAGGAGGAAGAGTGAATTCTGAAATCTCGTATAACACTAAACATCCAATCATACTGGAAAATTATGATTTAGCAAGATTAATCATCCAGGAAGCTCACAAAACAACATTACATAGTGGCGTTAATTTAATGAGAACTCACATCAGAAATGAGTACTGGATCATTCGCATAAGGAGTCAACTAAAACAGTATGTGAGAAAGTGTGTACGTTGTGCTCGATATAACCAAGAAATGATGACACAACTGATGGAAAATTTACCACCATACCGAGTTATACCCAGCCATCCCTTTAATAATGTCGGAGTGGATTATGCAGGGCCGTTTCAAATACGCTGCTCAAAAGGTAGAGACCAAAAATCATACAAAGGATACATATATTGCTGTATTTGTATGCACGAATGCAATTCATCTTGAAGTCGTAAGTGATTTATCAACGGAAGTGTTTTTGACTGCGTTGCGGCGTGTCTTTGCAAGAAGAGGAAAAGTTACCAATATATATTCACATAATGGCCCAAACTTTTTTGGATCAGCAAAATCATTGGACAAAGAAATCAAACTGGCTATTACAAATAACAGAGGTATTGCTCCAATTATGGCATTTTATTACCTCCGCAAGTCCTCATTTTAAAGGAATTTGGAAAGCAGGAGTTAAATCTATGAAACATCATCTAAAGCGTATCATAGGAGATAACACTCTCACGTATGAAGAGTTAACTACACTGCTAACACAAATTGAAGCAGTTTTAAATTCACGCCCACTTTATACAACTGGAGAAGATTACGAAAACGACAGTATACAAGTACTTACCCCAGGGCATTTTCAAATTGGAGGGCCTTTGTTGAGTGCGTCAAAACCCTCTTAAGAAAGAAATTTGACGACATTGGATACATCGGATCTTCTTCGAAAAAAGGAGTGCCAATCTTGGAAGATTTGGAAAGAGGAATGTCTGCAACAAAGGTACAAATGGAACCAACGAATGATGAATAACGATTTATGAATAACATCAAAGAAGGACAAATTGTCTTGATAAGAAAGGAGACTTCTCATCCAGCTAAATAGCCGATGGGAAAAATTACTGAAAGGCATAAAGAATCTGATGGAATGGTGAGAGTTGTATTAATAAAATATGTTCACTCCGAAGAAGAAGAGAAAAGTGTTTAGCAAGAAAAGAGAAAATCCTATGGAAGCAGGAGAATAAATACTATGTCAATAGTAACATCCATGCTTTTATTAATGCAAACAGCAATAGCAACGACGACTAGTGAAGATTTTCAATTAAAGGAGATACCAAGCAAATGCGCAATATATCTTGAAAAAATTGGTATGGTCGATATACAACTCTATATGTACGTGAAATTTGGTGATATATTACAACATGGAACCTTATTTCAATCAAATAAAGGGAATATCTGATTATAACGCGAGACTGAAAAAACAGTGCCATCTCCTCATCAACTTCGAATCAAGCTGCATTAGAGATGGATAATGAGCTCGTGCTACAACCAATAGGACACGTCGAGCACCTATTGAGATTGTAGGAACTATTCATCACATTCTGTTTGGAACGATGGATAAAGATGATTGAAAGGAGTTAGTGAAATACCTAACTAATTTATCAGACAAAGAGAAGAATTTAAAATAATTGATTTAGAAGCTCATCTGTCCTTGAATCTTCGTTGAACATTATGAAGAAATCGCAAGAAACTTTCGTGAAGAGATGGACAATTGAATTTATTCTACGCAGAATTAATAAAAAATCTCAACGCCGAGAGGATGGCATTAATTTATCAAATGATGGTAACACAGCTCAGTATGACGTTGACAGAATGTAAAGATATTCAATCGTCAATTATCAATCTGTTAATTGACATTAACCGTAGACATTTGAATCCACAACTTTTACGACCAGCTCAAATGCACGAAGAAATATATTAAATTAAAAATGAGCTATCACCAAAGTTAACACTTTTAGGAGCCCAAGTGAAATACTAAACAATTTGTACAATCTTATAAGAGAAAAATGAACTATAATGAACAATAAGATAGTGAAGCATTCCATTATTCGCACGTGAGACGTCAACATTATATAGAGTAATTCCAATACCGTTTCAACATAATGAGGAAATGATGATACTAATTATTAGAAGAAGCTGATACGAGTCTGGAGAACCATTACATATGTAAAGGAAGCTGGCCGTGGAAACTATCCTCAGACTAGTCATGTGAAATCTCGGTATTATGTGGCATGGCAACAAAGAACTGTCTATTCAGAAAGGGTCATTGGACTTGCTTTTGGATAAAGCTTCAAAGTGGTAATAGTTGGCTTTACAACTTATTTTCAAATGGTACTATAGATGTAGAATGCAGCAAATCAAAGAAAGAATAATGGATATAGGAGAAGGATGCACTGGGCGTTACAAAGGAATTATTCCAGCGGCTTCACAACGATATACACGTGAATCAACCAATGATGAATATAAATGAAGTAGCAAACCTCAAATAATTGCTCAACCAGAGACCTTAACTACAAGTTTAAAGGACATCAAAGAATTGCAAGACATAGTGAAGCAACTCAAGAAAGAAAACATAAAATTAAAATAAATGAAAATACATCATATTAGCGGACACATACATATCATTGCGTGCTAATAGCAATATTCTTTTACTATCGATTGCAAACCAGGCGACTATTACAAGCTGCAATCACTTTCCCCGAAGTCGATTTTGCCGCCCGGGGAGAATGTTCAAAATTGAACATTTTCATTGCTTCAAAAAGGCGGAATATACCAATATACTTGTATTCAGACATTTGTATATTCTTTGCAAATGTTAAATAAGATAAGAAATATTCTAATTATTAAACTAATTATGTAAAAAAGATTCTACTCACTTTTCCCCTCACAAGTACGTATACATCTGATCATACATCTCTGTTGCGCTCATTCAGCAGTGTCGTATAAGAAAGTATATCTGTGTATCGACGGCTGATGCAGGGTTGCATTTTTTGATTCCTACTTCAAAAATTTCTTAAAATTTCAAACAAAACTTTTTATTTTTTAAATTATTAATTTTATTATTTTTAATACGTATTTACATACATTTTGTTATAATTAAATAAATTAAAGCTGACATTGTTATTTATACAATATATTTAATTAAAAAAAAATAATTTCATCTGCAAAACGATTTATTAAAGAAAAGAATTTTAATAGCTGAAAATAAAAGAGTGAAAAAAGATCTTAAAAGACAAATACCTGAAATAAAATAAAGGTTATTAAAACCTAAAAATAAATAATCATTACATTGAATTTGTAACATCTAAAAGAAAAAGAAAGATTAATATTATCTGAAAAAATAAAATATATTAAATACAAATAGAATTTACTCTGAAAGTAAAGATTAATTAAATAAAAATAATAATAATGAAAGAAAAGATAAAATTTATTTGATCCTTTAAAATATAAAACAAACATTTGTTTTCACATATTATATTGGATTGTGCAGGCCGCCTTAAACGCATAAAACACTTACTTATGTTCATATGTAATTATTTTTGCGCATTATATTGGACTGCGCAATCCAATTTCAAACAACACACACTTTTTTCACATACTTACTTAACAATTGATATTTGCTGGTTCTGATAATATTGCCGCTGCTGCTATTTCCAATTCATTCTGATTTCCAATGCTATAAAAACAAATGAAGTAATTATTTGCAAATTATTTAAAAAAAAAATTACATAAAATTCACTTACTTACCTTCTTGTTGTACGAGCCTCCTTTACGATGGTACGATCACGAATGATATGCGCCAGCGTAGCCACTGTCTTTTGTTGGCAATTATGTGTTCTCTTTCGCAGTCATTCAAAAAAAAAAATCAAGAAATGAAAGAAACTTTTTTTCATCGCATTCAGGTAAACAAAAAATAACCCGAAAATGTGCGTTGGTGTTAGTGCATAGAGTAAAAATGTGTAGTTGCATTGAAATATTTGACACAAGTGGGTAGCCGTGGTTGGCAGGGTATGCACTCAAATATACAATAATATAAACATATTTATTTAGGTTTGGGCAATGGTTACAAATGCACATGTGTATTTCTTGCATCGCAAGAAATAATCGTACCCAGTAATAGTCCCTACAATTCGCCATTATGGGTTGTACCCAAAAAGGCTGATAAAAACGGAAACCCACAATGGCGTATAGTTTTTGATTATCGAATACTTAATGAGCAAAAAATCGACGATGTGTTTCCAATTCCAAATATGAAGGATATATTTGACAAATTGGGAAAATGTTGCTATTTTAGCACCATCGACCTGTCAAAGTGATTTCACCAGATTGAGGCACACCCTAATGATAGAGCCTAAACAGCTATTTCAACGGCAGATAAACAATATGAATTTACAGGAATGCGGTTTTGTCTCAAAATAGCGCCTTAAATATTTCAGAGGCTTATTAACTATGTTTTAAGAGAACATATAAACAAGATTTGTGTCGTATACTTAAATGTCATTTTAATATTTTCTACAAGTTTCGAAGAACATATTCATTCCATTAGAAATGTTTTCAATACTTTACGTGCTTCTAATTTAAAAATTCAATTTAACAAATGCTAGTTCATTGAATTACCAACAAAATTTTTGGGACAGGTCGTGTCCAGAAAAGGTATAAAGCCAGATCAGTCAAAGATAAAATCTAATGAAATTATTTACTAGTATTAAGGAAATAAAACACTTCCTAAGTATGACATATTACCGTAAATTTATATGGAGCCACGCAAAAGTAGCTTATAAGATTATTAAAGAAAAATTATGTTTTAGATTTTCAAAATATCGATTTTTTAAACACTTTTAATGACTTGAAAAAAATTATAACCAGTGAATCTGTCTTACAACAGGCAGATTTTAGTAAGAAATTCATACTCACCACCGATGCTTCGCAACTCGCTGTTGGCTCTGTTTTGAGTCAAAATAGTCACCCAATATGCTACGCTTCTCGTACATTGTGGGATCACGAAATTCGTTACTCTATTATTGAGAAAGCCATGGTTTGGTCTGTGAAACATTACCGAACTTATTTATATGGTCAAAAGTTCGTAATACAAACGGACCATAAGTCTTTAACTTGGTTGCATAATATTAAGGAGCCTAATATGAAGATACAAAAGTGGAAAATTCTACTAAATGAATATGGTTTTGAAATTACGTATATTAAAGGAAGGGATAATACTGTTCCTGATACTTTAAGCAGATACTTTGTTTCAAATAATGAAAATTTCGTAGGTAGAGATATATACAATAATTATGGGAATAGTGAAATTGAAAGTAAAAAAATTTCACGTCATTAGATGCAACTGTGCACAGCGCGTTAGAAGATAATTTCAAATATGTATACTATATATTTATAACGGAAAGGAGTATCAATTGCTATAAGAACCAAATTTACTTGAATTATGGCCAAGATGAAAAAATATATTTAAAAATCGTATATAAAAAGTGTCAAACTCACGTAACAGTGACTAAAAATTCTGATCGAAAAAGTATCTTACAGAAATGTCTCATAAACAAAGGTTTTATGTGTATTTTTTGTGAAAATAATAAGCTTTTTGTAAAATTACAATATTTGTATGTAAATTTCTTTGAAAATAGCAATATTAATTTAAAATCAAATATTAAATTAAGTGAAATTACTGATAAGAATGAAATATTAACGACCAGAGAAAAAGATCATCTTCGTAATAATCAAAGGAGTATACAAGAAGTTTTCCTTGAATTGAAAAATAAATTCTTTTATCGGAAATTATACAAACTAATAACTCATGTAATAAATATTTTTTAAATTTGCCTAATAGCGAAATTTGATAGAAAACCAGAAATATAATGTACCTACCAACTATCGACACATTTTCAAAGTATGCCACTTTTCATAAGATTAAGCATAGAAATTGGATAGCAGTTTTAGCAGCTATAAAAGTACGAATTCAATATATAGGTAAAATGAATAAAACTGTTTTTGACACCGTTATATGTAGTTTACACAGATAGAACAAAATATTTAAATTCATACTTCTTCTTCTTAATTGGCGTAAACACCGCTTACGCGATTATAGACGAGTTAACAACTGCACGCCAGTCATTTCTTCATTTCGCTACGTGGCGCCAATTGGATATTCCAAGCGAAGTCAGGTCCTTCTCCACTTGGTCCTTCTAACGGAGTGGAGGTCTTCCTCTTCCTCTGCTTCCCCCGGCGGGTACCGCGTCGAATACTTTCAGAGCTGGAGTGTTTTCGTCCATCCGGACAACATGACCTAGCCAGCGTAGCCGCTGTCTTTCTATTCGCTGAACTATGTCAATGTCGTCGTATATCTCGTACAGCTCATCGTTCCATCGAATGCGATATTCGCCCTGGCCAACGCGCAAAGGACCATAAATCTTTCGCAGAATTTTTCTCTCGAAAACTCGCAACGTCGACTCATCCGATGTTGATATCGTCCAAGCCTCTGCATCATATAGCAGGACGGGAATTACGAGTGACTTATAGAGTTTGGTTTTTGTTTGTCGAGAGAGGACTTTGCTTCTTAATTGCCTACTCAGTCCGAAGTAGCACCTGTTGGCAAGAGTTTTCCTGCGTTGGATTCCTAGGCTGACATTGTTGGTGGTGTTAATACTGGTTCCTAAATAGGCGAAATTATCTACAACTTCAAAGTTATGACTGTCAACAGTGACGTGAGAGTCAAGTCGCAAGTGCGACGACTGTTTGTTTGATGACAGGAGATATTTTGTCTTGCCCTCGTTCACTGCCAGACCCATTTGTTTTGCTTCCTTGTCCAGTCTGGAGAAAGCAGAACTAACGGCGCGGGTGTTGAGGCCGATGAAGTCGATCAGCCTCAACCCATTTGGGGATGTTTCCTCATGGAGGCTGAATTTACCGACCGTAGTGCCAAGGATACCTTCTTTGCCCACCCTGGCGTTAAAGTCGCCAAGCACGATTTTGACATCGTGGCAGGGGCATCTCTCATAAGTGCGCTCCAGAAGCTCATAAAAGGCATCTTTGGTCACATTGTCCTTCCCTTCCGTCGGGGCGTGGTCGCAAATCAGCGATAAGTTGAAGAACCTCGCTTTGATGCGGATTGTGGCTAGACGTTCATTCTTAGGAGTGAATGATAGTACTCGGCGACGGAGTCTCTCTCCCACCACGAATCCCACACCAAACTTGCGCTCCTTTATATGGCCACTGTAGTAAATGTCACAAGGTTATACTACCAAAGGGTATTTAAAAACTGGAAACACAGACGTAGAACGAATACATGGAACCTGAAATGAAAATTTAAGATTAATGGAGGCCGAAAAAAGTAGAGTGGCTAAATGAGATGGACACGAAACGGTTCTGTTGGTGATACACAAATCAAAATCAAAAAAAAAGTGTGAAAATACATATAAATATACACATACATACAAAGCAGTGCTTAAAACCAAAAAACAAAAAACAAAAAAAGCCAAACACCGGGCGCGAAATATTATTTATCAAAAAGTTTAACATATATTTAAAAAAAAAAAAATTTAAATTTAATATCCTTGTGAAAAACCAAAATAAACGTGAAGTTAAAAACACCAAAAAAAAAAATAATTATAAAAAAAATAATAATAAAAAGGAAAGCCAACCAACGAAGGGAAACTTAAACCTGCGGAACAAGCAACCAAAAGGAAAGGAAACAGAGAGGAACCAAAATGGATGCAGTGGCAAACTACCCCCACTTCCCCATTCAAAACCGTATATAAAGCCCTCAAACTCCCTTGAAGCGGCACAAAGTGAGTGTATCAACTCCATTTATTATTTTAAACCATTTGTACTTAATTGCATATATGTATGTTGAAAGTTACAGTTGATCTCTATGAAACTGTATACGATCCTGTAAATTTTAATAGAACGGTTGCTACCAAACTGTCCGAACTTACGGTTGATTTCCCGGAAACCGAAAACAGTTTGGTACATTATATATGCACATCTAAGTATATGTATGAACAGTAGGCCGGGTCGATTTGTGGGGAGGCAAAAAAATCGCCCATTGCTCTATGAAAATCATATTCTATTCTAGGGATCAAAATAAGATACTTTGCCGAAGGAACCATACCTCTGAAAAGAATTCTGATGTCCCCCAATTTGGGTCGAACTTTTGGGTAGGGGCAAATTTTGAAAAATCCCACTTTGACCCATTTAGAGTGCTCCAATCGAGTCCAAATGTATGATCGACCCCCACTAACTTTGGACGGCCGATCCACCCATGCCAGTGGCTCACCTCCTGGAACTTCCCTGGGGGGTTCCCCATACAATCATTTCAAAAAAATCACCATTTTTGGTGATTTACATGAAAAAATCAGCTAAATTGCTATATATTTTCTTTATTTTTATTTATTTATCTATAATAATATCTATTTTTTCTCTTAATACCTGAGACAGACATGTAGTAACAATACCATATATGGTACAAATACCACATGTGTGTCACCAAATACTGGCAAAATACCATATGAGCAATGTAGTATTTTGCTGATATAAAACTATGATGTTTCATTGTGGTATTTGTATAAACACAGCTAAAGCACAGGTAAAAAACTTTGCTAAAAGCTTTTACACAAAAGCTCTTCGAAATATTCTGTCAAAATGACTTAAAAAATTAATTAATGAAATGGAAAACAAAACATTTTTCACAATTTTTGTTCTGGAAAAGCAGCAAATGCCTCATTTTAGGTGAGGATTTTAGAGAAACTGTAACCAAATCCCTTATTTTCTATGAAAATAGATTAACTTTAGAGCATTTTAAAGTATTGAACTTATTTTCTCCATAACGCACAACAACATATTTATTGTTTACAATTTTTTTGAAATATTTAATGCCTATGAAACAAAGCTTTTACCTGAGTTTACTAAATTGCCATGTGTATCACCAACGTGGCAAACAGAATAACATGATACTATGGTTTTGTTACTAAATGTCTGTCTCGGGTATAAGAAATTTATTTAGACAGAACATATGTAAATGAAAAAAATTAATTTAAGTGATTTATAGAAAAGAAATTAATTTATTTTAAAGAAGATAATTTTGTAAGGATACAAATATCATAGTTCAAATATTTATGTTCATTATCGTCAGCGCATACGAATCTAGTCTTAAACGTAGATATGTATTTACAAATACTCATTCCTATCAACAGTGTAATAAATGTTCATTTCGGGTATATTGATTAGTGACCTAAGTATTTAATGTATGCAATGTAAGGGATTGTCTGCCCTTGAGATCGCAAATGATCCTAAACTAACAATAGACAAGAAACAATTATGTTTGCCCTGAAGATCGCAAATGATCTTAAACTACTCTTACTGTTTTTGGTGTGTCTACTGATTTGACTGATCTTAACTTACCAACCCATCTGGATATCTTGAGATATTATTTTTACTTAAGCGAACGTGCTAAAACAGAACAAAAAAAGTTTTCCATAAATCATTCACTATTCAAGTACAAGATAAGTTGATTGGAATTTGGGAAAAACTTGGTATGGAAATAATGCTGAAAAAAAGTGTACGTAATAAATTGAATAAATTGCTTGACAAGTATCAAGGGCAAATCAAGCGAAGAAGCAACACCCAACAATTTACAGAGTAAGTAAAATCTCTGGAAACAATGTGCATGTGGCTGGGTTCCCGAACGCCTCAAAGAGTTCATGCACGATCAACATAATCACAGAAGTCTAACAATGAATGCATTTATGATGGAAACTGAAGAGCAAGGAGCAACGTCTATGTCATCAATGCCAACATACCAAGATCCCGATGATTCAACATACGCACCGCCACAAGTTCAAGAAGATATGGATAGAAGCACAAGTTCACAATACACAGAGAGATACGATTGTTTTAACTTTGTCTTGGTATGTGACAGATTTGGTGTGCCTGACAGAGTAGCATCAGCATTGGGAACCGCTCTTTTGCAAGATTTTAAAATTAAAGATAAGCATGGGAAACCTCTCATCATGGATAAATCGAAAATTTGCAGAGAAAAAGAGAAATACAGACAAGAAGTGCTTCGCAAACGGTTAGATGATACCAATTTGTTAGCGTTTTCATTCGATGGCAGAAAAGATGATACTTTAACGATAGATAAAATTGATGAGAAGTATCATACTAGGATGGTGAAAGAACCTCATCTTGTTATTTTGAGAGAACCCAATTCTGAATTGATTGGTTACCTAAGACTGGAACATGAAACCGCTGAATACAAAACAACCAAATTAAATGGTTTTTTCAACGATAAAAATATATCACTGGATACATTAATTGGAATATGCACTGACGGTGAGCCAACAAACACTGGCCCACACGGTGGAATTATACGACGATTCGAATTGCTGTTAAAAAGACCATTGCATTGGTTTGTTTGCCTTTTACACTTCAACGAACTTCCGTTTCGGCATTTGTTTGAAGCTTTGGATAAATCAACCAGCACTGGACCAAGATCGGCAACCGGAAAACTGAGACGTCAAATCGAAACTTGTGAAACTCTTCCGGTAAGTTATTGCTATCACTCATTTATTATAATTGTCAACCATTCTTAATTATATTATTATTATATATTTTTAGGTGGTGGACGGCTTCGAGAAAATTGAGTTGCAAAATATGCCCCCTGCTCCAGAAAAAAAAAAGAATTTTCAACCGATTCGAAGTACTTATACGACATGGCCCATGTAATTTCTAGCGGCGTGGTTTCGGTGGATCTGGCTAACATCAAACCAGGGAAAATTGTACATTCTCGGTGTCTAACCAAGGCCGCTAGATTATTGCGATTATATGTGACAACGGAAAAACCAGTTGCAAATTTAAGAATCCTGGTTGAATTTATAATTAAATGTTTTGTGCCAATGTACTTCAATATCAAGTATTACAGCTCTGTCGTGTACGGCAGTGCATTATTTTTCAAGTTCATTGATTGGTCACGATTTCTAGAACCTCGCTTACGCAAAATTGTCAATCAAGTAATTAATGATAATTCATATTATGCGCATTCGGATAATATCTTGTTATCAATGTTGTTTGATGATAGTAAAGAAAAGCGCGACTGTGCCATTAAGAAAATTCTACGCCATCGAACCGATGTTGACGAGCCAATGGAACTTAGGGTTTATAAAAAACCAGATATAAACTTTAATTGCACAAGTTATACGGAAATGATCAATTTGAATGATATAAATATCGTATTTGAACCACCATTCACGCGAAGCATTCCGTACGATACATTGAAAGAATATTTAAATCAAGATGATCCACCGTTTAATGATCCAAAAATTCCATCACACATGCAAGGAACGGAACGACATGTTCAATTGCTAGCTAGCGTTTCCAAACGGGTTATACCGGAAAATGTAGAGGCTGTTATGGCGACGACATTAGAGAGCCGTGCGAAATTGCCCAGACTTGAAAGTAAAAAAGACTTCAAACAATAATTTTTTTTAATTTCTTTTCTATAACTCACTTAAATTAATTTTTTTCATTTACATATGTTCTGACTAAATAAATTTCTTAAGAGAAAAAATAGATATTATTATAAATAAATAAAAATAAAGAAAAAACATAGCAATTTAGCTGATTTTTTCATGTAAACCAAAAATGGTAATTTTTTGAAATGATTGTATGGGGAACCCCCAGGGGAGCTCCAGGGGGTGTGCCACTGGCATGGGTGGATAGGCCGTCCAAAGTTAGTAGGGGTCGGTCATACATTTGGACTCGATTGGAGCACTCTAAATGGGTCAAAGTGGGATTTTTCAAAATTTGCCCCTACCCAAAAGTTTGACCCAAATTGGGGGACATCAGAATTCGTTTCAGAGGTATGGTTCCTTCGGCAAAGTATCTTATTTTGATCCCTAGAATAGAATATGATTTTCATAGAGTAATGGACGATTTTTAAATCGACCCGCCCTAATGAACAGTATATAGTATAATATATATATATATATATATATATATATATATATAGATATATTTGTATATATACTGGAATATACATATCTGATAAAAGTCTTACTTATGCTTACATTTGTATATCTAAACACACAACATTAAAAATAAAAAAAAAAATACAAATTTCAAGTATTCACTTGACAACATTTTCCGGCAATACCCCTTATACTCAACAGTATAAGTAGGATTGCGCAAAAAGTAAGCTAGGGCAATTGCGAAATTTAAAAGAGAAAAGAAAACAAGAAAAAACGTTAACTTCGGAGCTAAATACCCTTCACAGGTGCATTTCTGTTAGTAACTATGTGTCTAATTTGTATGGAAGCTATATGCTATAGTAACCCGTTCTGAACAAGTTTTTTAGAGATTACATTGCTGCCTTAAAAAATAATCTGTATTTCCCGAAAATATCTTGTCAAATGTGAAAGTTGTCCTTTCAAGAACTTGATTCCGATCGTTCAGTTTGTATGGCAGCATATGCTATAGTTAACCGATCTTAACAATTTCTTCGGAGATTACATTGTTACCTTAGAAAATAATATATACCAAATATCGTGAATATATCTTGTCAAATGTGAAAGTTGTCCATACAAGAACTTGATTCCGATCATTCAGTTTGTATGGCAGCTATATGTTATAGTTAACCGATCTGAACAATTTCTTCGGAGATTACATTGTTGCCTTAGAAAATAATCTATACCAAAATTCGTGAATTGAGCTTGTCAAATGTGAAAGTTGTCCATACAAGAACTTGACTCCGATCGCTCAGTTTGTATCGTTGAGTTTATATGGCAGCTATATGTTATAGTGGTCCGATATCGGCCGTTCGAACAAATGAGCAGCTTCTTGAAGAGAAAATGGCGTTTGCAAAATTTCAAGAAGACATCTTAAAAACTGAGGGACTAGTTCGTATATATACAGACAGACGGACATGGCTAAATCGACTCAGCTCAACATACTGATCATTTATATATATACTTTATAGGGTCTCCGACGCTTCCTTCTGGGTGTTACAAACATCGTGACAAGCTTAATATACCCTGTTTAGGGTATAATTAACAAAACCAAATATACATATGTATATGCCAATAGTCACTACTTTCATATGTACATACCTTACATACCGAAACAAAGTGAGAAACAAAATTAATGCGACATACACCCCCATGTATGTAAGTTAACGCCAAATACGTTAACAGTGCCAAAGGCACCTCACTTCCGCCCCCAAACTTTCGCTGACGCAGCACACGCGCCGACGTTTGCTTGCAGCACCCAGACTTCACTTCCGCTCCCAAGCTTTTGCTAACGCAGCACACGCGCCAACGTTCTGGCAGCGATCAGAAAGGAGTTCTAGGAATCCGATCACCAGGCAAGACAGGTGACCGGATTAGTTAAGGCTAGTTTAAGCTTACATTTAAGTTTGATAATTGTAATTATTTCAGTCCGTTTTTAGACTCGAATAAAGACGGCCGGAGCTCGTGCTCTGGCCAAAATAAAAATAAATTTTTTTTTATTATTTCCCGCGTAGGGGAAATTAACTGGCGCCCGAGCAGGGACCGCTCACGAAAAAAGTTTACGCGGCCGGTTAAAGAGTCCTCTAAAAAAAGGACAATTAAAATATAAAGTGCAAGTGCAATCTGGTGAAAAGTTGAAGTTACAAATTTCAGCATTTGCAATGGCTGAAAAATAAATGAAATTTTTTATTTTTTTACAAAGTTGAACTAACTCAAGCTAAATAAATAATATTTAGACAGAACTAAGCAGTTATACAATCGCAATTATCGAAGCACAGTGCAACAAAAATTTAAACATATTATTGAAGAAAACAGTACGCACACAATAAAGTGTATTTTTGCATATATTGAGCGCGAACGCAGAACAAACAGAAAGTTATAAGCGAAAATTTAAAAGTGCATAAAAGTAATTCACAAACTAACGGCAGTTGGAAAATTATAAAAGTGAAGCAAAAATCGCTGAACTTTAAGAAATTTATAAGAAAGACAGTGAATGAAAATATTTAAGTTTAAAAAATCACAAAGGGAAAACCAAAAGTTTGAATACAGTTTGATGTGCTTCCTCGTACATGTGCAAATATTGCCGCAATGAGTTCGTGTATCTAACTAAGGCAGAAACAAAAAGAAACCGGTAACTGTAAATCATCAAAAGTGCTTGTGTGCATTGTGTGCAGAAATAAAGCCGATCTGCCGAAACCCAATCGCAATATTGGCGAAAAATAGCAAGCAGAATATCCACAAGAAGACTCCTCAACCCACGCTTGGAAGAGGACGACGAGGAGCGTGCGACTAGGAAGATCCCAAGTAGCCAGCAGGAGGAACGGGAGCAATCTCCAGCGGCACCTCGTCATGCTTCACAGGATTTTTACGTAGTTATTCATTTTTATTTATACCACATATACAATAACATAAATAAGGAGATATTTTTTGTATTAGAAAGAAAGAGATACTAGTATTAAGAAGATTAAATAAAAAACCAAATTATAAACAACGGCTTGTACAGCCAATAACATAAATCTAACAATATTTTATAATACAGCTTAATTCTGCGATTCCTTCGGGACCCTCCAGAGGAGAAAAGCGCCCTTTCCTGGAAAGGGTAAAAATAAAAACAAATAAAAAATTAAAAATGAGAAAACTCAATTATCACTAACAATAGTCGAACACAAAAAAATTAATATAATGAAAATTAAAAATGAGATAAAACTCAATTATGACTAAAAATAGTCGAACAAAAAATATTTATATAATAAAAATTAAAAATGAGATAAAACTCAGTTATCACTAAAAATTCAAAAGAATAAAAAAAGAGGAAAAAAGTTCCTATTCCTTTATACCGTTTTCTAAATCAAAAAAAATTTTATATTTTATCAATAAAGAAAAATTTAAAAAGTGGTTCATTTCACGAAAAGTGTATTTAAAGGTGTATCCCTAGTCGAACACAAAAAGTTAAAAATGAGGTAAAACTCAGTCATCACTACAAATTCAAAAAAAAAAAAAAACAAATAGAAGAAAAAAGATCCTATTCCTATATACCAGTTCCCAAACAAAAAATGAAGGTAAATAAATAATAACGTAAAAAATTTAAAATTTATAAATTAAAAAATTTTAAATTTTCGGTCATTAGAAGTAAAATGTTTATCAAAAAGTAAAAATTAAAATATTTAAAAATGAAATTGTAAAAAGAAAAAATTACTGCATAGGCTTATGTTATTAACTGAGCCAAGGCTAATATTATAATTTAAGAATCACTTGTAAGAACGAAAACAAATTGTAAACTTTTTTCCAATATTTAAATATGAATGCGAAATTGTAAAAATTAAAATGGAATTGTAAACTTAAATTTTGATCGAATTATAACAAATGGAACAGAAATATTCAGAAATATTTGGAATTAAAGAAAAATGCAAATTTTCCAATCAAATCAGTATATGCAGAAGAAATCAAATAACTAATAAAAGTAACAGCACATGTATACCTAATTTGATTAAAAGCCTAGATTCTTCATGCAAAATTAGTAATAACCAACACGTACCCACTGTAGAAGAAATATCATCGGGTATAATTTTATTAAATAATTTTAACGGAACAATAAATACTCTTACTGAAAACTATACTGTTGCCGGGACGTACTTAATAAAATTTCATAATATATCTCTTAAGATAAATAATCAAAAATTTTATAGTTTGGAAGCCTCTCAACTGATCGCTATACCCTCTATATTACAGCCAACCCCATCCGAAAGCGAACGCATTGATATTTTGTCAATGGAAGCTCTACACGAGCTACATATTAATAACACCAAAAGCATCGCGCTCTTAAAAACAGATGCTTTTATAAGCAAAACTTCGATGCTGTCACTAAGCAGCATTATAATAATCCTTTTCATATTTTCAAAATTCATCCCTAGAATCCAAAAGAAAGCGGAAATACCCAAGGTTGAAATTCCAACCGTAAATATTAGGCATATAACAAACTCTGCTGAGGCCATCGGCCTACCACCTAAAAATTTTAGAATCAATGACCTACCATATTTTTGAACGATCGAGGACGATCGCATTAAAGAGGGGAGGAGTTAACGCCAAATACGTTAACAGTGCCAAAGGCACCTCACTTCCGCCCCCAAACTTTCGCTGACGCAGCACACGCGCCGACGTTTGCTTGCAACACCCAGACTTCACTTCCGCTCCCAAGCTTTTGCTAACGCAGCACACGCGCCAACGTTCTGGCAGCGATCAGAAGGGAGTGAATCCGATCACCAGGCAAGATAGGTGACCGGACTAGTTAAGGCTAGTTTAAGCTTACATTTAAGTTTGATAATTGTAATTATTTCAGTCCGTTTTTAGACTCGAATAAAGACGGCCGGAGCTCGTGATCTGGCCAAAATAAAAATACATTTTTTTTTATTACTTCCCGCGTAGGGGAAATTAACTTGTATAAACAGCATAACAAAAATTTTACGTATTAACCCCAAAAGTGCATACCTGCACTTCGCCGAATTTCTATTCCCGCGTTATCCGTACGGCAAATAATATACATACATATGTACATACGGCATACAGTTTGCCTATAAGCAGCGGGAATTAATAAAACGAAATACGCGTTCGTTATTTGATACATTGCGTATAAAACAAAAGAAAAAAACTTTTTATCTTAAAGATTTCACGCGTACTTATTATTATCAGAAGTACAATAAGATATTTTTTTTCTCATATTTTCAATTTTATCATATTATCTAAATCAACGGAGACTCTAAGGAATCTAAATCAATACAATATTTAAAAGTACAAAAAATGATTTCAGAAGAAAAGAGCCCATGTACACCTGCTGATGCTACACGCTCAAAGCAAGGTGCCACAAAGCAAAAAAAGATGAAAGATATTTCATATACTAAGTTTATTGCTGAGAGTGACAGTCTAATTCGATTCTGCCTTCGATTTTCATCTCCACCGATTCAAGACAATTCTGAATCGGTATTAGAAATCAAAAAAGAAAATCTAAGCAATTTCTAGACACGTCTCTAAGCTGCGTATGACGCAAATCTAGAATCTGACGAATCAGATCTACCGGAAAATTTCAAATCTGCAGCATACTCCAAATATGAACACTGCTTAGACCAGTACAAGGAAACGAGAGCTATGATCTCCAATCAATTGAGATTAATTAAAGCTATTGCACCTACTCCACAACTGAGAGTAGAGCTGCCACAAATTCAAAGCCAAGAGGCGAGTTCAGGCATTCACCTTAAAGTGCCAGTATGTGATACAGAAATATTTCATGACGGTTATGAACAATGGCCATCCTTCCGGGACATGTTTACAGCCGTGTACATAAATCATACAATATTATCACAAGCGTAAAAATTGTATCACCTCCGATACAAAACAAAAGGTCAAGCAGGCGTAATAGTCAAATAGTTCGCTCTTAATGACGAAAATTTTAATTATGCTTGGGAAGCTCTAAAAGCTCGTTACGAGAACGAGAGAATATTAGTCGATAAACAAGTCACAATATTAATGAATTTACCAAAAATTCAGAAAGAAACAAGTGAAGAATTTATAAAACTTCAATCCACTGTTTCAAATTGCTTGTCGGTTCTAGCTTCACAGAATATTCCCACAGACAATTGGGACCCCATTCTGGTAAATATATGCACATCCGCATTACCAGAAAAATCGTTACTTCTGTGGGAGCAATCGCTCTCATCACGAATAAAGTGCCCAACGTGGCAACAAATGAACGATTTCTTAACTACCCAATATGAAATTGCGGAAAGGGTAGATAAAAAAGTGGTCAGAACTAAAACCGTGCAACACGACCTAAATCGAAGCTTCATTAGACCCCAAGCGAGTAACAACAACAACTTAAATCGTAGGTTTTTCAAAACACAAGCGTTCATATCCGAGCAAAATAAACATACGTCATACGAACTGTGTAAAGGAGGGCACAGGCTGAAATTTTGCGAGAAATTTAAAAAACTAAACATTAACGAAAAAAACAATTTCGTAAGAACAAAAAAAACTTTGTACCAACTGTTTATCACATGCGCATGTGCTCAAAGATTGCGAAAGCAAATTTAATTGCGTTTATTGCCATAAACGACATATGTAACTCAATGCTTCACAGTACAAATTTTTCCAGCTTCGCTCAAAATAACGCCAACTTCGGGATTAGTTGCAACAGCAAATCACGACTTACAAAATTCAGAAAATTGCCAAGAAGCACCATGCTGCTCAAAGTCTTTATAAAATCAGACGCTACACAGCGAAAACCAAAGCAGTGTATTATTACCCACAGCAGTGGTCTCCATCGAGCACCGAGGGGAACTATTTAAACTTAGGGCCTTAATAGACCAAGGATCTCAACGATCTTTTATAGCGTCAAGGGCACAAAGTAGGATACAACAGCCAACAAAACTAGCTCATTTTAAAATTACAAAAACACTTCTGGCGCAAAACACCATTTTCGGATGGGTCTAAGCGGACTAGTTGCGGAACCAGTCACAACAATGACAACTCAAGTTGAGGAAATCTCAAACGAGTACCTCAATACTCATCTGAAGAAATTTTGAGAGTTAGAAGAACTTTCGCCCATATCAATCACAACCCCAGAACATCGATATTGTGAGGATTTTTACAAATCCACAACTACTCGATTAGATAATGGCCGGTACGTCGTACGACTACCACTAAAGGCATAATTTCGCCCCCTGGCGAAAAAATTATAAAACGTAAATACAATTCTTTTTACCTGCCACATCATGCAGTAATAAAGCCAGACAAAAAGACTACAAAGGTAAGAGTTGTCTTTAATGCATCAAAATCATCAAGGTCGGGGAATTCCCTAAATGACATTTTATTTACGGGACCCACGCTTCAGCCACATTTAATGCTCCTAATACTAAATTGGCTTATATACAAATACGTTTTCAATGGCGATGTTGAGAAAATGTATCGACAAATAGTAGTACATAAAGATGATCAAGATTTTCAGCGAATTATTTTCCGAAAATCTCCCAATAGTCCACTACGCGACTTTGGCGTAAACTGTGCCCCATACCTCGCCACTCGTACACTCCACGAACTGGCAGAAGACACAAAGTCAGACTTTCCTCTGGCAACACAAGTGTTGAAGACATAAACGTATGTAAACGACATTCTGTCTGGAAGCCACAATCTTCCACAGGCATACGAGTCACTAGCACAAGTGACATAAGCGCTCAATACAGCAGGGTTTCCGTTGAAAAAGATAACGGCGAACCACCCTAATATTTTAAAGGACTTACCAAAAGAAAATCTTTTAGACACTAATTTCCTTAAATTCGAAAAGGAAAGCACAACAAAAACTTGTGGGATACAATGGAATGCGGTATCTGACCAGTTTTCATACACTAATGAGTCAATATCCGCACTATCAGCTATAACAAAGAGGCAAATTTTATCCTCGGTGGCAAAACTTTTGGACCCCACAGGATGGCTTTCGCCAATTATGATACAAGCAAAAATTCTAATACAAGAATTGTGGCTAGACGGAACTGACTGGGATGAACAAGTGAAACCACTTCGTTTAGAAAAGGGTCCCAGTTCACGGGTAATCTGAATGATATCTCACAGATACAAATCCCACGATGGATAAATTATACCCCAGAGCACAAAGTCGAACTACATGGCTTCTGTGATGCATGAAAATGCATATTGTGCCACCATCTATGTGCGCACACAATCTGACACAGCGACCACCAGTCACCTACTGGTAACCAAAGCAAAGGTGGTTCCGGTAAAAACAATAAGTCTGCCACGACTGGAACTATGTGGTGCGCTACTCCTAGCCAAAATTGTGTACATGGTGCAAGTGAATCTAAATATGACCAAATATAAATTGTATCTCTGGTCTGATTCCGAAATTGCATTAGCCTGGTTAGAAAAACCTCCAAATGCATGGAAGACGTATATTTCCAATTGAACGTCTGAAATCCTTGACCTAGTGGGATCAGCCACTTGGCGACACGTGGCCAATGCTGACAATTCTGCTGACCTAGGTACAAGGAGGTGCAAGCCTCTGCACCTTGCAACCACCACTCTTTGCTGGAATGGCCCTCGATGGTTAATAGAATCCCCCGATTCCTGGCCACGATCGCCCATACGCAATATAATTGCCCCCGAAGGTCGAAAAATCGACTCTTTTCACAGGAAACTGGATAATACTGACATCCTTGAGCAATTTTCATCATACCCTCGAGCCCGCAGGGTAATCGCTTACATGCTCAACTTCATTGAGCGACTCAAACTTAGAATTAAGGGATGTCGCACCTAGACCTAGAAAAGACAAAGGTCGCTCTTATCACTTATACTCAGTCACGCCACTTCAGCTGCGAGATTTCACTACTAAGAGAATCGAAGCCGATTGACAAAAAGAGCTCACTCTTACTACTAAATCCATTTCTGGATACGAAAGGGTTGCTTCGTGCTAATGGTCGGCTTGCTAACTCAAGCCTGACATATAAAGAACGCCATCCTCTAATAATACCAGAGAAGTCTCGACTTGCAACATTGCTAATCAAGTATATACATATACTAATGTTACAGGCGGAACATCGCCTAATGCAATATATAATCCGCCAAGAGTTCTATATTACCCGGCTTAAGCCTCAAATAAAGAAGTGCATTTTCATGTGCAAGATCTGCACTATACATAAACAGAAGATGAGGACGCAGATTATGGCAGCACTTCCACAGGAACGCTGCAACTTCGCTCTGACTGTCACTATAACAGGTGTTGATTTTGCTGGGCCTTTTCAGATAAAGGCGTCCATGCTAAGGTCTCCTACCTTAATGAAAGGCTACGTGGCTGTCTTTGTCTGTTTTACGATAAAAGCAGTGCACCTCGAGCTATGTACTATTCTGACGAAAGAGGCTTTTCTCGCGGCATTTGCTCGCTTCGTCGGACGACGCGGTTTTTCGTCCAAACTTATGAGCGACAATGGAAAAACCTTTATCGGAGCCCAAAGAGCTACAGAAAAACAGTTTGTGGACTTTATAAAACAAGTTTCCCCTGAGATTGTACAAAAGCACGCTCCCCAAGGTATTAA
The DNA here is from genome assembly GCA_027475135.1 of Bactrocera correcta. NCBI lineage: Eukaryota > Metazoa > Arthropoda > Insecta > Diptera > Tephritidae > Bactrocera > Bactrocera correcta. The sequence continues at coordinate 63,733,391 of CM050325.1, read as the reverse complement.
TTGGCAATTCATTCCCCCCAAGAGCTCCTCATATCAGCTGTAAAAAGCTTCAAATCCCACTTAAAAAAGGTAGCTGGAACCTACAAATTTAATTACGAAGAATTTACAATACTATTAATTTGCATTGAAGCCTCAATTCACGGCCACTCTCGCAAGACCCGTCAGATCTCACAGCTCTAACACCAGGACACTTTCTCAAAGGAGCACCCATTCTGGCCACACCTGAGCCAGGCGTGGAGTCGCTATTCTTATAAAATCGATGGGAGAGAATTAAAATTCTCCATCATAATTTCAGTCGCAGATGGAAAGAAGACTTTTTAAAGGACTTCCACAAGAGGAATCGATGGAAAACATCAGAAAATGCGCCAAAGCTTGTAGATTGTGTACTGATTAACAACGATTGTCTCCCACCTACCGAGTGGCGACTTGGCCGTATAGAAAAGCTCCATTATGGCTCAGACGGTCACATCCGGGTCGTTGATCTCCGTACTCAAAGCGGAATACTCACCAGACCGCTGGTTAAATTATGCTTTCTACCAACCGCGGATAATAACGAAAATCCGATACTAAACAATCCGAACATAATGCTGAAACACAAATGAAAATAAATCAATAAAAACGCAACCCGCGACCAACCGTTAACAATAACAATAAAAATTTCAAAGAAAACATGGTCGATTAATACGACGACCCAGTCATGCCACATCACGTGGCACAATCGCACATTCCATTTATATACTACCATGTATATTCAAATACAATTTTTTACAGAGATCAAGATGGACGTGGACATGCCTACAATCCCAACACCAACTGTTCGGTCGGCAACCAACGGGGCACGTACTGGGCCTACTCCTCCACTCTGCCCAACCAATGCAACTGTATTAACTGCCGCTTCTGGTAGTGGCTCACGAGCAGCCCTATCAACGCCATCCGCTCCAGTCGAGCCGCGTCGCATCCGATGCCCGCTATGTCGCCGGAAACATCAACACACCACACACAGAACCTACTTTCCACAAGACCCACACATCAACATTACCCACACGCGCGAGGACATCCACACACGCAAACACATACCACACTGGTGAAAAGGGTCATCTAAAAAGTTTAGGATCAGTCTCGTTACGATCTGCAATCGAAGCTTACGCATCGCCGCTGTGACCTCGCGCCTTTTCGCTCATCCGCACATCTTTTTAACATTAAACAATAATTAAAATTAACTGTTGCTTTCCTCTTAGTTTCGGCAATATTGTTCAAAGTAACTTTAAACTCATTTACGGAATTTGTAAATAAATTAAGAAGCTAATTAAAACCGTGTTGAAATTACTTTTATACCTTAACCCAGTGGCCTTATTTAAAAGTGAAAGTGGTAAGTGTGCCAAAAGATAAAAGTGAATCGGACACTGCTGCTTTAAACATAGAGATTTAGCTATAGAACTTTTTAAAATTTACAATTCATACAACAACAAAAATGAGGCTCATTGATTTTATAATAAAATACTTTGATAAAGAGTTCATTGAAGAGCTAAGTAAATTGTACGAAAAACAAAAAGTTGAAAAAATTGAGAAATTTGAAAAAAAAATAGAGATTAGGAACCAAGGGAATTACTAGACAATATTGTGCTGAATAGGCAAATACCTAAAAATAAACCTAAATACAAAAAACTGGTGGAATGTAATAGAAATGGAAACTATGTTACTGACATTTCAAACAATCGCAAAACAAAATATTCTAAGACTCAACTAAAAAGGCGATATAAGTTTCAAGAATAAGTAATAAAAAATTTAATAGTATTAAAAATATTTATTTTATCTATTAATTAATAATTTAATTTTAATTTGCGAAGACAAATACATTATCTTAACCTCTTAGCTACAAAGAATAAGAAATTTAATTTACTTAAATTAAAGTTATTAAAGTTACATTCAAAAGAACGTTCTTATACAAGTATACAATATCATACTCATATGTATGTTTATTGATCCCCCGAATGCTCAACCAGGGAATTTGAAACAAAGATTTACGCTTTCTTTCGAAATAGTGCCATTCTCAATTTTACCTTGGTTGATAATAAGTACAGTATATACATATGTATATTATTAGTAAATATTTTCTGCAATTCGTTGCACAGATTTAAATAATACTAATAACTGAATTAATATCTACTTTGCAGAAAGTTCAACTTTTCAACGTAGCCAACGGCAATACTATGGTCATCATATAGAGGAAGATTTTGATGAACCTCCGAGCGAACAAATCAGATATGGAAGGCAAGAGCGTGAAGTGAAACGATTACAGCATATTGATAGAGATATTTTGCATTACAGAAAAGAAAAAATTAATTTATTAGAACCAGAGGAATCCTCTTACATAATTGATCATAATGGTTCACCAAAAATTCATTCTTCTACTATTACACGTCCCCATCGTGGGCGTTTTTCAGAGTCGGATGGCACATTACCAACAATAATTAATGATAATGTGATGATGGACCGCGAAGAGTTTGGTACTAATAGAGTTGTTACCAGCGGCCGAAGAGCCTTAAATGCTATATAGGAATCATGGATATAAGGTTGTCGACAAACCTAATAAATTTTAATATCTAAGTTTATGTCTAAAATATTGTTTTGTCGCATGTATCACTATATTTTCAACGGTAAAAAAGTATTAATTGAAATAATTCAAACACCTATAGCGATGACTGCAAAATATAGCGTTGAAGTAAAACGTGCTCTAAAATTGATTTTCATTGTTTTCATTTTTAATATTTTTATGAACTTGCCACAGAGTGCTACAGAGTAATAGTTTTGTTTACCTAACGGTTGTTTGTATATATCCACTAAAAAATAATCGCCTTAGATATGGGGTTATATTTATAAATAATCAGGATGAAGAGGTAAGTGTCTGTCTTTCGTTGTCCGTTGTCAGCATTGACTTGAGATATCTTAAAGAAACTTGGTATACACGTTTCTTTGCAGAAAAGTAATATAGTATTATGGCATAATTAAGCATTTAAATAAGATATAAACCTGTTACTTGGCACAGTAATGATACAATAATATATAAAAGTCCCTACTTACTTGAACATGGATGAAATCGTCCACTCTCCATATAACGATTTTGTTACAAAAATACAAAAGTGAGATGAATCAATAACCAATCGATCGGATAATACAGGAGGGCTTCATAACAGCCATACGTATCAAATTTGACGACGAGCATGACACCGCCAACATAAATATATGTGATATAAAATATCTCCGAACCTACCCAAATTTAAACGAAATTCGGTAAATAACAAAATAAACGACATTAAACAAGATCCGCTCCTATGACACGTTTAAGCTTCTTAGTGAGAGTAGCTTTTCGATCATCCCGCACCAGACGAATACACTATAGAACATTATTAAATTTCCAACGGTTTCGTAGAGCCAAAGCCCCACTTCGACATTTTCCTTATAGCCTTTTATACTGTAGTAGATACCTTCCTCACTCTTTTTCCTCCATTAAAGCCGATGCTCTCCTAACTCTTCCTTACTTGAGTTGACGGCTAAACACTTCTATTCGCTCACTTGAATACCATGCTGCGGTTCCCTTGGGTTAGCTCGTAGACGGTATTTACACAGTTTTGTTTTTACCATGAGAGCAACGTCGTCAGCGTAAACTGTCAACCGACAGCCTTGTTCCTTTGAGTTTTTAATAGGTTATCAATCAGCAATATACAAAGCAGTATGAAAATTAACCAACCCTGAGAAGTTCCTTCGTTACTTTTCAGTGTCGCAGAGAAAACTTAAACTTGCTTCAGGTTCGATTCTACCTCAAATTTTTCGAGGGCTCAAATCATCGCCTACAGCAACACATTGTGAAGACCTCTTGATATCGGAAAAGGTGCACGTGCAAAGCAGTGCCGACCCACCTACCTTCCTAAAAAGCAGCAGCGATGATAAACTAATGGGCTTGAAATCCTTGCACCGACGTGAAAGTTCTTTCTAGCTTTTGCTGAAAGCGCCATTTTAACCTGTTTTAATGTAACACAGTTCACCGTCCCAGTGGAAACCTTTGAATGAATTCAGCTCCAAAGTAAGGTGACGTTCATCCAGAAGGGGGCTACATAGTAATGGAAAATTAGTTTCCAATGACTCTAAATGCTCATGGTCTATCCCCTGCGGAGTAAGATTTTTCGTAAGAGTACAATGTGAGGAACCAAGACTCTCTGCACTTCTGCAGAAGGTTCCCCACGTCTTATCTTGTATAGCACTCATTAGTCTCTAGAGCCACCTCCACGGGCTTTATTGAAAAGTCTTCTACTCGGATATGTGACCTTCGTTAGCTCCGATGGGTTTGAAGTTTTTACTCTTATCACACCAACTAATTGAGTGCGTACTACGAGTCGGAGTATAGCTGGATATAGTATTGAGCCACGGAGGGATTATCTTGAGAAATAAATGTCCGAAAAGGAAATAATTTTTCAAAAACATGCAGTGAATCAAAGGTTTTTAAAGTAATTTTAATATTGCAAATTTATATGAACTGTAGTCTTCATAAAAATCTAGTAAAGAAAGCAAGAGACTTGTTTGCATTGTGGTGATAGGCAATATTTGACTTTTTTATGTTTGATTTCGCGACTAATTATATAGTGTGTAAGGTTGTAAGAATTTAGGAAAAACTGAGGTAGTTCTTTATTCAATAAGCTACGGACATGTTGCACTGCAAGGTCCGGTAGTGGAAGCTGAGGAGTGGCGTAAATCGACAGACGCTGGAATAGACGTTGGCGATAAAGCTTCCACGATAAAAGGTAGCTGCGGACTTTAAAAATTTCATTGATGTGTCCAAATTATGAACGATTTTCGATTCTGTTTGGCAGCAAATACGAAGCCAGTAATACAACTGGCTAGAGACGTACATCCTTGATGCGTCACAATACTACAGCGATTTTGCAGACATTAAAGAGGTAGTGGAAATTGCAGCCGAATCATAACAATCATCTGCAAAACAGACAACAGTAGGAGCAGAGGTACCAACAGTTCGTCCTACCCCTCGTCATTCCTAGCAGAAATAAGTCTTCTTTTGTAAAAAAAACCTTGCGACACTTACCCGTTGTGCTGACGACGACTTTTTCTGGCAAAACGAATTAAAAGCGGTATACTCTGATCAGTTGACTGATTGGTATGCACATACGTATAAGCGCACGGATCGAATAAGAAAGAGGCTCGGCGCCGTCCGTCAGACCCTTTTGTTCATTGTGTCCGGTGTCCTCGTGTGTGGTGTATATGATGCAGGTGTGTTGAGTGTGAGGTGTGGATGATATAGATGGTGCAGTCGTGTTGAGTATGGTGTGTATGTGTGGGGTGTAGGAGTATTATATTAAGAGGGGGGTCCGGTGCTCATTTAGCCATCCCGGCCCCCCTAGTCAATTGTTTAACCTAGAAGGCGCTGCAACTGTTGCAGCGTTGCCACAACGCTACTCAGACCCGTAGATCGAGGAGGTGGTAGTCCGGTCTGTCGACGCCGCTCCGAGGTTCCACTCCGCTGGTGTATGACACGATCAGCGTGCGGAAGTCGAGATACGCGGCTGCGATGGTTGGGTGGCCGGTTCACTTCGCGTGACGAGTTGCGATTTAGCAGCGTGTGATGCAGCCGGTGGCACATTTGGCACAGCCCACGTGACTCACACTCTGTAGTCGCATGAGTGTGCGACAGGCGGTTGAGGCAATACCCGATGAACGGATCGTCGTATTGATCGACCATTTTTTGTTAGTTTTCTTTGTTGGTTTTGACGGTTTATTATTTTTCAGCGGTTTGTTATTGGCGTATTTCTCGTTTTAGTGTTAAGTTGAGTGATTTTATTATATCGCGATATTATTGGTTTGGTTTTTTTCGGTTTTCGGATTCGCGGTCGTCGGTTGTTGGTAAAAAGCACAGCTTCGCGAGCGGTCTGGTTAGTGTTCCGTTTTGTGTACGGAGATCCACGACCCGTATGTGACCGTCGGAGCCATAATATAGCTTTTCTATGCGGCCAAGCCGCCACTTGGTAGGGGGTAGACAATCATCGTGAATGAGAACACAGTCTTCAAGTTTAAGCGCTTGTTTAGGAGTCTTCCAGCGGTATCTCTTGTGGGGATCCTTTATGTATTCGTCTTTCCATCGGCGGCTGACATCATGATGGAGAATTTTAATTCGTTCCCATCGATTTAGTTGGGATAGCGACTCCACGCCTGGGTCAGGAATGGCCAGGATGAATGATCCTTTTAGAAAATGAAGAAATCTGAGGGTCTTGCGATAGTACTGTGAGTGGCCGTGAATTAAGAACGGCTTCAATTCGATTTAATAAAGTCGTGAATTCTTCGTAATTGAATTTATAATTTCCAGCTACCCGTTTGATATGTGATTTGAGGCTTTATACAGCTGATTCCCATAGACCGCACATATGTGGAGCGCTTGGGGGTATAAATTGCAAATTGATACCTTGAGGGGCGTACTTTTGTACGATGTCGGGTGACACTTGTTTTAAAAAATCCAGAAATTGCTTTTCTGTGGCTCGTTGAGCTCCGATAAAGGTTTTGCCATTATTGCTCATGATTTTTGAAGGGCAGCCCCGTCGAGCAACGAAGCGATCAAATGCCGCGAGAAAAGCCTCCGTCGTCAGATTACTACATAGCTCAAGATGTACTGCCTTTATCTTGAAACATACAAAGACAGCCATATAGCCTTTCATGAGAGTAGGAGATCTTAACATGGACGCCTTTACTTGGAAAGGCCCAGCAAAATCAACACATGTTTTGGTGAAAGGCAGAGCGAAATTGCAGCGTTCAGGTGGAAGTGCTGCAATAATCTGCGTTCTCATCTTCTGTTTGTGCATAGAGCAAATCTTGCACGTGAAGATGCACTTCTTGATTTGCGGCTTAAGACGGGGGATATATGTTGCATGAGGTGATGTTTGGCGTGTAGCATTAAGATGTGGATGTAATTAAGGAACAATGTGGCAAATGGTGACCTCTCTGGGATTATTATGGGATGGCCTTTGTTGTATACGTATGTTAGGCTCGAATTAGCAAGCCGACCATTGGCAGCAAAATCCGGTGGTAGTTTCAAGGAGCAGTGGCTTGCACCCTCTTGTACCTAGATCGGCAGGATTGTCGGCACTGGCTACGTGACGCCAAGTGGCTGAAATGGGTTTAGAACTAAGAGTGAGCTCTTTTTATCATTCGGCTTCGATTCTCTTAGTGATATATTGCCTTTTGTAACTCTAGGATCGTCACTGTGTTGCATGGGAAATTATGTGATCCCTTGACTTTGCTTATGAGTTGTTCTATAAATCTGAACATATAGGCAACTACTCTGAGAGCTCCTGGAAACTATGAAAATCGTTCAAGGATGTTGGCATCATCCAATAATGTGTTAAAGGTGGCGATTTTTCGATCTTCTGGGGCGATAATGTTGCGCATGGGGGATTGTGGGCAAGAATCAGGAGATTCTATCAACCATCGGGGGCCATTCCACCAGAGGGTGGTAGTTTCAAGGAGCAGTGGCTTGCACCCTCTTGTACCTAGATCGGCAGGATTGTCGGCACTGGCTACGTGACGCCAAGTGGCTGATCCCACTAGGTCAAAGATTTGAGACGTTCGGTTAGAAATATTCGTCTTCCATGAATATGGTGGTTTTTCCAACCAGGCTAGTACAATTTCTGAATCGGACCACATATATAGTTTGCATTTTGTCATTTTTAAATGCACCATGGCCACTAATTTTGAAAGTAGTAGTGCGCCACATAACTCAAGTCGTGGGAAACTTATAGTTTTTAAAGGTGCCACCTTTGCTTTTGCTACTAATAAGTGGCGTGTGGTCGTGTTGTCACTTTGCGTGCGCCCATCGATAGTAGCGCAGTATGCCTTTTCTGAGGCATCACAAAAGCCATGTAATTCCTCTTTGTTATCGGGAGAGTAATTTACCCATCGCGGAATTTGTATCTGAGAAATATCATTCAGATTGTTTGCGAACTGGGACCAATTTTCTAAGCGAAGAGGTATCACTTGCTTGTCCCAGTCGGTTCTTGTATTAATATTTTCGCTTGGATCATAATTGGCGAAAGCTTTCCTGCGGGGTCGAAAAGTTTTGCCACCGAGGTTAAAATCTGTCTTTTTTTGATGGCTAATAATGCGGATATGGACTCTGTCGTGTATGAGAACTGGTCCGATATCACATCCCATTGGATGCCCAGTGTTTTTGTTGTACTTTCCTTTTCGAATATAAAAAAATTAGTGTCCAACAAATTTTCGTTTGGAGTATTTTTGAGTGATTTGCCGTAATCATTTTTAAAGGAAACCCTGCGAATTTGAGGGCTCTTATCACCTGTGATAAGGCCTCGTATGCTTGTGGAAGGGTGTGACTTCCAGACAGAATATCGTCTACATACGTTTGAGTTTTCAACACTTCGGTTGCCAGAAGAAATTCTGACATTGTGTTGTCTGCCAATTCGTGGAGTGTTCGAATGGCTAAATATGGTGCACAGTTAACGCCAAATGTAACTGTTTTTAATTTGAAGTCGCGTAAGGACTGGTGGGGGATCTTCGAAACATAATCCGTAAAATCTTGGTCGTCTTTATGTACGACTATTTGCCGATACATTTTTTCAACGTCCCCATTGAATACGTATTTGAATATACGCCAATTTAGTATCAGAAGCATTAAATCGGGTTGGAGTGTGGGTCCCGTAAATAGGATATCATTTAGGGAATTCCCTGAACTAGTGGCTTTCGAGGCATTAAAAACAACTCTTACTTTTGTTGTTTTCTTATCCGGTTTCACTACTGCGTGATGTGGCAAATAAAAGGAGTAGTCTTTCCCGTTGACGAGTTTCTCCCTTGAGGTTACTTCCTCCATGTGATTTAAATGGAGGTATTCTTCTAAAACACCATCATACTCAGATTTGAGTTCACCTTTTTTAAGTAGGTTTCTTTCCATACTTAGAAACTGCTGTATTGCAGAGATGCGAGAGTGACCTAAGGCTAGTGTGTTACGAAATTGTTGCTTAAGTGGTAGTCTTATGACATACCGACCGTTTTCTGATCTAGTAGTTGTGGCTTTGTAAAAGAACTGCCAATACTGATATTCAGGGGTTGTGACTGATATGGGGGGAGTTCTTCTAGTTCCCAAAATTTCCTCAATTGTGAATTGAGGTACTCATTTGAGACTTCCTCAACTTGTGTTGTCAATGTTGTAACTGGTTCCGCAACTAGTTCACTTAGGACCAATCCGAAAATGGTATTTTGCGCCAAAAGTGTATTAGTAATTTTCTCAATACCTTCGAGTATTATCTGTGGAATGAGATCGCTGCCTAATAGAAGATCTATTTGAGCGGGGGTGTTGCAGTTTGGGTCTGCCAGCTTTAGGTGTGAAACCTTTTGCCAATGCTTGCTATTTATATGATAGCTAGGTAGCATATTGGCTAATTGCGGTTAGACAATAGCTTATGTTTGTAATGGGGTATATTTGATTTGAGTTTTGAACAACTCTTCCGCCCATTCCCGTGATTTCAAAATTGGCCAGTTTTGTTGGTAACTGTAGCTTGTTTTGTACCCTAGACGCTATAAATGATCGTTGTAATCCTTGGCCTATTAAGGCTCTTAGTTTACACAGTTCTCCACGGTGTCCGATGGAGACAACTGCTGTGGGTAATAGTACCCTACTGTGATTTTCGCTATGTAGCGTTTGGGTTTTCAACGCCTTTGAGCAGCATGGTGCTTCTTGGCAGTTTTCAGAATTTGTTGTGGCAACTAAGCCTGTTGCTCGTTTTACGTTTGCATTGTTTGGGGGTGAGCTAGAAAAATTGGTTATATGTAACATAGAATGATGTCTTTTATGGCAGTAAACGCAGTTGAATTCGCAATCTTTAAGCGTATGCGCATGTGACAAACAGTTGGTACATAGTTTCGTAGTTCTTACAAAATTGTTTCGATCGCTAATATTAATTTTTTTGAATTTTTCGCACGATTTTATTTTGTGACCTTCTCTGCATAGTTCGCATGACGTTTGTTTATATTGTTCGGAAGAGAACGATTGATTTTTAAAAAAGCTTCTATTTGAATTATTGTGGCTACTTGCATGGGGTTTATTGAAGCTTGTATCGAGGTCGTTTTGAACGTTTTCGTTCTGACTAGTTTTTTATCTACCCTTTCTGCAATTTCATATTGGGTAGTAACAAGTTCTTTCTTTTGCTGCCACGTTGGGCACTTTCTTCGCGATGAGAGCGATTGCTCCCACAAAAGTAACGATTTTTCTGATAATGCAGCTGTGCATATATTTACCAGAATGGGGTCCCAATTCTCTGTGGGAATATTCTGTGTAGATAAAACCGACAAACAATTTGAAACCGTGGATTGAAGCTTTATGAATTCTTCACTAGTTTCTTCCTGAATTTTTGGTAAATTCATTAGTATCGTCACTTGCTTGTCAACCAATATTCTCTCGTTTTCGTAATGTGCTTTTAGAGCTTCCCAAGCAAAATTAAAATTTCGTCATTGAGAGCGAACTATTTGACTATTACGCCTGCCTGACCTTTGGTTTTGTATCTGAGGTGATACAATATCTGCGCTTGTGGTAATTTAGGATGGTTTATGTACACAGCTATAAACATGTCCCGGAAGGACGGCCACTGTTCATAACCACCATGAAATATATGTATCTGTGTCGCATACTGGCACTTTAAGGTGAATGCCTGAACTTGCTTCTTGGTCTTTGTGGCAGCTCTACTTTAGGTTGTGGAGTAGGTGCAATTGCTCTTAATAGCTTTAGTTGATCAACAATCATTGCCTTCGTGTCTTCGAACTGGTCTAATCAGTGTTCATATTTGGTGTAAGCTGAGGATTTAAAACTTTCTGGTAGATCTGAATCATCAGATTCTAAGATTGCGTCATACGCCGCTTGGAGACGTGTCCAGAGGTTGTCTTAATTGTCTTTTTTGATTTCTAATACCGATTCCGAGTTGTCTTGAATCGGTGAAGATGAAAATCGAGTTCAGTATCGAATCAAACTGTCACTTTCAGCAATGAATTTTGTATAATAAATATATATGTAGTTTTGTAGCACCTTGTTTTGAGCGTGTAGCTTCTGCCGGTGTACATGGACTTTTTTCTTCTGAAATCATCTTAGGAACTTTTAGGAACTGAGTTGTTTTAGATTCCTTTGAGTCTGAGTTCATTTAAAAGATGTATAGAATGAATCAAAACGTCTTAGTGAAAACTAGACTTGTATATGTTTAGAAAAAGTATATAAAGTATAGCATATAGTGTATAAAATGTTGAATAGAAGACTCTTGTTTATGTAAGAATTTCAAAAACTCAATAAAACCAACGGCTTTTAGATAAACCGAGATTTCAAAAATATTTTCGTATATGTATGTATGTATATATGTACATGATTAGACGAGAACTCTTTTAAGTAAATAAAAGTTTTGAACGAAATGTTTAGACGTGAACTCTTTTAAGTAAATAAGAGTTTTCCAAATCCAATAAAATATTACACGTATATAGAATATCGCTTAAATCTGATTTAATTATTTATTGTTGACCGGAAATATTTTATATGTTTTATTTTTCTATATATATTTGTCTTATATATTTTTTATGTCCAAATGTCCTATTGGGTGTACCTATAGGTGGATCTTTTATTTATTATGTGCTAATGAGCGCTCGTTTTAGAGATCACTGCACTTTGTACATATGCATGTATGTACATATGTATTACGCTTTCGGTTTTTTACACAATCCTGCTTGTTTTTGTTGACCAAAAATCAAGGGGTATTGCGGGAATATGCCAATGTGGATCTTGAAGCAACTAGCGTATCTACAGAGAACGTCTATCATAGAGAAGGTTCACGGCGCGGAGATCGTAAAAATATTTTTGGCTAACTCGGTCGAGATGGTCTAGTTTCACCACTGCCAGCTCGGCAGGAGAAATTTTAACATTTTCGATTGAACAGAGCGGAGCGTGAAATAAAAATTATGCTCGAAACTATCCCAGCATGATATGGTAGACATTGGTAAGCGAGCAAGTAAACGATGGAGCATGATTTTATCGCTTACCCCGACCGATGAAAATTAACACGGCGATGTCCTACGAAAAGTAACAGATCACCTCTTTCGCTTACCATAGGGACGAAGAATTCTTTATTGCCAAAGTAAAGGAAGTATTCTTCGATGCCATAGTTACGAAGAATTCCTTAATGCCAAAGTAAACGAAGAATTCTTCAATGCCACAGTTAACGATGAATTCTTCGATGCCATAGTTAACGAATAATTCTTTGATGCCAAGGTCGACAGAAAAAATTGCGTATTCGTATGAAAATAAGTATTATGTGTACAAAAACTCACCTTATAGGCCACTCACACTTTTTGTTAAAAAGAAGAATGCACTAGATTCAATACAATCGTTATAAAGGTTTTATTTTATGCGAAATGCACTTAAAAATTGTTATAACAAAATGTGTTTAACTGAACTGAATCATCACAAATTGAAATAGTTAAAAACCGTAAAATACATATTATATATGTATATATAACATAAAATGATCAGCCATTCCGTAAAATTCACTTCCTGCATTTTTAATTAATCTTCTCATATGTCTTTTCGAGAAAATTCTTTTATTTTTTATTCTAAGTTTAAACACAAAAATAAATAAAATTTTTAATTAAAATAGCAGCTCACCTGATCACGACCAACTTTTTGCTTGATGATTTGCCGAAATAATGAAAAAATTTACTAATAAATACTTGACTTGTAAATATGAACACAGTAGAATTTAGCCGCATAGCTTACTTTTATGCATTACCTGGTATGGAAGAATTCTATATAGAATTTTCTTCGAAGCATTCTTCAAAGAAAAATGTAAGCGGTGAACCATTATCCGGCTGGGTATATATTGCTCTAACAGACGTTTGTTCGCTCTTTTGCTTATATTTTTATACGTTTATATGCAAACATGTGTATTCGTATGAATTCTTTTTGTGCTTATTAATGAATACATGTGCAATTGAATAGATTCGAATTAAATTACTTTTTCAAAGCAATATCCGTTGTTAATGTGAAAATAAAGCCTATTTTATAATTATTTTTTGAATATATCAAATCATACTTATGTGTATACTTCATAACATACATACATATGTATATAACAAACTATCATAATATTATTAAAAAAATAAAATATATTACAATGGTGATAAATGTACATTAATCGTACATTTTATCATTCAAAACTTATACGCCCATGTATCATGACTACAGTATGTGTTTAGGTTCGCTTTCGCGAATTCAAATCATATTATCACTTGTCAATAATAACATGCGCGCACTGCTCATACATATGTACATACATAAATATATGCGTATGACATTGGCACACAAATACCGCATACACAACATATGTACATACTTCTATGCGTTCACTTGCAAATATGTCACCCCCAAAAATTACAAACATTGCTTTACAAAACAACGATCGTTTGAAATAGCATCATACATGCTTATATGCGTACACATGTAAATATGTGACATTCCCACACAAATAATCCATACACAACATACATACTTATATGCGTTCACATGTAGGTATGTCATACGCAAAAATTTCAAATATTGTTCTACAAAAACAACAAACGTTCAAGTAGCATCAGCAGCGTCACAAGCCAATAGGCATGGCAGCCAAATAGTCGATGCCCAAATTTGTAGAAAAACACACAACAACAAGATTTTCATTCAAGAACGCAAGCGAACTTTCAACCGGCAAACTCGCTTCATTCATAAAAGCAAATGGTGTCATCGTCTTTTCGCGACGATGGCAAAAGCTAAAAATCGTAAATTGAACAATTTCTGATATTTTGCTAGAAGGGAAAAGTGTCAACCCCGCAAACTCGCAAAACACAGATACATATGTCTAGACAAATTTACAAGCATTGTCCCTATGCTCTGTCGTATTTGTTTACATGTACACATAATGTTAATTAATTAACTTGATATCGAAACTTTTAATAACTAAAGCAAATATACATATATGTACATATTTTTGTATATAAATATTTACATATGTATATGACCTGTCAAACCCATATAAAATGTATATTTAGGTAGTAATACTTGCAAAGATTTTATGGAATACAAATACATAGGTCAAATTCAAAATACACACTTACATTTGTGTTTTCATAACAAATATATGTACATACATATGTATACCGATCTATAAATTATAAGCAAAGTCGTTTGAGCATAGTAAATAAGCGAATCTGTACGCATACATTCCTTTACATTAGAATTCGCATTATTTTTCTCATTTAACACTGAAAATGCTCAAGTCTGCTATATTAGTGGTGAAACACGCTTATATGTAATTTGTCTGTGGTCAAACTGGACCATCTCGACCGAGTTAGCCAAAAATATTTTTACGATCTCCGCGCCGTGAACCTTCTCTATGGTAGACGTTCTCTGGTATCTACATACGTGACTATACACTTTTGTACAAATTTTATATGTTACACAACTCCTTTTTTGTTATATGTATTTATTGTTATATAATTTGTACCCAATGTCGATTGGGTATTTCTTCCAGTATATTGAATATATTTATATGCGCCCGTATGTGCAAATATACATATATACATATATATAGTATATATGTTCGTACGAAGAAAGTCACGAAAAGAGAATTAACCGACCGCAGGTAATTTCCTCAAGTTCACTCGATGTTATGTATATATATTAGAGTGGGTCAATTTGTATGGAGCAAAAAAAATGCACCAAGCGGTTATCAAAATCGTAAACTACGATGAATTCTAAGAAAATTTGCCCAAGAAACCATGGCTCTAAAATCAAAACGGAGCCTCCGGTTTTTAACGAGAAACTTTTCATTTTGTTTTTTTTTTGTTTTTCAATAAATGAAATGGAAAATAGTAACAACTACTGGAGCCGAAAACATCAAGCTGTGACCGTACAGGTGCTGCTACACCTTCTCAGCAGCGTTCTTTTTGTGATGCATATCAAGTTGATCTTAAGATCTCTATATACTTGCAATTTTGAGAAAGTGCTCCACACAAATTTAAAACATTCAAAAATGTTATTGAATCTTTTAAGAAAACTAACAGTAGTGGTTATGTCTGGATTTGTTCGAAATGAAATTCCAACAGCTTTAGAAGCTGTATAGATAACGGTCTAATTTTGATGTTTAGATTAATGTTAAAAAAGTTTTTTTATGAAATTGGCCATTAAATCATCAATACACAAGAAATGTAAAAGCTCATGGGTTTTGTAATTTTAAGAAATAAAACGTTGTGACCCTTAAAAATAAATTAGATATTTATAAAATAATAGTATTTAGATCGGGATCGCGGCAAGTTGGTAAGTTTAGTTCGTGTAAATCACTTGGCAAACCAAAAGCACTAAAATTTAGATCTGACATATGCTTCAAATATGATTCCGAGAGATTTGATAATTTAATATCTTTAGCACAAGAACTCATTGATATAGGAGATGACTCCATAATTAAAAGACGCTTAAGTTTTGCTTTAAAATGTTAGAATCGCGAAAATCAAAGGGCACACACTTCTTTCTTGAGTAAAAACTTCTAATTGTAATATTGTGTCAAAAGAATTTAAAACGATGGTTTCGGAAACAATTGTTTTATTAGTAATTCATCAGCGTTGCTTTGCCTTCTCTGAGAAGTTGATAAAATCATAACAAACAAATAAAATTAAAAAAAAAAACAAGTGCAAATCAAAGAAACAACCGACAGTGTAACAGAAAAAAAAGACCGTACAGAAAAATACCGTTATATGGGAGGTGGCCGTAGTTTTCGTCCAATTTTAATCATTTTCATAATCTCACCTAATTAGATACAATCTAAAATGTGTACCAAATTTAGTCGAAATCGATAAAGAAGTTCCAGAGATTTACATATGCACTCAAAAGTGGGCGGTGACATGCCAAAATTTTCATATTGTCGAATTTCTGGCTGCAATACAACACCGAATACCAAACTCAAGATGCTTCCCTTCAACAGTTATTAAAATTTCCGATCTTTAGTGTTTTCAAAAATTACCGTTATATGGTAGGTGGGCGTGGTTATTATCCGATTTCGATCATTTTCCAGATATCTCTTAAGTAGGCATTGTGTAATATGTATACCAAATTTGAACGAAATCGGTGAGGTGGTTCCAGAGATATGCATATGAACTCATAAGTGGGCAGTGCCACGCCCCCTATAAAAGATTTCTGTACTGTCGAATTTTCTGCTTAAATACAACACCACATACCAAATTTGAGCAAATTAGCTTCGATAGCTACAAAACAAGCAAACAATCGACAGTGGAATAGGAATTGGATTTTTTTTTTTACAAAATACAATATACGAAATTTTCTCGCTAAAAACCGGAGGCTCGATTTTCATTTTAGACCCATGGTTTCTTGGGCAAATTTTCTTAGAATTAATCGTAGTTTACGATTTTGATAACCGCTTTGTCAAGAAAAAAATTGACCCACTCTATATATATACTTTATAGGGGTATTCGGAATCTGTTGTATTCGTAGTAATTATTTATTCTTTTTACAACGAATTCAGAAATACACAAGAAAATCGCGAACACACCCATTGTAATGTCGTTGTAAAATTTGCCGAACAGCTGATTTTTGTGCCACAAGAAATAAACAAAAGTGAGAAATATGCCGCGAAAAAGCGAAAAAACTAAAATATTACATTTTATTGTTGATAATTGTGAAAATCAAATTGCTGATGTGAACGGTAGGTAAATTAAATACTTATAAATAAAGAGCTATTTATTCGAGTTCCGTATTTGTAGATGCCGATGATGCAGCCGTGGATGATATTTTAGACTGCTCTATGGAAGAGGTGATCATTATATTGCAGTGCCGCCGAGGAATTGAGAAATTTATTCCAAAAAGTATAACGTGGCGTTTGGACGTGTTAAGTGAACTGGATGATACCAGGTTGAAGCAAATGTTAAGGGTGCATCAATTTCAATTCACTCATTTGGTTGGGTTAATTAAAACAGATGAGGTTTTTAATCGACTTCACTCCTGCAAACAGTTTTCTATAGAGTTACAAGTTGCAGTTGTGTTATACAGACTTGGGGCTTTCGGTGAAAATGCTTCCATAAGGAAAATAGCTTCTATTTTTGGAATTGGCGATGGAGGCACAATTGGCGTTGTAAGACAAAGAGTATTTAAAGCTTTCCAACGATTGGAGAGAAAAATAATATTTTGGCCAGATTACGCTGAAAGAAATTTAATAGTTTCCGAAACGTTCAACGAACTTCCATATTGCATTGGTTACGTAGATGGAACAGAGATTGCTCTTGCCGAAGCGCCCGTCCATAACCACACGACGTATTTTTCTAAAAATCGACGTTACTCTATAAAAGCTCAAGTGATTTGTGACCACAAATGCAGAATTCGACATATTGTAGTGGGCCATGTGGGTAGCGCTCATGATGCTTAAGTATATAAAACATGCAAATTTTTTTCAGGATTTCAGTGGCTAGCAGGTGACTCAGCTTATCCGATTTCCAAAACGTTAATAACACCATATCGAAGCAACTCAAAGCAATTGGACATAGAAAAACGCAATGAATTTAATCGACGCCATAGGAAGTATCGCGTACGAATTGAAAATTGTTTTGGGTTGTTAAGAGGGAAATTTGGTAGTCTAAAGGAGCTCAGAATGCGAATTCAAAACAGAGAAAGTCACAAATTTTGTTGTGTTTGGTTTCGCGTCTGCTGCATTTTGCACAATATTTTATTAAACCAAAAAGAAATAGAGACAATATTTGTCGATCAAGAAAATCGAGAACCAAACCAACCAGAAGAAGAAATCCAAACTAATACCCGACAGGAAATCGAAATGAAGAGACAAAGTTTATACCATATGATGTTTGACTAGTAACAGTACAAGTTTTTTAAGTTAAAAATAAATTTAATAAACAAAAAGTTTAATGAGGTACTCTTTCATATAACAATAGATTGTTGTTCCATAAATAAATAAAAGAAAATGTGCAATTTTTGGTTTCTGTTTTCTGAAAAAAACTTAGCTTCTGTTTTACTGATTGCATTTTAGTTCTAACTCATAACGTGCTAGCCGCACCTTCATCTCCAGCTCCATAGTCAAAATTTTTAATTTATCCTTATTGTTCTCTTTTTCTATGGCTCATTTTTCTTTTTCCAGCTCAAACATCTTCTCGTGTCTTTCTTTTTCCAAAACAAACTTTTCCTTTAGAAATAGCTGCAAATTACTTTAAACGACGGATGCTCCTGCAAATAGTTAAGAACTTGTCCCACTTCTTCTTCTGTCCATTTCTTATTAGGTTTTTCCCGCCGCCTTATTTTATCCTTTTTTAACTTCTGTAAAATAGACTTTTTATTAAAATATTAAAAAAAAAGCTTAGCAATAAAAACTTACAGCGTCCATCATTTCAGCCATCTTTTTAATTGTGATCAGCTGTGAGAAATGTACAAAACAGAAACCACAATTACAATAGGGTCGCACTATTGTATTTTCTTACACTGTTGTATTTGAATGATATGTATATTTTGTTGTTGGATTTTTACTACATTTACTTTAAAAACCACAGAAACCACGAATACAAATATACAATGACAAATACAACAGATCCCGAATACCCCTTATATTTATAATCGCGCCGCATATACAAGTGTATGTATATACATACATACATATATGTTATGTTCGCAGAGATAAGAAGCCGCGAAAAGAGAATTTTATAATCTTTTAATATTAGATATGAATGTACATATGTATATGTATATTTGAAATATCTTGATTTGAATATGGTTTAACTTAGCGAAAAAGCAAGTTGTTATGCTCTTGGTATGTTATTGCGGTATATGTAACATATATGTATGTATGTATGTATGATATACAATTTTATTTGCGCATATGCTTTCGATTTTTTTCCTCTTGTGATTGCCGTAGCTTATTTTAAGCAACCTGCTTATACTAGATTAAGTAGAAATTACTGCAAGTAAATACTTGAATACTTGAAATTTTTTTTTGTTTTTATTGGTATTGGGATGATTTTTGTGTTATAACACAACGGTAAGCATTTACCGGCAATCACTAATCCGCTGTATACAATACCAAACTGCTTTGCTAGCGGTTTTTCGGTTTTTACCGTAAAATAAACCGAATACCGAAAACAGTTTGGAAACGGTTTTCAATACTTTTCCGACCGGAGTTTTGGTCAGACCGCAAATTTAATTATGATATTAAATCATACATATTGTTACAAAAAGTAGTATTAAGTTGTATTTGTATTGCTATATGCATCCCTTATTATGAACAATAGCTGTAGGTATATGGAATAGCATTTGTCTTGTTGTAGACATCTGGCGCCGCGGCTGTCTGCTTGCGTCTGGCGCCGTATAGCATTATGTTCTGGTAATTCCCAGACGCGATATTCTAGAAGGACACGTCGGCATCAGCGAGAAGTGCGTGGCTATATAAGCCGTGGCAGCGCGAACGTAATCGATCAGTGCTAAGAGTAAACTGCTATAGTGTAGACGAGTTGTGAAATAAAGAGTAGTTGAATTAAATTAAACAGTTGTAGTTTTATTTGTCAATCCAGAGATACGAACCTAACAAAGTGAACTAGCAAGCAGTAAAATCGTAACAATTGGTGTCAGAAGTGGGATTGTCAAATAATCCAAATTCAAGATGGTTAAATTCGGAGAATTGAGAATTCAGCAATTAAAAAAGGAACTGGAGGAGCGTAATTTGCCGATAAGCGGGCAAAAGGCGGATCTGCAGGCACGATTACGTGAAGCAATGGAAGCGGATGGAATTAATGTGGACGAGTTCGAATTTGTTGGGCCAGAAACTTCTACAAAGGTAGAAGAGAAAGTAGAAGAACAACGAACATCATCAAGTGTAGACATGAACACGTTGTTAGTGGCTATTAAGCAAATAGCTGAAAATGTAGTGCAAACAGAAAATCGTCTGGCACAGCAAATGACTCAAATAGCTGAAAATAATACGCAGTTAGAAAATCGTTTGGTACAACAGATTACAGAAACTACTTTACAAGTACAAAAACAAGTGCAAGAGAAATTTTCAAAATTTGAAGACGAATTAAGCGTTACGTTAAAAAATGACGAA
Source organism: Bactrocera correcta (assembly GCA_027475135.1). Lineage (NCBI taxonomy): Eukaryota > Metazoa > Arthropoda > Insecta > Diptera > Tephritidae > Bactrocera > Bactrocera correcta. Next base: position 63,713,214 of record CM050325.1, on the reverse strand, counting down.
GAAAATTTAAAATCAGAAGTTCTTCAATTGAGTAATCGTGTGCGAGAACTGCAACTTCATGGCCCTGCACCATCAACAAATAATCAAAGATTGAAGGCACCCACATTCGATGGAAGTATTCCATTTCAAATTTTCAAACTTCAGTTTGAAAAGACAGCAATGGCCAATAATTGGAATGCAGTGGACAAGGTGGCGTCCTTGTTTGTATCATTGAAAGAACCTGCGGCAGAAATCCTTCAGACTATTCCAGACTGTGAACGGGACAACTATGAGGCATTGATGAGTGCGATAGAAAGACGATATGGTAGTGAGCACCGGAAACAAATATACCAGATCGAACTGCAAAATAGGGGTCAGAAAATGAACGAGTCATTGCAAGAGTTCGCAACTGAAATAGAACGACTAGCTCATTTGGCAAATGCAGATGCACCTGTGGATTACATTGAGAGGGTAAAAATTCAATGTTTCATAAATGGAATTCGTGATGTGGACACCAAACGCGCCACATATGCATTGCCAAAAAGAACGTTTGCTGAAACGGTTTCGCACGCCCTCACACAGGAAACAGCTTCCCTACTAAGTAAACCAGCACACAAGGTACAAAGGGTTGAAATGGAACAACCGGCGCTGATGGAAGAAATATTGAAGACTCTGAAGACAATTGCTGCACCGCGAGTAAATACAACAGGCAGATGTTTCAACTGTGGAAAAGCGGGTCACTTTGCCCGAAATTGCAATATAAAAGTAAACCCATCAAAACGGAAACAACCAACAGATAACGAGGACGAAGCATCCACATCTCACAAGTCGTTAAACTAAAACGGAACAGTTCAAAGGGGCGTGAGCTGGTTCCCACAACTATTTGCCCCGCCATCTCGATATCACAAATAGGTCGCCATGACAACAATCTTACTATCAACGGCATCGTAAATGGACGACTGTCAACGCTTACTTTGGATACTGGTGCCACACATTCAATTATCCGACCGGATGTGGTAAGAGGAATGGTTGAACCATTAGTCGGTTGCAAGCTTCGAACGGCCACCGGGGAGGAAGCAGCTGTCGCGGGAAAAGTGTTTTGCGAAGTGATGATTGGTACCCTGGAAGTTAATCACACCTTCATCGTAGCAGAAATCACGGATGAAATTATAATGGGAGTAGATTTCATGATTGATGATCACGGGGTTACTTTGGATTTAAACAAGCAAATGCTGTTTTGCCAGAACATGGAGATGCCTATAAACACCGGATATGTTACCAACGTTGAAAGTAAGAGGGTGATTGTTGATGATAATCAGAGTATTCCACCAAAATCTGAGGCGATTGTATGGGCTAAAGTAAATGGAGGAGGTGGGACTGAAGAGTTGTGGATTGTGGAACCAACAAAAATAGATACACCCATATTGGTAGGAAGAACGCTTGTGAAAACTAGAGAAGACGCCACCATTCCGGTCAGAGTAGTGAATGAATTCAACACGCCTATAAGTCTGAAGAAAGGAGCAGTAATTGGACAGTGCCAGAATATAAGTGCAATAGCACGATGCGAACGGTCACAACAGAAGCCTACTATTGAGCCACAGCAGATAAGTCCTACACTCCTAAATAATTTGCTGAACGAACTGCATGGAAATGAAAAATTAAAAGCAGAAAAGCTATTAGAAAAATACGCATCCATATTTGCAAACGAAGGAAATACAGGAAGAACCGGCATTGTCAAACATCGCATAAATACTGGAGACGCTAAACCAATCCGACAAGCTCCGCGTAGGGTCCCACTAGCAAAACGTGAGGATGCTAACAAAATTATTGAAGACATGCACAAAAACGGTGTAATCGAACCTTCAATAAGTCCATGGAGCTCACCTATCGTCTTAGTTAAAAAGAAAGATGGTAGCACCCGTTTCTGCGTAGATTATAGGAAGTTGAATGATGTCACAAAGAAAGACAGTTATCCTCTACCAAGAATCGACGATACATTAGACACCTTGTCTGGAGCGAAATGGTTTTCTACATTAGATCTACAAAGTGGATATTGGCAAGTCGAGATTGATGAATGTGACCGTGAAAAGACCGCTTTCAGTATGGGCGACGGGTTATGGGAATTCTCTGTGATGCCATTTGGGTTATGTAATGCGCCTGCAACGTTCGAGCGACTGATGGAACATGTGTTAAAAGGACTCAACTGGAAGACATGTTTGGTGTATCTTGATGACATTATCATCATGGGAAAAAGTTTTGATGATCATCTGAAAAATCTAGAGGAAGTCTTTCAGCGAATAGCATCAGCCGGATTACGCTTGAATCCCAAAAAGTGTTCATTATGGAAGAAGCAGGTCACATATCTCGGACATAAAGTGTCAACTGAGGGAATTCACACCGAGGAAGGAAAAATAAAAGCAGTGAAAGATTGGCCTCGACCCACCAACATTCATGAACTCCGCAGCTTCCTCGGCTTATGCACGTATTACCGCCGTTTTGTACCTGGATTTGCGAACGTGGCTAGAAGTTTACATGATTTAACAAAGAAGAATCGCCCGTTTATATGGCAGTTGGAACAAGAAAAAGCGTTTGAGCAGCTTAAAGAACTACTTTGTACGGCGCCGATGTTGGCTTATCCAATACCTGGAAAGAAATTCATCCTGGATACAGATGCGAGCGCTTATGGAATTGGAGGTGTCCTGTCTCAGCTCATCGACGGACAAGAAAGAGTAATTGGGTATTACAGCAGAGTGCTCGGGAAACCAGAGAAAAACTACTGTGTGACGCGAAAAGAACTACTAGCTGTGGTGGAATGTGTAAAACATTTCCACAAGTATTTGTATGGACAACGATTCTTGCTGAGGACTGATCATGCAGCATTAAAATGGTAATTACAGTTTAAGAATCCGGAAGGCCAAATTGCACGATGGATCGAAAGATTACAGAATTACGACTTCGAAACGGAACATCGAAAGGGGATTCACCACAAAAATGCGGATGCATTATCACGTCGCCCTTGTCCACTGGAATGTAAACATTGCTCCAAATCAGAGGGAAAAGAAGGTATAATCGACGTGCGATTACTGAATATAGAACCTGAAGATGATTGGACTCCTCATCGCATCAGAATCAATCAGCTGGAGGACCCTGATCTTGCAAAGATGGTAATGGCCAAAGAAAATGGGGTACGACCACCAAAGGAACAAATAAGTAACGAGAGTCCAACGGCAAAAGCATATTGGGCCCAATGGAACAGCATAAACCTCGTTAATGGATACCTTCATCGTACCTGGGAAAGCGAAGATGGCAAACAGTCTCGTCTGCTGATCATAGTACCGAAGTCCATGATCCCGAAAGTATTGAAAGAATATCACAATGGACCTAGAGAGGGAGATGGAATGGTGGAGAGATTCAACCGAACGCTCGAAGAACATCTGCGGAAAATCGTTGATAAAGATCAACGGAATTGGGACAAGTGCATCCAGATGTTCCTGCTGGCGTATCGTTCAGCGAAGCACGAGACAACTGGTTACACGCCAGCAAAGATTATTTTCGGATCTGATCTGCGACTCCCTGCTGATCTTAAGTTTGGAACGAATCCTACAGCTGTAAGAAATGATGGAGATTATTGTTCTGCCTTAAAGGAAGAAATGAATGAATTGCATCTAATGGTAAGACAGCACACGCATCTGATGAGCAATAAGATGAAGGACCGGTTCGATCAAGTGGCAAATTCAAAAGGTTTTGAAGAAGGTGATCTGGTCCTGTTGTACAATCCACTTCGAAAGAAAGGCTTGTCCCCGAAATTGCAGACAGCCTGGGAAGGACCCTATATGGTGATGAAACGACTTAATGACGTGGTATACCGCATACAAAGAAATGGGAAAGCACGATGTAAAATGAAAGTAGTGCATTTGGAGAGGCTCGCCCCATTTGGTTCAAGAGGATTTGTGCCTAATCGGGACGATTAGGCTTTAGTGGAGGGCAGTGTTACAAAAAGTAGTATTAAGTTGTATTTGTATTGCCATATGCATCCCTTATTATGAACAATAGCTGTAGGTATATGGAATAGCATTTGTCTTGTTGTAGACATCTGGCGCCGCGGCTGTCTGCTTGCGTCTGGCGCCGTATAGCATTATGTTCTGGTAATTTCCAGACGCGATATTCTAGAAGGACACGTCGGCATCAGCGAGAAGTGCGTGGCTATATAAGCCGTGGCAGCGCGAACGTAATCGATCAGTGCTAAGAGTAAACTGCTATAGTGTAGACGAGTTGTGAAATAAAGAGTAGTTGAATTAAATTAAACAGTTGTAGTTTTATTTGTCAATCCAGAGATACGAACCTAACAAAGTGAACTAGCAAGCAGTAAAATCGTAACAATATATATATATACATATAATATAAAAATTGAAATGAAACGATACAACTCACTTTGCTTTCCGCCAGGGGCTTTTGGGGATATTGTGAGTTTACGTACATATCGCTGGCTAAGGGTGCAAAGTGCCTAAGTTCATTTTTTCCAAAAATGAAATTCTGATGCAGTTCGAAAGATAATTCGAAAATACATGGGTTAAAAAACAAAAAAAGGGATTTTTTTTTAAGTTGTATAGTGTTGGTAAGCAAAAGTCTTAAGTCCGTAGTTGTCAAAAAAGCGCGTGCTAAGTCCACTGAACGTACACAGCATCAACTGTTTCATAGGAATTTGGCGCAACATTCAGTAAAGTTTGTTTATTTGTTTTATAAAATTGCTCATAAGTGGAAGGTGAATACGGTTACTTATTTTTTCTTAATATTTAAAATTTAATTATTGTTATTATATCAGATAATGTAAGCTGATAAAAATAATATTCAACCGAAAGCAGTAGAGTGCCCTGATTTTGGAATTGAAGCAGATGATGGTGTTGTAGGACTAGTGCCTTATGGTTTTAACAGCAGTTCAGACAATTCATTTGAGTTACCAGAGCAGAGTAAAACACGTAAACAAAGATTAAAAACAAAATCCAGTTCCTCCTTTTCTGAAAACAAATAAAGTCCTTCGCCAAAGTGGTAGAAAATACCTCGGCAAAAAAAAAAAAACAGGTAACGTTTGGCAATACAATAACGTGAGAGACGCTAGAATTCTCAAGCAAAGATGTAATTATTTGGACAAAGGTGAGACTGCAATCATGAAATGCGCACAACTGTCAGAATCATGTAGAGAACAAATATTTAAGGAATTTTGGAAAATGTGTTGGAAACAAAAAAAAAAATACGTTAATTCTTTGATAGAGTGTATTCAAACTAAAAAACCTCGAAATCGTCGCATAGAAAACGCATCCAAGAGAAGTCAAACACTGCAGTATCACCTTAAAGCCAATAATACAATTTTGCGTGTGTGTCGCACTCTCTTCTTAAACTCATTGGGCATAAGCGGAAAAACTGTTTTGAAATGGTTGAAAACGCCCTTTTCTGTATCCAATCCAAACAAACACAACCGAGGAATGGCTACCCAAAGTCTACAGCAGCAAGAACTAAGTATGTTTTTCGACAGTCTTCCAGCCACAGAATCTCATTATTGTCGAGCTACAACCACAAAAAAATATCTATTATCAGAATGGCAGTTTAAGACTAAGCTTTATGATTTCTATAAAAATAATTGGTGTACTGAACACGAAAAGCAACCTCTTTCTATGGCAGTTTTTAATGACATTTTTGAAAACAAAAAATTATCTTTGTATGCGCCGAGAAAAGATCAGTGCGATATTTGAGCGCGTTATCGTGTTGGAAATATTTCAGAGGAAGATTACTTGCTCCATCAGGAAAAGAGAAGAAAAAACCAAAGATAAAAATGCCGGGCAATTCGTATTTACAGTTGAGCTTCCAGCTGTTTTAATGTCACCGAAATCAAATGCCAGTACATTTCATTACCGCTCTAAGTTGCTAGTTCACAACATAGTATTTTATAATTTCAAAAATCAAAAAGTGTACTGCTTTTTATGGCACGAGGCGGATTAACTGCTGTCGGGGTATGTCGACGTATGGGGCTGTTTCGATTTGTTGTTGATTCCCTCGCTGTAGATGTGGTGTGGATTCTTTCTGTAACTCCAACGATGTTTGTGAGGATTTTTGTATTGTATTCGTAATACTTTATATTGCAATTTTGTTTAATTTCACTTGGTATATGTTCTCTGTGTTCGCCGGTATATCGCTGCTGCTGGCGGGATAATATTCCTTTTGATTTTCGTATTCACTGTGTGTCACTTATATTTCACTTCTATATCGCTTATATGTTCGCTGCTGTTGGCGGGATAATAATAAGCCTTAAGGCAAAAAGCGCGGGAAAGTTATTTTCCTTTTTGTGTCTCCTTCTTCGCCTGTTGCGTGAAGTTGGGGCGGTTGATATTCCTCTGCATTACGCCTCTATTACTTTATGCAATTTGTGGGAGTAATGCAGAGGAGTATTTGTTTGGATTAAACAACTGCTGATGAATTCGCTAGTAACGGGTGATTTTTTAAGAGCTTGATAACTTTTTTAAAAAAAAAAACGCATAAAATTTGCAAAATCTCATCGGTTCTTTATTTGAAACGTTAGATTGGTTCATGACATTTACTTTTTGAAGATAATTTCATTTAAATGTTGACCGCGGCTGCGTCTTAGGTGGTCCATTCGGAAAGTCCAATTTTGGGCAACTTTTTCGAGCATTTCGGCCGGAATAGCCCGAATTTCTTCGGAAATGTTGTCTTCCAAAGCTGGAATAGTTGCTGGCTTATTTCTGTAGACTTTAGACTTGACGTAGCCCCACAAAAAATAGTCTAAAGGCGTTAAATCGCATGATCTTGGTGGCCAACTTACGGGTCCATTTCTTGAGATGAATTGTTGTCCGAAGTTTTCCCTCAAAATGGCCATAGAATCGCGAGCTGTGTGGCATGTAGCGCCATCTTGTTGAAACCACATGTCAACCAAGTTCAGTTCTTCCATTTTTGGCAACAAAAAGTTTGTTAGCATCGAACGATAGCGATCGCCATTCACCGTAACGTTGCGTCCAACAGCATCTTTGAAAAAATACGGTCCAATGATTCCACCAGCGTACAAACCACACCAAACAGTGCATTTTTCGGGATGCATGGGCAGTTCTTGAACGGCTTCTGGTTGCTCTTCACCCCAAATGCGGCAATTTTGCTTATTTACGTAGCCATTCAACCAGAAATGAGCCTCATCGCTCATCGGACACGGACGCGAAACACATTTCGAACCGAACACTGATTTTGGTAATAAAATTCAATGATTTGCAAGCGTTGCTCGTTAGTAAGTCTATTCATGATGAAATGTCAAAGCATACTGAGCATCTTTCTCTTTGACACCATGTCTGACATCCCACGTGATCTGTCAAATACTACTGCATGAAAATCCTAACCTCAAAAAAATCACCCGTTATTTGGACTTATTTCATTCAAAAAAATATTCTGCATAATTTGGAAAACAAAAATAACCCGGTTAACATTATTTTTTATAGCGACGTGTGTACATACCAAAACCGTAATTGTACTATGTCAAACGCTTTGCTTAATACATTGATAAATAATAAAATTACGATTGAGCAAAAAATACTTGAAATAGGTCATACGCAAATGGAAGTTGATAGCGTACATTCTGTAGTTGAACGTGCATTAAAAAATAAAGACATTTATGTACCAGCCGACTATATTGGTTTGTGTAAAGGTGCGCGGAAGAAACCAGAACCATATGATGTGACCTATTTAGATCATACATTTTTCAAATCGTTTTTTAAAACCATACGTCCTGGTCGTAGTACAGGTGATTCGAAAGTGACAGATATTCTAGCACTGAAGTATACTCCAGATGGAGAAATATTTTTTAAATTAAGATTTCCGCATGAATGGAAAATTCTTCCACAGCGCAAATGTATGCATTTAGCCCCATTAATGTGGTCCAACCTGGATCAGCTATACCATGAAAAAAGGCCTATTTCAAAAAGGAAATATGAAGACTTACAATCTTTAAAAGTAATATTACATTATTAACATATGTATGAGTGATTTTTTTTTATTTTGACAATGAATTGTTCTTTATTTTGAATAATTAGTGCTTAAGATTTTGATAACTGGAACATATGACTGATTTTTGCATATTTAAGATATTTATTTTTTTTTTAGTTTTAAAAAATTTAAAAAAGAAAGTGAAATATAATTAAATTTGATTAAACAATTAAAGTTTCTATGAACTTTAAATAAAACTTGTGGTGTTTTCTTTTCAGGCGAAGAGAAAATACAAAAGTGTTTAACAATAAAAAGAGCAAAAATAAAACTCTGTTGCAGAAAATGGGCTAAGTCTCAAAAATAGGCATAAACAAGTATCTTATGCTTATTTCAAATTAAAATTGTATTTGAGTCATCAATTACGAATTTAAAGAGACATTGTGTTATACAGCTTTAAAAAATATTAACAAAAGTTTAAAAATATGTATCCACTAAAGGTTTTCCTAACTGTGTCATCTCACCACCGTTGTCTTTTCCCTATTTTATATGTATGTATAGTATATACCCTTTTCCACCTAGGAACTACGGGAAAAAAAAATATATATAGTATATACCCACCAACGGCTTATTTTGTAACCGTTTTAAAATGTTTCACATCACTACCGTTGTTTTTTCACAAATTTTCGCCCCTTTTTTTCGTTTTAAGCTACCGTTTTTTTTTTGGGTTCTTTTTCACCAAAACTTTTTTTTTTCAACTGGTTCTTAACTTTTTTGTTTAAACGGTTTTACACTCCGGGTTATTCACCAATACTTTTTTTGTTTTAGTTACCGCGTTACAGTAACCGATTTTTATTATTATTATTACTTTACTTTATTTATTTTTTTTTTATTTTTTATTTGTTTTCTTTTTTGTTACCACTAGAAACAAGTCTTCTTTTGTAAAAAACCTCTCGGCACTTACCCGTTGTGTTGGCGACGACTTTTTCTGGCAAAACGAATTAAAAGCTGGATACTCTGATCAGTTGACTGATTGGTATGTACATACGTATAAGCGCACGGATCGAATAAGAAAGAGGCTCGGCGCCGTCCGTCAGTCCCTTTTGTTCATTGTGTCCGGTGTCCTCGTGTGTGGGGCATATGATGCAGGTGTGTTGAGTGTGAGGTGTGGATGATGAATATGGTGGAGATGTATAATATGTGGCTGATATAGATGGTGTAGTCGTGTTGAGTATGGTGTGTATGTGTGGGGTGTATGAGTATAATATTAAGAGGGGGATCAGGTGCTCATTTAGCCACCTAGAAAAAATGAAAAAACGTACTCCAAAGAATATTCTTAGTGAACTTAAAGATATGTGTTTGGAAACATAAGGTGATACTTTTACAACGGTTGCGTTCTTTAATTCAAAGCTATTTGGGATCGTTTCTTCCGTTGAACTCTCGTTGAAATTCTTCTTTTCACTGCTGTCAAGAAGTATATTGTGAAGAATACAACATACTATGTAGTATCCATTTGTTACAGTATTTTTGGCTACTTTTATTTTGAATTCGATAGCTCTTTTAGTAAGCTGAAACAGTGTTCAATTCTTACACGGTTTTGCTATGCTGTTTTTTGAATTTCTTTCTTTTAAGTAGTTCAAATTGTTAAGAGTTGCTTCTGTAAGGCGTTATAATAACGTTACTGAGGGGAAAGCAGAGTCTACAGCAGTTCATTCCTGCCCTGAAAAGAATCTTGGCTGATCTTTGTTCAGTAAAAAGTTTTTAAACAGTTTTGCATCGTGAGTAGAGCTATTATGGCCAACGACAACATCCCGAATTTTGAGCTAGTAATCGCAAACCATTTGAGCTTTAATTGCATATATACATATATGATTTCTGGAAAAGAACGCTTCATGATTTTTTTTTTGATGATTCGGCGAATTATATTTCAGTGCTTCTACGTAACCTACACAATCCTAGTTTCTAGTTCGTTCAACGTTTCTCGTACTATTACAGAGCACTCAGTATTATTTGGCCAATATATACTTATACATAAATGGAGTTGTTTTAAAAATGCCTTGAATATTGGTTAACGTTACTCCGTCACCAACCCCAAAACTATTTCATCATCCATTGCGGTTAAAATGTCATCGCACCACTGAATTGTCTTTGGAACAATATTTTAGTATAGAGTAATGAGCAAATCATCATACACCTCGTCAATGGTATCCTCTACCAAATTTTCATCTTCACGGCCTTTGTTGCTGGCGTCGTGTCGACGTCCCATTCTGTGGCCCCCAGATACGGGATGATGATGTGGCTGTTAGTCGACGGAACCGTGCATCCCTGTTTATTAGTGGTCGTCCTACTGTGCCACAGTTGCGGCCAGCAGAATTTTGATTGAAGTCGTGCCTAGTGGTTTGGGGCAGCATGGTATGATGAGGCCACATATTCTACATATCTGGCACAGGTTTACCGATGTACACTCCTGGGTGTTGTGGGTCGGTGCTTGACAATTAAGACAATGGCCGTGTGAATGGACGACCTGCAGCCGTTGCTGAGGTGGTAACTCATTAAATATGGACGACATATTGGGCACCGAATGCGCTGCGGGTCTGCTGCTGCTACGAGGAGTCGTTGGTGTGTTGGTTTGGGGCCCTGCATCTGGAGTAACTGCTTGGCATGGTCAGCTGAACGAATGGTTGGCTTTGGAGCCGGTGATATGTCTGCATCTATGTTGATCTGTATGGAGTGTTATTTGAATTATAAATTTTTTGAATAGGTTGGATATGGGCATTGCTGCCACGTTGTCCGCCATAAGTGGGTCTCATGTTGTTGATTTATGTTGTTTTATTTATTATTTTTAATTATTTATTATATCCGGTATATTTGAGGGTGTTATTGGTTTCGTTTCGATGTTATCGGCGTTCGTTAAAAAGCATAGTTTAATGAGCGATGTTGTTAGGTTTCTTGATTGCGTATGGAAATCGACGACATGAATATGACCGTCGGAGCCTTGGTAAGACTTCTCTATGCGGCAAAGCCGGCATTCGGTAGAAGGGAGACATTCGTCATGAATCAGGACACAATTTCCAAACTTTTACGCATTTACTGTAGTTTTCCATCGCTGCCTCTTGGGGAGGTCCTTGATATAGTCTTTTTTTATCCATCGGCGACTAAAATTATGATGGAAAATTTTAATTTTTTCTATTCTATTTAGTAAGGATAGTGAGTCCACGCCTGCCTCAGGTGTGGCCAGATGTGCTCCTTTTAGAAAATGCCCTGGAGTGCGGGCTGTGAAATCGGGGGATCTTGCCACAGTGTCGCGAGTGGCGGTGAATTGAGAATGGCTTCGATTTTAGTTATAATGTTGTGAATTTTTCATAATTAAATTTGCAGCTGCGAGCAAGCTTCTTGATATGAGAAGCGCGTGGCGGGATAAATTGCAAATTGATACCCTGAGGTGCGTATTTTTGACAATGTCATGTAAGGATTGTTGTATAAAGTTCACAAACAGTCTTTGGGTAGTTCTTTGAGCCTCGATAAATGTTTTGCTATTATCGCTCATGATTTCTGATGGAAAGCCTCGTCGTGAAACAGAACAGCCACTAGCCTATGATGAAGGTGGGAGACCTTAGCATGGACGCCTTTATCAGAAAATGCCCTGCAAAATCGACACCTGTAGTGGAGAAAGGCAGAGCAAAATTGCAGCGTTCAGGTGGAAGTGCCAGCATAATTTTCGATCGCATTTTCTCCTTATACAAAGAACAGATCTTGCACAAGAAAATGCACTTCTTTATTTGGGACTTAAGTCGAGGTATGTATGTACAACTCTTGGCGTACCATATGTTGCATGAGGCGATGTGCGGCAGAAATAAGGTGGAAAATATACAACTCTCTGGTATAATTATAGTGTGGCGTTCATTATATGTTAGGCTTGAATTAACAAGCCGACCATTTGCACGAAAGAAACCCTTCGTAACTAGAAATGGGTTCAGAACTAAGAGCAAGCTCTTTTTATCAATCGTCTTTGACTCTCTTAGTAAGGATATGTCGCGGCTGAGGTAGCGCATTTGGGTTAACGTGATAAGAGCGACCTTTGCTTTTTGTAAGTCTTGCTAAGCCAATACATCGGCGTGTGGGTAATTTGCTCCTTTAACTTCAAGTTTAAGCCGCTCTAAACGATGAAAATCGTTGAAGGATGTCAGAGTCATCCAGTGTTGTACGATAAGTGTCGATTTTTCGACTCTCTGGTGCAATTATGTTGCGCATGGGCGATTGTGACCAAGAATCGAGAAAGTCTTTTAACCATCGCGGGCCATTCCACCAGTTGGTAGAGGTAGATCAGCTAGATTGTCAGCACTGGCTACGTGTCGCCAAGTGGCTGATCCTACTAGGTCAAGTATTTGAAACGGTGGCTTTTATAACTATGCTAGAATGATTACGGAATCGAACCATAGATATAATTTGTATTTTGCCATGTTCAAGTGGCTCTGCACCATGGAAACCAGCTTTTCTAGTAGCAGAACGCCACAGAGTTCAAGTCGTGTTAGACTTATCGTTTTTAGAGGTGCGACTTTTGCTTTTGACTCTAGTAGGTGGATTGTAGTTGCGGTATCGCTTTGTATGCGGACATAGATAGAGGCACAATATGCCATCATAATCTTGTTTGAGCTCAGTAGTTTTTTTCCATGCTTAGAAGCTGCTGTATTGCATAGGTGCGTGAGTAACCTATGGCGAGTGTGTCTGGAAATTGTTGTTTTATTATCTGATCTAGTAGTTGTGTTTTTGTAAAAGTCTTCACAATACTGATCTTCAGGGGATAATTTTCTAACTCCTAAAATTTTCTCAATTGTGAATAGAGGTACTCGTTCGAAATATCCTCAACTTGAGTTGTTATTGTGTGGTTCTGTAACTATTCCACTTAGTATCCTACCGAATATAGTATTTTGAGCTAGAATGGCTTTTGAAATTTTTTCAACGTCTTCTAATATAATTTGCGATATAAGGTCGCTGCTTAATAGAAGATCTATTTGAGCGGTAGTGTTGCAGTTGGGGTTTGCTAGTTTAAGGTGTGATATCTTTTCCCGATTTCTGCTATCTATATGATAGCTTGGATGCATGTTCATAAGTTGCAGTAAAACTATAGCTTCTTCTGGAATGCGCTTATCCTCTTATTGGGAAATTAGGGTAATGGGGTAGATTTAGTTTGAGTTTTGTACTACTCTTCTGCCCATTCCCGTAATTTCAAAATTGGCTTGTTTTGTTGGCAGTTTTAGTCTGTTTTGTGCCCTAAACGCTATGAAAGATCGTTGTAAATCTTGGTCTATTAGGGCTGTGAGCTAAAACAGCTCTCCTCGATGTAAGCAGACGACTGCTGTAGGTAGTAGAATCTACTTTATTTTCGCTGTGTAGCGTTTGAGTTTTTAATGCATTTGGGCATTTGATTTTGTATTTCGAGAGGTACTGTTGCCACTAAAGTTCTTGAAATGCAACATTGAATGACGCCTTTTGTAGCAATATGAATTTGATTTCAAAATTATTAAAATTGTGTGCATGGGACAGGCAGTTTTTACAGAGTCTTTTTGATCTGACAAAGTTGTTCCTTTCGTTAATATTCAATTTTTTAAATTTATCGCAAGATTTGAGTTTATGCCCTACTGTGCATAGTTCGCATGACGCATGTTTATTTTGTTCTGATTTGAACTATTGTGCTTTGAAAAAACTACGATTTAAGTAGTTGTTACTTGCTTGGGGTCTAAGGAACTTCGACTTAGGTCGTTGTGAGAACTAAATATCTATACAGAATTTAGTCCACCCAACCCATAAAGGCACACCCTATTGTTCATAACACAACGGGAAAACCACGCCACTTTTAGAAACACAAGAAAAAACACGCCACGCAAACTACTCAGCGGGATAACCATGGAGACGGAGAAATCAGGCAAGCAAGCGGAATAACAACAAGCAAGCATACTCAGCGGTAAAACCACGCCACTGCCAGCAACATACGCCATCCTAGCAACACACGCCATCCCAACGCAACATGTTGCGAATCTGTTAGCACGCAGCACAGGCTTGGTGGGAAGTTAGATGGCCGATGATCAGTCAGTCAGCACTCTGGCTAGTCTTGGTACCCTAACTTGTGAACGCCGTCTGTTAAGGGTAAGCTTGGTAGTGAGTTTATCCTCTGACCTACTCAACCTTTAACATCGCGGTCGCTAACGCAGTCTTCCGTGGTCCGGGATCTTTACGCGGTTAAAAAGGACCTCTCCAGCGTAGCAGAGGAGCGTAAACGTGTGAATCAGGACAGCGTTCGTGAAGCCTACACGAGCGTCGGCAGAAGTAGCTGAGCGTAGTCGTTGTAGCACACGAGTGTCAACGTGTACATCAAGACAGCGTCGTTGAAGCCTACACGAGCGCAGGCAAAAGTAACCGAGCGTAGTCGTCGTAGCACGCGGGCATCAACGTATACGCCAGGACATCGTCATCGAAGATTACAGGAGCGCCGGCAGAGATAACCGGGCGCAGTCGTCGTAGCAGAGTAGTGTCAACGTGTACGCCAGGACTCCTTTATTGAAGCCTCCACGAGCGCCGGCAGAAGTAGCCGAGCGTGAGCGAGCAGCAAGTCGTCTAGCACCCAGGAACGCAGCATAGCGGGAAACGGTATTATCCTAACGGACCACACCGAACCGTTACCCTAACAGCACTTCCCTCGGGTGACGATACTTCAACGTGGGAGATAATTTTGTAACTTTAACTAATAACGGGTGATTTTTTAAGAGCTTGATAACTTTTTAAAAAAAAAAAACGCATAAAATTTGCAAAATCTCATCGGTTCTTTATTTGAAACGTTAGATTGGTTCATGACATTTACTTTTTGAAGATAATTTCATTTAAATGTTGACCGCGGCTGCGTCTTAGGTGGTCCATTCGGAAAGTCCAATTTTGGGCAACTTTTTCGAGCATTTCGGCCGGAATAGCCCGAATTTCTTCGGAAATGTTGTCTTCCAAAGCTGGAATAGTTGCTGGCTTATTTCTGTAGACTTTAGACTTGACGTAGCCCCACAAAAAATAGTCTAAAGGCGTTAAATCGCATGATCTTGGTGGCCAACTTACGGGTCCATTTCTTGAGATGAATTGTTGTCCGAAGTTTTCCCTCAAAATGGCCATAGAATCGCGAGCTGTGTGGCATGTAGCGCCATCTTGTTGAAACCACATGTCAACCAAGTTCAGTTCTTCCATTTTTGGCAACAAAAAGTTTGTTAGCATCGAACGATAGCGATCGCCATTCACCGTAACGTTGCGTCCAACAGCTTGGTAAGTGATTTCACCTCTGCCGTACTCAACCAACACCGGAACCCATTTTGGGCCATCTTTACGGGTTGGATTGGGCAGGGGGTCTTGAACGGCCTTCGGTTGCCTTCACCCCAAATGCGGCTATTTTCCCCTTAATTTAAAACGGTTTAAGCCTTCAACCGGGAAATGAGCCTATCGCTCACGGGGGAAAAGGGAAACGCCAGACACGTTTTCGAAGAACACTGAGCGCCGGTAATAAAATTCAAGAGTATGCAACGTTGCCCCCCTTTTATTAAGTCTATCATGAGGGGGAAAGTCAAAGCGTACGAGCATCAAGTCTCTTTGCCCCCATGAACGACATAGCGAAAACGGATTGCCCAAACCACCCCTGCATAAAATTCCCTGGGGCCCTTTTCAAGGGGAAAATTTAATTTCTTATATATAAGTTAATAATAATAAGTTAAATTGAATAAAATACGATTCGCAGAAGAGCCCCAATATTTACAAATTTATTGTAACGAACCCTGGACACGGCGAGTATACCTCAGCACTTTATACTTGTAAGAAGCAGGGGCAACAAAAAGCTTCGTTACAATTGGCGCCCGAGCAGGGACCCTGCGGATCGTATAATATCAGGAAAAGCAACGTTTATCACGGAAATGGCAGATCTCATGTGGTTAGACAACGTGTCCAAGGAGCAACTAATCTCCTTCGCACAGAGTCTGGGAGTTGACCACATAGGCACCACGAGGGAGATTCGTAAGCGCATAACTACACTGGCAGCCAAGGCGCACGAAGACCCCGAAATAGAGGAAAAAATTTTGAAAATGGAAGCTGCCTACAAAACAAGCGAGATCGCTTCACGAGACGAAAGCGATCAGAAGACAACATTCCCACCAGAGCAAGACAGAGGAACCGCGAGCACTTTCGCGGAATCATCACGGCTACAGCCGCCACCAATAAGCAGGTTACTTCAGCAGAACCACATTGTGACATTCGCACCCATCATCGAGCAGGTGAGGAAGTGGCCCGTGAAGTACGACGGTGGGCGAGACCATTAGCGTTCGTTCAGCGATTGGAAGAGCTCTCCGAAGTGTACATGATAAATGTGAACTTCCTTCCAAGAACCATTCCCGAATTATTGTGCGGTATCGTAACAATATCGAACATTGGGAGAGTTGGACTAAAAGGACTTTCTGCGCTTCTTCTTACCAGCACGTTACTTCGAACGCCTCGAAGATAAGATAAGGCAACGAAGACAACACGTGCGAGAAAAATACGAGGACTACGTTCTAGCTATGCAGAGCTTAATGCGACATGTTGGGTATAATACGAAGGAGCAACTGGAAAGAATTTTTTGAAATAGTAACTCCGATTATCTGCTCTACATTCGGCGGCGAGATTTCGAGACGCCAGCCGAACTCATCAACATGAAGGACAACGAAGAAGATTAGAGCCACCTAGACGCGAGATGACGAGACACATCATCGGTGACCACGAGGTGAGAAATGCAAGTAGGTCGTTACCACGTCCGCCACAACACCACGCGACGGTAGATGCACATCGTCAGCAACCATCTACGAGCAGAGCCTTTAGGCCGGGAAATATATGTTTGAGATGTGGCCAGGAAGGTCACTATGCTAGGAGATGCCGTAATATCAAGAAGTTATTTTGCAGAGAGTGTGGCCGAGCGGATGTGCTGTTGTCATCATTAACAGGGAAACGACCATGGGTTTCGCCAAAGACAAGGCGCGGCGGACCCACGGAACTCAGCGCCGAACCACCAATAATTATGCACCAGGAACGCGGCCGGCTATACGCCTTAATCTGGCTTGGCGGAGAACCGACGGAAGCCGTCATAGACACTGGCGCCTCAAAAAGTTTTATATCACCACGAGTTGCAGAACGTATGGATGCAACCGGGAATGGTAAGAAGGGGACCGTAGCTATCGAAATACAAATGGCCGATGGCACCACCAGCAAGATTTTCGACGCCGTGGAAACCAACATTCAACTCGGACAGACATCGCTAAAGGCAGTGTTACACGTGATGCCCGGAGCGATTGATGACGTCATACTCGGATTGGATACACTGGGGAACATAGGAGCTATAGTATCCTGCGGAGGCACCAGATAGTGCTGAAAGCGTCAGATGCGCAGCAATCATGGTGCCCAGCGCACCATGTCATCTAAAGTCGTAAGCAACGTGACCCTAATCACTCCAGATACACGCCTGCTACAGCGCAGGATTAAGAGGAAAAGAAGACGTAAGAGTAACGATATTTTCCAAGGGACCCAGCGATGCAGGCTATCATAAACGCCGAGATCGACGAGCTGCTGTCGAAGGGATGTATTGAGCCGTCTCACAGCCCACTCAACGCGCCGATTGTATTGGCACGGAAGAAGAACGGTAAGTGGCGTCTATGCGTGGATTATTGGCAACTCAACTCCCGATCTGTACCCGACGCATACCCCTTACCTAGGATACAACACATACTTGATAAGTTACGAAGAGCAAGGTACCTTTGGAGCAAGGCAGCCGCCCATATACAGCATTTACCGTACCTGAGCGTGGCCTATTTCAATGGCGCGTGATGCCATTCGGCTTACATTCGGCACCAGCAACCTTCCGGAGAGTACTCGACCAAGTCATAGGTCCTGAGATGGAAACACACGCCTTCGCCTACCTTGGCGATATAATCGTCATTGGCTCTACATTCGAGGAACAGAACAACCTTCGAATTAACCCCGAAAAGTGCGAGTTTTTCAAGAAGGAACTCCAATATTTAGGTCACGTGATCAGTGACAAAGGCATCCACACCGATCCCGAGAAAGTTGCAGCAATCCAGGAGCTGAAACCCCCAACTAACGGGAAAAAAGTGTGTCAATATCTTGGGATAGCCTCCTGGTATCGCCGCTTTGTACCCGACTTCGCGACCGTTAATCAGCTACTTACAGCTCTCTTAAAGAAAGGGAAACACTGGAAATGGGGATCTGAGCAACAATCAGCATTTGAAAGCATCAAGCGAAAATTAACGGAGGCTCCCGTCCTGGCATGTTCGGATTTCAGCCAGACATTCACTTTGCTGACGGACGCCAGCAACATCGGCCTTGGAGCTGTACTGACACAGAATCTGGAAGGAGGCGAACGCGTCATAGCCTACGCCAGCCGAAAATTAAATGAGGCGGAGAAAAACTATTCAGCTACCCAAAAGGAGTGCCTCGCCATAGTCTGGGGAATTCGGAAAATGAGACCCTACATAGAAGGATATCGATTTAAGGTGATAACCGATCATATGTCACTGAAGTGGCTGAATTCCATAGAGAGCCCTTCCGGTCGTATAGCACGATGGGCTTTAGAATTACAGCAGCATACCTTCGACATCGAGTATCGTAAAGGCAAACTCAACCAAGTAGCAGACGCACTGTCCCGACAGCCACTAGAGGCCATAAGGCAAGCGACGACGACATCTCCACAAGCGAGTAGAAGAAATTCGCGCAAACCCAAGGAAGAACGCGGATTACATGGAAAAGGATGGTGAACTTTATCGCCACATTCCGTGTCGATCTCAGGATGACGAGGCTGTACCATCTAAGCTATGTGTGCCTAAACCCCTCCGAATACGGGTGCTACAAGAGAATCACGACATACCTACTGCAGGACACATGGGCATACGCCGGACAGTAGCCCGAGTCGCCAACAAATATTACTGGCCAGGAATGTTCCACGACATTAGCCAGTACGTACGCAAGTGTGAGTTCTGCCAGAAATACAAGAAAGCTCAGCAAAGACCAGCAGGGAAGATGCTTTCGCAGGTGGCACAAGAACCGTTTCCCGCGATCATCCCATATCAATATCATCGGCTTACGCCAGCAGTTGTACACTCTTATAGAAGATGGTACCTTCTCTGTTGAGTTTTGCAGCTCGAACTATTTTCTCCAGAAGCAGGTTGAAAAAGTCGCACGATAGGGAATCGCCTTGTCTGAAACCTCGTTTGGTGTCGAACGGCTCGGAGAGGTCCTTCCCGATTCTGACGAAGCTTTTCGTGTCGCTCAACGTCAGCTTACACAGCCGTATTAGTTTTGCGGGGATACCAAATTCAGACATCGCGGCATAAAGGCAGCTCCTTTTCATGTTGTCGAAAGCAGCTTTGAAATCGACGAAGAGGTGGTGTGTGTCGATTCTCCTTTCACGGGTCTTTTCCAAGATTTGGCGCATCGTGAATATCTGGTCGGTTGTTGATTTACCAGGTCTAAAGCCACACTGATGAGGTCCAATCAGTTTGTTGACGGTGGGCTTTAATCTTTCACACAATACGCTCGACAGAACCTTATATGCGATGTTGAGGAGGCTAATCCCACGGTAGTTGGCGCAGATTGTGGGGTCTCCTTTTTTGTGGATTGGGCATAGCACACTTAAATTCCAATCGTTGGGCATACTTTCGTCCGACCATATTTTGCAAAGAAGCTGATGCATGCACCTTATCAGCTCTTCGCCGCCGTGTTTGAATAGCTTGGCCGGCAATCCATCGGACCCTGCCGCTTTGTTGCGGGCAATTGCTATTCGAACTTCTTCATGGTCGGGCAATGGAACGTCTGCTCCATCGTCATCGATTGGGGTATCGGGTTCATTTTCTCCTGGTGTTGTGAGTTCCATGCCATTCAGTAGGCTGGAGAAGTGTTCCCTCCATAATTTAAGTATGCTCTGGGCATCGGTAACTAGATCACCTTTGGGGGTTCTACAAGAGTATGCTCCGGTCTTAAAACCTTCTGTAAGCCGCCGCATCTTTTCGTGGAGTTTTCGAGCATTACCCCAGTAGGCCGGCTTATCAAGCTCTTCGTACTCACGCATTTCGGCCTCTTTCTTTTTCTGTCTACAAATGCGTCTCGCTTCCCTCTTCAACTCTCGGTATTTATCCCATCCCGCACGTGTTATGGTCGATCGTAACGTTGCGAGGTAGGCAGCATGTTTTCTCTCCGCTGCGACACGGCACTCCTCGTCGTACCAGCTGTTCGTTTGCACCCTCCGAAAACCAATGGTTTCGGTTGCAGCTGTACGTAAGGAGTTTGAAATGCCGCCCCACAGTTCCCTTATACCGAGTTGTTGACGAGTGCTCTCAGAGAGCAGGAGTGCAAGCCGAATAGAAAAACGTTCGGCTGTCTGTTGTGATTGCAGCTTCTCGACGTCGAACCATCCTTGTGTTTGTTGGCGTGCGTTTTTTGCTGCACAGAGGCGGGTGCGGATTTTGGCTGCAACAATATAGTGGTCCGAGTCGATGTTAGGACCTCGGAGCGCGCGCACATCTAAAACACTGGAGACGTGTCTTCCGTCTATCACAACATGATCGATCTGGTTTTCGATCTGGAGACAGCCAGGTAGCGTGATGTATCTTGTTGTGCTGGAATCTAGTACTACAAATAACCATATTTCCTCGTGGAGGCTGAATTTACCGACCGTAGTGCCAAAGATACCTTCTTTGCCAACCCTGGCAGTGAAGTCACCAAGCACGATTTTAACATCGTGGCGGACGCATCTCTCATAAGTGCGCTCCAAGCACTCATAAAATACATCTTTGGTCACATCGTCCTTCTCTTCCGTCGGGGCGTGGGCGCAAAACAGCGATATGTTGAAGAACCTCGCTTTAATGCGGATTGTGGCTAGACGTTCATTCTCCGAAGTGAATGATAGTACTCGGCGACGGAGTCTCTCTTCCACCACAAATCCAACACCAAACTTGCGCTCCTTTATATGGCCACTGTAGTAAATGTCACAAGGACCTACTCGTCTCTGTCCTTGTCCCGTCCATCGCATTTCTTGGACGGCGGTGATGTCAGCCTTTATCTTTACGAGGACATCTAACAGCTGGGCAGCGGCACCTTCCCAATTAAGGGACCGGACATTCCAGGTGCATGCCCTCAAATCATAGTCCTTAATTCGTTTGCCATGGTCGTCATCAGAAGGGGGTCACTTATCCGAGGCTGTCGTTTGTTTTTCATTGGGCGTGTTTTTTTACGTGGCGGGTTCCAAACCCAGCGCACAACCCTAAGTAGGGAGTATTTCGCCTTCTCACGTTAGCTCGCCTTCAAACGGATGTTCTTAGGCTACCCAGAGGATACTTGGTCAAAGACCGGAAGTCGTGAGCTGCTTGAGTCATATGTAAAAGAATGGTTTCTGGCCACTCTCAAGTGAATGGCGATCAGAGAACTTTCCTAACTTGCGTGAACTTCTACACATGACTCCATCCTCCAAGTAAAAGTTACAAATTTAAAAATTACAAACGTAAAAAGTACAAATTTAAAAAAAAATTACAAATTTAAAAATGAAAATAAAAATAAATATAAATCCTTTTACTCAAACGAGCATCTTGGACTGCAGCGTCGCAGAGAGCTAACTTGACCGCGGCGCCTTGTATCGTCGGCCGAATCAGTAGCAGCGAAGCGTCTACCTCTGACGATGCCACCGTCCCATGGAGATTACCGGTGATCGAACTCTCCTCCGAAGATGAAGATACGCTACCGGAGAACAAGAAGGCGGAACTTACCTTCCCAGCGGGGCCGAATGGAGTCTGTTTACATCGAGCAGACTTACAATCCCTGGAGGACGGATCTTGGCTTACAGACACGGTCATCGATGCTTATGCGAAGCAAGCTACAATTCTTAGCCCATTCGCCGCTGGATTCGCAACGTTGATATATTTGGACGGTAGTCCTAGCGCCACACAACACCGCGCATCACTGGTACCTCCTTGCCTTATCCAACCGCGAGCACACGCACCACGTCAAGGACACAGTGTGCTTTCACCCCCACCAGATATATACAGCACATTCCTGGATGAGAGGTAAGGTAACCCACGCAACCACGGCCTGGCGCGAGTTCCTCCAGTGGGAGTACAAGGAGAGAGGCGGAGAAGGGGATTTCGAGTATCGGGAACTGCTGCTGAACGTACCCCAGCAAGAAAACACGAACGATTGCCGCATCTACGTGCTGGAGACAATAGAGCGGTTCATGCGATACGTCGGACGAGGCGAAGGGACGCTCGGATGCATCTTCGAATCCTTCACGGCGAAGCTGGCAGCTGAAAAGCGAGCTCAATACTGGCCACCCTCAGACGCCACCAAACCACACCCGCGCCCAACGTTGCAATACCACCACCACCATCTGCGGAAGTAGAGCTGCCACCTTAAGGTATAAAAATTTCCATCGCCGACGCAAACGGAACAGAACTGGAGGCCTTCTCGGAAATCGCGGATAGAAGCCTAAAGGACCTCTCAGACGGTATAGGGAAGAAATGTCTAAAATTTAATACAGCCAAGTACAAAGTGGTCTTGTACCGGTGGGGCGTCCACATTACAGCACAAGCCACAACAACAATCACGGCAATTGACGCACCCTAAGGGGGAATTTTTTCTAATTGTTATAACTAAATTATGTTATATTACTAAACATTTTTTAAGTATACAAGTTAGCACAGGTAACCAAACATCCGGCAAAAATATCACTTGCACCGAATTCGCTGACGGCGCGTCTGCAACTTTATAAGAACTCAATACCGCATTAAGTATGCATCCGGTCATTATGCTGATCGGACACTTTTAGCCTTGCGCGTGGCAACAACAAAAACACAAGACAGCGAGGAATTGGGCAAACAGTTGCTAGTGTAAGCAACTAAGAAGTCACGCGGCCAATAACGTGCAGCATCTAAAGTTAGGGCAAAGCAGTGTAGGTATTTAGACGCTAACGTCGCTCGTATGTAGTTAGTTATTTCAACTCTTCCGCTGAGACCGGCTGCCCTTGGTAATACCAAGGGAAATAAAATCTTCAAAAAAAGACAAATTGTATTACTGGCGCCCAACGTGGAGCCAAACAAAAAAATTCTTATAAAAGGACACGCGAGTTTGGCCGTGGGTTCGGACCCACCTGCTTACTAGTTTAAATAAAACCATCAGTGCCACCATAGAAGTGCCACCAAATATTATGAACAAAAATTTGTAAATAAAACTATCAGTGCCACCATAGAAGTGCCACCAAATATTATTTTAAAACTATCAGTGCCATCATAGAAGTGCCACTAAATATTATGAGCTAAAAATTTTAAATAAAACTATCAGTGCCACCAAAGAAGTGTCACAATAAATAAACCGCCAAGCTTTGCGAGAAAATTGTTTAAGTGAAATCATCACTGTCACCATAAAGGTACTACAGTAAAAAAAACTACTAAAAAATTTTTGTTTGCCGAAACCTGTAGATAAGAACGTTAAGCACCACAATAAAATCATCAATAAATCATCAAGCCACGCAGAGGTGTTACTTTCAAGGATCAATAATCAAGCATCAATCATCCACTGAAGACCGAAAGCAACTTAACATGAAAATATTTATGTAAGTAGAAAGTTCAGCAGCTACTATTCTGAGAATTCCATTCGAGAGTAATATAGTGTTCGAATCAGATAATTTGATAAATTGTTAAAATAAATACAATTACAAATACAAAATCAGAGATTTTTTTTTAAATTCTAAACGATGGACACCCAAACCCTCTAGATCCTTCTTAATACCGCAATCCGTACGGCAACGGAACATTCAAGGCAGGAATTCCAGACCCGCATAGATGAGTTGACAAACAGGCTAGCCAGAATTGAAACTCCAACCCAGGTCGTCTAATATGAACCGGTCACAATCAAACCAAACATGGTGTGTGACGAATCTTTGGATTTGGTAAAAACCATGCCAGAATTCAAGGGCGACCCTACCCGCTATGTATCTTGGAGGCAAGCTGCGCACACTGCCTATAAGGTTTTTGAAAATTTCCAGGGTAGCTCTAGGCACTACCAAGGCGTGGGCATCATCAGGAATAAGGTGGTAGGCGCAGCAGATGGTGTTCTGTCGTCGTGCTTCAACACCATTTTCAATTTTCATGCAATTATTTAACGGCTAGACTTCGCCAACGCCGATAAGAGGCCTATCCATTTGATAGAGCAGGAACTCTCCACTTTGAGGCAGGGTAAACTTTCAGTGATAGGATTAAAAGATGAGGTGGAAAGGAAATTGACCCTAATAATTAACAAACCCATTATGACCCATGGTGGAAATACCACCCTAACAGAATCACTCAATAATAAGTGTCGCGAAGACGCTCTTCGTGCTTTTATCTCAGGACTCAATCGTCCTTTGTGCGACATATTGTTTTCATCCAGGCCTAGCGATCTCCCCTCTGCACTAGCTTTAGCACAGGAGCTTCAGTCAAATCAAGCTAGGTCAATGTTTGCCCAGTCCTTTAACAGACAAACAATTCAGGCTCCCAACCAATTTTCATATTTACTACAATACCGAACGATTCGGACTGACCAACAGCGACAAGCTCAGGCAGAAAGGATCGTACCAATGGATGTAGATCCATCGCTCTCAAGGTTCAGACAAAATGGACCCCCACCAATAAACCAGAATGACGAGAGGGTTCATCAAGGAGCCTATCCAAGGGCTCCTCGTCCGGGTATTGGCAACCCCAGTGGCTTGTCCAACCGAAACACCACTCGAACCTTCGGAAAACAGGTACCAGATTTTTTGAGTAGGGAAAGGCCAGAGAAAAGACCACACGGAAGTGGCCAGCAAGCACTACAAAAGATACAAAGGAGAAACAACCTTACCCATGAGCAGGATGAGTCTGAAGGAGAATGTTGGAATAATGACAATCATAATAATTACCACCAGAGCGAAGTTTATGAAGAATTTAAACCAGTTGAATACCAAAACGAAGCAAATGACGAGGTGAATTTTTTAGGGCAAAATCCCTCTTACCCTACATCGAGCAGACAATCGGGGGAAGAGGTATAAAATTCCTTATCGACACTGGTGCCGCGAAGAGTTACATAAGATA
Source organism: Bactrocera correcta (assembly GCA_027475135.1). Taxonomy (NCBI): domain Eukaryota; kingdom Metazoa; phylum Arthropoda; class Insecta; order Diptera; family Tephritidae; genus Bactrocera; species Bactrocera correcta. The sequence goes on along the minus strand of CM050325.1, from coordinate 63,688,108 downwards.
TCTCAACGATCTAAAGGGAATCAAACCCGCAAACCGCACCTTTACACCCAATCCATCCACGGCACCACTGAAATTGACAAATATTGTACCATCAATATTTTTAACAAAAATACTAGATTTTTTATCCTACCTAACCTGGACACTTTTGACGGTATCATAGGTTTTGACCTATTAACCGAAGTGAACGGTAAAATAGATTGTAAAAACGGTCTTCTTAGTTATAATGGTGGACAGGAAAGGCTCTTTTATCACTATTGCCCGGACGTGAATAAATTAATAGAAACAAGCATGAGCGAGTTGGATATTCCTAAGTTATTGCAACAACATGCTAAAGTTTTCGCGGACCCCAATGAAGCTCTACCCTATAACACCAATATCATAGGAACAATAAGAACCACCGATGACCTTCCGGTTTACTCAAGAAGCTACCCATACCCCATAGCTTCAGCCGAGTTTGTCAATAAGGAGATTTCGAACCTCTTGCGTGATGGTATAATAAGACCATCCCGCTCTCCTTATAATAATCCGATTTGGGTTGTAAGTAAAAAGGGCGTCGATGAAGATGGCAATAGAAAGTCCAGACTCGTGATAGATTTTAGAAAACTGAACAACAAAACGGTTAGTGACAAGTATCCAATCCCGGATACTTCTGTAATTCTGGCTAACATTGGAAATGACAAGTTTTTTTCAACAATAGACCTCAAGTCCGGCTTCCACCAAATTAAGTTAGCTGAAAAAGATCGGGAAAAAACAGCATTCTCAGTCAATAACGGCAAGTACGAGTTCTGTAGGCTCCCTTTTGGCTTAAAAAATGCGCCCCTGCATCTTCCAGAGAGCTATCGATGACATATTAAGAGAAGAAATCGGTAAAATATGCCATGTCTACGTGGACGATGTGATAATTTTTTCAGAAAGTGCTGAGCAACATTCAAAGGACATAGACCAGGTACTACGCAAACTTTATGCCGCTAACATGCGAGTGTCCGCTGACAAATCAAAATTTTTTCAGGAAAGCGTTGAATTTCTGGGCTCTACAGTGTCTAAAGAAGGTATAAAGACATGCCCCGATAAAGTCAGGGATTGGCCGGCTATTACAGACGATTCGTAAAGGACTACGCTGCGATTACAAAGCCCCTAACAAAATACTTGCGTGGGGAAAATGGAAATATCGGTACTAACCAATCCCGGAAAATCGAAATAACATTAGATAAAGAAGCACTTAACGCCTTTGGTAGAATTAAAAAGATTCTTGCATCAGAGGATGTACTGCTCTTTTACCCAGACTACAAACAGCCCTTTGATCTGACAACGGACGCCTCTTCACATGCCATAGGCGCTGTTTGTCGCAAAACGGCAGACCCATCACCATGATCTCGAGAACTCTGTCTCAGACAGAGGAAATCTATGCGACCAATGAACGAGAGCTCTTGGCGATCGTATGGGCCCTACAAAAATTGCGTAACTATTTGTACGGCGTAAAACACCTAAACATCTATACAGATCATCAACCACTCACCTTCGCTCTGTCCTACAAAAACCCAAATGCAAAGATGAAAAGGTGGCGCGCTTTTGTTGAGGAGTTTTCACCCAAGTTTCACTACAAACCCGGTAAAGAAAACTTTATCGCCGATGCACTTTCCCGACAATACATAAATGCCTTGGATCATGAGGTATACACAGAAAGTATGGCCACCAACAGCGAGTTGTCACTCACTCAAGCAATACCTACAGTAAAGAACCCCATTAATTGTTTCCAAACTCAGATTATTCTGGAAGAGGGAGCCAAATTACCGGTTAGCACGTGAATCCTCTTTAAGACACGAATGAGGCATCGAATATCGTTCAGTAACCTACAGGATTTACTGAAATCTATTAAACAATGTCTTAACCCGAACGTCGTTAACGGGTTGCTATGCGAACTCCCCACTCTGGCACTGATCCAAAACGAACTTACCACATCTTTCCCGGGAATAAAGTTCCGTCACACTACAAAACAGGTTATCGACGTTTTCAATAAGGAAGACTAAAGTGAAATCCTCCAAACCGAACACAGTCGCGCACATGGATCCTGACGCGAAAATGAACAACAAGCCCTAGAGAATTACTACTTTCCTGACTTAAGGAAAATGTTAAAAGATATAGTTTCAAATTGCAAAATTTGTCACGAAGCCAAATACCGACGAAATCCCCCAAACCCTGAAATAGGGTCAACCCCCATACCTTCCTACCCAGGAGAAATCCTTAACGTTGACATTTATTCAACAGACAAAATGTATTTCCTTACAACAATAGATAAATTCTCTAAATTTGCAATAGTTTTTCCAATAAAATCTAGAGCCATAGTAGATATTAAGGTACCAATCTATGAACTCCTCAATCATTACAAAAACACTAAAGTTCTGGTTTGCGATAACGAGAGGTCATTGAATTCTGAGACTATTAGAGCAATCCTAAAAAACCACTTCGGAGTCACGATCTACACCATACCACCGGCACATAGTGTGACTAACGGCCAAGTGGAAAGGTTCCACAGTACATTAACGGAAATCGCACGCTGTCAAAAGCTCGAGACCTGCATTTCCGACACGGCCGAATTAATCCTGCTAGCCACGGCTAAATACAACCGCACCATACACTCCGTAACAGGCAAGAAACCCATAGATGTCATACATGCAGCGCCTGACGAACTTCTTAACGAAATAAAAAACAAACTTATATGCACCCAACAAAAGGACTTAAGTACATACAATATAAAAAGACAAACAAGACAATATAAGTCAGGAGAAAAAGTTTTTGTAAAGACCAACAGGAGAATAGGAAACAAATTTACTAGACTTTACACCGAAAAAACAGTCCAAAACGATTTAGGTACCTATGTTTTGATAGACGGACGTAAAGTTCAAAAATCCAACTTAAAAAACTAAAACTTCTCCCTCCTCCTTAGGATAACCCTACTCTTGGCAATGAACCATTGGACTACCGCGAGGATATTCAACTATACCACCTCTCACTACATTCCATTAACAACAGGAAAAGTAATCCTCCATGAACAATACGAGTTTTTCCTACACAAGACAAACTTATCAAAGACTAGCCAAAGAGACGGACAAAATATTAAAGCAATTTCCGCATTCCCACGCCAGGCAACTACTTCGAAACGACGCTAACGAAATATTGAAACTACTAGACGCGGTCAGAGCACATCACCGACATGCGCAAAGCATCAATATCTTAGGGACTGCATTAAAGTACATAACCTTCACCCCGGACTTTGATGACTTTCAAACAATTGAGACCAGGGCCGAAGCCCTAATAGAAGCAACCGAACAGCAGGCAACAATTAATTTAGTTACACAGAAACAAATAAACGAATTGACGCTGACAGTTTTGCACAGGCAAAACAGACACAGATCTACACTGGAAATCTATTTTCTTTAGTCAGTGCTAGAAATAGAGCGGTGATAATGGAATTAGAAACCATTATAACGTCGGTAGCTCTAGGAAAAGTAAATGTTATTAACCCCATTCTGCTTAATGGCATGGAAATAAATAATATATTAGCTGCTGAGCTCTCTACAAATACCAGTATAGCTGACATACTTTCTGTTTCTAAACTTAAGATATTTCAAATTACACAATTTATTTATTTCATTATTAAATACCCAAAAATAGCTAGAGTTTGTAATAAAGTAAAGTTGCTGTCCGTAATCCAGGAAGGAAAGATTATTTCCTTAGAAACAAATCTTACTGCCGAATGCAACAGAGAATACATCCCACTTTATAATTGCAAGGAAGCCATAATAGCAAACTTCTGCCAACCCTTGAAAGAAAGTCCCTGTGTACGCCAACTATTGAACCATCACTTCGCAGAATGCAAATCCAAATCCGCCGATCACGTTCCTGCTCTTGAGGAGATCGATAGCGGCGTAATTCTAATTAATGATCAACCCGCTGTAATAAAAAATGAAAATTTGACAAGTTTAGCTAGAGGAACCTTTTTGATAACATTCAAAGGCGAAATTACGATAAACTCCACCGTTTATAGCAATTGGAATGAGGTAATACTTTCGCATCCTGAAGCAGTACCCGCGCAGCACGTTAACTTTACAGAACATATCGAGTTGTTATCACTCCCACACCTACAAAGAGTTAATATAAAAAACCTCAGGCACATAGCGCACCTACAGAATCTTATTGAAACCCGCTCCATACAATCGGGAACCGCCTTGCTCCTAATCCTAATTGCCACAGCTATGAGCATAGCAATATTTCTGCGAAAACAACAAAGAAATATGGTAGTATTGAAGAACATCATAAAGGAAACCGAGGACGCTTTCACTTCAAGAGGGGGAGTAGTTAGCACAGGTAACCAAATATCCGGCAAAAATATCACTTGTGTGAGAACTAAATATCTATACAGAATTTAGTCCACACAACCCATAAAGGCACACCCTATTGTTCATAACACAACGGGGAAACCACGCCACTTCTAGAAACACAAGAAGATGAAATGACAACAAGAATGCGTACGCAGCGGTAAAAACACGCCACGCAAACTATTCAACGGGATAACCACGTAGACGGAGAAATCAGGCAAGCAAACGGGATAACAACAAGCAAGCATACGCAGCGGTAAAACCATGCTACTGCCAGCAACATACGCCATCCCAACAACACACGCCATCCCAACGCAACATGTTGCGAATCTGTTAGCACGAGTTATAGTGTTATATGTAGTTAGTTATAGTTACACATATATTTGGTTATATGTACATGTATACAGATACATTGTTTGCAGTGCAGCTGAGAAAACATAAATATTTATGTATAGTTATAAGTACTAGTTGTAGATAGTCACACATGTGTACAAATACTTTTGATTATCAGTACAAACTAGAATAAAAAGAATGTAAATACAAATAACCATAAATATTTCCATTCCTTTGTTAGAAGTACACATAAGATTTGAAAAACAACTGACCTGCGCGTCGGTACTAGCATAAGTATAAATAGAAGTAGTTTGTAAAAGAATAATGGCAATAAAAATTGACCACTGAGTGAAAAGCACGCGTTATACCATTTATTTAATTGGCGCCCAACGAGTTTTTGTAAGTCTGTTCCCAAAATCCTTATGCCAGGATAATAGAACAGCAGAAGAACACCCTAAAACAAAAAAAAAAAGTTTTTGTAAGTCTGTTCCCAAAATCCTTATGACAGGATAATGGAGCAGCAGAAGAGCACCCAAACAAGAAAACAAAAAAAAAAAAAAAACAAGTGAAGTCGAAAAATTGTGCATCGGGAAAAAAATAGGTCAACAATCCCACGTCAAGGACAATCGAGAAGGAAAAAGAAGTCAACAATTCCACAACGGGACATGAAGCTGTACTTAATGTAAGCATACCTGTTATCTAAGACAATGGGCATATTAGCCCCAGTCATGCGATTTAACGCCTTTAGACTATTTTTTGTGGGGGGTACGTCAAGTCTAAAGTCTACAGAAATAAGCCAGCA
>CM050325.1:63519775-63682097 GCA_027475135.1 Bactrocera correcta | reverse complement strand
AAGCAAATCGATTGCGCAAAAATGCTGACAACATGAAAATGTTGTTTTCAGCAGAGTGACAGTTCGTTTAAGTGATTGTGAAAATGCAGTGAAAATTAAAAGAAATAAAATAAATGATAAATGCATACAAGTAGCAGACTTTGCGAAGATATGGGGCAATTTTTACAAATAGCATCTATACATGATTTTGTTTTTATGTAAATATGTATGTAGTTACATGAGGATTCGTTCGTTCGGAAAAATCTTCTGCAGTCTGCAGATTTTTATTTTGTGTGTCAAAAGTTTGACAAGTTGCTACATCTTGTAGAATTTATATAGTATATTGTAGTATTTGTTTTGATAGGTCTATATACATACATATGTATGTGAAGATACACAGATATTCAGTATGCTTTACAATTTTTCGCTAATAACAATTCTACCATGGTGATGCACAGACATGCGTGGTTTTGAAAAAAATAAAAAAAGTTAACTTGGGCTGCATCGAAGCTACATAAATATAATACGCTTCACAGGTGCATTTCTTATAACATAAAAGGTATAAAAAGTACTTTATCTTGATTATGAGCGATTTGCAAGGCAGCTACATAGTATATGCTATAGTGGTACGATCCAAACAATCTGTTTTCGTTTCCTTGAATAAAAATGTATGCAAAATCTGGTGAAGATACCTTTTAAAATAAAAAAAGTTTTGTATACGCGAACTTGACAGTTTGCATGGCAGCGATATGCTTTAACGGGACTAACTGAACAATCTGTTCGGAGACTGGAGCGCGGTCTGGAAAAGTAGTTTATATATTTATGAAGATATTTAAGTTAGTGTTTTTTTCATAAAAGCTTACCAAATTTAATTTAAATTGTTTAATTAGATGTGGGTATTTGCTGCAGTAAACTTAAGTGAGCAAATTTCTTTAAAACTTTCTAATTATTTGGTTTAAAGCCAACATTTTTACATACATATGTACATGTTTAAACAATTAGTTTAACGTGTTCCTTTCTTGCAAAGCGTGATTGCAATTAAAAATTATTTATTATAATTAATGCACAATATTTGTGAGCAGAACCACCCATACATACATACAACCAATTAAAATTTTTTACTTGAAAACCCCGTAAATGGTATTAAAATTGCATCTAAAACCGCAAAAAGTGCTTACAATGCTTGTGCAAGAAATGCCTGTGCGAACAATATAGCAACAAGAACCACACGCGCAAAAGATTTAGGCTCAAATAAAAATATTTTTATTTTAAGTGAAAATATAAGTGTATAGAAATTTACATATGTACATACATACATATTTATATACATGTATGGTATTGTGTAATGTATGTATATGTAAGGAGTCTGCTCCATCTATACACACGTTTCTATAAATAAAAGTAAAAGCCACCGAAAACTCTTGGATACACACAGACCCACCTGCCAACATTCGAATACACTCGTAATCATATGCATGTTTGTTTTTATTTATGCATGAAGATTTGTTAGTATGCATATACTGTGAGTAAAAGCACCGACTGCCTCTTCAAATGCGTCCTCGCCACTGCACTTTGGCTGCGGCACTGGCAGTGGCACTGGGTACCCACTTACATGTGCTGTATGTATAGACCCTGTAGGAAATGCGTAATGCTTCATAACAGTTTCTAAGACAAAGGCAATAAAAAAACTTTCTTATACAGGAGTAGAGTTTTTAACACCCAGAAGGAAACCAAGGAAACGTCGGAGGTCCTATAAAATATATTTATAAATGAGCAGCGTAACGATCTGAGTTCATTTAGCCATGCCCGTTTGACTGTCTTTATATATACGAGCGAATTTGACGCTCAGTGCTTGAGATCTTGAACGGAAATTTGCATATTTTTTCTCAAGAAGGTGCTTATTTGTCGGACGCACATTTATTGTATCATTATAGCATATTCACATATCAAGTTCTTCTATAGAAACCTTCTTTTATTTGACAAGAAATCCTCACAAAATTTGGCTTGTTTTTTAGATCGGATCACTATGGCATATAACTGCCATACAAACTGAAAATAAACTAAAAAACTATAAAAAATGCACCATTGAGAGTTATAGCTTCGGTGCAATCGAAGTTAACGTTTGTCCTTGTTTTATTTGATAACAGATAAGCATGAATTTTCTCACTTTCCACCCATCTGATCGTATAAGGTCTCGAGGAGATCAATAATAAATGCAATAATTGGATAAACCAGATATGTTTCAATAATTTTCCTACAGGGTGTTTATAAAAACCTCTACAAACACACAAATTCATGCATATATGCATCGTTTGGATCCCCATGCTCGCTCTACTCAAGCTCATACCTCTTACGCTGACGCTGACACTGATGCTGTTGTGGATATGTGTACACCAATAACAACATTGAATACCCAAAGAGGGCGAACAGCTGCTAGGCGGGCTCAGAGTGGTATGAATTTTCATTAATTTTCCTTCTTTTTTAAAGCAGAATCGTTTTTGCCACTTTCCTCGCTGCTTTATTTACATACTTATTGGTCGTTTACTAATGTATTTGTTCGCCTGTTACTGTCACGGTTAACAGTGAACAGTTACAATCACACACTGCCAACAAACAGCCAACATAAAGATATCAAAAACATAAACTGTATTCGCATATGACAAAAGCAGACGGCAGCGCATTGAAATGGTTGATGGTCCTCACTGAGGGATCCAATAAAGAACTTACAACAAAAACCAAAAACAACAACAAGTATGTGTAACCAAGCCATATCCGTTCTCCTTCGACACGACCGCCTTGGTTACTCACACCGACACTCTTACCTACATATGTATTTGTATGTAGGTGTTCGTCCGTGCGTGTGCGCGTGTGTTTCTACTTGCGACTTGTTGGCCACATTTTAGTGTCTTCAATTATTTGTGTTTGAATTTTTCGGCACAGCCCAAACTAAATAGAATTCTAGACCGCCCATTTGTGTTGGCTTTTCAAATTGTGGCCGCCTTGTCTTGTTTATTACCGTTTTAATGAGTTTGTGTCGCATTTGAATGCCAAGTGCGTCGCACAGGTGAGGGAAGTGGGGCGATGGGGCCTGCAAAGGGCTGCAATGCTCTGTGTGTGGATTCTAGTTTGTGGTAGGGCTGCTGTCAAGGTCAGCCGAGCGTTTTGATGGCAAATTTATGTAAATTTAAAGTCACGCTGTAAGGGCATTTAAGTGAGGTTATGGATGTAATAACAACAGGGTAGCTTTTTTACTACTTTTTATCGCCCAATATCTCAAAAGTTTCTTTTAAGGCCCACTGTTAGTGGTCAAATTTTTAGATTTGGACAGTTTAGAATAATTATTTATTTATTTTAGGATTTTTAGACGTCTCCAATAATATCAGTGGACAGTTTCGGTACAGCTTAGACCATTGGTCTATTTTGAAGAACCAATACCTTTACGATATAGAAAAAAATTTTTTTGCTTCTGTCCTCAGGCTTTATTATCGACATTTTGACTACGCGGTTATAGCCGAGTTTAAACAGCGCGTCAGTCGTTCTTTCTTTTAGCCAGGTCCTTCTCCATCTGGTCTTTCCAACGAAGTGGAGGTCTTCCTCTTTCCCTGCTTTCCCCGGCGGGTACTGCGTCGAATACTCTCAGAGCTGGAGTGTTTTCATCCATTCGGACATTGATCTAGCCTCTTAATTCCCTGAACTATGTCAAAGTCGTCGTAAATCTCATACAACTCATCGTTCAATCGACTACGGTATTCGCCGTTGACAATGCTCAAAGGACCATAAATCTTCCGCATAACCTTGCTCTCGAAAACGCGTAACGTCGACTCATCAGATGTCGTCATCGTCCATGCCTCTGCACCATATAGCAGGACGGGAATAATGAGTGACTTATAGAGTTTGGCCTTTGTTCGTCGAGAGAGTGCTTTACTTGTCAATTGCCTACTCAGTCCAAAGTAGCACTTGTTGGTAATACTCGTTTTGTCGTTCTGCGTTGGATTTCGAGGCTGACAAAGTTGTTAGTGTTAATGCTGGTTCCAAGATAGACGAAATTATCTACGACTTCGAATTTATGACTGTCAATAGTGTCGCGACGACTGTTTGTTTGATGAGAGGAGATATTTCGTTTTACCCTCGTACAGTGCCAAACCTAGTCGTAGTCGGCTTGTCTGAAGACTGTTTTAGTATCGACGGCTCGCAGAGGTCCTACCCGATTCTGGCGGAGCTTTTGGTATTGTTTAAAAGCAGTTTAATTAGTTTTTCGGGGATATTAAATTCCGACATAGCGGCTTAGAGGCCGTTTTGAAATCGACGAAGAGGTGGTGTGGGTCGATCCTCTTTTCATACTTACATAAATTCCAATCGTGGGGCATGCTTTCGTCCGACTATATTGTACAAAGAAGCTGATGCATGTTCCTTATCAGTTTTTCGCCGCCGTATTTGAATTGCTCCGCCGGCAATCCATCGACAACCACCAAATTGGTCCGCTTTGTTGTTCTTCAGACGGGTAATTGCTAATCGAACTTCTTCATGGTCGGATAGTAGAACGTCTGCACCATCGTCTTCGATTGGGGAATCGGAGTCGCCATCTGCTAATGTTATGATTTCACTACCTTTCAGCAGGTTGGAAAAGTATTCCCTTCATAGTTTTAGTATGCTCTGGGCATCAGGCGCTAGATCACCTCTGAAGGTTCTACAAGAGTACGCTCCCGTTTTGAAGCCATCTGGCCATCCGGCCAGCTTACCAGCTCTTCGTACTCGCGTCTCGCTTCCCTTTTCAAGTCTCGGTATCTATCCTATCCCACACGTGTTTTGGTCGATTGTAACGTTGCGAAGTAGGCAGTCTGTTTTTAATATTACTTCATCAAATACTCATTTGTCTTAGTATACATAACTTGGACATCTAACTTCCTTTCGACTGAAAAGTATAGTTAATGAAGATCTCCCCAGTTTTGAAGAGCCGAAGTTTGACAATGCGGTTTTTCGTAAGTAAGTGTTGTGAAAAGATTCCTGTTTCATTAATAGTTTAACAATCGCACCTTTTCCAATTTGACCTGGGAGATGTCATTGTAACTGAACTAAAATATTTTTTTTTTTTAATAATTTTCGGTTTGGCTCTATTCGGTTTAGAACTTCTTCAAACTTTAGAAGCAAAGTCGCTTACATTTTGAGATTTGAAAACCAGCAGAGCTTCTGCTAGTGTTATTTTAATATTTGTAACACGAAAATACCGTTATTTTTTTAATTCATGACGCATATATATCTCAAATTTGTATGTTTTAAACAATTGCGAATGGCGACAGCTTTCAGGACAACGTTGTCCGTTATTGTCGCACAGAAAACAAATATTTAGTAACCCCATTGTGAGGACGAAGACACAAAAAGCGACCCAAAACCCACACACCGAGTACATACATTTAAAGAAAGCACAGGAAAAGGTACAGAAAACAAAAACAAAAAAACAATGCGTTTAATAATTCAAATAATGAGTGGCAAGTTTGCACAAACGGCATAAGCCGGCAAGCAATATTTTTTCGAATCATCACCCTTTCCGCTCCAAAAATGGCACGACAATGCAAAATAGTAAAGCGGCATGGAGCGCTGAGGCGAAAAAGAAAAATATTATGTGCGCCTCGTGTTGCCGCCTGCCACCATCAGCACGTTGGCCACACGCCCCACCACGCGCTCCCTCGCCACTTATTGGCCACGCTCAGCCATATTGCCGCCACTTGCCGAGCGATTTTATTACCACACTGGCGGCAGTTCCTTAATAAGAAGCAAATTTGTTGGACTGCCGCTAAGGCAGGAGAAAGGAAGTGACAAGTGGAAATGGCTGGATTGTGGTGTGGTCGGATGGCTTAGTCCGAACGCCGTCGGTAGTGTTAGAATAATGAAATGCCAACAGCGACAAGGCAATGAACCCCATCGCAGGGAGTGTGTGTGTGTTTGCTTTGGCACATAAAAAGTAATCAACAAATACTACAACGCTGTTTGCTACGCGCCCATACACATACGCATGCCAGCTCAAACACACACAGAAACGCTTAAATACATTGACATATATCCTGTTCCATTTTATAAAATTAAGTGCACGATTGTGACCCGAAGTAAGACGGATTGAGTGGGATTGATGGCAGCAGAATGTGGGTGATATATTAATTATAGCGGGCCTGGGTCTTGGCAGACATTTGGCCGGGTTTGCCATGAAAATTGGTTTTTGAACACTTTATACTCAAAACAACGTGTACAGCGGTTACAACGAAAATGTAGTACCCTCACAAATAAGAAGTTTTTCATGCAAAAACTTGACATTGATCATGCCGTTTGTATGGTAGCTATATGCTATAGTCGTCCGATATCGACGGTTCCGACAAATTAATTGTTTATTGTGGAGAAAAGGAGGTGTACAAAATTTTAGAACGATATTTCACGAATTGAGGGACAAATGGACAGAGGTAAAAGCTCATAGTTCGTCACGTGGGTCATTTTTAATAAATATTTATGGATATTTATGGCTCTTCTCATGTTTTCTTAAGTTGTTGTTGTTGTTGTAGTGGCAGAATTATGCCGAGTTGACAGTCCTTGGCCGGACTGGGGTACATTGTCGACGTCGCCCTGGTCACGTAGACCCTACTGTCGTGAGAACAGGTTTCCTAAGTCTCGCCCATTCGTTTTTTTAACTCTTTGAAAAGCTTTATTTTGATAAAGCCATATTTAAAACCTATATCGCAAATACAATAATAATTTTTTCGCCGCTTTCGAACGCACACTCCACGACGTACGGGTTACGCACTCGACTCACTAAGCCACTATGATTTAGCGTAGCTCAGCCGAAGCTTTATTGTGACCCTTTGATTGCTTTTATTTTTGCTATTGTTACTTTCGTTAGTAATTTGTCTGCATATTGGCGTTGGGGCCATTAGTTCCATCCACATTTCTAACACCGCTGTAGGCACGCTGTGCTTCTATTGTCGCCTCTGTTCACACTCCGCTCTCAGCTTTCCGCTGGCTTTTGCTAATAGTTTGTCATTTTCATTATTTCTATTGGCTTTTCATTTGACAGTTTGGTTGTTAGTATCCTCGTGTGGTTGTAAATTACGAAGACAAATGGCGGGTTGTTGTAAAAGGCTCGTCGGCAGGGTTAACGACCGGCTCGGTCTGATCGAACGTGCGGCGTCTGGTGGTGTCAATTATTATAACGGTATTTATAAACTATAATAGCATTCTATCGAAATGTTATTAATTTTTTTAGGTTATGTTTGGATTTTCCTGTGTAAATGCGTAGTAAATTAACATCACTGTCGTTTAACTAAATATTATTAATAGTAAAGGCTAATTTTAATTTATGGCAATACTTTCAATGAGTTTTGAAAGTTTTAATAACGCGAGTAATTCGCAAACTTTCGACTGTTTATGAGTTGTTCAAAGTTGAAGAAAGTTTTGTTAATGGAAGGTTGTAAAAGCCGAGCGCCTGTCGTTCTTCCTTTTCACTGCTTTTCGCCAATTGGAGATTCCAAGTGCAGTCAGGTCTTTCTCACTTGGTCTTTTCAACGGAGTGGAGGTCTTTCTCTTCCTTTGCTCCCCCGACAGGCACTGCGTCGAATACTTTCAGAGCTGGAGTGTTTTCATCAATTTGTTGGACATAACTTAGTCAGCTTAGCCACTGTCTTCAAAGTCGTCTTATATTCCGTACAGCTCATCGTTCATCGACTGCGGTATTCGCCGATGCCAATACGCAAAGTACCATAAATCTTCCGCAGAACCTTTCTCTCGAAAATTCGTAACGCCAACCCATCAGATGTTGTCATCGTCCATGCTTCCGCACCTTATAGCAGCACGCGGATGATGAGTGACTTGTAAAGTTTGGTCTTTGTTCTTCTCAATTGCCTATTCAGTCCGAAGTAGCCCCTGTTGGCAAGAGTTCTATTGCGTCGGAGTTCAGGCCGCATACGTATTTATGCGTATTATCTTCCAAAATTCCGTTTTCGAGCGAAGGCCACCTTATGCTATTATATTAGGCACTTTCGGTCAAATGTGACTTCCGTTTCTTTTTGGCATCAAAATTTCTCTTTCAACAAGATTTTCTTAAAAATGCTGCTTCGTGTAATCATCTATGTTAGACTAATATGGGTTGACGCTTGAAAAAGTTATACCTAGTTGTTAAAATTTCCCGACGACTATCTTTCATTTTGGATTATTTCTCTTGGTTTTCTTTCTTCGAAATTTGAAGTCTACTGTTTCCGAGAAGATTTTCATACGTGTTATATTTTTCGAATGATCGGAAATAAGACTCTCTACCTAATCTACTCACAGGATTTTATCTTAACCTAAGCTAACTTTCAACTAGCAAAAGCCTTTGTAAACAAAAAATCTAGACAACTTTAAGCTTAAGAGTAAAATTTGCGAAAACAAAAGAGCTCCTGTTACATCATCCGACAAATCAAACTTTTTATTATGTTCTTACTACTAACCTACCCAAACAGCTTCAAACTTTTGCAAATTCCCGCCTTCCGCCATTCACATTTGCCCTTTGTCGGGTTTGCGGTCATTTCAATGCGAGCAGTATACGCACGCTCTCGAGCTCAGCTATAGCACATGTGTGTGTGCAGCGCTGCCTGCCTAACTGGGTCTGACACATTTCGCTCGTTGCAGCATCCCTAAAGCTTCGTTGTTCGTTCGTTACGACCATTCGCGTAAATTTAATCGATACGAAAAGTTTTTTTTTCGTTTTTCGTTTCCTTTTGTGTGCTTTGTGTGTGTATATGGCGTGTTAGGAACTTTTATTAGCTTTGTATGCCTCTGAAATTGCCGACAGTGCGGATACGTATCATTTAATTGTATATCGCAGCGATTTGTATCTTATCTCAGCTGAGGATTAGCGTAAAGAGCTGTGCGTAGAAAAATAAGAAAAGAGACCGTGGTTGTCTAAAATAAAGGAAACTGCAAAAATAACAGTGTAATTTTTGAAAACATTACGAAAATTTAATAAGTCAGTGACTTTTCAATTAGGGGTTTCATATAGTCTCACTAAGTTATAAGTTATAACGAACCGAAAACATAGCGTTGAAAATTATAATTGCGTAAAATCATTTTTGTATGTAATCCAACAACAAGTTTTTTAAACAAATGTAAGAATTTAGGATTTTATGATTTTACGATGCTATATGACAAGTTGTGAGTCCCCGAAATCGATATCCATGACAGACTAGGTTGAGTATGTACAGATAGACATGACTAAATAGACTTGATGTTTCCTTCTGGGTATTACAAACTTCCCCGCAAATTTAATATATGTGACCTGGTCTACGAAAAGGGGGCTTAGGTGTCAAAAAATCATTTTTTTTTTTTAATTTTTTTTTTTATTTATTTTTTATTTTATTTTTTTTTGACACCTAAGCCCCCTTTTCGTAGACCAGGTCACATATGTCATATATATACTATGTTTTTAGGATATAAAAATACATATATTTTATTGATTCTTCCATTGATTTAGTGCTATATATTTCATAAAACTAATAGTTGTGTTATATGTATGTATATAAATGTATTATATTTATATCATGTACATTGTGTTCAAAATAATAGCACTGGTTTGTGAATAATTGCAGTGGCTTGAAGAGCACTTGCATTGGTCAGTCGAAAAATAGCACAACATAATGTGGTCCGATGAAACAAAAATTGTTTTATTTGGTTAACGAGGACCCCGACAGTATGTTTGAAGGCTAGTAAACGCTTCATTTGATTATAAATATGTTTCACGAACGGTTTGAGTGAAAAATGTTGGAGTGTGTCTAAGGTCCGTTATTTTGGTTAAAAAAAGATGGATGCCAAATTGTACGTTGAAATAATGGAGCCGACTATGCTACCACACGCTGATTGGAAAATGCCGTTGAAATTGGTCTATCAACAAGATAACGACCCCAAACATACCGGCAGGTTGGCAAAAAATTGGTTTGCTCTAAATGAAGTTGAGGTAATGGGTTGGCCGGCTCAGTCAGCGGACCTTAATCCAATTGAGAATCTTTTGGCATAGGTCAAAGAAGCTGTAAGGAAAGAGAATTCGTCAAATACGAAGCAATTATGGAGTGCTGTGAAGAAGGCGTGGAAGGCCATTCCTCTCGAGAAATGCAAGCGTTTGGTGGACTCCATGCCTAGGAGATGCGCAGCTGTGTTATCCAACAACGAACATTCGACGAAATACTAATTGTTTAAACTTATTCTTATTCTTTAAAGAAATCATATTTCTTTTAAGCCCTGAATATGACCGAATTAAATGCAATAATAATAACTCATAATAAAAATCAATTAAATGATTTTTTTGCTTCATTTGAATTTTTGTTATGCCACTGCTATTATTTCGAACACAGTTGTACATACAATTGATACTCTTGTCACATTTAGTATTTTGACTTGTGGATAATTGGTGATCATTCTTTAATGATATCTCCCCAATTTGAAAACAAAAAAAACCTATTAAAAAAAATTTTTTTATGAAGATAGCACTAAAACTAAAATTTAAAATATTGAAAAAAAACCAGGGTTTTTTTTGTTTTTGTTGGCTTTTTTCGGTATTTATGGGAATTTTTAATAAAATTTTTACGCCAAGATCTTGCTTGCCTACGTCGCTGTTTGACCAGCCTCATTTTCACAAAAGTATGGTCCACTTATGCCGCCATTACAAAATCCACACCAATCAGTGATACGTTTTGGAAGCATTTGTTCTTCGACAATAACATGAGGGTTCCTAGAACAGCAAAAGCGGCAATTTTGGTGATTAACAAACCCATCAAAGTAAAAATTTGTTTCATCGCTTAGTATAATTTTTTTCGAAAAATCAAATTTAAAAAAAATTAAAGACTGCTATCGTTAAGGCTGAGTATGAAACAGTGGTTATCCGATAACTTTGTTTGGTTCTTTTTCTATAATCACCAAATATTAGATTTACTAGTATTTTAAGAAATTTAAGGTTATGTGTTTTACCGGCAACGATGTTTGCTTAAATTTTGACAAATGATGGTTAAGAGGTGCAGTGTTGGTTTAAGGGGTTACATGGGTTTCCTCGGGTAAAAAAAGTCTTTTTCAACATTTTTTTTTTTTATATAAAAAATTAAACGTTTCATTAGAATTTTTTATTGTTACAAACAAACACTATTAACAAAGAAATTCTGGAATTTTTGGAAAAAAATGTTTTAAACTCGGCCATTGCGACGCCATTTCCGGTGACTTCGGAAAAAAGATGCGCCCGTGTTGGCTGAATAACATCTTACAGGATTATCTGAAGGTGAAAACAAGAAAAAAACGTGAACTTCAGTTGCACCGAAGTTAATACCCTTCACAGGTACATTTCTGTTAGTAACTATGTTGACACAGAGTTTGTATGAGGCTATATGCTATAGTAATCCGTTCTGAACAATTTTTTTGAAGATTATAGTTACCTTAAGCATCCATGCTAAATTTCGAAGATACCACGTCAATGCGAAAGTTTTCCATACAAGAACTAATTCCGATCATCAGTTTGTATGGCAGCTATATGCTATAGTTACCGATCTAACAATTTCTTCGGAGATTACATGTTGCCTTAGAAAATATTTACCAAATTTCGTGAATATATCTTGTCAAATGTGAAAGTTTTCCATACAAAACTTGATTCCGATCGTTGGACAAAAAAAAAAAACTGAAAGTTGGATTTTTGGCAGATATTTTTCCAAAAAAAAAATAAAATTTCAGTGAAAGTTTCGCGACCTTTTCTTTTTTAATTAGTTGTACTCAAAAAAAAAAAACTTTCGCTCAAGTCATTGAGAATTGTTTTCTCAAAGACCTGTGTAAAATTTCATGAGGATCAGTTTGTAGTCTTTTGAGAAATCTTTTCAACCGACTTCAAAAACACAGTTTGGAGAAAAAAAACGTTTGAAGACGGCGCACTTAGCCTAGCTAGCCTCGAGCGCACAAGTTTCAAGGCTGCATCTCCGAAATATTACGCGGATCAATGAAAATTTAGGACAATATTTTTAGAGATGTTTTAGAGTTTAAAAAAAGAAAATAAAAAAAAATCGATTTTTTGAAACCCGTAAATCCATGAACCTCTTAAGGGGGTATTCTAGTCTAGAAGCATGAATTTCAGGTAATTTTTAAAGTGTCGTAAAAAAGGCAATTAATATTTTTACTATCCATTTTTTATTAGTTATTTATTAATTTTTGAAGAGTACAGAAAAAAATTAAAAACTAAAAAAAGTAAAAAATTTCAAAAATTATGAGCTGACGAAGTGGGGAGTCTCTAAAAATTTCCACGTGACCATGCCCATGATTTCAACCCTCCTAGTTATCTGAAACCAAAAAAAAAAAGATTATTAATCTAGAATAATGTCGCAATGGTCGGAACTACGGAAAAGTGGGAAAAAAATTTTTTCACAAAATGGCGACTGCCTGAAAAAAAAAAATTTTATACACTTTTTCTGACTATTTCGAATTTTTTAAAAATAATAAAAATAAAAATTTTGGGGATGGGGCTAGTTCCAACCATAGACAAGCCTATAAAGAAGACTCTATAAAAATTTCAAGTAAATCGGTCCAGTAGAACCTGAGAAATCGTGGGTATGGTTCCGAAAAAGTCAGTTTTAAGAAAAACGCGGGTTTTAAAATTTCGCGTTCCGGCCGAACCAGTTTGGATGCCGGGTCAGAAAAATGCCTATATCTCCGAAAATAATTTGAATTTTGAAAAATCCTCTTGTACACATATTCTTGAATAGTTAAACTTTGAAAATATAAAAAAAAAAATTTCGATGTTTTTAAATTTCTAGACTAGAATACCCTCTTAAAATTAATACCTAATGATTTGAAAATGTCACTTTATAAAATTTCCCTGTTAGACAAAGGTTATGTCCATAAATTAACTTATAAATACAAAACTGTATATACAAAAATTTGTATAAACGAACACTACACATATGCGGGGAAATATATTTTTAAATGATCTAGACAGTTGGATAGACGATTACGACAGCTAATGGATGCTCTGACGTGCATAGACACAAAATTATTTGCAAATAATATATATGTACTATGTGTAGTGTGTACATATGTATGTACATGTGTTGCCTCTGCTCATAACCTGCTGCTTGCCAAATGAATTACGCCAAAACCGATGCGTTAAAATGTCATAGACAAAGTCGAAAAACGCCGAATCAAACCAAAAACTACAAAAACAAACTGAAATGTGCAAAACTCAAAATAGCTGTGAAAATTTAACGAGACACAGAATATTAATTGGTAAAAACCATAAAAAAAATTTGAAAATCTCACACCGCACCGCACCACCCTCCCTGACTTAGTACGTTCAAGGTGTCTGCAACAAATTATGAATTGCTCTGTGAACACGAACAACTAAATACAAATGTATACACACAAACACGAGAGCCAGACAACGAACAACGCGCAAAAACAACGAAAACCAACAAAACAAAAAACAATAACATACAAAAGTGTTAATAAATCGGTGTCGGAATTTTTACGAAGGTGGATGCGCCGGCCCACCGCGCCGAATCATGTGCCTCTGGCAGCCACAAGGAAGTGTCGCGCATTGAAATATTGAAAAATCTCCTTCACACATACATGTATGTATGTGTATGTGTTTATATTGTGTATTAGAACGCGCGTATTATTTGTTCGTTCAACACGATTTTCGAAAAACACGATTTTTGCGGTATGCGCGAAATTCAAGGCGGTCCATCATTCGCTCGAATAACAACACAGTGCATTGTAAAACTTAAACAAAAACAAATACATATTTCTAACCGTCACTCTGTTTATTTGTTCGGCGATGTGCACATTGCATAGCCGAGACGAGATTATGTCCCACCAACGTTGCCATTGACGGCGTCAAAGTCTTCGCAAAAATCTTAAATCGCCAACGTCAACATCAACGTCATCATCGCCGCGCAGCCAGCCAGCCAGCAAGTGTGGTTTCGTCTTTCGTGCACCAACGTCCCGCCCAACTGTGCGCTCTTCGCTCGCCAATTCTACAGACACCGACACGCTACAGATCACTATTCAGACGTTGTTATTGTTGCAGGCATAATTTCTTATACGGCCGACATTAATGGTCGTTTAGCGAGTCGCGACTGTCGTATTTCTTAGTATTTTTAGCAGAGGCCTTATTTAAAAAAGAGACCAGTGAGCTTAAGAGACTAAAAAATAAAAAAAAAAATACAAATAAAAATTGGAAAAATTCTCATATATCTCACAAATTGGACACTTTGTCATTGCAAAACAACTAAGCATAAATTTTTTTCTATTTTTTATTTTCGCGTCCAAAAGCAGGAATTTCTAAGTATAATAAATGCAATTCAGTTCCGTTTCGGCGCACGGAAATTTTTGCCGAACTGCACATTTTTCGCGCATACACAAAATATTTCATAACTCAAATATATTTGTTTTTGTAATATATATTTTTTAACACCTTTTTATCCCTTGCAACATGTTGCTACAGAGCGTAAAGTACCTAACGGGATAATATGGAGAAAAGATATAATATATTATATAAATATCAGGTGATGAGACGATTTGAATTCCGGGTGCTGCCCGTTTGACCCGTCCTCCATCCGTCCGTGTAAGCTTAAAATGGTAAAAAGGAGAAAACTTGTTAAAACTTGGTAGTGCTTTCCTTAAAAAAAAAGTACGAGTTCGTAAGGACGTAATCGACCACTGCCACGCCACAAAACGCCTTAATCGTAAAACTATAAAATGCCATAACTAAGCACTAAATTTAAAGATATAAAACTTTGATTTGGCACGGGGGATCCCAGTGGAAGGTAAAAACAAAAAAAAAAAGGGACATGACCCCGCCTTCTAATAGGCTTAATGTACATATATCCTAAGACACTAAAGCTGCAACAGCCAAATTGATTACGCCAGAGATATTTAATTTTACCCCCGAATATTAAAGGGCCTTTATGGGAGCCGGTGTAAAAATTGGAAGATGGGTTGGGCAGCGCTTACTTCCGGGGAAATTATTTTTAGTGGAGCGTTATTCTCATGTTCCTATGTAACATTGCAATAATGCGAGAAATCGGACCACAACCACCCTACCTCCCATATATCAAAATTTTATTTACAATAAATTCCCTTGATTCTTACTTTCCAGTACACAAATCAAGAAGCAATTATTATAAAAAACCCAAACTTGCACGAATAAGCCTTCCAAAAATGCCACCTTATAACGAAATCTTCTCAATCCAACGAAAACTTTTTAACCTTAAGGTACCGAAAAAGTGGACTTGCATCATTGTTGATTTTTGACCAAAATTTTAAATGTTGGGATAAATTAAAATTTCAGAGAGAATTTTTCTTACAAATTTACTTTTGGGAACAAAAATGGGTTAATCGGGCCAATACTTCCCTGAGACCCCTCATACCTAATATAAAGACTAGCGAACTTACCGGTGACTTTATACTGCATATATCGGCAAATGTTTGAGTTATCTTATTGAAAATTACAGAAAGTGTTTTACTCATAACATTGTACTTTTTTGCTTAAAATAGATAAAATTTGAAACTAGCCCGAAAATTGACTTAGCCCCCATTTAACAGGATCAGGATTTTTGAACATCCGACTAACTTACTCCTTTTTTTAATTGTTTGGGGGTTTTAATTTTTTTGAAACGAAAATTTTTAAAAAAAAGGGGTACCTTAAATTTTTTTTTTGAACCCCTCGGGAAAAAAATTTTTAAAAAAAAGTTTTAGGGGGAAACTTTTTTTGTTTTTAAAGTTAAGTTTAATTTTTTTTTTAGGAATTAAAATTTTTTCGGGGCCCCCCCCCCGGTTTTTTTTTTTAACTTCCCCCCCCCCCAAAAAAAATTTTTTTTTTTCCTTTTTTATTTAATTTTTAATCCTAAAATCAAAGGGGGCCTTAAAACCTTTTGAAATTTAAATTCAACAAAAAAAAAAAAATAAAAAAAAATTTCTTAACAAATCCCCTTCCAAAAAAAACTGTATTATTTGAAAAGAAATAAAAATTTAAAAAACCTAAAACTTATTTGGGGACCTTGTTAAAAATTTTAAAAATTAAGATAAAAAAATTTCGGTGCACCGGATTAAGCTCCAAAAACTGTAAAATAATTTTTTTTTTTTTATCCCAACCAAACCGTTATTTCAAAAACCTTTCTTCTTTTTCTAACCATTTTTGTTTTGTCTTTAATTTTGATTAAGTGTTTAAAAAAGGGTAAGAAACGAAAAGGACAACATTAAAACAAAAATTTTTTTTTTGCAAAAATTTTTTTTTAATTTATTAAAAAAAACAAAAAAAAAGAAATTTTTTTGGGGCAAACAAAAAAACTTTAACTTCGATTCACCAAGCTAACTAGTTTATTTTTAATATTAAAGGGGTTTTTTTTTGGCAATTATTATTATAACCTAATATTTTTTTTGGACCCCCCTTTAAGTTTTAAAATTTATCAATTTTGGGATCCACCAAAATGCTTAAGCAGTTTAAGCACAAGTGCACAAGAAATACCCTTTCAAAAAATAGCAAAAAAAACCCGTATTTTTAAAAAAAAAACCCCCCCCCCCCTTAAAATTTTGGGGACTAACACAACCGGGTTTTTACTTTAAACAACGTTTACATTCCCCATCCCCTTCATTTCCAATCGTTTTTTTTTAACCATTTTTTTTTGGAAAAAAAAAAAATAAAATACATTCAAATAAACCGGGGTTTAAAGGGCCCTTTAGGGAAAACGGGAAGCACTAAAAATATTACACATTCTCCCCCCTTTATTTTTCCTTTTGATATTCAATTAATTTTAAGTTTTTAAAATTTTTGGGGAGGTTAAGAAAGGAATTTCGTTTTACCAACTTTAGGATTTTTTTTTGGCGGGGGGACGAAAAACCCTTTTATTTTGGAAGACAAACCCTTTTACTAGATCAAATTTTTTAGGTTATCTGGCCAATTTTTTTACGCACGGTTGTCTTGATTTGGGTTTTTCCATTTTCTGAGAGATCATCAATTTAACGACCGGGCCTAAAAAACAAAACGATGGTACATATATCAATGGAAGGGGGGGAAAAAGGAAAGGGAATTTAAAAAAGTTTCCCGTGCGGCAATAAAATAGTTCATTTTAAATTGCAAATTTATGCTATAGTGGTGCAATCTAAAATTTTTTTTCAAGATTTGTAGAAGATAATATTTGTTTCCCAATGTGCAGTTTGTATGGCGGGTTGCGCTATAGGGGTCCATATCAACATTTCCGACAAATGAGAGGCTTCTTGGGGTAAAACAACGTGTGACATTTAGATCGATATTTAAAAACCCTAAGGAACTTTTTTATGTATCGACCGATCTTTATGTATACACTTTAAAAGGTCTTTAACATTTCCTTTTTAAAAAAGGAAAAAAAAAAAAAAAAAGAAAACGCCTTTCCCCAAAACTGTCTAAATATCTACAAAGTGAAAAAAATCTCTCCCACTTCAGCTTTCTAACACAAATAGATGAAACAAATCGAATCGTTAATAATTATTAATTTACTCAGTTTCTACTCTTTAATAATATTTTTGTCATTTATTTAAATTTCGGTACTTGGGACTTGAGGATAATAATATAAAAAATTCAATTTTTTCTAGGGAAAATTAAGGCCCCAAAATGTATTTTCAAAAAATGAAGATGAGAAAGTTTTTGGGAAACGGCCTTTGAGTTTGCTAAATACCAGAAGTCACAGTGCTAAATCGGTGAATAGGGTGGTTAGGGCAAGATATTGATACAGTATGATTAAAAAAAGAGTTGTCGACCAAATTTCCCGGGCCCTCTTAACGAATACCCTTTTTGGTTTGAGAGTTTTCCGATCGGAAAAAATTCGGAGGGCATCACACCTCGATAATCTAAAAACTGTTAACATAACTTTAATTTTTGAACTGCTTTGACTGGTGTTTTTTTCCGGGGTTTCCGCCCCCATAATAGATCCAAGATTCATCGCCAGAATAATAGTTTCATGCACCCTGGCAGTTTTTCTAACTTAAGTGATTTTCGAACAAATCGTGTTTTCAGTTTTCTTAGGCCAGATGATCTTCAAAATGGTTTTCACTCCCCCTTTTTAAAATTCCAACTAGGTCAACAACCGGAATGTTTTAGTGGTACCCCCTTCCCCCAGGTTAAAAAATTCAACGGATCAAATCAATACATTGTTTAGCGCCCTGAAAATCCAAGCATTTCAGTACCAATTGGCAGTGTGGAATGGACACACTAACCACCTTGGTCGGGTCGAGGCCCATCTAAAACCTTACCGTGCTTTGGGTCCGGCACCCAGTTTGCAACCCACATCGAACTGACAGAATGTCAATTCACCGCATTTAGGTATAAACCACACCACCACGATACTCCCCAGGGGCCAGTCCGCATGAGCAGGTTGGAGTTACCTCCAAGGGCTCCTGCTCCCCGTGGTACAAAAATTAAGTCTCCGGTCAGACCCGTACCGAAACTACTCCCGGTTGAGCTTCCATACTGCTCTGAACTGGTGACCATTTAGGTCAGTAAGATCTCTGATGTTAAATACCGTTCTCAAACACCATTTTTTATTTTATTGACGTGTTGATCATCAGTTGATTTTTTTAATTTGTCCAATCCAAAAACTTGCTCGGACAAATATTTTTCATCGAAGACCCTTTTTAAATTCTGAATTTTCGGCACCAAAAATTAGATTCCGCAGAAAAATTTATGGAACTTCTGTGAAAAATTTTACTCATCGTAAAATGCGTATGCCTTTACGTACTATACATCAAAAAAAAGTTTCAAAAAAGATGTGACATTTGACACAGATGTTACTGACAGTCCTCCAACCTAGAAATAAAATATTTCGAAGAATGGGTCTTACTATTCTTTTCCCACAGTAGTATGTAGGTCATACGTTTTATCAAACCGGATATATTTATAAAATAATGCAGTAATAATGTTTATGCAATGCCTTTACTTGGTTAAAATGTGTAAAAATATTTACTTAGGTGTAAATGGCAATTTGTTGCGCCAATAACTTAATCGACCTGCATGCATCATAATTTAAGGGTGAGAATGTGAATAAAAATTGCGGTTTAAACCGGAACTTGAGCATTTATGGCAGCAGACGCATGCCATGTCCATGTTTTGTCCACCATTTCATACCTTCCGGCGTTCTTTTCCCTCTATCGTTCGGTGGCTGCATGCTGACCGACGTTTATTCCATCGCGTGCAAATCACCCGACGCTAATTGTTGGGCGTTAATACTCATAACACATGCATCCTAGTACACAATTATATGTATAATGGTATGTGAGGGTGTGTGTCCTTTACACACTTGAACACCTGTGGCACTACGCTGATAGGCTTAAAGGCTCTCCAATAATTTGCATAATGAAATATGAACTTCGAACAAAGTTTCGCTTAAAGCAGGGAGGCTTAAATGAAATTTATGAATTGAAAAAAAGTATAAAAACACCAATAAAGGGAATTAAATATAACTTATACATACTATTTAGGTAGTGCTCGTGGGGTTGTTGGTTTTTTAAGTAGATATTGAAAGTGAAAATTATCCTGGAAAATAAAAAAAAATAAATTAAAAAAAAAAACAAAAAAAAATAAAATGCCGATTATTGTTAACTTGGATTAACAGAGGTGCACAAAATTGTTTTTTTTTTGGGGCCCACAAAAATTTACCTTTTGGTTTTTTCAAGGGGGGGCCCCAAAAAAAGGGGGGTTGGAAAAAAAATTCTTGAAATTGTTTTTTTTTTTCCCATAATTAAATTTTAAAAAAAAAAATAATAGATAGGGGGGGGTTTTGTATAGACCCCATATTATCATTAACTATTATCAATAAAAAAAACCCAGGTTTCATTAAGTTTCCTCACATGAAATCGCCAGTCACATGGGAAAATAAAGTTTAAAAGATTGAATTGGGTTTGGTCAAGCTTTCGCCCAATTTTATCTATTTTTGAGAAAAAACCCCTGTTACGAGTAAGACCTTTAAGGGGTATTCTGGTTTAGAAATCCGAAAAAATCGATTTTTTGATATTTTTATAGTATAACCCTTCAAGAAAATGTCCTTAAGAGGATTTTTTGAAATTCAAATTATTTTCCGAGTTACAGCTCATTTTGTGACGCGCCGACAAAACCGTTTTGCAGCCTTTCTCAAACTTTAAAACGTTTTTCTCATAACCACTTTTTTATAAGCGGTGTGCATGATATCTCAGTTCTACTCAACCGATTTACATTTCTTATACATTATAGTATCGCACTACGAAGAGCTTTCGAAAGAATTTCTTTTTTTATTTTTTAAAAAAATTTCCCAACCACAAAAAAAAAGGGAAAATACGAAACTTTTTTTCCAACCAACACCATTTTGTAAAAAAAATGTTACGTAGTCGATAACACACTTTTACTCTTCACGCATTTCGCATAAATTTTCATTTTAGGTAAAGGAAAGGATTTATATCCTGCACACCAGAAAAAGCCATTGTTTCATCAGTCTTACTTCGCCGACCTGCAGTTTTTTTAAAATTAAATTTTTTTTTTAAAAATTTTTTTTTTATTTTAAATATCAATAAAAAGCATTAAAAAAAGGATAGTCAAAATAATTTTTGATTTTTTTTTCGCGTCAAAAAAAAACCTAAAACCGGACTTCTACACCAGATTTCCCCCTTAAGAAATTTTTGTTGAGATAGCTCAAAGATTGGGCCAATATATGCAGCATTAGTCACCCGGAAGTTCCAAAATCTTTATATTAGAAAGGGGGAGGGAAAGGCCCGATTCAACCTATTTAGATACACAAAATACTATTGTCAGGTAAGGATTTTCTCTGAATTTCAATTTTATATCCCATACATTGACCTATATAGCGGCTTGAACAGTTTTGGTTGGATTTGGGCAATTTTTGTCATAAGGTGGCATAATTCAAAGAATCAAAGAAGGCATTTTCACGCTGTGACAAATATATGAGAGGAATGCCACGACTAAATTTCGTCGATATCTGTCGATAGGTCCCCAAAATATGGGGTTTCACAAAAGTAGGCGGTACCCCCATCGTCCAATTTCACACGGCTCCCATAAAGCCCTATCATGGTATCTGGAGCGGAAATTTAATGCCTTTTTTACTCTAGATGCAGCTTGCCGAACAAGGATGGAGGAAGACAAACTTACAAAAAAAAATATAAAAATTTTAAAAAAGGGGAAAACAATTAAATTAAATTATTCATTACAGGGTCAAAACCAAAATTTTACCTTAACTTTAACGGTAAATTTCCATGTTTTAGGTTAATTAGACAAAAAAATAACTCGTATCCATGAAAAATTTGCTTTTTTATTTAGGAAACCACTTTCATATATAATTATATATAATTATTCTATAGTATTATTACTATAACCTTTAAAAAGCAAATCTTATACGAAAAAAAAGGTATTTTCTTTTTCATTCATAATTAATCAGGAAATCATAAAATAAATTTAGGCAAGAAACGAAAATGTTTTTGTTGATCGTGTTATCTAACCCAACCCAAATCATTTTTTTTTTGCCAAAAGACAGGTCTAGGCATTCAAACTGAAATACGATTTTAAGTAAAGGGCTAGATCTGGTTTGTATGCTGGCCAAAATTAGGTATGACGTAAAGGAAGGTGTGAGCTTTTCAAAAGGTTGCCTTATGGGTAAATTAGTCTAAGAGGTTTTGGGAAAGTTGATGAAATTAAAGATAGTGGCGAGAAATCTCTTTACTAAGGTTTTTAAATAATAATTGCCCCGGTTATAAGTGTATTGGTGGCAATAGCAAAGGTTTGGATTTTAGAGAGTAAGGAAGTGATGAACATAAAATATGTTCATGTTCGGGAATCTTTTCGATCTGTTAAATACGATCTGGGGTTTTCCCGTACGGTTATACAAAACTTAAAAAGATTTAAAGGATTAGCCACACTCAACTTTAACAACTTATGCAAAGTAAAGACGATTAGAATAAATTTCTCTCTTACAGACAAGATGGCCAGTATAAATACTTCTGATAACTGAATATATGTTTTGTACATAGCTCAATAACTTTTCAACACTAACAATTCCTCGCTATTAAAATAGAATTTATAAATATGCCTATCTAATGCACAAGATAATGATTTAGTTAAACTCCCCAGATTCTTTTATAAGCAAAATACGCTAAGGCTCCAATATGTGTATTTGGTACACAAAAGTCTACTAATAAGTTGATATATTCAGAAAAAAGTAAAATAAAACATACGAAGAGTGAACGAAAATTCTTAATAAACATGTGACAAAAGGCAAAAGGTTGTTTTGACTTGAGTTTCTTGTAATGCAATATGTCACTTTGGGTTCGTCATGCGTTTAGAAACATATTTTTCTTTCCTTGTTTTTTGTGTTGGATTTTCTTTGTTTTGCAACGAATTGTGTAATTTCACTTTCACTGAATGTAAAAACCCTTAAATGAAAATGCAAATAATGGCCTTGCCACAACTGTCATGTTAAAACCGTTAAATAAATGTGCTTAAGTACAGGGTGGTTCAATCAAGGCTCTTCTATTTTGCGGGGTATAATGTTTCGAAGAGCTAATGAATTCGAATTAAGGTATTTGCAGTAAGAGTATTAAAATGAAAGAGAGAAGAGGTAATACATATATAGTCTGTTACTAGGGAGACAAAAATGAACTCTTGCCAGCTATTTTATTGTTATTTTAGTTATATGAGTGCAATATTTGAAGTGAACTGTAGGAACGTTTTGTTTTTCCACGACATTCAGTAAGAACATTAATTAAATGGAATAAAATAAAACCTATTTTTGAGGAATTTAAAAAAAAAAAAAATTTTTCTATATAGTTAAAGGCCGAAAAATGAAATTTTTCCAAAAAAAAAAAAAATTTTCCAAAAAAAATTTTAAATTTATTTATCCAACATTTTTTACATAATTTTTTTGGTACTTTTAGTATTATTTTAAGATATAGTATTAGTAAAAATATTTAATCAGAAAGGAATTACAGTTGAACTATCTCTGAACTGGATCCTCTAAAAAAAAACCAAACAGATTACGTTAAAGTAATGTTAAACCCAGTAATAATGAAGGAAAAGGAAATGGTTTTTTGACAAAATGGTGTTTAAAAAAAATCTTTTTTTCGAAAATTCTAACTGCATATAACCCCTTAAGATAAACTCACTATATTTCTGAGCCCCTTGGGTAATTGTGAGTTCAATAGGTTCCACTTTACACAAAATTCTTCCTATATACTATATTTCAATTCGACCATTTTATTTTTCATATTTAAGTGTTTCCATTATTTTATTATAATTTCTATAAACTGAAAAAATATTTACATGTATATTGAACCAAAATTTATTCTGGAAAACTTATATTAAGACATGACTAAACTAAAAATTGGCAAATGAAAACCCACACTATTAAAAAATAATTAACTCCCCCTTTTTTTTAAATTAATAATAAATATTTATTTTTTTAATGTTGTTTCAAAAATCTTATGGGATCGCCCTTTATAAAATCGCGCATCGTCCACCACATTTCACAGTTCAAAATCATAACTTCCATCGATCATTATTGATTGGTTTTACTTGGCTACGTACATTCATATACATATATATATCTGTCACTCACTCATCTCCCTCCGCATACCTTTGTATCGCTCATACTTACTTACATAGGAATGGCATGCATTGCAATGAGAATGCGTAATTTGTAGGGCATTTTCTATGTTTTCCGTTGAGCTTAGCGCTTAGTTAAAGACGTGGTTTGCTGACAAGACGTTCTCGAAACACATTTCGCGGGTTTTCGAAATAATACACCACACATTACAATATACAAAAAAAGCTTTTAAAATTTAGTTCATAAAAACAATATAGACGTAAATAAAATTCGGACCGAACATGGACACGGACAGTGAGCGCGAGCGAAGTAGTGATCCCAATCTATTAACCAGCAGCGATAATCACACATTTCATGACGACGATGATGATGATGACGACGATGCTGACTCTTCAGCGCCGGAATATGGCGAGGATATTGGTGATATGAGAGACATTGATTTCGGTTCCATCAGTGATGTCGTAACGCACGCCGGTAGTGATGTATATGACATTGATGATGAGGATGATGACGATGATGATGATGACAACGACAATGGACGCACTGAAAGAACATGTCTTTTAGTTTCAGACGCATATAAAGTACGACGAAATAGACGTCCGAGGAGTAGGCAGCACGTTAAACGAAGACTGCAGCAATCGCTTGAATGTGAGACGACAATCTCACTTAATACGTCCAAGATAAGGAATTACAATAAAAACATCAAAGCGACAGGAAAATATACTTCGGAAGAGGACGAAGAACAAGTACCGCTGAAACAAAGCAGCTGTGATGAAAGGCAATACGAACAGTCCGAAACCGATTTAGGCGAGTCTGTTGGTGCAAAAGAGACCACGGACAGTTTTGAATCGGCTGAAGTTTATACTGTAAAAGTTATAAAAATTAGTGGTAATCTAGGTGATAGCTCCGAAGAGGACGGCGATATCGACGAAGAACCCTTTAAGAGTCTAGACGCTCCTGAAGAGGATACTAAAAACTTCGACGAAACCAAATCAACAGCCCAAGTGGAATCAAATGTTCAGTCATCAACACTTGTATGCGGTGCCATACAAGTGTCTGCAGAAATCAATGCTAAATATAATGAACGTAGTGTCTTATTAGAAGAGCCAGCAGATTGCGCTGTGCCGACGGCTGCTCATGCAAGTTTTGAATTGTTTGAAGAAGAAATCGCTGATATTAATGCCAAAGTAATAGAAGAAGAATCTGCAAGCGACATTCGCGAGGAGAACGACATTATTATCAAGGATTGCCAACTAAAAGAGTTTCCAGAAATAGAACAACATTCGGTGCTAGTGTCCGACAAAAACGTCAACGACGAAGGTGACAACGACAGTTGCGGCGGTGACGACCTCAAAAGTTCGCAATGCTTAACTATAGCGCCACAAGCAAACGCAATCAACAACGAGAACAACACGTCTACTACAAACATCGGCAGCGTCTTGGCAGACGAAGAGAATTGGCGCGATAGTGTACGCGAATCCATTGAGTGTTACTACTCGGCACAGGATCTGCTAGAGTACGGACATCTCTTGAGTAGTGGCCTTAAAACACCAGACATTGAGTCTGGTTATTTTGAAAAGTCCGAATCGGATATATCACGTGATGAGAACGAAGTGTATACGAATAATTTAAGCAATAGAATAAGAGAACGTTCATTTTCGAAATCGTATAATACGCAATTAACCAATATGTCGGAGAGTTTACGTTTCGAATTGAATCGTTTTAAAACGATGATCGAATCGATCGAACGTGAACGCATTTATGGCCAAACGGCGCAAACGAAACAAAATACGTTCGAGTCGGTTACAAAAGCCGAAGAGAGTTATAATGTTGATATGGAGGCCGAAGTAACGGCAGCAGCAGATGCAGTGGCGGAAACGGTATCAATAACCGTTATCGGTGCCGAAACTGTCGAAACGACCAACGCGATGGATGTGGATGAGGAGGAAGAGATGGATGTGGAGGGTGCTGTGGGCGGCGACGATGGCACACGTGGTTATTGGTCTACGGTTTTCGGACAAGCCAGTCAAATAGAGGAGACCACGCCGGAAATGACGCTTGACGAACGCTTTGCCGATATACAAAGTATGATAAACTGACTTTTTTACAAAAACACAATTATAAATTTAGTTTTTTTCACAACTGCACCCACTAGCTTCATAAATAAATAAATGTTATATATAGTATAGGAAATATATTATACATATAAACATTTATCATATGTAATGTAACTAAATCAAGGTATTTAAACGCTTTCGCTATTAAACTGTCCGTCCTAACGACAACATAATTAGCTAAGCTTTTACTGCATTCACAAACACATATACCCTTTCTCTACCTCTCTCCTCTCTTATCTTTCACTCCCTCTCTCAAACACATTGCATGCTAAAATTTACAAGTATTTGCTGTTTCTAACCTTGCTTTCTCTACTATTGCAGAAGCACATCGTGCCCTTGAATTATTGGAGGATTATCACTCGAGACTATCAGAGCCGCAGGATCGTGCACTGCGCATAGCCATCGAACGGGTGATACGGATTTTCAAATCACGCTTATTTCAAGCCTTATTGGGTATGTATTCCTATCAAATATGTGTTTTACCAGTACCTGTGGGAAATTGTTATATGAAACAAATTTATTATCTTAAAGAAAACAAAAAAGAAAAAAAGTTTTTGCGCAATGTTGTATAAAATCTACTGAATACTTTGGTCAAAGTTGTGAATTTTTTAATAATATTTTAAACCTTGTAGAGACTTTCCAATAAATTTTCCAGTATTTTCTAATGTTGTGATATTCTTGATCGTGAGTATACTCTTTAAGTTTTATTTATGAATCTATTTATTTATATGTAAGAGTATTTAACTTTAGTTTATTTCCTATACATATTTACTGTTCTTAAAATTTTTTACCTATCCTGAGCGTGTGCACGAAAATATTCTTCAAAGCTGGTCGAAAAATTATAAGTCGCATCATATGGTTAAAATAAGCGTGTTGCTAGCTCTCTCTGTACTACAATTTGAGGGCAATCTGGTCTAGATAATTTAAAAATTATTTTCTTTGGTTTCCGTACTGGGTTTACAGGGTTTTATTGAACAGCACTGTTATATTAACTAAGCTAAAAACTTATTCAAGCTATTGGAGTTCCGGGCCTTTCTTTTTTCAAAATTTTGAAGCATTCCCAGAGCAAAGACTAATATGAACAGTTTTCTGTGTTTTTTGTCTTTTGAACTGAGTATTAAGATTGAGTTTCAGCCTTGAAAATCCAAAGCAGAACACTCCAAAAGCTTTTACTTTGGACTGAGTAGGCAAATGAAAAGTAGAGACCTCACCCGATCAAACGACCCGCTATATGGTCGGCCTTAGGTATGTATGTTCGAAAGAAAAATTTTGCGGAAGATTTATGATCCTTTGCGCATTGGTAACTGCGAGTACCGCAGTCGATGGAAGATGAGCTGTGCGAGACACGGCGATTGACTAGTTCAGCGAATATGAGACAGCGGTTGCGCTAGTTAGGTCATGTTGTCTGCATGGAAGAGTACACACCAGCTTTGAAAGTTTTCAATTCAAAACCCGTCGGTGAAACAAAGGAACAATCTACGCGCATAGATAATAAAGGAACGGATTTTTAAACAATCTAAGTGATAGTTCTTGGTCGGATAAAAATCCGAATCCACTGCATTCAAATAGACCTTAACCGAACAGTATGTGTAAAGTCTAATTTATATAAAATCAGTGATCGGATCTAGAGAGATTCTAAAAGGTCGCTAATGCGAATTGATATGGGTTTCTAAACAGATCAAAACATGTTCATTTATACCGTTACACCAACTGTAATGTCCCAAACTGAGCTCTGTCTTTAAATTAAAATTTCTATAAATGAGTTACAAGTCGTCTTCGGGGAAGCTTTGCTATTATAAGTTTTCCTTTGGGGTCATTGACGAGCATAATGCGATTTCCTAGCGGGAAATGACGAACCATCACATCGTTCATTGTGCATAAGTTTATCGATTATGGATTTCACCCACTTTTACCTTCACCTCGGCGGCATGCATGCTTACAACAGTGTTGCACTTTACTCGTCCTATGGCAATCAGCATTATTACAGGGCTGATGCACGAGGCCACGTACACGTATTTGGGTCATCGCTTTTAGACGTGCGACGCTCTCTCAACGGTACAAATGAATGGAACGGATGAAGTACACATACACGCTCACGCATGCACGTACGTTTGTCTGTTTGTATTTGTGACTTGTGCGATGGGTATTGCTTACAAACTTTCATACGAAATGGGTGGCTGTGTAATTGTGATGATTCCGAGTGCTATGTTGTTTATTTAGCTTATATTACTATTGTTGTTGTTGTGGTTTTGTTAGCTGTCAGTTGCAGTTGCTGTTAATGTTTATTGTTACGGCGTTTATCTCGTGACACGACCGAAGCGCTGACTTTTGAATAGATGTGTTTGGCTCTTCCAATTCAATTCTGTTGAGGTTTGAAACACTTTTGATTAAAAAAGTAACCAATCAATCGGCTACATCAGTGTCAGTTGGTAAATTTGTGCCAGACTATTTACGCACTCGGAAATCGAACGCGGCTTTCTCATTTAAAGTTTAAATTATTACTGTTAGGACTTTATTAGCTTTGGAATTCTTGTCATGTCATTGTCATGGGGCACTTCCAGGCAAAATTGTTACACTTTCTCGGTTGAACGTAGTTTTGAGCCGTTGCCTAGTCATATTATTTCACCATTTTGTACAAGTAGATAACACAGCTCAGCCTGGAAATCCAACGCAGGATTACTCTTACCAACAGGTGCTACTTCGGACTGAGTAGGCAATTGAAAAATAAAGTCCTCTCTCGACGAACAAAAGCCAAACTCTATAAGTCGTTCATGATTCCCGTCCTGCTATATGGTGCAGAAGCTTGGACGATGACAACAACCGATGAGGCGACATTACGAGTTTTCGAGAGAAAAGTTCTGCGAAAGATTTATGGTCCTTTGCGCGTTGACCACGGTGAATATTCGATGGAACGATGAGCTGTACGAGATATACGACGACATTGACATAGTGCAGCGAATTAAAAGACAGCGGCTACGCTGGCTAGGTCATGTTGTCCGGATGGACGAAAACACTCCAACTCTGAAAGTATTCGACGCAGTACCCGCCGGGGGAAGCAGAGGAAGAGGAAGACCTTCCACTCCGTTGGAAGGACCAAGTGGAGCAAGGAAACCTGGCTTCGCTTGGAATTAACCAATTGGCGCCACGAGCGAAGAGAAGAAACCGATGGCGCGCTGTTGTTGACTCGGCTATAATCGCGTAGGCGGTATCTACGAGTTTAAAAAAGAAGCGAAGATCCAGTCTGATCAAATTTGACCCAGACTGAGAAAAAAATAAATTAACTTATTTTGTTACAAATTTTTAAGCCTGGACTGGGATAACCTTCAGTGAAAGGCTTTTAATGGCTCCAATGGAGGCATAGCGCGTACCTCGAAGCGGAGTTTTTAATTTCAGAAACATAAAAAAGTTCCAGGCAGCCAAATCTGACGAATATGGTGGCTAAGTGTTGACTCTCCTTTCATGTTTCGCCACAAAGTCAGCCACATCATGCTAGAATGCACACCAATCTCAGTCCTTTACGGCAAATTGCTTCGCGGGGCATCTCAAACGGCCGTTGGACGCTGTGGAACAATTTCATCGTGAACCTCATCACGGTGATCAAACAAAATTTTGACGTGGTGTGTTTCGGCTCATTTTGAGAGCGTCATTAGCTAGATTGTTGGACAGTTTTGACGTCTTACATATTTAAAAACCCACGTCAATGAAGCGTTTGATGGAAGGTCCTTAGCTATGTTGCCAAGCATACTCGATAATTTTTGCTAAAAGTCTGATTTGATCTTTTAGTACGAGTATATCATCCATAGCCAATACATTAACCAAAATGTGTTGAGTCGATCCATAAAAGATCTTAGGTGCCAATACGACGACTTCACGCGCCGTTTTTTTTAACTGTTTCCATATTATCACAGTGGTGGAAGGATGACTCACAAGAAGCAAGTTTACGTTGACTTCGCGACTTTCTCTGAATATTCTGTGCCACTGAAATACTTGTGTCTGTGATGAAGCACACACCCTAAAACTCTAAAAATTCTCGCCATTACCATGAAGGCACATCGGATTTTAGTCTTACATTTACTTGGTTGGTTCCGGTTTCAGTTTTGCATGAAGAACTAGTTATGATATTCGAAAAAACGAATAAAATTTGAAATATATGTATATTTATTATTTTTTGAAATTCTTACATTGACTGCGATACACTTAAAGTCAACCTTACATTTTCATACAACTTTGTGAAATTTCGATTATGTATCCGTTGTCAGGTTTGGTGGGGCATTTGCGGTGCTGATGTAAGCCACAAACGTTTCTTTTTCCTCTCCACTGACTAAAAACCTCAGCTCAGTGCCCGCTTCGTAGGGCAGAAACAGAATAGATCCACGTTTTAATTGCACCGTTTTAAATACACCGTTGACTTCGAGAGTGCGTTGACCACTTAAAACCAGCATTATACCAGGAGATTGTTCAATTTGTAAAACGTAAACATCATCTTCGGGTCTTAATGTTATTTGCGTGACTGCAAAATCTTCAATAGGTGGCTTGAATATCACCTGCTGTTCATTAATGCGTTCGGGTTTGACAATTATGTCCTCGGCAGTGGAACTTTTGTAGTTCAGTATGTGGGATAAATGTTTGGTATCTCTATATTTCATTGTTAAACCGGCACGGATTGCATTGTCAGACGGTGTCATACATTCGATACAATCGCCAGCTAGATAACTATGAATTTGGCCTGCATCGGCGAACATCGCTTGACCCGGTTCCAAGCGTATAACATTCAAAAAGAATATTAAAATCACACCAATATCCCTGGGAAAGTCCCTTTTGAGCACATTGAATATTTCCAGCACATCGTATTTGCACATTTCTTTGCCAAAGTCTTTGGATATTTCTTCCATGCATTGCGTTACAGCTTCTAAATCTCTATCAAATATTCTTTGATAGCAATTACGCAAACCCTGTTCATCGCCCGCAGCCAAAAGGTCGATGTCATCAGAATCGGCCATAACAAATGTTTTTAGTGGATATATATCCATTAACATATTCTTGATTTCGGATAGTGGCCGGAAACCACATACAGCTACAAAGGGTGTTAGAGCAATTGCCATTTCAGGTTTATGCCAGGAATCCTTATAGAATTTGGGCTCTCTTAAATGCAAGTATTCCGCGTCAATTTTGTTCGGATGAACGTGTAAGCTAATCGCCTTGTTCATACTCAACACTTTAAGCATAAATGGCAACTCTGTTGATAATGCTTCGCCATTTTCTTTGTTGACCGCAATATCGCCTGGGTAGGAGCCAATACATAGTTGGGCGTATGGCAAATTATCTTGGAGCTTAAATCCCGGGTTGTTAAGTGCTGCCAATTGTGCCACCAAGGAATCATTACCTATTTTCCCCCAATCGAATCTGTAAACCAATCCAATCAGTTCCATAAGTATTTTGAAAATATTAAAGCTTAAAAAATTTGAATATTTTTGTTAGAATTTTGTCTACTCGGTTCAAAAAGAATATGAATGAGAATATGAAGGGAAAGTAATTGTTTACTTTTTATAAAATTTACTTTTTAGTGTTGTGAAAAATATGAGTACGCAATAATTACATTTTAAAATTTTAACATATCTTGCGTAACTTTTTTGTGAAACGATGGAAAAAGCTATCGACTGAAGAAAGACTTTATAAAATTCCTCTTTTTATACCCTGAACAGGGCATATTCAGTTTGCCATGAATTTTGAAAAATATAAAGGGTGATCCAATTTGAGGTTCCCTACTTTTTAAGGAAAAAACACAGAAACTTCAAATTTAATGGGGAATACAAGAAAGAACATTCTTTCCGACTTATGCTTTGACGATTATCTCTTTCAAATGTTGGTCGGGGCTACGTCTCAGATGGTCCAGCCGTTAAGTCCAATTTTTGATGACTCGTTCGAGCATTTCGACTGATAACTGGACAATGACAAGCGTGATGTTTTGCTCCAAGGCCTGAATCGAGACGGGATTCTCCGCATAGACTTTGGACTTTACTTATGCCTACAGGAAAAAGTTTAATGGTGTGATGTCACACAATCTTAGTGGCCAATCGAAAGCCCCAAAACGTGAAATTCTCTGCTCACCGAAGTGTTCTCTCAATAAATCCATTGATCGATGCGATATGTGGGAAGTGTCGCCGTCTTGTTTAAACCAAATGTCAATTTCAGTCATCAAATAGTCGGTTATCATGCTACGGCAACGGTCGCCATTGACGGTTACGCTCTCAACGGCATCATGTTTGCACAATATGGACCGATGATTCCAGACAAAACCGTTTTTTTCTGCATGAAAAGCAGTTTTTGATTTCATGTGTTGGTCTTCGTCCCAAATGCGGCAATTTTTCTTGTTTACATAAACATTGAGTTAGGAACGGGCCTTATTCTTGAATAAAATTTGGCTCGAAAACGTCGGATCTTCTTGGAACTATTCAAGAGTCCATTGAGTGAAGCGATGTCGTTTGGGAAGATCGGGAGGCTTCAGTTCTTGCACAAGCTGATTTTGTACGCTTTCAATTTAATATCTCTAGTAAGAGGTGCCAAGTCGTTTCTTACGTGAGTCCGAGTTGCTGCGAAAAGCGCCGAATAATTCATCAGCATTCATTCTATGGTGTCTAAGAACAGAAACAGGCAATAGGAGCTTAGTATAGATAAGTTGATCGATACGAAAGCAAGTTGAAGTGCAATTCATAAATTTTTTCGATTGCTTCGTAGTAAAAAGATGGATCTATGTCTGATCCGTTGCCTCATATTTTTTCTCATATGAAGAGTTCCAACCGTTGCTCAGAATCATCAATCCCTTGTTGTTTGTGATCGGATGTTATAGGCCTTAGCTGTTGATATAATCCCATACGCAACGACAATATGTCTTTCAAAGGTTAGTTAGTTTGACAAAGTCAGGGTTTCCTTTTGAAAATAGTGTATCACATTTACAAATCCGAAATTTATTACTTTTCGGTGAACTTGTGCTACACTAGTTTAAATTAAATGTCCAGATAACCACCTAATCCTAATCAAACGGTGAATTTCTAGAAAGAATTATGAGGAATAAATACAAATTCTAATTTACTTTAAATAATTATTTTATGACTTTCTAGATACTTAGATATAATTATGAAATCGGTATAATACACTTATTTCAATGAAGGGCATATGACTTTATCTATAGACCTCTCAATCATAGCCGAACATAATTTAAGCCAGATTATGACATTTCTCTCAAGCGATTGTTGTTTACCTCGCTCAAGTTGTCGTTAGAATTTCTGGAAGTTATAAAGTAACAGTATTTTTGATAATATATTCTAAAGTAGAGAGTTTCCTCCTTAAAAAGATTTCCTACAACATCAATATGGAACTATAAAGCTTCCCTAACACGACACAGTTGTAAAGCGATCCGTAAAGCTGCATTGGCTCCAAATTGACCTGATCTCTATAATCTTCCCTCTATGGAACTCTTCGCAAAACATTATTTAAAGAACAATACCGTCTGGGCTATGGTTCGGTGGTTGGTTGGTTGGTTGGTTGGTTGGTTGCTTGATTTCAGTGGATTTGGTAGAAAACCTGATTTTTTTCACTCCAGCTGCTCAATGACTCTGTTATAGAATGTAGCATGGTCGATTGTTGCATTTTTTAAAATAATTAAAAAATTTTTCGTTTATTTTATTTTATTTTATTATCAATAGTTACATAATTTGATTAGAGTCATATTGTCTCGCTTATTCTCATGCATAAATCATGCCTGAAACCATTTATCCATATTCAAATATCAAAGTTAATATTATATATTATAAAAAGTACATAATATATTGAATATTATATATAGTATATGCAGGAGTATACAATTACTTTGTATGAAAAGGCTAAAGTTGGCTGTTTTGCTGATTATGATTGCCCATTCAATACATTTCATGCATAACACAGTAGAATGACTTCATAATGTAAACATTAGACATTAGGTACGGACCTTGAAAGTGTGTCATGACTAAGCACATGTGCAACCGAACAAAAACTCTACATTAGATGTCCATTTCCATGAACATATATGCACGAGGGCTGACCAAAAAGTTTACTAGCTAAAAAGGCCTTTTGATGATTGTGATCCATTACAAGGTTCCCTACTTTTTTAAAGAAAAAACACGGAAACTTCAAATTTTATGAGGAATGTTCATTATAATTCGAAAGGTAACCCTTTTTACATTTATTTTTTGAAGATTATCTCTTTCAAATGTTGACCGCTGCTACGTCTCAGCTAGTCCTCGTTCGAACATTTCGACTGGTAACTGCCGAATGACAAACATGATGCTTTGCGCCAAGGCCTGAATCGAACCGGACTCGAATCGAATAGACTTTAGACTTTACATATTCCCACAGGAAAATGTGAAACAGTGTGATACCACACGATTTTAGTGGCCAATCGACCGACCCAAAACGTGAAATTATCTACTCACCAAAATGTTCTCTCAATAAGTTCATAGATTAATGCGATGTGTGGGAAAGTGGTCTTGTTGAAACCAAATGGCGCCGGTATCACGAGCTTCAATTTCAGGCAATAAATAGTGGGTTATCATGGCGTGATAACGGTCGCCATTGACGGTTATTATCTCACTGCCATCTTTTTGAAAAAAATATGGATTGATGATTCCACCGGCCCACAAACCACACCAAACCGTGTTTTTTTCTGGACGAAATGGCAGAACTTAAATCTCTACAGGTTGGTCTTCGTCCCGAATGCCGGAATTTTGCTTGTTTTCATACCTAATGAGCCAGATATGGACGTCATCGCTGAACAAAATTTGGCGCGAAAATGTCGGATCTTCTTGGAACTTTTCCAGGGCCTATAGAGCAAAGTGATGTCGCTCGGGCGGCTTCAGTTCCTGCATATATCAACCTAAAATGCGCAAGTCGTTCCATACGTCAGTCCGAGTAGCCGCGAACGGCGCCAAGTCGACTCTCCACGATCTTCGTTTGCACTCTCAGTTACGGCTCCCTCTCTACTTGGATAGTTGTAAGTGGCTGCAAAGAAGCAATAATACTTGATAGTCTATAAAATACCCAGGTTGCCCTTGCTTTCTAGCCTGAAATCAGTTATCCTTCATTAACATTTGAAAACGAAAAGCGAGCTTCCTCAGAGTTGAACCTTGAAATCGACCCTTCATAAGCATTATTGTTTTTATAAGGGGGATTGCAACATTTGTTCAACAGAAAAAATAAACCTTCGTAAATATGAAAGTTTAGACTTATAATACACAGGATCTATCAGATGCGGGCACCCCCTCAGACGATTGTCAACGCTTTGGTTATCGGCATATCTTTCATAAAGCATAAAGTTATAAAATTATAAAAACATAAAAGGTGTTCTAAAATGTATTCATGTGTTTAAAAACTAGTTGTAAGGAGAGCAACTCGTATCCTTCTGAGACCACCCTCGTGTATTACCAGTATGTACTTGTAGGCAACGCTTGTATAATTCTATTATATGTAGATATTTACTTGCGAGCGGTGTAATGTGTTTAACCAATGTACATAAAGGCATGTCATTGTGGATACTACTGCTATATACACACGCCTGTAGTCCAGCCAACGCTCCGTGTCCTTATCAATATCAACCAACCAGTTAGTGTGGACAGTACGCGCCTATTCAAGCGTGTTGTTCAAGCGAAATGTTTTTCTTTTTACATGCCTTGTCATGAATGTGGCGGCGGCCTATGTGTTAGGCAATGAAAGAGACATCAGAGGTACATTTCATAGCCACGAGACAGGTTCCCGTGCAGCTGTCATGGCGTACACCTATTAAAAACGACTATTATGCTGTACGGAGTGGGAGACATTTAAAGCGGTTCACATGGAGCATAGTGTACATAGGTATATGTTTCTGCTTTATATGCAATTCCTTCCACTTTTGCCGAGGACGTCGTGATAGAGTCTGCTTTGTGCTCAATTTCCTATTCGGGATGAAGTACACGGCAGAGCCGTCGCTCATTGGCAATTACAGTACACTCGGCTAAGATTTCAAGCATCCAACGTTGCAGCGCCGCTATTCAACGGACTCTCGAGTATTCTATGCGGTGGTGTATCGTAAGTTATTTTTAAACAAGCTGTCACTCGGTGCCTAAGTAATGCAAAAAAAAGGGTAATAAGCGCAACTGTAATGCCATACAAATTATTCCTTTAATTGTACATTAGCTTTATTATGCATTTGCTTAAGTGCCCTTGGCTGTCGCCATGCGCTGGGGGAGATCTGTGGCATGTTTGAGGCGCAACCGTGTAGAGACTCATTTTCAAGTTGTGGCACTTGAAGTTATTTTTAAAGAAATCTCTGTTGGCGCATGGCTTTGATTTTAATCAAATTAGTGATTCATCTTCTGAATTCATAAAAGAAATTAGGTTTATATAGGTATACGTAGTATTATATTTACAGACATATGTACATAAGTACATAGACACCTCGATTGAGTTGTCCACTTGAAATGAAATGTGTCGGAAATGCCGAAAATTGAAACTACAGATTTTGAAAAATAACAGCTCCAAAATATTTCAAGTGTTGGAATAAAATATTTGTAGTTATTTGAATGGTCTTAAGTTGCTAAGCCCATTGTTTTCATGTGTTATAAAGACTGATCCATTTCGTTGTTTCCTACTTTTTTAAAGAAAAAAGACAGAAACTTCAAATTTAATGGGTAATGTTTATTATCAATCGAATGAACATTCTTCGGCATTTATGGATATTTTGAAGATTATCTCTTTCAATTATTGGCCTCCGCTAGGTCTCTGATGCTCCATCCGTTGAGTCCAATTTTCGATGACTCGTACGAGCATTTCGACTGATAATTGGCGAATGAATCTTATGATGTTTTGCTCCGAAGCCTGAATCGAAGCGTTGTTGCCCTGATAGATTTTAGACTTTACATATCCCCTCAGAAAAAAGTCTAACGGTGTGATATCACACGATCTTGGTGGCCAATTGAAATCACGATCTTCAATTTCAGGCATCAAGTAGTAGGTTATCAGGGCGCGATAATGGCCGCCATTGACGGTTACGTTCTTATCGGTATCATTTTTGAAGAAATATGGTCCGATGTTTCCACTATCCCACAAACCACATCCACAACCACATCAAACAGTTGTTTTTTTTTTCTGGATGAAACGCCAGCTGTTCGTCCCAAATGCGACAATTTTCTTTATTTACATATCCATTGAAAAAGAAATGAACCTCATCGCTGAACAAAATTTGGGTCAAAAACCTCGAATCTTCTTGGAACTTTGGAAGGTCGAGGGGCTTCAGTTCTTGCTCAAGCTGTATATTGTACGCTTTCAATTTAAGATCTCGACGGTCTTCACGTGCTCTCTCAGCTACGGCTGTTATATTATATTTTCTTCACTGCCAGCTGGACGTGGTCTATTCAGACAAATATTATCGACTAATGAATGCTGAGTTTCAACATGCACTATAATAAATACACTGGCCAAAATAACCTAAATGGACTTAAACCTCATGAAATGCGACATACTCAAAACCACACCCAGTGTGACTGTTTTAAAAACAGGGAATTTTTAATAAATTTAAAAAAAAAAAACGACCATAGTATTACCAGGAACGAACTCCACAGATCCGTTATCAAGGGACTTGAATAATTATAATCCGATTTTGATAGTTTTTGGTAATTAGATGGCACATTTTAAAAACCCTATTCATGCAAAATTTTATCTCGATGGATTCATTGGTGCTTTATTTGTATACTGGAATGTGAAAGAGTCAGAGGGACTTTGAAATTTTGTTATATGGAAAGTAAACG
Source organism: Bactrocera correcta (assembly GCA_027475135.1). NCBI lineage: Eukaryota > Metazoa > Arthropoda > Insecta > Diptera > Tephritidae > Bactrocera > Bactrocera correcta. Next base: position 63,644,600 of record CM050325.1, on the reverse strand, counting down.
CGGTTATGTTAAGTAAAATTGATTGATATTGGTCGAGCAGGTCTCGAAGTATGGGTTTTTACCTAAATATGGGTACTGCCACGCCCACTGTTCAATTTCAATAAAATATTTGTTCTGGGCTAGTTGTGCTGATTTAGTTTAAGTAGATTGGGAGATGTGTGCACTAAACCTATTAGGAGGCCCCGCCTACTCCTTTTAAATTTTTCTAACCACAGATGTTGTCACGACAGTTTTGTATCTTGAGGTAGTGTGATTACGTTCATAAACTCGTCCTCCCTTTTTTGCAAAGGAACCCGTGTACCAAGTTTCTATTTTCACTTAAGTTACATCTTGCACAGGCGCATAGGACGGTCGGACAGACTCGGATTTCAACACGTCTCGTCATCCTGTTTATTATATAACCCTATATCTCTTTCTATTAGCTTTGGGTGATATAAACAAGCGTGAGATGAATTCACTCTGTAGCAACATGTTGCAATAGTATAAGAACTGAATGATCAGGAAAAACTCGCTTTGGAAATATTTTTTAGTAAACCAAAAATCGGAAAACTACAAAAATTTAGTAAATTAACTTATAATGTCATACAAAACTTTGGGATGTAGTATTTTCTTAAAAATACCTCTGCTAGATTCTCGTCTAGATTTCTTTCCGTAAAATTTGGGTGGAGAGATTCCATCACACATTTTCTTCATGGAGAGGCGCTATTAAGGGAAAAAAAACTCAAAAATTATAGCAGATTATTGTTGGAGACTTAAAAAACCTTAAAAGTATTTTTTTTTTTCTATTTTAAGGGGTATTCTAGTGTAGAAGCATGAATTTCAGGTAACTTTTAAAGTGTCTTTATTAAATTTTTGTTAATTTTAGAAGAGTAGAGAAAAAAATTAAAAACTAAAAAAAAAAGTAAAAAATTTCAAAAATTATGAGCTGACGAATTGGAGGGTCTCTAAAAATTTCCACGTGACCATACCCATGATTTCAACCCTCCTAGTTATCTGAAACCAAAAAGAAAAAAATACTATTAATCTAGAATAATGTCGCAATGGCCGGAACTACGGAAAAGTGGGAAAACAAATTTTTACAAAATTGCGACTGCCTAAAAAATAAGTTTTTTTGGATCACTTATTCTGACAATTTCGAATTTAAAAAAAAAAAATAATAAAAATTTGGGGATGGGGCTAATTCCAACTATAGACAAGCCTATAAAGAAGACTCTATACAAATTTCAAGTAAATCGGTGCAGTAAAACTTGAGAAATCGTGGGTATGGTACCGAAAAAGTCAGTTTTAAGAAAAACGCGTTTAAAATTTCGCGTTCCGGCCGAATCAGTTTGAATGCCGGGTCAAAAAAATGCCTATATCTCCGAAAATAATCTTGAGCTTATCGACGAACGCTTCACACCCAAAAAATCAAATAAACTTCGTTTGAAAGTCGCTACTTTCTCTCGATTGCAAATAATAAATATGTATATCCATTTTGTAGACATTAAAATTAAAACACCATCGCTCTTTTCGTTTATAAGACCAGTTTCTACGTCTGCAAATCAGTTTGTTCGATTTGTCACTCTCCTAGCATACATACATACATATATGCAAACGAAAACTCGTGCAAACCAAAGTAAACATTTTCTTGCAAATTTTTTCTTCGTTCAAAAAACTTGTTCTTAAACATAAAAGCGCCAACTAAAAGCTCAAAGAAATATTTTATTAATACCATTCACATTCATTTATTACTATGTGCATTTGTTTGTAGTATGTACATATGTATGTATTCATCTGTATACAATTGAAGCCGCATAACTTTGTTTATTTCCCTTCTTTCTCTGCTTTGTTTATATCACAGTTGAGGCAAAGGAATGCCTTTTAATTAAAACATAACCAAATGTTAAGTGCTCTTCTCAAGAATGAAGTAAAAGTTATTTTTATGGCGCTTCGAGATTGAACGAATATTTATGTGAAATCGGAAAATGTATATTAAGAAAATATAATATGGTTTTTGACCGCTTAAAGTGTGCTCCCAGCCAAATATTTTATTTGTGTGCTTTCTTAATATAAATATTCCGATTTCACATAAATATTCTTGCAATATCGAAACGCCATAAAAATTTATAATACTATGCATATGTGTATGTATGTATGTATATTATAGTATATAAGTACATATACATATGTGATCAGAAAAAAATGCAGTTTATATAATATTAAAGGATTTTATGGATTGCTTTTAGACTTTCAGTCTGATAAGATTTCGCTCAAAGCTTCTATTTGGTTTATTTTTTTAATTTTCACATTTCCATTATATTTCATATTTCCATTGCAATACATACTTATGTATGTACATATGTACTTTTACCAAGGGGTTTTGCTATGCCATCGTAAAGCGCTGCCTCTGCCATATCCATAATATCCATAAATTATTAAGAGCAATCTTCGTAGGTTCCATTTTTGTCAAGCTTGAGGTCATTCTAAAAATACATTTTAGTTATTTTTTACTGACGATAAATGCTTTCCAGAAAATATACATACATACATATGTATTTAAAGATACGTCGTCCTAGATAGGCTTACTTGCAAATTATTTCGATATTTTCAACTGTTGTGTGCTAAATATACTATAAATATACTTTTTTATATATTTTTTGAATAGTAGAAACATATACACGATATACATACATACATATAATGTATATAGGCAGTGTGTGTAAATATTTAATAATCACAATTTAACAAAGCAACAATTTAATTAAATACAATTTGCCGAAAAGCATCACATTAAGCTAAAATATTGTTCGAAAACACCGTACATGAGACGCATGTGTGCTTGTATGTACTTACATACTATATACAGATGCATCTACAATTAAATTTGTATAACAGTACAAACCTATATATGTACATACATAGATGCAGCCATGCAATGCAAACCCAAAATAAAGACGTTTTGCTCTCACACACATACAAGCCTTAGCGTTCTAATAAATTGTGTGATAAACGTGTACATATAAACAATCGCCTCCAAACTATTTCTTTATGTAATAAAAATGTATATGCAAATATAAGCATCGGCACACAAAAACAATATAATTCGAATTTGACATTCGCGGCAACAGTCAGCAATGTCGGCAAAGCAGTGAAATCATAACTGCGCAGTGTTGTCAACACTGCTCCTCACAAAGAAAATTAAAATATATGCATCTTTTTATTAATTATACAAAAAAGAATAAAATAAAACAAATAAAAAAACAAACAAATTCAATAAGCCCACAATTTTAAAACAAAATTATCAATATTAGTAATCACATAAAATAAAAAAAAACACTGCAAAAAATGGCACACAAATTCAGCAAATGCGGCAACACTGCATTGCCTATCGATTTTTCCGCGTTTTGACAGTTCTCTCCGTGCTTTTGTCAAGTGAAGCATATAAAAAATTTGCAAGCAAACATATTTTTATTTGCCGGGTTTTTATTGAAAACTTTTTAATTATTTAACAAATTAATATAAAGGTAAGTAATTTATAACAATGCATTAAACAAGTGAAATAATTGAGATGTAATTTAATTTGCAGGTAGCAAAATGTTTGGTACTTTGCAAAACTATTTAAGTGGCATACAACGCGCTTGGTCCGCAGCAGATGGCGACTCCTTGGCCTCCTTCATTTCACTTAAAGACAAACATATTATGAATCGCAACCTCTACGTGGAAAACCCAGAAAATACAGTTGAACGTATGCTCGATCCGCCAATTGATGAAATAGTTTGCGCACATCTGAAGGTGCTCTACTACTTGGGCATGGAATGTGAGTGAAAATAATTTGACACACTATATATATATACTTAATGTATCTCTTCTCTTTAAATATTAGCGCGAGACTTCATGCAGGCATATCGTCAGCAGTCACAATGCATACAATCTGTGGTTAAAATGCTACAACAGTTGAAAGAGGAGAATTGGTGCTTGCCCATTATGTACACGACCTGCTTGGACTTGCGTATATTAGCGCAGAAATGCGAGGATCTTGGCAGTAGTAGTAAGCCAGGTGAAATACTTGAAAAGGCTGCCGACTGCCTAATGAGCTGCTTCCGTGTTTGCGCCGCAGATAATAGGTACATATAATTTATATAAATTTAAAGAAAAATATATATTTTGCTTTTGCAGATCTTCTGACGACGACACCAAACGCCTTGGCATGCTCAACCTAGTTAACCAGCTATTCAAGGTCTATTTCCGCATCAACAAATTGCATTTATGTAAACCATTGATACGCGCCATTGATAGTAGCAACTTCAAAGAGTCCTTCCCATTACCCGAGCAGATTACGTACAAATATTTTGTAGGTCGCAAAGCTATGTTCGACTCAGACTACAAGAGTGCTGATGAATTTCTTTCATTCGCCCTGCGCAACACACCACGCAATTTCCCACGCAACAAGCGTCTCATACTGATCTACTTAGTGCCGGTAAAGATGCTACTTGGATATTTGCCAAAGAAACAGAATCTCGAACGTTTTGACCTACTACAGTTTCATGAACTTGCTGTCGCGCTAAAAGAGGGCAATGTACGCAAGTTCGATGAAGTTATACAACGGCATGAGATATTCTTTATCAAATGTGGCATTTATTTGCTGGTTGAGAAATTAAAGTTCATTGTCTATCGCAATCTCTTCAAGCGTGTATATATAATCAAACAGACACATCAATTGGATTTGCGCGCATTTCAGGCGGCGCTGCAATTTGTTGGCGAGACCGATATGAGTATCGATGAGACACATTGTATAGTGGCGAATTTGATTTTCGAGGGCAAAATTAAAGGCTACATCTCATATAGCCACAATAAGTTGGTGGTGTCCAAGCAGAATCCTTTTCCACCACTCAATACGGTTTCCTAGGAGCGGGTGATGCGTGGCGCAGAGCTGCACGGACCTGGATCGTTAAGTTATTTATAAAACATTTTTATACCAACTAGTAACTACGGTATGCTAAATGCATTTTATTGTATTGTTTGTTAGATCTGCATGCTGTAGCTAGTATATATTTAAGAGCTGTTAATTATCACTTGCATAAGTGTGTAACAAGAAAAGATAAAAGTACAATAAACAAGAGGACTTTTTGTTTTCAATAGCAGAAATGCAAAATGTTGTAATTTTTGATAAATATAAAAAACTAAAAAAAAAACTATAAATTAAGTAAACATCTGTCCATTACATATTTAAAAGCTTTAGAATTACGTATTGTTAGCAAGAACGTAAACTAAAAGACAAGAAAACGCTAAAGCTATGAAACCCTTTTTGGTTATCCGATCTCAAAAGTATGCATTCATGTTTCAAAATTTCTTCAATATATCTCAATCAGATATCAATAAAACAGTTTTAAGTTTTAAATCGATATCTTAAAATCTGAAGGACGAGTTAGCGTATATACGGGTATACGCAGACAGACTCGGTTGATCATTTATTTACATATTTATAGGGTCTTCGACATTTTCTTCTGGGCATTACAAGTTGCGTGGGAAACTTTATATTTCTTGATCAGGGTATAATAATTGAATTGACAATTTTTAAATTTGTAAACAAAAACAAAAAAAAATTTAAAACTTTAAATTAATTTTAATTAAAAATTTTTTTTTTAAATTTAAAATTTTAAATTTAAATTTAAATTTAAAAAATTTTTTTTAAAAATGTTTTAGTTTTTTTTTAATTTTTAGTTACATAATTAATTTTTTAATCAATTTTATTTAAATTTTTTTCTTTAATTTTTAATTAATTAATTCGTTTTTGATTTTTTTTAATTTTTAATTATTTAAAAAAAAAAACATTAAAAATTTTAAATTAATTTTAATTAATTAATAAATTTTTTTTAATTTATTCATTAAATTTAATTAATTAATTAAAAAATTGTTTAATTAAATTAAAAAAATGTTTTAGTTTGTTCTTAATTACATAATTAATTTTTTAAAAAATTTTTATTTAATTTTTTTCTTTAATTTTTAATTAATTAATTCGTTTGTTATTTTTTTATTTTTAATTATTTTTTAAAAAAAAATTTAAAAAATTTTTAAATTAATTAATTAATTAATATTTTTTTAAAATTTATTTATTAAATTAAATTAATTAATTAAAAATTGTTTAATTAATTAAAAAAATGTTTTAGTTTGTTTTTAATTTTTAATTCGTTTTTGTTTTTTTTTTTAAATTTTTAATTATTATGTTTAAATTAAAAATGTTCAATTAATTTTTTATTAATAAATTTGTTTTAATTTAAGTTAATTTTTTTTCATTCAAAATGTTTAATTTGTTTTTTGGTTTACAAATTAATTCTTGAATTAAAAATTTTAAATTAAAAGTAATTTTTTTTTTAAATTTTTTAAAAACAAAATAAAATTAAAAATAATTTTTTTAAATTCCAAGCTCCATGACATACTTGATATACATACACACCTTGATCAGAGCATAAAACTTGAGACGAAACAAAAACAAAAATAATTACAAATTTTTAATTAAATATTTTTTTTTTTAAATTAATTGTATTTTGAATTAATTATTATTATCTTTTATTTTAATTGTTTTTTTTTTTTTTATTAAAAATGTTTAATTAATTTTTTTATTATTAATTTTTAATATTTTTAAATTTCTCATCCCAAATTATAAATAAAAATTAAAAGAACGAAAATTATATTTAAATTGAAAATCAAAATTGTTGATTTTTAAATAAAAATTTCGCAAGCCTGGTTGTTGGGCTTTTTCGATCGACAAACTATTTGATAGTCGGAGCTTCCTCAAATATGTATATAAACGACTATACTAAACATTAAAGCGGATATAAAGGACTTTACAAGTGTGATTATTAAAATTAATAATTTTTCTCTGCAGACCTCCCTCCGCCAATTGTAATTACACATAATATGTACATTTGTATGTATGTATGTAATGTCTATAATTAAATCGTATGTTTTTTAATTGTCATCGCTGAATCGTGTTAAAATTTCGTTTCCTTCATTTGCAGACATCCAAGAGTTTTATGAACTAACACTGCTGGATGACTCGAAGACAATACAGCAGAAAACAGCGGAAACACTGCAAATCGCTAGCAAATGGGAACAGGATGGTCATGCAATAAAAATCGCTGATGTAAGTAGAAAAAAAAAAAAAACTAAAACAAAAAATGCTGAACTTCATAACAGTTCGTTTCATAATTTCATTTTATTATTACTATTTTTTGTGCAACAATTTTAATGAGCATATCAGATTTTTTTCTCTTTTTGGTTGGCATAAAGCCAGTGAACTTGCCAACTGTCGAAAATTTGCAATTCCATGCAGAATTCGCTTTGTGGGATTTAAATTACATTATGCAACAAATTTTTTTTTCTTTTTGCGAATTAATGCTGCTTCGGCACTTCGGTTAAGAAAGATTGCACTAAGCATTATTAACGTATGCAGCATTAGTTATTCAAGGTGATGATGTTCAATTATAACCTTCTAAGCGCGGTATTCTTTCTAAGACTCCTTCAGTGCGTATTGTTGTCGCTTGGAAATGGGGATACGGAAACGATTTTTTTGTTGCTGTAGTTATAGCAGTAGGAAACATTTTCCTTTTTTGAGCAATGTTGCGAGTTCTTTCCGAAATAAAAATCCACAACTGGATTATGTAGACCCTAATAACTAGCAGGGGTGAAACCACTTGTGTGAATTGGAAAGATCTAAGAATAAAAGCCGTAAATATTATGAATTTTTTTTCATTAAAAAACATTCTTTCATAGCCGGATTTCAATTTTAGTATTTGACTCTCATTTAATTTCACTACTTCCAGTGTTTAATGTTACGGTACGTGAAGGTTTTTCATATGATATTAAATTTGTAAATTTTATTTTTTTTATTAATTTTTATGGAACATAATTTCAAAATAATGAGTGACCCCATTCGAGGTTCCCTACTTGTTTAAAGAAAAAACACAAAAACTTCAAATTTATTGGAGAATGTTTATTATCATTCGAAAGAATATTCCATGGCATTTTTTTTTTTTTTTTGAACATTATTTCTTTCAAATGTTAACCGCGCCTACGTCTCAGATGGTCCATCCGTTGAGCCCAATATTCCATGTCTCGTTCGAGTATTTCGACAGGTAACTGACGAATGACAAGAGTGATGTTTTACTGTAAGACCTGAGTCGAAGCGGACTCTAGACTTCGCATAGACTCTAGACTTTACATATCTCAACATGAAAAAGTCTAACGGCTGATATCACACGATCTTGGTGGCCCATCGAGAACACGATCTTCAATTTCAGGCATCAAGTAGTAGGTTATCATGGAGCGATAACGGTCGCCATGACGGTTACGTTCTTATCGCATCATTTTTTAAGATATATGGACCGATGATTCCACTGGTCCACGAACCAGAACAAACCATGTTTTTTCTGAATGAAGTTGCAGTACCTGAATCTCATCACGTTGTTCTTCGTCCTAAATGTAGCAATTTTGCATATTTACATATCTTTTGAGCCAGAAATGGACCTCATCAGATCTTCTTCGAACTTTTCGAAAGCCCACAGGGCGAAAGGAGTCGTTCCATACGTCAGTCCGAGTTGTTGCGAACGGCGCCGAAGCGACCCTCCATGGTCTTCGTGTACACTCTCAGCTTTATCTGCTATATTTTCTTCACTGCGTGCTTGACGTCGTCTATTCGGTCAAATATCCAATAATGAATGCTGAGTATCAAGATGGGTGATGGTGCTGCGAATAGTACGCTCAGTACGCCGATAATATTGACCATAAGCTGGGAGAAGCACATTATTTACAGAACGTGAAATTTCGTAATAAAGTTGAACGATTTGTAAACGTTGTAAAGGAGTAGGTCTTTCCACTATGAAATGCCAAACAATACTGAATAAAAATTACATGACAGCTTGACACGACTCACGCGTGATCTGTCAAAAAAGGATATTGAAAAAAGTACTTTTGCTTGGATCACCCGCTATAATTTCAAAATTTTCCAAATATATTTAGGAAGCTGTAAAATTTTTTAAGCATTCTATCCGCTTCAGTTCGATATCCATATTGTACTTCCTTTCGTAAATTTTTTTTCTTTAAAAATTTCAAACTTACGGCTTTGGCGGTTATTCATGAAAAATAATAAAATAAAACTTGAAACCAGTTTGGCGCTTCTTTTTTGGGCTTTAAACCAAGCTCCCAAAGCTTCTGACTATCCACGTGCGTAGCTTCTTGTTCTTCTGATGGAACTCCTATTGACTAAAGCTGGCCGCTTCTGAGCGATTGCTTCCTTCAGACGGTCCAATTTTTGATAGAACTAAGAGTTTGGTTATGAGAGAGTAGCCCATAGTAGATGATTCCTTGTCAAATCCAAAAATCCTATAGCACACCTTTCTGCCCGTCAATCTTGTCGTGACCAACGTGTCCACCAGCTCTCAAACGTTTTGTTTGGTGTTGCCATAATGGCACTCACTTTTTATCAACTTAATTTAAATATATAATACATACATACCATACATACCATACATACCACCATACCATACATGTGTATAACATAGTATACCAATGAATCATCATGGCGTATACGTAACCTAACGTTGTTCAAAGCATTAAGGGGGTATTCTAGTCTAGAAACATGAATTTCATGTAATTTTTAAAGTGTCGTAAAAAAAAGGCAATTAATATTTTTACTATCCATTTTAAGATTTAATTTAATTTTAGAAGAGTAGAGAAAAAAATTAAAAACTTAAAAAAAGTTAAAAATTTCAAAAATTATGAGCTGACGAAGTGGAGGGTCTCTAAAAATTTCCACGTGACCATATCCATGATTTAAACCCTCCTAGTTATCGGAAACCAAAAAGAAAAAAATACTATTAATCTAGAATAATGTCGCAATGGTCGGAACTACGGAAAAGTGGGAAAAAAATTTTCACAATATGGCGACTGCCTAAAACAAAAGTTTTTTTGGATCACTTCTTCTTCGAATTTTTTAAAAATAATAAAAATAAAAATTTGGGGATGGGGCTAGTTCCAACCATAGGTACGCCTATAAAGAAGACTCTATAAAATTTTTAAGTAAATCGGTGCAGTAGAACCTGAGAAATCGTGGGTATCGTTCCGAAAAAGTCAGTTTGGAGAAAAATGCGTTTAAAGTTTCGCGTTCCGGCCGAACCAGTTTGGATGCCGGGTCAGAGAAATGCCTATATCTCCGAAAATATTTTGAATTTTGAAAAATTCTCTTGTACACATATTTTTGAATAGTTAAACTTTGAAAGTAAAAAAAAAAAAATCGATTTTTTTTTTTTTAAATTTCTAGACTAGAATACCCCTTTAAGCACATTGAAATGATTTACATGCAATATCGTTCAGTAAAAAGGTCGATCGAATTTCATTTTTAACTAAATTTCATTTAAACTTAAAAAACTGCTAGGTCTATATCTGTCGCTCTTTATGGCAATTTCTGAAATTTAGTAATGTACTGAGGTCTCTAAGTTGCATTTTTCATATATTGCATATATATTTTAGCGGCTCGTTGAACTTTGAATGGCACATCTAAGAAGTTTTACTAATCTATCTTGTTTTATTGCCACCAAAGCGTTTAGAATCTGCTAAGTACATGGTTGTACACAGCGTATACGTTACCTATGTATGCTCATCAATCAAATGATAGTGGAATATAACTTTGGAATTGCACTCAAATGATTCGAATTAAATTTAGAATGAAAATATTGAAAGATTCAATGGATTGAATAACTTTATACTTTAAAATAGTTTTATGACCTCAGTCACAGCCTTATCAGTAGCAAATCAATTCCTCCCCAAACAACAACAACCGAAGTTTGTAAAATGTTGTGTCAAGTGAATTTATAGCGCTGTCCATTGTTTGTATATGTGTGTAGCAAAAATATATTGAAATTGCCACAATTTAACACGACACGCGAACTGTTGCTGGAAAGTGTTTATTAACGACACAACAACAACGTTGGCTGAAGCGCTAACTTCGGCGGTTAACTATGCGTGATTGTGGTTACTTTGCAAGCGATAGCACTAAACTACGTTTAAATGTTGGTTCATATGTATATATGTATATCTACATATGTTTGTACACCCAAAATAAAGAATGAAATATTTTTCCGACAATAAAAAAATATTTATAATAATTTTTCTAAAATAAATTAAAGTCAATGAGCTATTTAGCTGATTTAGGATAACCAAAATACCACTTAATTCCAATATATGTATGTAATTTTTTTTATTACAAACATATCTTTCAACCTTCCTCTCAAATAAGCAATATTTTCCCTTAAATATTTTTGATTAACTTTTTCTCGCTTTCAATCAAGCAAATTAACTCAAACATTTTCAAGTGTACTTCTTGTAAAAGTGAGTAAATATGTTTGTAATTATTTCGAAATGTAATTTAAGCGTCACTCTGACGTTAAAATGACGTTGACCTAGTTCCGTTCAAACGGTACACGCTGCACATTACTCTTCGGTGCGTTCTAATTAATTTATTGCAACCCTTAACGATAACAACAACAACAACAAAAAGGCACAAAGGAAACATGTAATATACATATATTTATGTACAGCAACAGACGTATACATAAGTATACTTCCATGCATGAATTTATATAATTATAGGAAAATTGTGCGTTCGTTGCTTTTGAGACACTTTAACAGTTCTTTAATAAAATTTGTTAATGTTAAAATCATTTAAATTGAAAGCTATAATTTCGAATTAATTTATCTGCTTCATTAAGCCAATCCAACACTCTGAACAATTTCAGTAGCTTATTGCGCGCGATGGTGGAGATGTGATCCCTAACCACGTACATGGATCCAAGTGACTTGATATTTGGAAAGCAGTGGCTAGGAAGTTTTGCCTCACCTGTCTTATAGTAGCTCAGACCTTGCCTGCACAGTTCTTCTTGTGATGGAATCCTCAATTTGCCAGAAAATAGTAAGTTGTCATAAAAGAGCCATTTCGAGGTTCCCTACTTAAAAAGAAGCTTCAAATTTAGTGGGAAATGTTTATGAACATTCGAAAGAACATTCTTTGGCATATATTTTTTTGAGGATCATCTTTTACAAATGGTGGCCGCTCTTACGCCTCAGATAGCCCATCAGTTGAATCCAATATTCAATGACTCTTTCGAGCATTTCGACTGACGAATGACAGCCGTGATGTTTTGCACCAAGGCTCAAATCTACAATCATCCAAAACGTGCAATTATCTGCTCACCGCAGAAATCTGTCAAAAAAAGACTATAGAAAAAAATACCTCTACATGCATTACCCGTTAGTATCAGATGGGCAATAAGTACTTTGGATAATACGAGGTTTGACAATTAAGTAATGAGACTGATTTTATTGCCGCCCTTGTGGTAAACCTGTGACCTTGAAATTCCCTTTCTCTTTTTCCGGTATCCCTCTCTTCACCATTGATATATGTACCATCTAGCTTGTTTAGTTCGCCTGCTGCGTCAAGTTGAGTAGACATGTGTTTGTAGTGCTCGTCACGAAAAGAGCAAAAGCAGCATCGAATGACCGTCGCAGAAGACTGTTTGGAACAAGTGGAAAATGATCCCACGCTGCTTGATCGAGTTATTATAGGCGATGAGAGCTGGTTTTTCCAATACGACCCGGAAACCAAACGTCAAAGCTCACAATGGTTGTCTCCGCGCGCCCCCGCCCGAAAAAAGCTCGTATGAGCAAGTCGAAGGTGAAAACGATGATTATTGCCTTTTTTGATAGCCGCGGAATCGTCCACAAAAAATTCGTTCCACCGGGTAAAACTGTGAATCAAGTCTACTATTGCCAAGTACTCGAAAGATTGCGAAAACGAGTCAACAGGTTGTGCCCAGACATCGCTCGTAACTGGATCCTTCATCACGACAACGCGCCGTGCCACACCACATGTCACCCTGTGTCTTTTTTGTTTCCTAAAACAAAATCGGTGGTCAAAAGAACCCATTTTGAGTCGATTACGTATATCCAGGCGGCCGTGACGAGGGTACTCGCGGACATCCCAGTCGAAGCGTTCCAGAAATGTTACGAAGCATGGAAAACGCGCTGGAATCGCTGTATAGTTGCCTAAGGAGACTACTTTGAAGGGGACGGCAGAGTTGTAGAATAATTTTCAAATATACGGTTGTTATGGAATCAGTCTCATAACTTAATTGTCGCACCTCGAATGTATGTTTTTTCTTAAGTAAACATTCCACTCTTAAAAAAACACACGAATATAGTTATAGACTCAATAATATAAGAACAAAAAACAAGAAAAGAGTTTTTGTCACATTGCTGATGCTGGTTCCTCATCTTTTCCGCACTTAGCTCAGGCACCAGTGACTATATTTGTACTAATAAAAATTATTTACAAGCTCGTCGCGAACTTTTAGCGAACTCCTCTCACCGTTTCGTTTCTTCGTCCGAACTTAACTTTTTATTCTAAGTTATTCGAGGTCCGTTAGGTAGTTGCTGATTATATTGTATCATTTGAAGGGTCATATATCTCATTTAACTTCCTGAGTGCAGCAAGAATAATGAGAATCGAGAAGCAAAACTGCTACTAGATCCCACATGCGCGCCTAAGCTCTGAACATACCTTCCGATAGAATTTTATTACAATGCCTATACCATATAGAGATCCAATATCGGTGGCTCCAACTTATTTTCTAATGGAAAAGGACCAATGCAAAATTTCAAATCAATTTCTCAAAATCGACTTTTTTGGGTTTACAGTCTTTTATAGAATCTCCCACGTTTCCTTTTGGGTGTTACAAACATCGTTTCTGGGTAAACCTGCCCACATATAATAATCTCAATCATATACTATACTACTGTGGGCAAAAAATAGTAAGACATTTTAATTTAAATTCCTCGCGAAAACTGTCTTCGTCGAAGTATTTTTCTTCGTTCGGAATGTTGCTTTCCCTGATAATTGTTTGTCGCGAGCAAAAACGCTTGCTGATTAATACAAATTATTTAAAGTAGGTCTAGATCGCTTGGACGATGAACTACCTCCAGTACGGGATCGTTAGAATTTTGGAAGGATCAGTAAAAACTATTTTGAAAGGTCATTTGGGCCTAAGGAAAGTGAAAGCACGATTGGCTCCAAAATCAATCAATTTATTTCGAAAACAATGTAGCATTAACACCTGTGAAATAACGCTTTCGGACTGTAAGGATGTCACGAAACGTATTATTACTGGCGATGAGTCTTGGATGTATAGTAAACCCTGGAAATAGATGATCAATCGGCCGAATATCGTGGCAAAGGTGAACCAAAGCCGAAAAACCCACGTCAAAGCAGGCCAAAAATTAAGGTTATATTGGCAGTTTTCTTCGATTATCGAAGTGTGGTGCTTTCCGAATTCATTCCGACCGCCCAAACTGTCAACAAGGAATACTATTTGATGTTTATGCGTCGTTTGCGCGAAGCTATACGTAAAATAAGGCGGGAATTATGGGCCGACAGCTCTTGAATTTTTCATCAATATAATGCACTGGGTCTTCGTGAGTTTTCGTCAAATTTTCTGTGATCAAGGGGATCACTTTGAGGGGGACAACATAGATTTTGAAGAATAAAATCAGAATTTTAAAATTATGAACAGAGTCTTACTATTTTTTGCTCATATTAGTATGCACAATAAATTACAAAAAAAAAGAAAAAATTTTAGAAATTACAGTGGCATGTCCAAACTTCCAACGTTTATATCAAAAATAAGCAATAAAGAATAGTTCTATTATCTAAAGAACTTTTGCACACGCGTAGACATATAAACAAAAAATATTTGAAACACCTGTCTCTACTCAAGTATACTGGCAGTAGGTGACCATTTAACCTATTGAGTCATAGTTTCCACAAGATAGAAAGTGAAATGCAAAAACTACAAAACTTTTTTGAGAACTTGGCAAGCAAGTGATGCATAAAGTTCTACCTAAGACTCCTACGACATTTCGCCGTCAAAACTTTAACACTCTCACGGAACGACAGTGAATATGTATGCTCGTATACTATATGTATGTATATAGTGCATGCATACTTCAAGTAAGTATGTATGTATGTATGTTTACGTATGTACATGTGTAGTGTGTTTATAACGTCACTCCTCAACGATTTTAACGACATGCTTTCCGCTCAAGTCGACATTTGTCCATATATCACGCTCCCCGCAGCAATAATTCAGTCAGCTGTCGTTAACTTCAAAGCAAAAGCGCAAGAAGAAGAAATAATAATTCTCGGAACTTAAGAAATTACTTGGTCTGGTCTGGTCTGGTCTTGAGTTGCGTAACACAAAAGTAAGGGTGCGGGAAAGTAGGTGTTAAATGGCAATGGAAAAATCCTGTGCAAACTTAGTCGATTCCTCGCAGTGTGCAAAAAAGTTTATTTTTTTCCAGTAAGAAGCGACAAGACGTGCGTTAACCCACTTCAGGTGACTTCTGTTGCGAAAAACTTGTGTTGGCGGTGCAAATGAGCGCGCCCTAAAATATAATACAATATGTACAGTTTATCGCATGTGTATTCACATTTGCAATTTATCGATTTTATGATTAGAAACTTATTTTTCAATATTTAATTTCATTTTATAACCACACTTGGGCGCGCTCTCGTCAATGTGGGGTGAGTTACTGTGCGGTCTTTCGTTACATTTCGTTTCGTTTGCTCAGTCAGTGCAATGCAATTTGTTAAGTGTCCACTATATCAACTGGTGCTGTGATACGGTTGCGGTCGGCCGGTTAAACTGCTGACTGTTGCACTACTTTGCAAAGATTTGTTGCATAAATACATACTGACATGTGCACATACTTATGCAGGCGCCTACAAGTCCATGTGCAAGTATAAGTCCATACAATATGGATTTTATACTCGTTGCAAACTTTTGAAAGATAATCAAATTTATTGTAACCATATGCTTATATATTGTATTCATATGTACATAGATATGTGTGTGAGAATATATTAAACAGTGAACACGCGTTTAAATAGCTTAAAACGTTTATTTTTCATTAGCTTAACTTTTATAATCACTACTGATGGATGAACAAAAATATTAATATAAAGAGTGATCCATTTCGAGGTTCTTTACTTTTTGGAAAAAAAACACAGAAACTTCAAATTTCATTTGGAAGGTTTATGAACATTTGAAAGAACATTCTTTGGCCTTTATTTTTTCAAGATTATCTCTTTCAAATGTTGGCCGCGGCTACGTCTGAGGTGGTTCATTCGTTGAGCCTAATTTTCGATGACTTGTTCGAGCATTTCGTCTGGTAACTGGCAAATAACAAGTGTGATGTTTTGCCCCAAGGCCTGAAACGAAGCGGGACTGTCCGCGTAGACTTTTGACTTTACTTATCCTCACAGAAAAAAAGTATAACAGTGTGATATCACACGATATTGGTGGCCAATCGACCGGCCCAAAACGTGAAGTTATCTGCTCACCCAAGTGTTCTCTCAATAAATCCGTTGATTGATACGATGTGTGGTAAGAGGCGCCGTCTTGTTGAAGCCAAATGTCGGCAAGATCACGAACTTCAATTCCAGGCATCGGCATAGTTGGTTATCATGTGATAACGGTCGCCATTGACGGTTACGTTCTCATTGGCATCATTGTTGAAGAAATATGGACCACAAACCACATCAAACCGTTGTTTTTTATGGATGAAATGGTAGCTCTTGAATCGCTTCAGGTTGATCTTCGTCCCAAATGCTACAATTTTGCTTGTTACATTAAGCGAGAAATATGTCTCATGGCTCGACAAAATTTGGCTCGAAAACGTCAGATCTTCTTGGAACTTTTCAAGCGCCCATAAAGCGAAGTGATGTTACATGGGATAGTCGAGCGGTTCATACTGTATTTTCTCATACTGTATTTTGTACGCTTTCAAGTTAAGATCTTGACGTAAAATAACAAGTCGCTCCTTACGTCAGTCCGCGTTGCTGCGAACGGCACCGAATCGCCTCTCTACAGATTAAATTAAACATTACTTGTTCTAAATTGTTAAAGCGGCTAACATCAATTTCAACTATCTCTCCTGATTCGCCGAAAATGTGCCCCGACCAGAGCTTGTCTCATGCAACTATGACAGTTTACGTCCTCCAAATTTTTTACCCTTAGAACTCTTGTCAAATGAGCTAGATAGTACTTCAATAATCCTCTCATGTTGCATTCTGGGTCTGTAGAACTTCGAGGCCGCACATGTGCTGACCAAAGCACGCACGAGGTCCATAGCTTCAGCGTGAGAATGAAAGAGGACATGGAAATACCAACTAGTCTTCACCCTGATGATTTTTGAGTAAGCTTTGCCTTTTTTGCGAGCTCATCGGCTTTGCATTTGTCAACCATTTTGCAACAGTTAAGCACCCATGTAATTGCCAATGAGATCATGTACTCCTTGACACTCCTTTCGAAATTCTTTCTCGATATTGAGAAGCGAAATTGTTGACATTGATTGTTCTGGAGCCCCATAAAGATAAAGCTATATTTGAGACGGCTGATTAAAGCAAGAATAGTTCAGTTTGTAGTTCAGTTTCGGCTATTGTTTTTTGGGTAATTTTTAAAGAAAATTATGAAAAAGAAAAATGCATACCAAAACTCAAACAAAATGGTGGCTCTCTGAGCATGTATTGGCATTTCTTAAGTTTTCACATTCCTATCTGCACTGCTGAACTTATTCGGGGTAGTCTGTACTCTGTATTCATGTAACATATACTATAGAGAACACTATATATGTATACACATACATCAAGTGCCATGTTTCTGCTGCAACTACATCTTCACATATATGCATGTACTATATACATATGTATACGGTATATTTACTTAAGTGCTTAACAAAGTGTACTTGGCTGTGGGGAAAAAGCCGCAGTCACGGAAAAGCTTATATGCAACAGTTATTGCACAACTGCATATATATAGTATGTATATATGTACTTATATGAGAAAATGTGCTCCGACAGATGTAAACATAACCTATTTGGTATGCACAATGCAAAAGTTGTTGAGTACATAATCGCAAATGCTGTGAAGAAAATGAATTGAATTAAATGTCTGTTAGTGATGGATTAGTTTTACATCAAATTTGGTTACGACTCACTGTTGGGTAATTATTCAACTATGGTTATTACACATATATGTATGTATATGATAGATATTTTTCAAATTTTATTACATAGTTGTAAGTAAATGAATTGTTGAATCTGTTCATGTCATTATTAGAGCGCTAGCCGATTATACGAGAGATATGTTTGAGAAAAATATTTATGAAGAGACGCTAGCTAAACTAGCTTTGATAGTTGATGCCGGCAGGATTGAATGAGATTTGCACCTCATCATTAATGTTGAGCGTACTTACAGCAGAACTCATGTTTAAGTCAAAGTGCCAACCGCTCATCAACTGGTTAAGAATGAATGTTATATTGAGCGAATTTAAAACATAGAAAACGATACGAAAATTATAGTTTAGACGTAATAAGACAAGAAGGAACTAAAATGGAATATAAGAACAAAACCTTGTGCCGGTAATGGTTTTTATGTACTACTGTGCCCAAAAAATAAAGTGACATTGTATTAATTTTGAAAATTCATTATTTATTCTTTCAAATCAATTTCATCCCCTTCAAGAAATCCCCTCCCGATGCAATGCACTTATGCCAACGGATTTTCCAATCTTCGAAACACTAGTTGTAGTCACTTTCCGGGATGACCTTCAGTTCCGTCTTCGCTGCGGCTTGAATCTCCTCTATCGTATAAAAACGGTGTCCCCGGAGCGGTCCTTTGAGCTTGGTGAACAGTCAGAAGTCGCATGGCGCCAGATCAGGTGAATACGGTGGTTACGGAACGATATGGGTTGTGTTTTTGGCGAAATGATCACGAATTACGAGGGCAGTATGGGGTGGTGCATTATCGTGGTGTAAAAACCAAGAATTGTCTTTCCACAATTCCGGCCTTTTTAAGCGGATAGCGTTACGCAAACGACGCATAACGTTCAAATAATATTCCTTGTTGACTGTTTGGCCGGTTGGAAGGAATTCATAATGCACAACAACACGATAATCGAAGAAAACAGTCAACATGACCTTGATTTTTGAGCGACGTTGGTGCGATTTTTTTGGTCTCGGCTCTCTTTTGGCACGATATTCGCTCGATTGATCGGTTGTTTCGGGGTCGTAAGCATAGATCCAAGTCCCATCGCTAGTTATAAAGCGTTTCATGACATCCTGGTAGTCGGATAGCATCGTTTCACACACTTCAACGCGACGCCTTTTTTCCAAAAAATTCAATGTTTTCGGTACCTGTCGAGATCTGACGCGCTTGAGGCCCAAAACATGCTTCAAAATGGTATTGGCTGAGCCTTTCGCTAGCAAGGTCTCTAATTGTTAATCGACGGGTTTTCAACACCAAATCTTTGATTTGTTGAACGTGAGCTTTGTCGGTTGAGGTTGATGGTCGCCCTGGACACTCTTCGTCTTCGACACGTTTACGGCCGGCTTGGAACTCACTATACCACTTATAAACATTTTTTTTTAGACATAGCCTTATCATCAAAGGCTTTCTGCACCATCCTCAACGTATCCGCAGCAGAAAATTGATTCGGTAAACAAAATTTAATGCAAATTCTTTGCTCAACAAATTTCAACATCGCAAAAAACGAAAAACTCACTTTTAGCAGCTCACAAAACGACACGTATCTTAAACACTAATAAATATTTTGACATGAAATTTGACACAAATGTGACTCACAGTACTGCCAACCTAAAAAAAATAGTTCTCCAAATCCTTCGACGCGCGCAGTTTAAATTCAAATGTCACCTTATTTTTTGGGCACAGTAGTATGTTAGGATGCAGCTGGAAAGTACACCTCAATTGGGAACAGGTTACAACACTAATAAGTTGTAATCGTCGGGCATGCTTTCATCCGACCATATCTTGCAAAGAAACTGATGGATTCGCCGCTGTATTGGAATCGACCGGTACTCTATCAACCCCAGCTGATTTGTTATGCTTTAAGCGAGTAATTACTATTCGAACCTCATAGTCGGGCAATAGAATCTATTCCATCGTCATCGATTAGAGAATCGGGTTCACCATCTGTAGATGTTACACTTTCACCGCCGTTCAGCAGTATGGAGAAGTGTTTCCTCCATAACTTCAGTATGCTGTGAAATCAGCCACTAAATTACCACTTTGGGTGCTACAAGAGTATGAAAAAAATCTGTTATTCGCCGCATCTTTTCGTAGAATTTTCGAGCCTCTAGCAAGTCTATGCGTCTCGCTTTCTTTTTCAACTCTTGGTATTTGTTCCACCCCCCTCGTGCTGTGCGAGGTAGGCTGTTTGCTTTCTCTCCGCTGCGACACGACAGTCCTCATTGTACCAGCTGTTCTTTTGCTTTTCCGAGAACCAATGATCTCGTTTGCAGCTGTACGTGAGGAGTTTGAAATGTCATCCTACAGTTCCCTTATACCGAGTTGCTGATGAGTGCTCTCAGAGAGCAGGTGTGCAAGTCGAGCAGAAACCCGTTTCGCTGCCGGTTGTGATAGGAGCTTCTCGAACTCGTACCTTCCATGTGTTTGCTGACGGGCGTACAGAGGTTGGTGCGTATCTTCGCTATAACAGCATAGTGATCCGAGTTGATGTTAGGTCCAGATATAAGTTAAAAAAACAAACATACCCAACCTCACTAATTTTGAGTATTTCTTAGGATCTGTTACATTAAGGGGTTAGGGATAGTCAGAGGCACAAAAAAATGAGAATTTTCAGTTATTTTTTTTTTGCTATTAAATCATGTTATTTTACAAAAGTAGTAAGATGGCATTATTATAGGATGTGTTGACTTGAAGTCACGAAAATTTCAAAAAAAAAAATTAATTTCCAAAGCTGTAGTTGTTTGTGTTGACCCTGTTCCAAAAAAAAGGTACTTGCGGTGAAAAGCATAAGTCCTTGGAGATTCATCGAAAAACAATCGGACAAAAAAAAATAAGTTTTATAAATAGATAATCTCAGGCCTGATCGAGGGATTTTATTTTTTTTTGTTTTTCAAAATTAACTAAATGACGGCCTCAGGAATTTTTTTTGTAAATTTTTGCGAAAAAATCAACATTTTCGAAAAAATAAAATTCCTTCGATCAGACCCGAATTTATTATGTATTCTAAAAGCTGTATAAATTTCATTAAAATCTACTAAACGGTTTTCGAGTTACAGTTGTCACCGGTTCAAAAAACATAGTCTTGAGAAAAAACGCGTTTAAAGTTTCACACTTTGAAGTGCCTGAGCTCTCTTTCTTATTTCTCGAATAACTCAAAAACTAATAATCGGATCAACGTGAAATTTCCAGGGAATATTTTTAAGATATTACATTTTACGAAAATGCAAAAAAAAAATAAATTTTTGAAAATTCTAACTACCCCTCCCCCTTAATTTGAGCTTTGTATTTTAATCGAAAGTATTTTTCACATTTGAAATCTGTATAAAATTATTTAATTTCAAGAAAAGTATTTAGTATTTTCACATGTACTCGATTCTGAAAATAATCCTTACCGAATAAACTAATATTGAAATATATAAAAATTGCGTATATTTTTTAAGTTAATTAGTTAAAAATATCCTCACATATGCCCTTAATTTGATCGTCGATACATTTTTTTATAGATTAATTTTGTAAATGAAAAATTAAAAAAAAAAAAATTGTTCTAAAGAAAAATTATATATCTGTACATCAATTTGATTTCTCCCACTTTCTTCTTTTCTTTCTCTCTGTACTTCTTCCTTTACTCAATCTTTTTATTACAGTTTATGAGAAATTTTAATCGAAATTATGCATTTGCCACGGAACCAATATCCGATCCCAAACAATTACATTCGATAATTCCGCTCGGCGATGGCACCGGTGTGGATGAGTTGCTGTTGGTAAGAGATTTTTCGCTGCCTAATTACTTAGTATACTCGTCTATGTACGATTGAATGTCCTGTTTGTCAATATGTTTGTGATTTAGCGGAATGTTTATCTTTTGCTCGGAATATACAAAGACATACACTATATATATATAAAATATATATAACTATATATTCTTATACTCTCTCACAAAAGCATAAATACCTTAGGTATTTATGTGCAAACATACTTTTTTCTTATATACATGCATACATACATACAAATATTTATTGCCTTGGCTTTTAATGTGATTTTCGTCAGTTCAAAAGGGTAATTTTAAACTTTTTCAGCTCTCTTTTTCTCTTCAAATTACGAATGGCCTCCATATGTCACACTTCACTTACATATTTACATTCATATATATAAATATGTATATTTTTTTTATGTTGTTGCTCGTCTTTATGTATTTTATACTATATATATGCATATATATACATATGTTCTATTATCTTAGAGATATTTTATGCGCGTCTAGCACGCAATCATTTCTCCTTGTGCTTAATTTCATAAGGAATCACCGAATTCCTTTTGCTTCTAGAGTTTTGCTTGAAATTTAATTAAAAGCAAATGCCGCAAACACTCACACATAACCACTTAAATTTAATTATATATATACATACATACTTTCATAAATGTTATGTATAAATATTTATCATATTTTCTGTTTGCACTTTTATTAATGAATTATTTACTTACGTATTATAGGATAGTAACGTAGTCCGGGTACATATACTATATAAACACATTAGGTTGACCCAGAAAAAATCTAATGAATTCATGGGTTAAAATAAACATACGAGTATATCTTATTTTTCCTTATTGGACATCCCCCCCCCCTTACCCCCGGTTAATTACCCGCCTCCCAGGTCCCCCTTCCTTTTTCTTTTTCCCCCGGGGTTGCATTACCCGCCAAAATTGTTGATTCCGCAGTGTTAGCCGGGTTCCCTTCTCCATTCAGGTCTTGGTATTTTTCACTTTTTTCCTGCTTCCCTTGGAAGGGGAAAATTTCCCCGTTTTTTTTAAACCCTCAAGGAACTTGGCGTGTTTTCCCCATCTACTCGGCACATACATCCACCCCGGTTTTACCCATTCGGTAGCCGCTGTCTCTTTCAATTTCACTAAAACTCTGGGTCAATGTTGCCCCGTTTTTAATTTCTTTGGTAACGGGGCTTAAAAAATTATTTTTTCATCGATTGTTTTTTTAATTTTAGCGGGTTTGAAAAAAATGCAAAAAAAAGAAAACGGGTAAATTTTTTTCCGTGACCAACCATTTTTCCCCCCTCCTTAAAAAGTTTTCGTAACGGGCCAAAACTGGAAAATTTGGGGGAAAAATGCTAAAATCGTTCCGGATCATTTTCTACTATTGAATCAAACATAAAAAAAAATATTATTTGGCCCCCGACACCCTTGGACTGTTAAATTTGCTAAAAACCAAAAACTTATTCTTGAAAAGTCATTTTGGAAGGGTTTTGCCTTCCATGGGTTTATCAAATTAAAGGAAAAAAAACCCTTTATCCTTTTAAAAAGCTTAATTTTGATTTTTCAAAATTTTGTGCCCCCAAAGTACCTTTTTGCTTGCAAAATTGTGCGCTCCAAGTGCTCATAGAAGACGTCTTTGGGTTCACATTGTCCTTCTCTTCTGTCGCCACTTTGTCCTGTCCAAAAGCACTTCTTGGACGGTGTTGATGTCAGCCTTCACTCTTACGAGGACAGCCACATCTTTCCAATTAAGGGACCGGAGATTCCAAGTGTATGCCCTTAAACTGTAAACCTTAACCACGTTTGCAGTGGTCATCATCAAAAGGGTGTTCTCTCATCTGAGGTTGTTTTGATCTTGAATACACTCAATGTGTTTTTTATGTGGCGGGTCTCTAACTCAGCACACAACCCTGGTGATTTATGTCTCGCCTTCTCACGTTTGCTCACCTTCAAACAGATGTTTTTTGGCTATCCAGAGGATACTTGATCTAAAACCGGAAGTCTTGAGCTGCTTAAGCTGTATGTAAAAGAGTCGTTTCTGTCCACTCCCAAGTGAATGGCATTTAGAGAATTTTCTTCACTTGCGTGAAATTCTATACCAGACTCCATCCTTCACACATGGCTCCATAAATACATACAGAGAAAAAATATCCCTACAGGAAACTTTTTAGCTTAATTTTTAATATTTATTTGATATCTTTTGAATAAATAGTGTCAAGTGTTTTAGGAATTTTCCTAAAGAGTTATACATATGAAAACTTTCCTTTTAAATTAAGTTCAACATTTTTCAAAAAAAAGGGATATTTTTTTTCCCTTATTTAGGTTCATTTTAACCCATGAAAATTTTTTTTTTTTTCCCTTACCCTAATATAGAATTATATTATAATATTCTTATTTATCTATGTAAGCAATAAGTCATTAGATATCCATTAAGCCCCACTACGCACACACTACGGTTTTACGAGCTCAGCCGTCTGGCGCTAGTTTAAGTGAATATCCTTGTACATGAACACTTTGCATAATTATGCGCAAATATAGTATATACTGACAGTGGTATATACGCATTCGGTTAGGGCTCGAAGTTTGCATGCATATTTGAGAGCTCGGCAAAAATATGTTAAGCTTCAGAAGATTATGATATGATTTGTTTGCGGAAAGCTGGAATTTAAGGTTCCCATTTACTCCACTCGTGTTGGCGATGGTGCTCAGCGATGATCAATGCTATTACTTTTTCAATGCTAGCCGAAAATCATTCTACCTTCTTCCTAACCTTTGCTTCTTTAAGTAATTTTGGCGGCACAAAAGTAATTTCTTTGCGAATCAATGCAGATGCGCTTTCCTTGATTTCTCCTACACAGTGTTCATATTCCTATGCCATGATCGGCATCATACAATTTGAAAATTGAAAAGTCATAATCCTTCGTACGGCATATTTGAAACTTTTTAATGTCGTTTGAGAACAAAATACAGATTTCCGCATTCACAGCAAGCTGAGATCTATAAATATTCTAAATAATGAATAGAGAGACGTTCCAAAAACGCATATTTTCTAAAAAAATTAACTCTATAATTGAGATTGTTAAAGAGATTTCGGATACAATTTCGAACAAATGACCACCACGGCTGAGTTTACAGTAGCTTATCCGATCCACCCAATTTTGGAGTACTTTCTCGATGGTTTCAGGCCTTACGGCAGCTACAGCAGCTTGAATCTCGTACTTTAGATCTTGAATTGTTTCTGGATGGTTGGTGTATCATTTATCTTTAAAAGCTCCCCTACAGAAAATAGTCCAAAGAGTTAAATCGCAGCTTCTGGGAGGCCAATTCACATCACCTCTTTTGCTGATTCTGCGATTTTCGGAGATGGGTTCGTAAAAGATTGAGTGTAGCGTTTGCTGCATGCACGTAGCGCCGTCCTGCTGGAATCAAATGTTGTCCAAGTCTTCCTCTTCAATTTGCTTGAAGAAAAATTCTTTTAACATTGCGCGATATCGCTCACTATTGATGGTTACGGCGGTTCCTTCTTCATTTTCGAAGAAAAATGGGCCGATGATTCCACCAGACCAAAATCCGCACCATACAGTGATTCGGGCTGGGTGCATTGGCTTCTCGACGATTACGTGCGGGTTTTCTGTGCCCCAAATGCGACAATTCTGCTTGTTAACGTAACCCTCGAGGTGGAAATGAGCCTCGTCCGAAAAAAAGATTTTTCGGTAAAATTGACCGTCCTCGGTTATTTTTCCCCAGTTTTCTTCTAGTGAATATCGACCCATTTCGTAAATTTTAGACTTTTTACTGAATTCTGTCACTTTCCAAATAGTATTTGACGTTTCCAATGTCGAAATGTAGATAATTCAAATTTAAAACGTTAGATGGACCCTGCGGGCCCATAAACCGCACCAAACCGTAATTTTTTCGGGAAGCAATGGTGACTCATGGAGTACGTGTGGATTGCTGCCTGAACAATAACGCATATTTTGCTTATTGACGAAGCCATTTTTTCAGAAAAGAGCCTCATCCCTGAAAATGATTATTCGATGAAAATTCGGAGCATTTTCAAGTTATTGCTCAGCCCAAATAATGGATATATGACGCTTCTGGTGGTCAAACGGTTTCAGTTCTTGCGTCAATTTGATCTTTTAAGGATGTAGGCCACGATCTTTTCTCGGAATTCGCCACAACGATCACAGAGATGCGTAACGCTTGAGAACGACGTGTGAGAGACTGATTTGGTTCTTCCTCAATTGATGCGTTAGCGGCAGCATTATTCTTGACACTACGGGCAATTCTTTGTCTCACTGGCACGGGAACATTTTGTACTGTGCCTGTGGAATCAAATTTTTCCACTAAACGCTCAATTGTTGATCTGACAGGATGATTATGACGACCATAAATTGGACGTAGCGCTCTTAAAGTTGAGGCCACTCGTTTTCTCAGAACGGATGTTCTTTGGCTACCCAGAGCATACTTGGTCTAAGACCGGAAGTCGTGAGCTGCTTGAGTCGCATGTAAAGGAATCGTTTCTGGCCACTTCTAAGTGAAGGCACTCAGAGAACTTTCCTCACTTGCGCGAACTTCTACACATGACTTCATCCTCCATCCATGTAAAATAAACTTTCAGTTTGAAATACTTTTAGTATATTTTCTTCCTAAATCAGAATTAAAGATTCATTAAATTTTTCTCCCACGTTTACAAATATTCTTGGCTGTTAGTTGAGTAAATACTGGCGTCTAAGTATTTGAACGGAAATACAAAACTTTCACGGCGGATACGAGAATTGAGCGCTACACAACAAAAGAAAAGAGAATAGCGGGGCAATTGAATGTATGTATTTTCAAGTGGCGGCCGGAAATTGCAAATATATTTACACAATTTCGAATAAAAATGCACACACACACATACAAGAAAAGTTAGAGTTTCCTAGCAATCGAAGACCGAATAATTGAGCGAATGCGTGAACGAGTGCTTATCTGATGGAACAACGCACGAAATGTGTAGATAAATGAGTGTTTGACTGGATGAATGAGTGAATGAGCGATTGAATGAATGAATGCCTTGCTAAATGTGCCAAACAGACAACTGCACAAACTATTTGTGGTTATTAAAATGCTGGCTATAGGTGAACACAAAGCGAGCGAATTCTTGCAGCTGATTTTCTAGAGCCTTCATGGCGCACGTTTGTATGTTGCTTTGCGGCGAGCAATTTCCCTTGCACCTACCTATGCACATACAAACGTGGGAAGCTTGGTATTTTTACAGGCGCCAGCTTGCCGATTTCCCAGTAGGATTTTGGTGAAATTGCTATTGATTCTATGCGTGCGCTGTGGTGAGTGTGTGTGGGCTTTAAACCTGTGGCAACCAGACAAACATTGTGCGAATTGTGCCAACACGTGGCACAATGACTCTGCCACACTATGGCATTTCTGCTTGTTTTCGTTCAATATTTTGCTTGCTGCATTACAACAACTGCCTGTGTTAATATTGTTGATAGACACACTGTTGTTGTTGCTTTAGCAATTTGCTTGACACAATAATAAGGCAATATCAGGACGGGCGGCTAGAAATTTAATTACCGTGTACTCGGCAAGTGTGTGTATGAATGCTTGGTTTTCGGCCTACATTAGGGATGTTGTATTTTTGATTTGTTTAGTTAAAATTGATAATATTAAACATATATTCTTGACGAAAAGGTTTAAAATTTTTAAAAGTGTAGTTTTTTGAAATTTTTATTTCCCATAAACTCTCAGATTTCTCCAGTTTAAATCAAATTTCTTAATAATTCTGTATACTCGTAATGCCGAATGCTGGGTATTGCATGAAATCTATATTTTTCAAATAATCGAAATAATTGTCTCCAAATTATGAAATTGAGCTTATTAAAATTGGAAATTGGAGCTTCCAAGTGTAGCCAGGTGCTTCTCCACCTGGTCTTTCCAACGGAGGGGAAAGGTCTTTTCCCTTCCTTTGCTTCCGGGTACTGCGTCGGACGACGTGACCCAGCCAGCGTAGCCTCTGCCTCTTAACTCGCTGCACCATGTCAATGTTGTCGTATAACTCGTACAGCTGATCGTTCCATCGAAATATTCGCCGTGGCCAACGCGCAAAGGAACATAAATCTTTCGTAGAACCTTTCTCTTAAAAACTCGTAACGCCAACTCATCAGATGTTGTCATTGTCCATGGTTTTGCACCGTATAGCAGGACGGGGATGGTAAGTGACTTCTAGAAGTTGGTCTTTGTTTGTCGAGAGAGAACTTTACTTCTCGATTTCCTACTCTGTCTGAAGAAAGTACCTTTTGGCAAGGGTTATTCTGCGTTGGATTTCGAGGCTGCCTTTTTTTTTTTTTTTGTTAATGCTGGTTCCAAGATAGACGAAATTGTTTACAACTTCGAAGTATGATTCCAATATTGACGTGGGTGCCTAGTCGCGAATGCGACGACTGTTTGTTTGATGACAGGAGATATTTCTTTTTGGGCCCTTCGTTAAACCTCTCAGACAACAGGGTTGTTTGACCAAAGATATCGACTTCTTTTTGTGCTGTCAAAAGCAGCTTGAAATCGACAAAGAGGTGGTGTGTCTCAATCCCTTTTTTTTTCAAGGGAAAATCTGGTCAGTTGTTGATTTTCCAGCCCTGAAGCCACACTGATAAGGTTAAAAATTAATTTATTGATGGTGGGAACGCTCGATTTGAACCTTACATACATTTTGGAAACCACAATAATTGGTTCTGATTGTGGGGTCTCCCCCTTTGTGGATTCGGGCAGAACACACTTAAATTGCAATCGTCGGGCATTCTTTCGTCCGACCATGTTCTACAAAGAATCTGATGCATGCTCCTTATCAGTTCTTCGCCGCCGTATTTGAATAACTTGGAAGGCAATCCAACGGCCCCCACGACTTTGTTGTTCTTCAGGCGGGTAATTGCTATTCGAACTTCTTCATGTCCGGGCAATGGAATGTCTTCTCCACCATCTTTGTTAACTACTAACTATAAATAATGAGATTCCTTTTCTATAAGCCTAATTTTTAACATTGAATTTTGAAGGTTGGCTGCGAAAAAATTACAATATCTTTTTGCTTATGACTAAAGTCCCATGAAAAAACTGGTTTGTTCCAATACCCAAGAGTGTTTTTTGTGGTTTTCTGTGTCCACAGCTTCAATTGTTATAGTTATTTTTGGCTACACAAATGTACTTGTTGTAGAAGCCATTTTATAAAATTTTAGCTACCTATTTAACGTAATAATGTTCTTCCTTCAAATGAGATCACCCCTAATATGGCGTAGAGTAACATTCCAATTCAGGATGTTGAATTTTCGAAAATGATTTTCTTATCTCGCAAGCTTCGGAAAGCCAACATTAAAGTACGCACATATGTACATCGAGGTATTTTAATTTTATATATATAGTTTATATATCCAAATACAGCTAAAATGTATATATCTACAGTTATTTGTGTACATAAGAGAATACTGGTTCACTTACTATAGATTAAAGCTGGTTTTCCGCCGGAACAAAACAAGGAGAAGTTATGATAAATGGGAAAATAATAACCTTAACTTAAGTAGAACATTCATGAAGGCAATAAGTATTACCCATCAATGTCATTTCCTGAGAATTCTTCTGGAGAATGCAGTTTTTGCGAACTGTAAATTTTCAGTATTAACCAATTAAATTCGTTAGAACGAGAGATTAGTGACCTTGTGAACCGATGAGAACGGTGTCTCATGAAAACTGCTGAGCTTGATGAAACCAATTTATATGTTATTTGAAACATTACTCTTCTTCAACACTCTTTTCACATAAATGTTAACCTTCTTTCGTATCTATGAGACGAACTAAACTTTGCATCGTATCCTCTTCTCTTCAGTTACTCTCGTATGAAGCGAAGTTATACAAAAATGAGTGTAGTGAATCTATAGGTTTCAGAGAGTTCCCACGTTTAACATAATCGAAGCATAACCACATTTATATGCATTATAGTTCAGGGTTGTCAACTTGGGTATTAATATAACAACAACAAGGGTATTAATATAATATTTTATGTCTTTTTTTTCAACAAGGAAAAACAACTCAATTTTGGCACTGAATCACATTATATATATGTATGTATTTTCAAAAAAATTTTGAAGGATATGATCAAATTTGACCCGGACTGACAAAAAAAACTATATTTCCAACGTATTTTTGTACCAATCTTTATTGTCGCCTTCAAAACAGGTTCCTGTGCCTACGCTTAATACATTATTCCATGCACTTGTTATAGCCTCAGCTGTGATGGCCTTGAGTGCCTTCGAATCAGCGAAGTTTGTTTTTTTTGCTCATTTTTGGTGCGCCATTCGTTAGATTGTTGGACAGTTTCGGCGTCATATTGGTAAACCCACGTCTTTTCCCCAGTAATGAGGCACAAGATGAATATAGCGTCCCCAGCTACGTCGTTTCTGTAAAAGTTTCAGATCTTTAACATGCTTCATACCCAAAACATTAACCAAAATGTGTTGAGTCGATCCCCAGGAAATGTTGAGATCGTTTTATATTTCTCAAATGCTAAAACCCCGCAATTCCCAATAGTTGGAAGGTAAAATTTAATGTGAAATTGTTTATGGCTAATACAGGCAAGGAGGCGGGTGGGCGAGCGGACATCGGCGGAAACATTAGAGAAAATTTTTGTATATAACCCGATAATTTAATCTTATATTCACGTATTATCTTTTGGATTACCAGTTGTACATATCAGAAATATTAATTTTAAAATATTTTTTCAATTTACAATTCCTTCTTGGAAATCGTTAAAAAAAATATTGCACTTGAGATTTTCTTTAAGCCTTCACTTTTCACACAGTTCTCATACAAATTAAAACAT
Organism: Bactrocera correcta; assembly: GCA_027475135.1. Taxonomy (NCBI): domain Eukaryota; kingdom Metazoa; phylum Arthropoda; class Insecta; order Diptera; family Tephritidae; genus Bactrocera; species Bactrocera correcta. Next base: position 63,613,838 of record CM050325.1, on the reverse strand, counting down.
AAAATCAAATTGGAATTATAAAATTAAACATCTCAGGCGAGTAATTAACTTCGCTCAGTCGCATGCACACACACGCACGCACACAAATTAGGCAGCATAACGCAATTAACTCTGCACGTGAGAGCAGCATATTTCAGCGTTTCCTTTCGCAACTCTCCGACCTGACAATGCTCATACAAACTCGTGCATATACAAACATACACGTACATACATGTATACATGCATACATACACACACACCTCGGTCATAGAGGTGCATACGTGTCGTATACGTAACCTAAATGGGTGAGCACAACAGCAAAATCCCGTTATGCCCTGCGCAAGGGCAGCAAAAAACACAAATAACAGCAAAACCAAAAAAAAAAAAAAATCCAAACCAGTCGGCGAAAGAAAAATAAAAAATAGCACACAGGTGGGAATAATCGTGTCACGGCGCAAGTGAGTGTGTATCCATAAAAAAAGCTTAACCTGGATAAAGAGAAAAAGTTCAAAGTACGGCAACAACAACGTAGTAAAAGTGTAATAATGACATGCTCAGCCCTTAGTTATACCTCAATTTAGCTGTTGAGAAGTAAAGATAACGGAAGCCTTGATTAGCACAGCATTTAAAGGTCATGACACGTCAACGTTGACAGATGTCTACTAAAAATTTAATATATTGAGATTTATGGACATGCAAAGCCCTCTCTAGTGTATCATGCTCTTAAGGTTATGCAGCGCACAGTGGGTGGTAAATAACGATAGCAGTTTCAAGTGTGTCAGAGTTGTAAGGGAACCATTTTACCGAATATTCAGTTACGCAATAAGTTATTACTTGAGGCTTCAAGATATTTTTTTATACATTTTTTATACAGAGACCCCTCCTTCTCTTTATAGGGTTATACATAATAACTCTGGCTTTGTGGTGAATGAGGCCAAGACATAGACGAATATTCCTCTTGCCTAAATAATAGTTCTGTTGGCAGCTATACATTTAAAAAAGTTAAGGAACCAGCATAAAGCCTGGACATCAGGGGCAGAGTAACTTTTAGTAACAGGTGTTATTTTGGGACCGGTATCCAACTGAGAAGCAGTTCACTCCCTCGACGAACAGTAGTTATGCTCTGAAAGCCTCTTATTATTCCCGTCTCATTATACGCCCCAAAAACACGGACGATAATGATGAGAGATGAGAAAGCACTTGAAGCATTCAAACGAACTGTTCTTCGCAAGATCTTTGTAGCCGTTCGTGTGAGCTATCAATATCGAAGAAGTTGGAAGCACGAACTCGAACTGAGCTCTACCGCGACATGGATATAATTAAGCATATACAAATCTAACGAATGCACTGGTTAAGTCATGACGTTCGCATGGAAGATGATGCTCCAGCGAAAGGCGCGTTTCACTCGAGACTCGTGGGTGGACAACGAAGGCAAGGGCACCCACGTATCCAATGAAAGGATGAAGTGCACAACGACTTATTTGCACTTGGAAGTAAGTTTTGTGATCTCGGTTGAGGAAGACCCACGGTTCTAATGCTAAAAAAAGAAAAAGAAAACAGTTTTTTCAGCTAACTGTTGTTTGTAACATTTAAAACCAATCGAGATATATTTATGAAAATGTTTACCATAACGAGTTGAATTAATTTCCGGATGTCTGTTGGTCCGTCCGTGCAAGTATGGGAAAAAATCGGGATATCTTAATAAAACTGGGGGTTTTGAAAAGGAACGCTACAAAAGTAGACCGATAGAGACAACAAAAAACGCCATCATTTTTCCCGCTCTTTTGACATTTATCTTCAGTAAAGTTTGGAATTTCTTTGTCGAAATATATACGATCCAACAGCGGGTCTAAACCGAAATTCGGAGTCAGTGGCCTCCAACGTCACACGTACTCTATGAGTCACCATTTCGTCTCGAAAAAATTAAGGTTTAGTGTGGTTTATGGGCCGGCGGTGTCATTGTGCCCAACTTTTTCCGTAATGTTCAATACCGGCATGTTACTGTGTGAAGAAGAATCGCTACCGCTCAATGATAACCGAATATTTTTGGCCCCAATTGAATAATATGGACTTGGGCAATATGTGGTTTCAACAGGTCGGCGCCACAAGCCAAGAAATCGAGTTCCATACATAAAAGCATCGAATGTACTTTCACAGGAATTTCATTGATTATAAAACAAGAAAAAACTTTTAACGTTTCGAGTTGACAGCCCGTTAAAATGATGTTTTTCTAAATACTTTTTCAAGGTGCATTTCATACCTAACTATTTCGTTCCAGTTTGTATCAAAGCTATATGCTATAGTAACCGTTCTGAACAATTTTTCTGAGATTACATTGTTGCCTTAGAAAATAATCTATACCAAATTTCGTGAATATATTCTTGTCAAATGTGAAAGTTTTCATACAAGAACTTGATTCCGATCGCTCAGTTTGTATGGTAGCTATATGCTATAGTTAACCGATCTGAACAATTTTCTCGGATATTACATTTTTGCCCTAGAAAATAATCTATACCAAATTTGGTGAAGATACACTGTCAAATGCGAAAGTTTTCCATATGAGAACTTGATTCCGATCGTTCAGTTTATATGGCAGCTATATGTTATAGTAGTCCGATATCGGCCGTTCCGACAAATGAGCACCTTCTTGAAGAGAAAATGACGTTTGCAAAATTTCAAAAGGATATCTTAAAAACTGAGGGACTAGTTGGTATATATACAGACAGACGGACAGACAGACGGACATGCCTAAATCCACTCACTCAACATACTGATCATTTATATATATACTTTATAGGGTCTCCGACGCTTGCTTCCTTCTGGGTGTTACAAACATCGTGACAAACTTAATATACTCTGTTCAGGGTATAAAAAAACTTTTGTAGCGTTCTTATTGAAAACCCGTTATAAAGTGCGATGTTTTTCATAAGAAAGCTTTTTCTAAGGGCCATGTCATACCCCAACGTATTTCTTACCCGATTTTTATCATAAAGTCCATCATCACTATGGAATCGACCACATATAGTATATCTGGTCATACATTTATATTACATTGAAAAGCACAATTCAACCCACCGTGCATTCGTAGCCATAGTTTTTTCTTTTGCAATCAGATGTTAGTGAAAATATGTACATCTACATATATATTTATGTATATATTTATGTGTGTATGCCTGCGTGTTCTCCCTGATCAGCTCGTTGTGTGAAATTCCGCACGATGTGGCCGAGTTGCTGCGAGTGGAGCAATGTCATAGCAAAAAGTTCTTCGCCATTCAGTCATTCATGCAGTCAACAAGATGGTCACACACACATATGCACAAGTAAATTTCGCATTTATCTACACATAATTGAATGGTGTGCAAGATTTTGTATGCAAACATAACTACATATATAGTATGTATGAAAGTATGTATGTAAGTATGTATGTAGGCGTACAGGTACGGCATTTATTCTCTTGTCTGGCTGTCAGTCTGTTGGCGTATGTCTTGTTTATTTGATTACTTGTTTGATTCGTGAACGTCACAGCATTAATGTGGTACACACATCCATATTATATGCCTGTATGTGTGTTGGCATGTATGTATATTAGGTTGGTACTTAAATGTGATGGGTATATTTTAAGGTTATTTTTTTCAAATTTCGACTTCTACTTTGGTCGTCGCTCACAGAGGTCCAATTTCAGGTTTCTTTAAATAAACTGAAATTCTTAGTTTTTGGACACAACTTAGCCTTAGTATTCGAACTCACATATATGGGACAAAGTTGATTAAAAAAAAATTTACTGAACCAATCGTTATAACTTTTTAAAAAAATTTTTCAAATTAGGCTCCTTCTGTGTTGATGCAACCCCAAAAACGCGTTTTCCCAAAAATTTGGGAAGGTCACTAAAGGGCTTTCTCCGGAATAGCCTTGAGAGCCGAGGTGCATGCCGCCTGGATCCCCTTTTTTGTCTAAAAAATGCTTGCCTTTCATCGGCGGAAACATTGGGATGCCGGCTTTGGTTAGGTATTCACGAAAAAGGCGGTGTGAGCCGGGGCGTTGTCGTGGTGCAACTTCCAATTGGCTGCGATGTCTTGTCGGACTCGATTGACCTTTCTTTTGAGTCTCTTGAGGACTTCCATGTAAAAATTTAACATCTGAGCAATTAAATGGGTACTTAGTCGACGGCCTAAGTTCCAAACTTTGCGCACACGAGTCACATTGTCGTTGTTTGTCGAAGTCGCAGGTCTACCAGCACGGTCTTCATCGGGCGACCTCCTTCCGGCCACCCAAAAAGGCCTGGTGCCACCAAAACACACTACTTCTTGCTACAGCAGCATCTGCGTAAGCCTGCTTGATCGTATCAAACGTCTCTGATTTATTGAGTTTCGGACAGAATTTAATCGCGTACCTCTGCTCTAACGAACCCCTGCATTTTCGGTTTGCACCACTCACAGAAGCATGTCGTGCAAAAATGTTTGTCCGGATTCTTCAGGTGCTCGGAGACAACTGATCAGCCGCTTGTCGTTAGCTGGGAACGTCCTCTAAAGAACCCCGTCTGTACCGCACACTTCAAAGTGCAATCGCGGTAATCAGTCCTATTACTTTCCGGACAAACCCATTATTGCATCTTATATGGCTTCGCGGTTGAGAAAAAGAGTCACAATGAGACTCATTTATTTCCATCTTTCGATACTGTCTTGATTTCACTCCCACTTTTTTCGGCCATAGATATTTTTATGTTCCGCTCGATAGCGTTCCACGTGATTATGTCTGGTTCTCATCGGAGAACATACTTGAGCCAGCGCCATTTTCTCTTGATAACTTCGACTACAGTCTGAAGTATCAGGGATATACATTTTTCACGAGAGCAAAGCTTTTCGATTGCAGTTCAAAGTAAAGAGATTCATAAAGGTAAAATGACTTTTTTATACCAAAAATCGGGTCCAATCACCCTCTAAAAACTGTAAAAATAATTGTTGGTCCCGACTGGAGGTAATTGGGGGTGTGTCTCTTTGTACAAAATAAAATAACTTTTTGACCATTTTTGTTTTTTTTTTCTTTTTTTCCCAAACCCAAAAAATTTTTCCTTTTCCCGTCGGAAATTTCAAATCAAATTTTATATGTGATTCTTTATCCACGAATTACCCAATTGACGATTTGAGATTCAAAAACCCCAAAAAATTTTGGTTTTTTAAAGGGCCACCTTAGTTCAATTTTTTTACAGAAAAAACAATATTTTGACGTTTGACGAGCATCCAATGTACCAATCTATGTATGTATTTGAATGTATATGTGTATTTTTTTTTCGGTATACGATTTCTTGATATCGCATGTCGACATTTGAATATCCTCTTCAATTTATGTGCTTTCTATAAAATTCTTGAGATATTCGAAGGATACCAAAGCAAATGGCTTTGAGTGGTGAAGGTAAAGCAAAAGTGAAAATAAAAATAAAACAACAAAAAAAACGAAACTAAAGATATGCATAGTTGTGCGAAATCAAAAAGCAGGCAAAACACGAGAGGAGCTGTGGCAACAGCGGTAAACGTGAAAAAGGAAAGGCGGCCAAAGATAACAAGTCGTAAAAATAAAACAACGAATGGCATGCCTACCTACTGACTACATTCCGTTGTGTATTGTCTTATTGAAATTCGGGGGAAAATTTTATAATACATACATACATACACATATACCAACTATATATAGATATATATGTAGATTAAAACAAAAACAACATAAAGCTAAACAAAACAAAAGAAAATACCCAAAACACTGAAATCTACGAAAAAACTATGTTTTAACTTTATTTTTATGTTTATATAAAAACATATATACATATAATGTGAGTAAGCCACAGCCGCATACAGGGTGGTTAAAATCAAATTGAAAATATCATTAAATTCCGGCAAGTCGTTTTGCTGCTGACTTCGGCGCGGAGAGGGCGGACGTTTAACGACGCGTTCCCTGGGACATGCGTACTGAAACGGTAAATTTACGGCATAACGAAGCGACAGCAACAAAATGTGATGAGCGCCGCCAACACAGCCAGCCACACACACAGCTAGTCAGCGAAGCAGCAGACACAGCTCGCTGGCATAGGTAGCCAGGGGGGCGAACAAGTTAGCAGCCAGTTAAGCCAAAAGCGGACAGGTTCAGGCGTCGTGGAGCTGCTCCAACGTTGTCAGTGATAGCAGAGCAGCGCGAATGTCGAAGAGTTTTGTGCTTTTGTGGTGCGGATAGCGACGCGTTTCATGTGTATACGTGCCTTTTGCGCTTTTTTTTCCATTCGGCATACTGTACGTTGGTCAGCCGTTGCGTATGAGTAATTAATAAAAATTCAAACTTTTCAAATAAGCGCCTCGTACATTTTTTCAAAGTGTTTCCAACTCGCATTTTTTTTATATTTCGCGTGCAAACATTCGCTTGAATAAGTTGTGTATCTCTGCGGGTGAGTGTGTGTGTGTGTTTGCATGGTGTTTTTACGGTTTTCGCTGAAATTCTGCAAAACGTTTTGTGTATCGGCGCGCGGGAAATAAACAAGTGAAATGTTCAGCGTCTGAGTGTGTGATACAAAGAAGTGTGCCAACTGCAGCCAACTGTTTGTAATTTTCGTTTAATAGTGTTGTTTTTGTTGTTGTTTTTTTTGGGAATTTTGCTCCATAATGCAGCATGGAGCGGAAAACAAAATGCTTAAGCGATTTGCTGAGTGTGTGCAATGGTTGTTGAAATGAAAAATAAACAAAATTAAAAAAAATTTATTAAATATAACAACAAAAAGTTAATTAAAACAAATAAAGCAAAAGCATTAAATAAATCAAAAGATAGGAAAAAAATATTTTGAAAAAGGCTTGCATTGAAAAAATTTAAAAATTTAAACTTTAAAAATAAAAAAAAACGTGGAAAATTAAACAAAAAATAGATGATAAAGGTTTGATTAAAAAAAATAAATATATAAAAAATTAAAAAATATAACAAAAAAAATTTTTAAATTTTCCCAAAAAAAAATTAAAAATTTTAATCAAACAAAAAATTAGATGATAAAATTTTTAAAAAAAAAAAATTTTAAATTAAAAAAAATTAAACAAATTTAAACATTTATATAACACCAACAAAAATTAATTCAAACAAACTTAAAGATACAAAAAAAAATAAATAAAAATAAAATAAAAAATGAGATGGTGAATTGAAAAAAATAATAAAAATAAAAATTAAAATATAACAACAAAAAATTATTAAAACAAATAAAGCGGAAAAAAAAAAACAGCTGTTAAGAGCTTGAATTCCAAAAAAAAAAAATAATAATAATAGTAATGAAATTAAAAAAAAAAAAAAAAAAAAAAAATTAAATATAACAAAAATCATTAAAAGGTTGGGAAAAAATACACAACAAAATAAATGATAAATTAAAAAAAAATAATAAAAAAAAAATTTAAAAAATAAAACAAAAAATTTTTTAAAACAAAAAAGCGGAAATAAAAAATAGCTTTTAAAGGGGCTTAAATTTTCAAAAAAAAAAAAAATAATAATAGTAATAAAATTAAAAAATAAAAAAAAAAAAATAAATATAAAAAAATAAAAATTTTTAAAAAAAAAAATAAATTGAAAAAAAAAAAAATAAATTAAAAAAAAAATATTCAACAAAAAATTTTAAAACAAACAAACCAGAAATAAAAAAAGGTTTTTAAAGGGGCTTGAATTCCAAAAAAAAAAAAAATAATAATAATAGAAATAAAATTTAAAAAAATTTAAGAAAAAAAAAAATTTAAAAAAATATAAAAAAACAAAAAGGTTTTGGAAAAAATTTAAAAAAAAAATAAAAAAAATTAAAAAAAATTAAAAAAAAATTTCAACAAAAATTTTTAAAACAAACAAAGCAGAAATAAAAAACAGCTGTTAAGGGCTTGGCTAAAAAAATAATAATAATTTAAAAAATTAGAAAATATGCAAAAATCATTAAATAACTCAAAGAATAGAAAAAATAGTTGGCAAAAAAAAAATTAAAAAAAATTTAAAAAAATTAAAAACAAAAAAAAACAAAATAGCTTTTTTATCAGTTTGAATTAAAAAAAAAAAAAATTTTAAAAAAATTTTAAAAAACGTAACAAAAAGTTTTAAAAAATAACAACAAAAAATAAGTACATCAAGCAAAGAATAAAAAAACTTAAATGATAAAGGCTTGAATGAAAAAAAAAATTAAAATTTAAATAAAAAAAAATATAAAAAAATTTTAACTACAACGCCAACAAAAATTAATTATAAAAAAAAAGGAAGTTTCCAAAAAAAAATAAACAAAAAATTTGTTTTCAAAAAACTGAATGCCCAGTATCTAAAAATAAACGCATCAATCGCGGTACAGTTGAATAATTTGATGTTGATTAATTGCTTTTGACGTTCGGTGTGCAATTTCAATGTGCAAAATGCGGACCGGAAAAAGTGTGCATAAACACACGGACTTGCTATCATGAAAATTAGATAATTTAATATAAATACATTTAAGTTATTCTGGCAATTTTTTAGACGTAACTTTTTTTTTCAAAATACTTGTTTGACATATTGACACTTTTTAATTTATTTTACCTCCCTACTTTCACTTTTTCTTTGAAGTGTGCAAAAAGTTTGCAATGCTTCATATGAAATCAGTAATGGTCAACATCAGGATTTACAATGAAAATGTTAAACTAAAATAAAAACATTTAAAATAAAAAAATTTATTTCACTGTTAGGTTATGTTTTCATAAATCAAATATTTTGGTGATTTCAATTAAGTGATTACAAAACCTGTATCAGCGGGAAAATGCCTTCTTTTCTAGAACTGCCATGCAAAATTTGAAGCAAAAGAAAGAGAGAGAGAGAGCTGTTTTGAATGCTTCGGTTTCCCTTTTAAAGGAAAATTTTTTTTAAAATTTTTTTTAGAACGTGAATTTTTCATAATAATCTTTTAACAATTTCCCAAAGGGCCAAAGCGAAACAGTAAAATGGCAAACCCTTTCTAAAAACACTGACAAAATTTGTTACGCAAATCCATAAAGAAACATGGCCGCCATGAGCTATCAAAATCGGTAGACGCTGAATGTGTATTATAGTGGCTCTTATAGGACTCCGCTATCGTACCCAAAAAATTTTTAAAAATGAGTCACCCCATTAATTTCCCTACCTTGCCCCCCAAGATAGAATATGAAACTTTTTACTTTTTTTGGAAAAAATAAAAAATTCTCCCCAGCTGTTCAACATCTAGCCATATCTTCAAAGGTTATTATCGATATTTCATGTCTTTTCTTAAACTCTGTTACAGTGTGCTTATTATTTTAAATTTTTGGCCTGTCTAATTTGATCGCTTGCTTGATTGCATGTTTTTGTGAAACTAAAAATCAATCAGATCACTATCTGAAGCACTATTGAGTCATAGCATTAGATCAGAGAACACATCTATATGCTACTGGTATTTAAAAAATATTTTTTTTTCCCAATAAGCCGTTGTCATGGTAGTTCACTGCTCATTCTATATTCTTCCGACTTATAGACCAAGGCTTTTCTTCCCTTGCAACAGCTTTCCAAAAGAATTTTTTTAAGTCCTATGCACGAAAACTTTCACATTTAAAAAAATTTTAATTAAAATACCTCCCCTTGGGAAAAAATTTTTTTAAAAATTTTAAACCCCCAAAAATATACATTAAAAATAATAAAACGTATTTTTCCAGTCCTCGAAAACTTTTTCCCTTTTTGGGATGGCCTTCAGCCCTTTTTGCCAATTTTTTTTTTTTCTCTTCTAAAATGGGTTCCACGGGGACCGGAAAAAAGTTTGGGAAAAAGAAAAAATCACTGAAACCAAACCCGGGGGTTACGGTGGTTTAGCGATTTGGGGGATTTATTAGTTTTTGGCTTTTTTAAATTTCAAAAAAAAATTTTTTTTCCATTTTTTTTTTTGGTTTTTTTTTAATTTTCCAAAAAAAAAAAACAAAGAAAAATTTTTAAAAAATTGTAGACGGGTTAAAAAAACCCCCTTTATTGACCAAATTTTGGGTGAAAAAAAAAAAAAGAAAAAAAAGGGGCAATCCAAAACCTTTTTTTTTTTTTTGGGGGATTGGGGTGAAAAAAATTTTTTGGTTTTTTTTTTTTCCTTTTTTTTTTCCAAAAATTTTGACTTGTTTGGAAGTAAAATTTAAAAAAAACCCAAAATTTCCCCAAAACGGGTTGAACTGGTTCCTTAACCGGGGGGAATTTTGGAAAAAACCGGGGTCCATCAGGCAATGGGCCAAAGAAGACCCCTTTTAAAAAAAAATTTTTTTTTAAAAATTTTAGGGTTTTCGGGGAAAAAAAGAAAAAAAGAACAAAAACAGGTTTACCCCAAAATTTTTTACCAAAAAAAGAATTTAAAAAGGTTTTTTTAAGATTTTAAAAACCCCTTCGGCCAAAAAACTCCCCTTTTTAAAACCTTGTTTTGGAAAAAATTTTCTTAAAAAAACAAAAAAACCCCATTTTCCTTTACTTTTTTTAAACTTTAAAATTTGTTGGGTTTTAAAAGAAAAATTTTAAGGAATTGAAAAAGAGAAAAGATTTTTCGGAAAATTTTAAAAATTCTTCCTTTGGGTTTCTATTCCAAAAACCCTTTTAAAAATTTTTTTAAAAACTTCAATTTGATTTCATTTTCCCCGACTTTGAACCCCCAAAATTTTACCATTTTTATTTTTTTTTTTTTTATTTTTTTTTTTTTAAGGGTTAAAAAAAAACCAAATTAAAAAACCCTAAAAATACGAGGTTTAAAGCCTGGGGCTCTGCCCCAAAAGTAAATTTTTTCAAAAAAAGTTTTTTATTTTGCCAAACAGGAAAAAATTTTAAAACAAAACAAAGAAATTTTCTTTTTTAATTTGGAAAAGTTTGCCTTTTTTCTCCCCAAAAAGGGAAAAAAAATGTGAGAATTAGGGGGGAAAACAAATGGGTTTTAAATTTGCCCGTTTTTTGTTGAGTTAATCCTTCTTAAAGGACCATTTTTTTAAAGGAATGGAAAAAGCCAAACGGTTTTTTCCCCATTTTGGAAAAATTTTTTTAAAAAAAACCCGTTTTTAATCAAATTAGGAAAATTTTAAAAATTTTTCCCGGAAACAACGTTCGTCTCCCGGGCCTTTAAAAAAATAAAAAAAAAGATTTTTGGGGCGTGATTTGAACTCTCGTTTAGGCCAAAGGCTTTTCAAAACCCAATACAATTTTTCAGATAACAAAGGCCCAAAAAATTTTTTAAATTTTTTGCAAAAGAAAAATTAAAGGGGAAATTTTATTTTGGTTTTTTAATGGGAAGGGCTATACATATATTAAAAACTATATACCATCATTTCTGACCTTCTTAATTATTTGATGATCTCATTTTAAGTGGTGCAAACTCAGAGCACAAGATGACTATGCCAAAGGCAATCCATTTCATTATTTATTATAACCACCTCTGCTAACCCTAAGAAAATTGCAGGCAAATACGAGAATAATATAGCTAAAAGAAAGAAAAAGATAGCAAAAAAATGCATATCGCAAAATTACAAGAATTGTCCAAACAACGCAATAAGCAAAAATTACAATCAAAACCTTTCTATGTATAGCTATGTCATCAGAGGATTGTCGACGACAGCAACTCAAGCAAACTATGGATGATGAATTTTAAATGCAAATTGCGATTATAATAGAAAGTGCTTACGCGTGCTTGTTTAACTATACACAGTGATGGGCAAATTTTTAGAACCCGGGGGGTTTTTTTTAGTAATTTTCTTGGCCCAAAGAGTAAAATTGAAAAAATAAAATCTGGTTCTGCTTTTTCTTCTTCTTTACTCTAGTATTTTTTTTTCATTTCCTATTTGGGCCCGTCCTGGTTTCCCCCGATCTCTCCAACGGAGTAAAGGTCTTCTTTTCTTCCCCTGCTTCCACCGGCGGGTGCTGAATCGAAAACCTACAAAACTGGTGTGTTCTCTTTCATCCAGACAAGATGACCTAACTAGCGCAGCTGCTGTATCTTGATATGCTGAACTATGTCAATGTCGCTGTATGACTCGTACAGCCCATCGTTCCATCGACTGCGGTATTCACCGTTGCCAAAATTTTTCTCTCGAAAACTCCTAATGACTGTTGTCATTTTCTGCCCCTTTTCACCAAAAAGCAGGTCGGGAAGTGAGGGACTTGTATAATTTTTTTGGCCTAGAATAAAGTCCTTATAAGGAAATAAATTTTTCCTTTTACGAGATATCTATAATTTGGCAAGTGTTGTTGACTAAGGTAATAATGCTGCTTTCGAAAAAATTGTTCAGATCGGACCACTATAGCATATTGCTACCCTACTATTTTTGCAGTAAAAAAAATAACCTATCAAGGGTTTTATAGCTTCGGTGCAGCCAAATCTAACGTTTTTTTTTTAGTTCTACATACACTATTACATCAAAATTTTGGTTTTAAAAAAATTTTTAAAAAAATTTTTTTGTTTTTAAAATTTTAAAATAACTTTAAAAAATTTTAAAATTTGGTAAAATTTTTTCTGCCCAAATCTTTGGGGGAAAAAAACGGGTAATAAAAAAAATTGGGGAAACAAACCCCCAAGCTTTTGGGTGCGGATGGGTTTACCCAGTTCTCTATTTTTTAAAAATTTTTTTTGGCCTAAATTAAAAATTTTTAAAAATAGGTTAATTTTAAAACCCAACCAAAAAAATTTTTTTTTTTTTCGTTGGATTTGGCTCGTCTTGGGAAAACCCACACGGTCGATTGCTGTTTTGTTTCGGGCTCATACGCATAGATTCCCTGATTCGTCACCTGTGACGATCCTTTTAAACGTCCCTTTTTAAGCACCCCGATCGTATTTTTTCAGCATTTCTTTACACCAATCCACACGAGCCTTTTTTTGAGCGATTGTCAAATTGTGCGGGATCCAACGGAACAAACCTTTTTTACGGCCAGGTTTCATGCAATATCGAATGATGCTGGTGGGAGAAATGCATAGGCATGCCTCTATCTGAAGGTATGTTACATGACGGTCTTGCTTACCAGATCACGTACCGCATCAATGTTTCCTGGCACAACGGCTGTTTTTGCACGACCTTCACGGAATTCGTCTTTGAGCGAGCGTCGGCCACGATTGAATTCGTTGTAACCCGTTTTTCCCAGTGCTATAGGATGGTGCTTCATAGCCATACAAAGGGTTTTAGTTCATCGAGCACTCTTGTGTGATAATCCACGTCGAAAGTTGTGAAAAATGATCCCACGAAAATGTTCACGAGTTAATTCCATTTTTTGGCCGAGATGAATTTTTTAATTCCCTGTAAATAAAACAATTCACGATTAAATGACAAAACGTTCTGAGTGATGTTATGCTAAAAAATGTCAAACTTTCCAATGGAAATGTCAGATTGCACCTGGCAACACTTAGTGTTGCCTAGTCCAGAAATATATATAGCAAATTTGTATATTATATAAAATTTAGCTTAACGAGCTTTCAATCACAAAATTCTTCTCAGCAATCGCATGACTATTCAGCAAATGTTGCAAAACGCGCTGACAATAATTTGTTGCTTCAGTGTACTCGTAACCGATTCGTTGAAGGGATATAAATTCATATTTATATACATGCCAGTGTACATATGTACATACAACAGCATGTCATTCATATTTGTTAGCGAAAAGCAAGCAGGCCAACCATCTCTGCTAATGCGTTATTATCCTGTCCCGCGGCTTTTCCTATGCCATAACAAAATGAAGCACTTTAGCAGGCAACGAAAAAAAGCAACATAAACTACAAATGGTATTATATTCGAGCATAAATCCTATTGTATAGTGGGGCGTTTTACACACAATTTAACGCCACCTTAACATTATTCATGCAATCCTTTGGCAGCGAAGCTTTACAGAGGCATTTGTGTGACCCCCAGGCGGGGGTGTCAACTGCTGCACATACCGCACAAGCTGCCGGCGCGCCAAAAAATCTCGGCGTATCCTTAAATGGCCACAGTCGCTTAAGCTGCTTGCCACCGCGCCCACGACTAGCTAGTGTTATGCGCATTGTGTGCGCGCTTGTTATGCATTGGATGGTTGCTAAGCGTTGCGTTGCGAAACAAAAAGTGTTAAATCTTGTACTGACACAGATTTTAAACGTTTTTTGGCCTAATATGTGCGCGTGCATGTGCTTGAGTGTTTTCTTTTTTGTTTTGATACACGAATGAATTTATTTTGTTGTTGATATTGTCAACGGGTATTGTGCAGAGCGCACAATGGCATTGCCAGCATGCGTTAGTTTTATGTTATTTGTTTGCATTTCTTTGGCATATTCACTGGTTTGACAGCATTCGTCAACTGAGTTTGCTTTCATTACATGTGTCTAAAGTTATATGGTCCTTACATTGCGCTTTTTTTGTTTTTGTTGAGCATTCTTCTCGCGTAAGTGTCTTTTTATGACAGTTTCATATAAATGTTTAGAACAAATACTTGCATATTTAGCGGAAAACAATGCATTACTTGCGCACATTGTTCTTCATAAGTTTTCTTGATGAAAGCGATGGAAATGTGTCAAAATTGAAAAGTAAAAAAAAGTTGTAACAAAAACAAAGTAATTGCTATTTTCATTATTATATTAAAATGCGTTAATGCGCACACGCGGGCACCTTTAATGCTTTCGCCGGCTGTAATTACTTCCGCGCGTTAGCTTAATAACGTCTAAACGGTGTTTGCGTTGATACGTAATAGCTTTACACGGATATCCGAAATGTTCGCTGTTTTCTTTTGCTCGTTAGCAGCAGCTGTCATTGAGGATAAATTTACATGTACTCCATAATTATAAAAAAAAACAAGAAAAATGTGAATTTCGTTGGAACCGAAGCAAATGAAAAATTTTCCATACAAAAACTTTAGTTTTATTCGTCAATTTGTATGGCAGCTGTAAGCTATAGTGGTTCGATTTAAACAATTTCTTCGGAGATTGTAGCGTTGCTTTGGAAAATAATATGTGCCAATTTTCGTGAAGATATCTTGTCGAATAATACAATTTTCTATACAACAACTAAATTTTGAGCGTTCATTTTGTATGACAGCTATATGCTATAGTGGTTCGATATCAGTGGTTTCGACAAATGAGAAGCTCCTTAAAGCGATAAAAATGTGTGCAGAATTTCAGAGCGATATCTCAAAAATTGAGGCACTAGCGCACGTATAGACAGACGGACATGGCTAAATTGTCTTAGTCGTCAGGCGTTAACTCGTTTTGCTTCGTTTTGTATTTATTTTAAAGAGTCTTCGACGTTTTCCTCTAGGTTTATACACTATTTGATATTAACGTAAATTTATGTAGCTGCTTCTCGTTTACTTGCAACCTAATTAAGTGACTGTGCAAAATTTGAAATTGCTCAAACGTACATAATAAAATGGCTGATTTCATGGAGGCAAAATTAAATGCAGAGCGCTTTTAAAATGGCTGCTTCAATGCAATATGCTATTTACACGAACAAAACTGACAGTGAGCAACTAGACAAAAGTACCTACATTTTAACGCTCAAAAGAAAATTCAGCGGCGCGCCTAACATACTAGCAAATAATTTTAGTGACTTAAATTTGAAAAAGAAAAAATTGAAATAAACAATTTAAAAACAAAACATGATTGACTGGGTGTCAATCGTTCGGCACTCGCGTCGACGCTTCTCCAACTATGTCGGTGCGCGTTCGCCAGTGCGTATACGTCGACGGCGCAGACAGTTAGTTGCGCCACCGTTAGCAGCAGCGCCGACAGCAGCAACAGCGCCCACGAAACACGGCAGCAGCAGTGCAACGACGCCGGTGGGCGCAGCAAAAACGCCCACTGGTAGCGCTGAAGCGCACAGCGGCAAAAAGAGTAGCAGCAATAGTGGCAGTGGCGGCGGCGGCGGTGGAACTCAGTACGCCTGCTGTTGTGCGAATGTAAGTGTTGGCAGCGTCTCATGCACCAATGGCAGCGCAAGTGCGCGCTCCAAAAATACAGCACAACTGTGTATATTTCCCATTTGCTAATATGCTCATTTAAAATAATTTGTTGCCTCACAAATTGTTTTCTTCACATTAATTTTAATGCTATTATTGCACACGGTTACTTTGTGTGCTAAGTACTCGTACTTATCACGTGAAATGATGTCAAAAAGTAAGAACTTATGAAGTTTTTTTTCTTTTTATTTCTATTTTGCAGAATCAGCGCATGAAAGTCGATGGCGACGCCGACATTCCCAAAGAGAGTGCGGGAGTTAGCGCTAGCGGTACTGGCGCAAGTGAGGGCGGCAGCAGCAGCGCCGCAAAGGCGGCGGCCCGTTCGCCCGAATCGGCGCCCTATCATAACCGGCAGCAACAGCAGCAGCAGCCCAATACCAATGTGGAGACTGTGAGCAGCGAAGCTGTAAGTGCCAATGCCTACAATAATAACAAACACAATAGCCAATGCAATAGCAATAATAACAATAACATTGTTTCGAATTCAGACGTTTGCATAACGCCAATTTACCACTTTAATTGCCTGCAAATGGGCAATTAATTCATGTCTTGCCAAAGTTATATGCGCATCTGCGCGCTTCTAAGCCAGCGGAGTATAGCTACTTGTATTTTAATAATAATTGTCATTACTTATTATGTCGGTTGTATTTTTCGTGACAACTTTCCTTGCTGAAAATTGCTTTATAGTCCTAATGGTCAGTCTAAACGTTTTAGACTTGAATTATTAATCGGAGTTCCAATTGAGTTAAATGGCACAGCTAGTGTGACATCTTAAAACAAGGCCACTTTTGAGAGTTAAAAAAATACTGTCTCAATTTTTTTAAATTTTTAAGGTTATATTTTAAATTTTTTAAGAAAAATATTAAATATTTTTTGTGTCGATCTCCAACCGCGTTAAGGGGTTACATGGGTTTTCTAAAAATTTTACTTTTTAAAAATTTTATAAGAATGTTTTTATCAAGACAATTAAAATAATTTATTTGAGGAATTCTTAAATTTGTAAAGAAATATTGAAAACTAAATGGGCAATTGTTCGACGTGCCCAAAAATTTGCGACGCCATTTCTGGTAATCCCTTCTGTAAAAAGATGCAGCCCGCAATTGACAGGATAACTTTTCCTTACAGAATTACTCTAAAGTGGAAAAAAAAGTTTGTTTTAGTTAAAACTTAATTTTAGAACTCCGGAAGAAGGAAAAACAATTTTAAATTCGATTTTTGGCAAACATTTTTACAAAAACAATTTAAATTTCAGCGAAAATTTCGCAACATATTTTTTTCAAATAGTTGTAATCGTAAAAGAAATATTCCGTTCAAGTTTTTAAGAATTGTATCTCAAAGACCTGTGTAAAATTTCATGAAGATCGGTTGAGTAGTTCTCGAGAAATCTTGTCAACCGACTTCAAAAACACAGTTTCGAGAAAAACGCGTTTAAAGACGGCGCACTTAGCCAGCTAAACTCGAGTGCATAAGTTCTCAAGGCTTATTATTACTATTAGGCCGAAACTATTATCGAATCAACTTAAAAATTTAGGACAATATTCTAGAGGTGTTGTAGAATTTAATAAGACAATGAAAAATTCAATTTTTTGAAACCCGTAAACCCATGTAACCCTTAAAAATAAACTGATAAAGCTGATTGAACTCAGCGGCTACACTTTATAAGCTTGTAACTCAAAATATAACTTAAATAATTTTTTAAATAATTTTTATTATGATATTTTTATAGACAGCGAAATTAAAAAAAAAATGTATCCTTTTTTTAATTTATCACTTTTAATCTTTCACTCTTCAAACTAAACTTTGAGAATATTAATATTTAGAATTAGGAAAATTATTTCTCGTCGTGCCTCGCTTTATAAATTAATATGTAATTATTCACTAATTAATTCTTATACCTGAAACTTATTTGTCCTGCTTAGTCAGTAAAATAAGTAAGGAAATAAGGTGCGGCAGTGTCCCCTTCCATAATTTCGCCGCACCTTTTTGGCGATTTTCCGTTTCCGCTCGCTTGAATACGTTAATGTTTCTTGTGTCACAACAACTTAACAATAAATTACCAATGCTTGTTTTCTTTCGATTCTCATGCCATTAACGTTTTTCTTATATTACGAAATTCTAGTGTAAAGAAATAATTTTTTTCTTTTTGTACATTTTTCTTTGATTGCGCTAATTATTGCTCGCGCTGAGTTCCCTAATATGCCCATAAAAACTGGTTATTACTTTTGTTGTAATTCTGCATTTTGTCGCTTGTGTTTATTTATTATTAATTACGTTTAATTAACTCATATATTTAATTAATTAATAAATATGTTTATTTAGCTTGTATGTTTTTTTATATCATTTTTGTAATTGCTTAACAATTTATTTGCCAATTCGTAATAAATAATAAAGCTGGTTAAGTTTTTTGTATGGCATGTTGCATTTTATTTTATTTCGCTGAACAAAAAGGTTTGTATTTAAATTTTGGTTTAATTTGTATACTTTAAATGTATATTAATATTTTTAATCATTTTAATAATATTAGTATTTTTAATTATTTATCATTTTCTTATTATTCTTAATTTAAAATTATTTTCACTTATTATTAATGCAATGTTTTTAAATTTATTTAACAAAAAACTGTTTATTTAAATATGATTTTTTATAATAATGTATAAATACTTTAAATCAAACTAATTTACAAATTTAAATTGAAATCATAATTTTTTAAATTATATTTGTTAAAACTTTAAGTACTCTTGCACTTAAATTAATTTTAAATATTGTATGAAAAACCTTTTCCAATTATCAAAACTCAAATGGGTTCCCATTTACCACATATCGTTATTCAACAAATTCACCACTGCTAGCTACGCTATTCTTACGCGCTGTGGCAACTCTGTACGCCGCAACAAGTTCATTGAAAATGTTGCCAATCATTTTTACGCGCTCTCTTCATTTCTTTTTTGCTTTTGTTTTCGCCTCTTCTCCAATTCGGGTGTTGCTTGCGTAGCGGCATTTCGTTACGCATATAAATCATTGTTTTCGTGTTAAGAACTGTAAAAAATTATACCTAACTAATAAAGAAACAGTGTTTTAGCGAACTGGTTTCATTTGATATTGGAAAAGTGAAGTTTAAGCAACTAATAAAACATTTCATAGCAATTGAAAGTTACTCAAGTGATTGACAATGAAAGAGCCAACGAACAGAAAGTTAGATTTGTGAGTGTCAAATAGTTGTGGAGCATTGCCAGCTGTGTGAAAGAATTGGAAAATAAGTTTTGCTTCGAGTATCGAATTGATGCGGCCGTAAACATGTTGCGCTGGCAGTGAACGTTTTGTATTATTTTGTTAAAAAAAAGTTTAAACTCAAAACGCGCGTATATTGCAAACATATTAAGTAAAAAAAGTAAATATACTATTTGTGTTTCCAATTGACACAGCAATAACACAGATTTTGCAATTGCTAGCGTTTTTCTTTTTGTTAGAGTTGTAATGTCGAGCGGTCATAGACAGAGCAATGGCTGAAGGTGGTGTCAGTGGGCTCGTTGCCGCGTTACATGTTTATTGTCGTCAGCAAAGTGCTGCGGTCTTTACATTCGCGGACAGTTTGTTAGTTTAGTCAAGCGCTTGTAGCTCCAGAGTGCTGCAGTTGTCGCGAGATTGCGTGCGCGAACGAAAAAAACGCAAAAAAAAAATTGAAAATGCTAAAAATAAACTACATGTTCTAAAAAGTAAATAGTTGTATGCAACATGAAAAAATTACAGCCGTTGTAGCGTAACAACAGCAAAAAGTAGAATCGGTGCGGTGACAGAGGTAGTGTTGAAGCACGCGAAATAATCGCCAAGAGGAAAAAGTGACAGAAAGTAAATGAGAGAATAGAAAAGCAGAGAGCTTGCAATTGTTTAAAAACGTCGCGGCAGCGAGAGAGAGAGAGCAGAAAGTGGACAACAAACATTAACGGCGTGTGAAAATAGAAGAAGAAAAAAGGAAGCAAGCAACTTTAGCTCGTCGCGCAGTGTTTTTATATCATAGAAATGTTTATTTTTTATTTTTCGTGCGCGTAAAAATTCTGAATTGAATTTGAAATAAAGTCGAACGAACGCAATACAGCAGCGAGTGACATCCATAGCATTTGGCTGCCAGTGATTTCGTGACGGGATAAGCGTGAAAAAACGCTAGAAAATAGTGAAAAAGTGCCTTTTTATATAGGATACGTTCTTGAGGATTAGTGTTTGTGTGGCGCAACGAGATGACAACGCGTAAGAAGAAGCGTCAAGATGGCAGTGGTAGTGGTGGTGGCTTCATCAAAAAAGTATCCTCGCTTTTTAATTTGGATTCGGTAAATGAAATGTTATTTACATAAATGCGCTAAACCTAATTTGAATATTTTTGACATTAGTAATATAATTTGCAATTGGCAAGAAGACGTGTCAGCAAGTTGGAAAATTTTTCAAAATTATGTCGGCGTTAGTGGGTGATGTGACTGGATGTTATGAACACATTCAATGTATGATTCCATAGTTTATTTTTAAATTTACTTGTCGACGATTGCTAGCACCAAAGTGCTCAACAGTGGCAATTTATTTTCTGTGTACAAGAGCAAATTTGCGTTTGCATTAAACAAAGTGGTTGATATGTTGTAGCTGGCCAAAAAACTCTGTCAAGCCGTTTTCGATAGCTCGGCAACGCCCCTGTGACGTTCTTCACTCTTTTACGACAAATAACCATATCCAAGTGGAAAATGTAAAGCAACTAGCAAAGTAGTACGTAATAGTATTGTCTACATTTGGCTGCTTGTTTAATATTTTCATTTGGTCAATTGGGCGCAGAGCACATTCATGCATAGTTTTGTGTGGTGTCGCAATCGACACAAATTCACTTGGAAGCTCATATTTGCTTATATCCACCTTCGCCGGATCGTACAAGCAGCATCATTCATGTACAAAGATATGTATGTACCACTAAGCCCAGTATGGCCTACTTCGTCTGTTTCTGTTTTCGTCGCCGTCTATGACAGCAACACAAGCACTAGTATTCGCGTTGATCATGGTAGCTATCTTCCGCGTGGTTGAACTTCCACCAACAACTTGCAGCGTTTTTTGTTTTTTTTATTGTGGTAATTTTTGCCGCCTCATACACAATTTTCTTATTCTCGATGAATTTGCCTAACTTGCAAGTTATTTTCGCGCACTTGACGTTATAGCTTGGTGCCAGCTGTAGCCATAGCCGATTTTGTGCGTCATGCTGCTCCACATGTGTACGCTGCCCCCGGTGAAACTGTTGACTTCTCCTCATTGCTTCTATCTGTGCTTCTTAGGAAT
This sequence comes from Bactrocera correcta, assembly GCA_027475135.1. NCBI lineage: Eukaryota > Metazoa > Arthropoda > Insecta > Diptera > Tephritidae > Bactrocera > Bactrocera correcta. The sequence continues at coordinate 63,592,607 of CM050325.1, read as the reverse complement.
TCCTACATACCTTCTCTACGTGTTGTTTCTTGGTGCATTTTTAGATTTTTTTGGTTGCGATCTTCTTGTTACAACTTTTATTCTCACTCAAATGCTGTAGCTGCTACGGCCGCAGAAACGTGTTGAACCTGATTCACATCTGATAATATTCGCTGAAAATAGAAAACTTTTATGGCAATTGCCTACTCTCTCTCACACACACATTCTCTCCACGTTCACACCTTTCTTTTGCCCTTGGATGGGTGAATTTTAACTAGTTAGTAGTGTGATTTGCACAGGAAGCTGCCGGCAGGCTTTGCATATCCTGTTTTGCAAGTTATCACTTGGAATCTGCTCAGTCTGCTTGTAATTTTTCAACCATTATTCAATACGAGTTCAAAATTAGAAAATGTATACATAAGATTTCAGTTATTTTATGACTTTTAGCGTACGAATTGAGTACTTTTTCCAAATTCTTTTTTATTGTACCAACAAGTGAATGATTTTTTAATGGCAAATAGCCAAAAACTGTGCTTAAATGATAATTTTGCTATTTCCTTTGCGCTATGCCACAATTTTTAGTATAAAATAACAAAAGCTAAAAATATTTCTTCATAAATACAGTTTTTACTTGCTCACGCATTTGTATGTACATTTATATGTATGCATGTGGTCTTACACAGCTTTTTCACAGACAGGAAATGTGCGAATTGTTTCCACTAAATACCTTATATCTAAAGAAGCTATCAAGTCCAGATGTTTGCTATAGCACAGATTTGGTTTTTGTTAACGTCTCCATTCATAGTAAATGTATGTAATTTATATGTGTGCCGGCAACTGGCAACCTGTAAACATTTATGCTACCCACACCGGCAATAAATTTATTAAAATGATTATGTAAACAAAAATTATTTTTTCTTTATTTTGTTTTATATTTTCATTCTATTTCTTGTTCATGATCACTTAATTTATTCATGTTGACTTTGAAGGACATTCCTTTGTTGATTCATTATTATTTTTCTACTGTCCCGTGGTGAGTTTATTGCCTTCCTTTCAGTTGTATTTGTTGTGTGGTATACAAAACTGCTTAAATATATAACTTGATTTATAAATAAATAATATATTTGTGTTGATATCTGAAAGTTTTTCAAATATGTAAATATTTTCTGTCAATATATAAATTTACAATATTTTCTTTTTAAAAATTGAACATTATTTTGAACAGTGATTAACGTTTTACTAGCATAGGTACCATACAAAATGTTTATAATTTTGACAAAGACACGCTAATTATTTTAGGTAAACAGCATGTTAAAGTGAACTGTATTTCTAAGGCTATTGGTTCGATAGACCTACATACATACATACATACCATATTATATGTATGTAAGTCGGTTCATTATTATTTTCCCTTTCACTTGGCATATTTAAATAGCGTTTAAATTTTTTTTTATGTATTATATAAGTATTTGTGAGTTTCAATCGATTTTTTTTGCAAATATAAACATAATTAATGTATTTTTTTTTTCAAAATTTTAAAGGTAAATTCCCCTTGAACAATTATGCTCCGAGGTTCTATTACAATTATAAAATTTCAGACCCAACATTCCTCCAGCCGTGTTTATTTCCGTAGCGGCAAGTGTTTTCTCGTCTTTGAGGTATTCTGCCGGCTTAACACTATTTTACTTTTTAACTGAACACTATTTAAATGACAATCCGGTTTTTATACCAAACTGTCAACGGAGCGGAGCATATCTCCAGTAGCAATAAAAGCTGAGTTTCCTGGGATCAAGTTCAAATGCTTCTGTCATCAATAATATGTACAATTTTTATAACTCCATTCGCTGTTAAGTTTTCCATAATAATAAACTTCGACATTCATGCCAACAAATTATCTCTAATTTATGTTACTCTAACGAAAGTGTCATAGAAAAGTTAACACCTTCATATCAGCGAATGGAAGCAGCATAAGTAAATAATAACTGCCACTAAAACAGTAACTAAGAAGGCAAAAGCATTATTATATGTAATATTATATATAGCTAAATATGTGTAAATATACATACTATATATAGTACATATTTTTTTAAGCATGATAAACTCATAGCATATTATTTAGCATTGAAAGATCACATGAAGGTGTGAAAATATTACAATTACAATCTATGCCACATATGTGTGTACAAAAATATATGCACATGTATGCGTAAGTGTAATTGGTCTAACCTTTAAATTTTTGTATGTGCTACTTCATTCTCCAAATCCCATGGCATTCTTCAGATACCGCACTAAAAGCATAACAAACATAAATTTTTGTACAATATGCTCACATAATACAATATCGAACTCGCTGCCAATATTTAAGCGCTATTACCTGGTTAGTTATCAATCGCCTCTGACTTTGGTTTGGTTAAAATCACATAATGCGTGTGTGGTTATTCAACAACAGGGAAATACAAATAAAATAAAGTTATTGAATGTTGTGCTTACCAAAATGACTGTTAATACCTGTCTAACAGCGCATGTAAATGGTAACGCTAGTCTACAAATATAGTTAGAATGTACATGTGTATAAAAAATGTAAATGATTTGATTACGATAAGATATGCTTATGAGATATGTTATGTTATGAGTGATTACATCACTGTAACACATAGCACTACAGTTATGTGCACAATGTTAGGGTAACACAATTTGCAAAGGCCAATAAGAAAACAACTATTGAAAGGAACTAATTCAAATACCATATTTTAACAAACTTAAAGTTTCTTTCAGTAAAACTTTATAAATCAGCAGGATAATGATGGAAACATACAAGTTGGCTTGCAAAATAATTTTTCGATCAAAAATCAATAGAGGATGAACTTATAAATAATGATAAGCTCGACCGATCTTCCTGTGTTGCAATATATGAGAGTTTTTTTTAATAGATTGAAGCACTCCTGCTCCTTCAGAACTTTGTAAGAAGCATGCCTCGACATTTTTTCGCTGTAATTACCGCTTAAGGTGGCAACACAAAATATTAAAGTTCTACTAAAAAGGCAACCTTCCACTAGATGCAATACGCTTATGCCAACGATTTTTCCAGTGCTCGAAAAATTTTCTTTTAACTCTTCGATCGACTACAAACGGGTTCCACGGGGTGGCGATTTCAGTTTGGAGAACAAGAAAAAATCACACGGAGCCAAATCTGGGGAAAATGGTGGTTTATTGATGATATTCATTGCGTTTTCGGTTTTAAATTCGGTCACAATCGTTGCTCGATGCGATGGCGCATTATCACCGTGTAAACCCCATATATTGTTCTTCAACAGTTCTGGCCGTTTTCGACGGATGCTCTCACGCAAAGGCATCAATATGACCAAATAGAACTGACAGTATGCCCCTCCGGAACAAACTCCTTACGCATCAGAAAAAAAAATTGCCTTGATTTTTTAGCGGCTTGGAGAGTTTTTTTTTTTTGTTTCCGCTCTTTTTTCCCCTCTCTGTTCCGATAATTGTTGATTTGTTTTCATGTCAAACTCATAGACCCATGTCTCATCGACAATGATAATGCTTTCCATGGATGTGGGTTTGGAATTTGCTTGATCAAGCATGTACTTTATCGGGATGAGTCGAGCAAAAACGCGACTCATACCTAAAATATCAACCAAAATCATTAGAACGGACTAGCGAGAGAAGTGGAGCACGCTTGCCATCTCCAAAACTTGTTTAATGATTTTCAGGCTTCACTTTTTTTTAATATTTTCATTAGTTGAAGAGGTCGAAAGTCATTCAGCATGTCTTCAACGATCTCTCGACCACCTTTGAAGCCTTTGTACCACTCGCAGGCTTGTGTTTTTGATAAAACTAATCACTGTGAGCCTTTTCCAATATTCGCAACGACTCCGCACATCAAATTTGGTTATAAATACAAAATTTTAGACAAATTCTTTGTTTGATATTTTTATTCAGCAACTGCTGTAAATAAACTGGTTGCCAGATCGCGCTCATTTTTGGCATAGAAATTAAGAACAGTCTTACCAACTTAGTAGAAAAATTTTTTTTGAATTTAAGTACAATTTCCGGGTGCTTTTTTGTCACAATATACATAGATGGGGCACTGTATTTCACACATTTTAGGCGACCTTCCCTTTTTTTTCAAAAATTGCTGTTGGTAACCTTCAATTTAGCAATTTTACACTCACTCTCTTCTTGTTTTCGCAATATTTGTATTATTTTGCATCACTATTTTGTAATATGCTTTGCACGTCTCACAAAACCTTAATTATTTAGAACTAATTATATTTATGCATCACAAAAGTGACCCTATTTTTTTGTTCATAACTGTATAATTGTATAGCATACGTCAGAGTCTAACAGCAGGTCCACTATCGCCACCCCATTGTCACCTTGGCTAAAGCAAACCTCCAATTCTCTGACTTTGGCTGCAATAAAAATTCATAAAATAACATAAACTCAAAATAAATATATAAATAAATTTAATACGATTATATAATATACTCGTATGTAATGAAATTGGCAGCAATGACCGCCAATAGTGATGACTGACAGATATATGCCTGTGCATACATGTAGATATCTATATATATACATATATATATATGCATATGCACTTGTTCATGCCCACATACACATATGTATGTAAATTCACATGCTAACATTTAAAATATCGCACTTAGTCATAGCGATGCCTCAGCGCCTTCCCAGCAACAGTGACGCTCATGCTTTCCCCTACGCGTACGTGTGTGTGCTGGCCAGCTGGAGCAGCTTGTTTGCTATCAAACGGTCTATTATTGTTAAGTCGTCTCCAGCAATTTGGGTGTGGTGCCTCACTCAGTATTCTACAACTTACAAAACAAACGTGCAACTGTATATAATACATACATACATATGTACATATATATTTGCTTATTTTTAGTCGTATTTACAAGCATGTGTCGCAAAATCGATTCGAAATTATATGAAATATTTTTTTTTTTTATTTTTATTTCGCTTAATTTACTTATTTTTCTCATTTAATTTGAGCAATCGATTTGCCGCTTTCTGCCTTAATTTTAGCGAGTAGACTTATTTTATTTTTCTATGTGTTATACATATACACGACTTCTGAATTACATATTTCCAGTTGTCGCCTTTACTTGCACCGCAAATACACACACACACACTACGTTTAATAGTTTACACGCTTATTAGCCCTGTGCTCGTGGGCACCGAGTTTAGTTCGTTCGTCGGCGGCTAATTGAGTGCAGACCAGGTTAGCCATTAATTAATTGAGGCTTTTGTGGTTTCTAAATATACATACATATGTACATATTTGTACATACATTTGTGCATATTTTATATAAGTGCTCTCCACCCGCTCACACTTTGTTAATTTGGCTAGAGAATTTCGTTTGAACAAAACTATTCCCATACAATCATCCCTCGTAACGGCTTCTCAATTTCTAACTGCGGCTAACGGTGAAATTGAACCTTTCATTCATAAGTTTTTGTTCCAGTTGAATAAAAACATAGAGATTATTTCTTATTATTATTGCTTCTTCTGTGTTGTTTTTGTCGTCGTCACCTAATGGGAGGCACAGCAAATTCCTTCTTTCGAAGACGTCGGATCATAGGAAAGGGTTGTTACATACATATGTCTATTTGATTGGTCGTAGAAATGGGTTTTTTGTATGAACCCTTAAGGAGAGGTAAGGTTTGTCGAAAAAAGACCTTTTTTCATGAATTTTTTTAGAAAAAATTATTGCTGTAGGTTTATTTTACTTATTATTATATGAAAGTACAACATTTGAAGGATACTTAAATAACGTTTTATCGAAAAATAGCGAGGAATAACGGATTTATCGTCGATCTCTGCAGGCACCTCGAAAAGAAGTTTTTTTGCGGTGACCAGCCTACTGCATCACTGGATCATCTTATACCAAAAAATCAAAATGCTTTCTTTAGTTTATTAGTTTATCTTTCAATTGACGTCGAGTTTTGTCGTTAGACACATACTTGGCCCATTTCAGGTTTACCTACAAAAACTTTGGCAATCCGCTCCGAACCAAATTTTACTTCAATATTTCGTTGGAAAACCCTTATTTTTGATCACTTAAAAACATCTTTTAGGCAAACTTTCCACTAAACGTCTACATTGTTCCACACGTATATTCAACCATGCCCTTTTGATGTTCTGCCACAATTCTTCTAAATTTTTGGGTTTTTTGCCCTCAATCCTTCGCTCAACTTCACTCCACAAATTCTCAATTGAATTGAGATCAGGTGACTGAGCTGGCCCCTGCAGAATGGGAATGCATTGCTCCTCCAAGAAATTTTTCACCAAACGCGAAGTACGAGTATGTTTGGGATCATTATCATGCATGAAATGCCACCTGAGAGGTATATGGTCGTCGACAAATGGAATCATGTGTTTTGTTAACATGTTCTTCAAAACAAGTTGATCCATTTTTGACGTAATCCTAACGATAGGTCCAACACCGTGCCAAGAACGGGCCGCCCATATCATAACATTTCCTCCTCCATGTTTCACTGTTTTTTGTGTATACCTAGAATTGTGCTGCTGGTTACTGGGGCTTCAGACGTAAAGTTTACCGTCAGATCCAAATCTACAAAACATAGATTCATCACTCCAGAGAACGTTCTTTTAAAAAGAAAGTGGTTTGTTGATGTGGGCTCGTGCGAATGAAAGGCGTGCCTCCAAGCTCTTCTTAGAAACAGTTTCTTCTGCGAAATGCATCCACGCAGTCCACCTTCATTCAAACGACGTCTGATCGTTTTAGATGAAACCTCTATTCCGTGTACTGCATAAACTTCGGTTTTAATTTGTTTAAAGCTTTTGAATGGGCCGTTTTTTGAAATCCAACGAATTAGATTGTCTTCTTTGGAGGTGGTTTTGCGAGGCCTAGGAGCTTCCACCGCGGATTTAACTTTCTCAAATTCGTCAAAATGTTTAATTGCGTTATAAATGAGCTTCCGATTCAAAGTTTTGTACACTCAGCGCAGGTAGCTGGAAGGCGCGCAAACCTAAGTTAGAGGTACCGTTATTCAACGTGCTGTAACTTCGTTAGTTTTTGTCCGAATGACCTAAAACTTTAACACAATATTCTTGAGATGTTGATGGTTCAGAAAAAAAGTAAAAAAAAATATTGGAAAAAAAAGTTGTCAAACCTTAACCCTTAGCAGTAAGGCTGAAGGCTGAATCGCCGGACCACGCACCAAACTGCCCATACCTGTGGGAAGTTTTCCGAACATATGTACATATATCAAGAAGATGTCTTTGTCATAAGTCGGTACTTGGGGATAAACTTTCAACGCTATTAACCCATAACCATACTTAGCGACAGTTAAGCGGCACTAATGGCAAAATCTGCCTACGAGATTAAATCGCTACTGAAGAGAACAACAAAACAGTCAATCGGAACGTAATCAAGTGTACCTTATCTGAGTGTCCGGCCACAAAAGTGTAGCCGGGAATGAACTGGCTCGCTCCGCAGCATCTACTAACATAGTAAGACGTGAACCCTTCATCGCGGTGGGTCCTCATACCATAAAAGAGCTTCTCTGTTAGGAAGAAGGAGTAGGCAGGCATAGATATTGTTAACTACTCCAAGGCATGCGCCATGCCAAGTTGCTAATGGGTGACAAGAGACAAACTCAGGCTACTTGTCGCATTCTACACTGGCCACTGTAAGCTCAAGAAGCAAATTGCCGTTTCTGTGTCAGGGAGCCTGAAACTCCAGAACACCTGCTGATTGACTTCATATCAGTTTACAAACACTGGTTAAGTGACTTTTTATCCATGGTTCGAATCGCTCATTATCACCTGGTAGTATATTGGAACTTATCAATATGCTTTGGCTAAGTGGGTTGTTTATTATTTAGGGGAGGGCACATTGAACCCTGGTAACGCATTGCAATCCTCACCTAATTATCTTAACTTCTTCCATTATATTAATATTATACTGGCATCTTTTCGTAGTGGCAACTCTGCTCAATATAACACTGAAATATATATGGAATTTCACCAGGGTGTTTTTAAAATTTCTAAATCTTTTTCCTTTACTTTCATTTTCGTGCACTTTATTTGCGCTGACCTACATACTGCATGATACCTATATATATATGTGCATATAAATGCTAATCGCTAGCGTGTCTAACCAACAAACCTTAGAAATTTCTAGCTGTTTACACCCCTCACCTTGCTTGATGTATTCCTCCTAACTTAACTAAAATATACTTGTATTTAAACGAATGCAGTTATTTGGAGCAACGCCGTTTGCATGCTACCACTGCTTCCCCTCCGCCTCCTGCTAGGGCCATAATTACTTTAAAGCTACAAAATGGAAACAATCGTAAGTAGGCAATCGTTAGCGCATTCGCGTGCATCAGTTGTGAGAGGATATGGAAAATGTTAAATGTCACCTGAGGGTGGTGCTGGGCGTAGCGCGGCGGGAAGCGGGCTCTGTGGCATTGCTTTCGTGTGATTTTAATGCCTTGAGCGCCAGTCAGTCAATTGGAAGTATACACGTTTTGCATGCGAAATTCTTATACCATATTGACGGACAAATATATTTATATAACTATGTAAAAGCGCACGATATTAGGGTGGTGTCAAAATGACCTAGTAAAAATTAATTTACAAATTTTCAAAAAAAAAAAAAATCGGAGCTACCTTTTTACAACCTGAGCAGATTATACTAGTTTTTTTTTACAATCAAGTTGATCATATACAGAAGAACACATCGGATACCCTGACGAATTGAGTCGAATTAGCCATTCATCACGTGCAGTCCTCTTTTTATAGAGCGATGCAACGATTCTAGCGGTTATAAATTTTTTCAATACCATTTTTATAATACAATTGTCTTTTGCCTACAAATAAGTTACCCCACAAAATAAGCCTAAAAGCCTACTTGGCTGACTGTAGTTTGGACTCCGTTGAGAAATAATGGAGCTATGTTTCATCCATTGTCACACATCCACGCAAAACTTCGGTTTCATTACGACAGAAGGCTTCAAAGACATCTCAAAATCATCAATTCGTTGTCTTTTGTTGGATTATGAGCTGACAAAGCCAATTTCCACAGAGCTTTTGCATACCCAAATATTTATTCACAATACTCTGAGAGCAGGAGTGTTCGTTTTATACCTGCATAGTCTTAGCTCTCTCGAACAACTGACTTTTTTGATGTTTTCGTCGGTAACAATCTTTTTTGGACATCCACTGCCTTCAGAGTCCAAATAATGTTGATCAATGCAAACCTTGGCTTCAACAGTATTTTTCCCCCGAAAAGCAATGCCTTATTGACACACGAAACTCCTTTTGATTTAAACAGTGCTACCATCTACATATGTATCAGTGTACGAACTTTTGAGCTCTGCTAATAGCATCCGAATTCCCTCTTCCTCTGGTTTACATGGCGGGAACTCCGTCGAATAATCTCAGAGCTTACGTAACGCGTTTTATCAGATGTTGTCATCGTCCACGCCTCTGTTCCATATAACAGGACGAAAATTATGAGCTACTTATAGAGTTTTTTTTTTGTTCGTCGAGGGAGGACCTTGGTAGGCAATTGAGAACCTACTTAGTCCGAAGTAGCACCTGATTTCGAGGCTGAATTTGTTTTTGATGTTGTTAGTGGTTCCAAGATAGATGAAATTATCTATAACTTCGAAGTTGTGACTGTCTACAGTGACGTGGGTGCCTAGTCGCTGTATTGTTTGTTTGATGACAGGACATAATTCGTCTTGTCCTTGTTCACAATCAGATCCATACGCTTCGTTTGCTTATGCAGTCTGGAGAAAGCAAAACTAACGGCGCGGTTGTTGAGACCAATGATATCAATATCATCAAGAGTAGATTGAAGAATTCGTATGATAGGGAGTCGCCTTGTCTGAAACCTCGTTTGGTATCAAACGGCTCAGAGAGGTCCTTCCCGATCCTGACAGAGCTTTCGGCATTTACACAGCCGTATTAGTTTTGCGGGGATACCAATTTCGGACATCGCGGCAAAAAGGCAGCTCCTTTTCGTGCTCTCAGAAGTAGCTTTCATCTCAACGAAAAGGTGATGTGTGTCGATCCTCTTTTCAAGGGTCTTTTCCAAGATATGAAGCATGGTGAATATCTGGTCAGTTGTTGATTTTCCAGGCCTGAAGCCAATTTGATAAGGTCCAAAGAGCTTGTTGACGGCATTTACTACTTAAAAATGTTACATTTTCACTAATCAGAGACTGAAAGCAAATCACGCTTGCAAATAGTTGAACTTAAAATATTGTGTCTCATAAGCAAGACTGATTTTTTTTTTTCAAAACCTTTAAATTTTCTGTGATTATTACAAGTCCAAGTCAATTGATGTACCTTTTCGACAACCCTAGTATCTTTCCGTATACTAAATCGCTGTGTGAGCCCTGAAGGGTTAGCAAAAGTACGCTACCAAGCGCAGTTTAGTGGCCTCGCTAATAAGTCGCGACCGCGTTAACTGCCAGCGCCGTCCTGTGTATTTGTAATAAATCTGATTTTTGTAGTTGTTGCTTTGTTCGAGAAGGCTTTTGTAGTAAGCGTGTGTACTTAACTAACTTAAGTTGCTCGTCGTCAGTCCGAGTTAAGGCTGTGAGTGAAGTCAGTTAGCGTCAACACAAACGTCCATCACCACTTTGCCATAATGAACAATGTCAGTCGACAGTAAGAGGCATATAACTAAGTACAAGCGGAAAAAAGTGGAACGTCCAACAACAAATCTGTGTGTGTGTGTGTTTGTGTGCATGTGTATATGGGAAAACAAATATAATTACATTAAAGTAGATTTATTTAATGCATTTACTTTCGCATAGAGCTCATTAAAGCCACAAAATTGCGCTGAACCTACACTTACCTTAAATGAAGGGTTGCATTTTTTGCATGAACTTAAGTTTAGCGCGCTTTATTAAATCTAGTTTTAATTGTTGGCAAAATTTCATTGCAAATTATATGCCTCAAGCGCTAATGTTGTAACTGTTGTGAGAAAATTTTAATTTTTACATAACAGAGTGAGTAATGAATGAATAAAATAAACCAAACATTTTTCATTGTGAAAATATTGTCTTTAATCTCTCTAAAAGGCCCTCAGTTTGTATACTTATAAAAATTGGGACAATTGATTTTCATAAGCATCTGTTGTGATGAATTTTTCACTAGGAAAATGCTTCGATATGGACAGAGACAGGTAGCAATCAGTTGTTTCCAAATTCGAACATTAAGGTGGATAAATAAGACTCGGCGGGGGAGAGACAGGTGTAAAAAAATGGCGCATCCTGGTGACATTGATCCTGACTCTCCTGGTGGTTTGAAAAAAAAAATCAAAAGAAATTCTTCAATCAGTAAGGATGCTGTTATAGTCCGGGAACACGAAAAAAAAATATTGAAAAATGGCGGCTGCCTGAAAAAAATTCATAATTCATAAAAATCATTTTTTACGCTTGTTTTTTGAAATTCCTGAATTTTTTTAAAATATTAAAAGCAAAAATTTTGCACTGCTGGTATGAACGATAAAGGATTTATATAAAGAAAGGTTCACACAAAATTTCAAGTTTTAAATCGGGTAGAGAAGTGAGATAATGCCGGTGATACCGGGGGTGGAAAAAAGTAGTTTCGAGAAAAACGCCGTTTAAAGTTTAGTTTTAACACGGAAAGGGGGCCCCAAAATTTTTAAAAATCGGCTCCGAAAAAAAAAGTCGAATTTTGAAAAATCCTTTCAAGGTCATATTTTTGAAATCTAAACTTTAAATATATGAAAAAAATCGAATTTTTCAAAATTCTAGAATACCCCCTTAACCACCGTTTGCGCCGACACACCGTTATTCCATAACCAACGCTTTTGCTTGACGTTGTCGCAAGTTACCCGCTTTTCATCACCAGGAACCATCCTCTTCAAAATAGAGCGATTTTGTTGCGATCCCTCAGAAATCAGCAGATGAACGATCCATGAAGTTATTTTGGCTCTAGCTCGTGTGGTACCCATACACCGATCTATTTTTTATATCCAGCCTTATTTTAATGGTTCCAAAAGTTTCTTTTGTGAAAGGTTTATCTCCTTAACAATCGGAATAGTGCTTACATGACAGTAGGTCTCATTCTTTTATGTAGGATTTCCATTCTTTTATAGATTTTTTCGACAATTGAGCTTCCAAAGCGTGGAATATTTTGGCCACCGAATCGATGAAGCTAAAATTGTGCGTAATTGGCAGTTTAACTTCGAAGTCGTAGATAATTTCGTCTATCTTGGCGCCGAAAATTCAACCTCTTTTCTGTTTGCCAGAGCCCATTTCTTATCTGACTCCATTAGCCAAAGCCGTTTTCATACATCCAGAATTCGATGCTGTGCATTGGAAAATAAAAAAGCTGTAGGTTCTTTTTACTCAAATTATAGCAGCGTCTTAAGCAATTTATTCCAACTGTTCTCCTTTTCGCCTCTAAGCACCCGACGCTCAGTCCACAGTCGCCCGTGTATTTGACTTTTAATCTTCTCAATTACAATTAAATGTTTTTATTCGCTTTTTATCCCGTAATCCGTTTAGCATTTGTATGCTCGTTCATTCTTCATTTGCACAAATGAAAAGAAATAGAACAACAACAACAATGAGTATGGCAAAACCATGTCACTTAGAAATCTTTGACTTCCTTGGTTGTCTTGTGCGCATGATTTGCACCGCCGCGTGATGAACGTTCATTTAATGAATGAATAGACGATTACCCAAATAGCTGCTGGCCGCTGGCGGCTTGACTCGACTAACTTGCAGTGCTCTGAAGTTGGCAACAAGCGCGTAAGCTGCCGCCAGACCGATTCGGAGTTAATTGACAAAGTAAATTTCGCTAAGAATCTACTTATTGTTATTTAAATCTACTATATGTCATGTGTGTCACGTCTTTGCTCTGCGCTTTATTGCCATATTTCCAGTCTCTAAATTTCACAATTTTTTATATGTTTTTTTTTTTTATTTGTTTTGTAGGTGCTCCGGCACTTTGTTATGCTTAATGAGTTAAAATTGTTTATGAGACTGTTTGTTGTTGTGTCTCTTTTGTTGTTGTCAATTGACCGAGTTGCCTTATTGGAGCTTAGAAGAATTCCTTGAATTTATGCCCATAAATTTGCAGTGGAAATAGTTAATTTCTCTGTCATGAATTAAATTATAATTTTAGGTTCAAAAGCCGTCAACAGGAACTCCCTCGTACCACGAAAGATTGTTTATTTGAGATATTTTATTAATCGTAACCAAAAAATTGCGATGGAAATTTAGTAGGAGTAGATTATATTCTAGTAAAATGGTTACGAAACCCACTCAGACTTATGATATCCATTGGTAATACCCCTAAAATAGTAATGAATGATAGTGGAAAGGAAGATATGGCAGTAACTGAAAATAGAATAGATTTCCGAAATAAAGTCGATAATTGTCTAATATTCGTCGAGAGTTTATTCGGAAAAAGCGTTAATTATGGCTCTTACTCTACATAAGTTGCATACGACCTGGAAGTCTAACCTGAGACTGCAGATGTAGTCATTCTCCGTAGATTTGTTCTAAAGTGCTTGAAATAATATTGTTGACAGCACGATCGAGTCTTGATTAACAAAGAGCATCGGTTTTCTAACCGGCCATCATCTACATTCTCTAAACCTGGTATTATTTGTTACAACAATTCAGTACTATTACTGGCTTCCAAACAACTGGCCTTTGTTCGTTGAAATTTTCTCGACCATTTTTAAATCGTGTAAACCACGTACTTATAAATTTGAGTACGGCTCACACAATCCTCACCACAAATTTATTTCAGAAAAAATCCATTTCTCCGCTTTTCGCAGTTAGCCTTTAATTTCGAAAAACTACTTTCGACTTTCGAAATTGAGCTCATACAATTCTCGCCTAAAATTTTTCGCAAAAAAAATAAGTTTCTTAGCTTTCGAAGTTAGTCTTTAAGTTCGAAAAATTTTCTTTCGAAAGTTAGCCTTTAAATTTGAAAAATTTGCTTTCGAATTTCGAAATTGAGCTCACACAATACCCCACCATACAATTTTTTCAGAAAAAAAAACCAATTTCTCCGCTTTTCGAAGTTAGCTTTTAAGCACGAAAAATTTGCTTTCGACAGTTAGTTCCTAAATTCGAAAAATTTGCTTTCGAAAGTTAATTTCTAAATTCGAAAATTTTACTTTCAAATTTCGAAATTGAGGTTATACAATCCTCACCATACAATTTTTTCAGCTTTTAAGTACGAAAAATTTGCTTTCGAAAGTTAGTTCCTAAATTCGAAAAATTTGCTTTCGAAAGTAAATTTCGAAATGTTATAAAATCTTCACCCCTACAATTTTTTCAGAACAAAATCAAGTTCCCCGCTTTTCGATGTTCGCCTTCAAGATCGAAAAATTTGCTTCCGGATTTCGAAAATGAGCTTTTCAATAATCATTAATAAATTCAGTTAGTTTTAGTTTCGAATACAGCAAAAGTAGTTTGGAGAGCGATGAATGGAACAGTCAACTAGCATAAATTAATTATACTTTCAGAAATTATGCAAATTGGCCTAATTAACACGTGGATTAATAAGTCCCGGGACTGACGCATAGATGACGCTGCCAACAAAAGTTCCGTATGGTTTTTCATAACTACCAACCTTCAAAAGATACCTGTCGAAATTTCATGTCATTTTGATGTTTGGCTCACGAGTTACAGTGATTCAAGTGACGCTTGTATTGGTATTCTCAAAACAAGGGTATTCGAAACAGTTTCATGTGGTGATTTATCATTGCTTTTTGATGAAGAAAAACACAGTGCAAGCTCAGCAATGGCTTGAAAAGTGCTACGGGAAATCTGCTCCATCAAAAAACGTGGTCGTACAGACACTGAAGATGCTGAACGCTCTGGCCGGCCAAATGAGAAAAGTCACACCGGAAACCATCAAAAAAGTCCACCAAATAATTTTTAAAAACCGTAAATTGAAATTTCATGAAATAGCTGACACCTTAAAGATATCATACGGCAGTGTGTACACTATTTTGCATGAACATTTGTCTATAAGGGAGCTGTTGTCAACGCGACACCCACGCGTTTGCTCACGGTGGATCAAAAACGACAACGTGTCGTTGATTCTAGGCGCTGTTTGAAGCTGTTTCGCCTTAACAAACCGGATTTTTTGCGTCGGTATTCACCGGACCAGGCCCCCAGCGAACACTACCTCTTAGCACACCTCAAAAAATGCTCCAAAAAGGAAAGTCATCGCTGAAACGAACGCTTATTTTGCAAGATAAATCGTTCTATAAGAAAGGTATTGAAATGTTAGAGAAGCGCTGGACTGATTGTGTTGCTCTTAAAGGAGACTATGTTAATGAATAAAGTCGAATTTTGCAAAAAAAAAAATGTGTTTTTCTTATTTAGTCCCGGGACTTATTGATTCACGTGTAAACATAGATAGATGGGTTTTTGCTTTTACATGTAAATGTGCATTTCAAGTGATAATTTATTTTGCCTTTTCATACTTACAACTTGCCTCATTGATTTACTCTTCTTCCACTGTGCTTTACAGCATAAGTTCAAACTAAGGACCACTTACACTTTATTTGCCATTTGCCATTTTAGTTTTATTTACATTACAAATTTTTGTTTACATTTGAATGCCGCAAAAGTAATGAGTGTTTAGACAGCAGGGCAATGATCTTTTAACTTCCGCCTCTGCTTGACGCTGATGGCATAGCTTATCTCACTAATAGCCGATGGGATTCGTGCCTTGTTCATTAAACGTAAGCGAATGGGCGTGCGCGACGGCCACAAGCAGCTGAGGAATTTAAAAAAAAAAACAACGACTTCTTGTATGTATCTATATAATGATATGATAATAGTAGTGCTATGCAGCAGTGACAGCGGAAGTATAAACGTTACAACAATGAAATGTTGCTGCCTCACAGTCTCCTAAGTGAATTGGGTCATTGTACATAGAAACAGCAACAGTAGAATAATCATGGCTTTGGCGGCCGCTTACCAATTGATCTTATGCAGCTGTTGTTGGTTTTTCTTCTTACCGCTGACGTGTTATTGGGCGTTACACCACTGTCATTTAAATGTCAAAGAACTTTGGATTATAGCATATTTCGCGCCGAATACTATACTGTTTATTTATTTATTTACCTTTTGTTTGTAGTTTTCTTATATTTTAAGTTTCCATTTTGAATACACTGTTATATCTTAATTTGCTTTTGTCACTTTGCAGATACACAGAGCGTCATCGACGAAGGTAAGCGAGCGGCGTGCCACGAAAAGGAAAGAAATTTCTACTTTTCTCTTCCTTTTTGTCTGCTTAACACTCGTTCAATGTTTTTTGTATGTTTGTATTTGTGCCAACTAATATTGTATGCTCTCAAATTAACTACATTGGTTGTTGTTTTTGTTGCTATTGTTGCTATTTTGTGTAGTACGCTGCTGGGAGCTTGCGTTGCCTTGATGACCGGGTCATGATAACAAGTGTCTTTTTAGCGAAAGCAAATTGGCACAATTTGCACATTGCAGCACCTGAGTCGTGCCGCTATCGACGTCACCGTGCCCAATGAATATGATATTGTGCCAATTTGCAACACTTACCATATGTCTACATACATATGTATCTACATATGTATAAATAATCGTGTGTATGTTTGTGTAAGGGCGTACGTGCTGCCGTTTGTATTGTCAAAATCACAGCATTTCAGTCGATTTATGTGCTCGTGCTCGTGTCCATTTGTGTTTTCATTGCTATTTTGTGCCGTTTCATGTGTCCACTTTCATCACCACTCAAATAATAACAAGTGTCTGTCGCTGTGTCTGTGTGTGCTTTCGTCGACATTGTAACTACTCGCTGTTTGCTCACAGCAAGCAGACAACTAACTCCACGCATACACATACACATATATGCTACCTTTGGTTATTGTTGCTATTGTTAGGTCGTCAATCAATATACTACTCGCTGATATGTTTGTAACACTAAAATCATGCAAATGTTACGATCATTTGCAAATATACAAAATTAACACTTTCCTCTTAATTGATTTGTGTATTGTTGTTTTTGTTTGCAGGTAAACGGTGATGAGAGCTGGCAATATGAGGATATTACATTGGAGCGTGGCAATTCTGGTCTTGGTTTTTCGATTGCCGGCGGCACAGACAATCCACACATCGGCACGGACACCTCCATTTATATAACGAAATTGATACCGGGCGGTGCGGCCGCTGCCGATGGACGTTTATGCATAAACGATATCATTGTGTCGGTGAATGATGTGTCTGTGGTGGATGTGCCGCATGCATCCGCTGTGGATGCGCTGAAAAAAGCCGGCAATGTGGTAAAATTGCATGTGAAAAGAAAACGTGGCGGTGGCGGTGGTGCTGCTGGCGGTGGTGGTGACGCTACTGCCGCCACATCGGCCACATTGCCACGTAGTGCTGCCGCCGCCGCTGCAGCTGCTGCTGCTGCCGGTCCGAAAGTGGTCGAGATCGATTTGGTGAAGGGTGGCAAGGGTTTGGGCTTCTCCATAGCCGGCGGTATTGGTAATCAGCATATACCGGGCGATAACGGTATTTATGTAACGAAAATCATGGATGGTGGCGCCGCTGCGGTCGATGGACGCCTCTCGATTGGCGATAAACTGATTGCGGTGCGCACAAATGCGGTAATGTTGCACACTTATTTTCTTCCACACACACACACACACATGTTTATTAATTGCATCATTTAATTGTATTGCAGGCCGAAACTAATCTGGAAAATGTAACACACGAGCAAGCGGTCGCCACACTCAAGTCAATTACGGACAAAGTAACGTTGATCGTTGGCAAGACGCAGCACTCAGTCAGCTCATCACAGCCACAATTTGCGCCGATTAATTCGCATTCAACAGGTGCGATAAATAATATTGGAAAAACAGTTGTTGATTTTGCTCGTTCACCATCACCCTCAATCACCACCAACACCACCACCACTACTACCACGTACAACAACAACAATGTTAGCCACACAGCTAACACGAATAATATCAACAATAATATACAATCCTCAGTACCCGCCTCCTCCACAGCAGCTGGTGTTGTTGTTGCATCAACATCCAGATCCCATTCACCTTTGCCTCGTAAGACAAACGCATACATATACATACGTACATACATGCATACACATACATACATATATACAATGAAACATGCATACAATCTAGTATTCAAGTATATATATGTATTTATATACATATAGTATACAAGTACATACATGAATATACATACATCTAATGCAGCTGATATACAAGTACAATTACAAAACAGCTATATTTTCGTAATTTAGCTTTAGCGTTAAATCACTACAAGCTGTTTCGTTCGAATTAGTTTAACACAAAGCAAATTATTGCTACTGTATTTCCGCAATAGACCTTACAGTTCTAGTTCATATTTATTTTATTTATATCTAGTTGCTATATCTGATATTTTTGCATCCAAAAGTTTATTATTTTAAGCAATGTGTTGGGGAGTGTGATTACTTTCATCTGCTTTGACGCTGTAAACAAAGCTAATGCCGACAATTAAGTTAAAATCGCAATTGTGATGAGTTAATCAAAACGTTAAAGTGCCAAAATATGTATGTAGGATCCATTCGGTAGAAAGTCAGAAAACATATGTCCAATCTTTGTAAATAAATATCTTTATTAGACAGCAGCGAATCGAACAAACAATTGGCATAAATCAATTAGTACGTTCTAATCTAAAAGCAAATGTCTGAGGCCTTCATCAGCGCACAAGCTGAGTAGATTGGCATGCCCCGCCAACCCCACTCATCTGACACCGTTTTCCCATTGGTTCGACCCCGTCAAAACAGCACATTTCCTGGGCCTCCCGTTAGATGACCTCTAATGGAGACTAGATATTTCGTTAAAACAACAAAAACAACAACAGTAGATTTAGCCATGTCATCTGTATATATACCGTTCCCACGACAGTCGGGCCTAAGTAACCGGAACGGACACGAATTTTTGTCCGGCTAATGACTGTCGACTCGACACCATGCCTCGAAATATCTTCAGGAATGTTTTCTGTCGCTACAACAACAACAACAACATGTACATACATATATAAGCGTACTTATCCCTCAACTGTTGAGATATCGATCTGAAATTTTGCACACGTCTTTTTATTTCCAAGAACCTGTCGGAATCGCCGATATCGGACCATTATAACATATCTAGCCTTACTCACTGATCGATCAAAATCAAGTTCTTCCAAAGAAAACTTTTTTATTTGATAATTTCATAGTAACGGAATTTGATGTATGTATATTATAATTGTTGCTGTTGTAGCGGCAGAATTCTGCCGTGTTGACAGTCCTTGAAAGGATAAAAAATCCGAGTCCGCTTCGCTTAAGTAGAACCGACTGTCATATCGGATCTCTATATCATACATGAAGCTGTCATGTAAACTGGCCGTTGAAAATCAAGATAAACATCTTCAAAAAAAGCTTTTTTCCTGCATAAAAAATCAGTTTACTACGTTTTCTCTTACGTCAGTTTGAAAAACATGGTTTCGAGAAAACGCCGTTTAAAGTTTGTGGTTAAAAGTTGGCCGGTTGATGTCGATCAATCTTGTTATATCTTCCACAATTTTTAACATTGGCTCTTGAAATTTTGCATTAGATTTCTTAGAGCATATACCTATCTATAAAGACAATAAAAATTTTGAGTACTTCGTCCATATATTAAGATATTTAAAGAGCTTTAATTACTCCTTTTACTTTACTGCCTCTCCAGATGTTTGTAATCACGCTTTCCATGTGCTGAAACACACCAACAAACCCAATACAAGATTTATTTTAATAAACTAACACTGAAATAGGCTAACTACTCACACATACATACCTACATATGTAGATCAAAAATATTCTTTAAATGAAATGCTTCCAGCATTTTTGCGTCACTCCATTTATGTGCCGCGCTATTTTAGCACTTTCCTTTTTTATTTCGCTAGCGTTGAACTTAAAATTCAGAAATATTTTATAAATATTATAACTGCAAAGGAATTTAAGCATGCTAGAACGCAATGTAAGCACAAGAACAAACACTTATGCAGCTTCTAAAAAGATTATATAGTTTTTTATTTATTTTTTAAATTTTTTCGATTTGTCTTAAGTGCAAAGCAAATATGTATTAATGTGTGGCCACTGTAAATAGCGAAACGTTTTTATTATTCTTTTGGCGTCACGTATTGTGCATTAGCACTGCGCTGCGTGCATGAATTCGCCAATGACTCGCGTTCACGCGTTCAGCAAGTAGCCCCCAGCTGCTTTGAGGCGTTATTTCATGCTAATCGTAAAAATATTATACTTAAGATGTTTCTATTCTCAATTTTTAAATTTTTTTTAACTTCGCTTTTTGCAACCACAAGCACGCTGAGGGAATTTTTATCAAGCAATTGCTTAAAATTAAAAAAAAAAAAAATTAATTACACTATAATATTTATTTAAAAAAAATTACCAAAAAAAAAAAATATTGAAATAAAATTAAATAAAAATAATAATGAAATGTTAATTAATTTTCTAAATAATTTTAAAAATTAATTAGTTAAAAAAAAATATATAAAAAGTATTAATTATTTTAAAAGAGTTTCAAATTTAATAAAAAATATATGTATGTACATATATTACAAAAAAAAATATTTAAATAATATTTTAATGAAAATTAACTAAAAACAATAATAAAATTTAACAAATTTAGAAAATTAATTAATAAATTAATTAACAAATATTGATTAATTAAAAAATAATAATTATTCTAAAAAAGTATTAAGATAAAAAATTTAAATTAAAAAATTTAATAAATTACGCGCATGCTGTAAGAAATTTTACCAGGCAATTATTTAAAATTAAAAAAAATATTAATTAAATTAAAATAATTATTATAAAAAAATATATTGAAAAAAAAAGAATTTAAGAAATATTTCAAATAAAATTAACTAAAAACAATAATAATTAGTATAAAAAATAAATAATAAAAAATAATTAGTTATAATTAGGCAACATGAATTAATTAAAAAAAATATTATAAAAATTAATTTTTTAAAAGATAATACTTGTTTTAAAATACTATTAACATAAAAATATTAAATTAAATACTCTTAATAAAAAATTTAATTATTTTCAAAGAGTATTAATATAAAAAAATTAATAAAAAAAATTTAAACAGAAAAATTAATTATTTAAAACAAAAATTAATAAAAAAAAATATAAATGAATTAATTAAAATAATAATAATAAAATATTCAAAAATATTCTTGTCAAATCATAAGTGATAAAAAAAGATTAATGAAATTAGCATATGTAAATATTAAAAAAAAACTAAATAATATTTTAAATAAAATTAACTAAAAGTAATAACAAAAAGTTAAATAAGTTTCAAAATTTATAGAATTATTTAATAAATATTGAATAAATATAATGAAAATATAAAAAAATAATTACTTATAATTAAGAAACTTGAATTAATTAAAGAAAATATATAAAAATTAATTAGTCGAAAATATTAATTAGAAAACAATCATCTATTTTAAAATACTATTAACATAAACACATTAAATTAAAATGAATTAAGGAACCATTTTTTAAAACAATAATTAATTCATTTAAATAAAATAATATAAAAATTATTAAAAAAAATTTAAAAAATAAGCAATTAATAAAAAAAGTATTAAAATAATTTAAGTGAAAAAATTTAATAATTAAAATAAAGTAATAAACAATTTAATTAAAAGAATTATATTATATATAAAAAAATTAATTAGTCAAAAATATTAATTAAAAAACAATTATTTACTTTAAAATACTATTAACATAAACACATTACATTAAAATGAATTAAGGAACCATTTTTTAGAAACAATAATTCATATAAAATAATAAAAAAAAAACATTTAAAAAATAACAATAAAAAATAAGATATAATAAAAAAAATTATTGAAATAATTTAAGTACAATAATTTAATAATTAAAACAAAGTAATAAAAAAATTAATTAAATAAAAAATAAAAAATTAATAAAATAATTAAGTAATTAATAAAATAATTGATCTCCCTCCACACTCCTCGCAGCACGAAGTCTTTGTATATTTATTTAAAAATATTCTTATCAAATCATAAGTGCAATTCCTAAAGATAATACTTAAATTTACTGCAATATGTTTATTATGTATGCACATGTGTATGTTTTTTTCTTATATTCCATCTATAATTTCTCCTTAAATTCAAAAAAAAGAAGTATGCCAAAACACATTAATTCTTTTACTCTTCTCATTCCCGTATCTTTGCAATCATTTGTTGACCAAAAATGTAACTCTAAACAAATGTTAATACATACTCGTACATAATAACATACAAATGTACAAATGTATTCTGTTATACAAAAATGCCAATGCCATCGTAATGCAATGTTTGTGTGTGCGTGTTGTGTTCAATTTCCGCGCTGTGGTTTTTGATAATTACACAAATTATAGAACCAGCATCTAGGTATGCGTCATCGAATGTGCTGGCCGCCGTGCCACCCGGAACGCCACGTGCCGTCAGCACTGAGGACATTACACGGTAAGTGCACTCATTGAATTTCTATATATCTACTTATATAAATAGTTATAATACATTGTAGTAATTTTATAATTCATATACCTTTATTCATATTTTTATATAAATTTCTAAAGCCAAATTACTAAATGATTTATTTCATTTGGAATTATTTGGTTTTGCAGTTAAATTGTCTATTGTTCGAAAATAAATATGCATAAGTAATTTGTAAAATGAAATGAATATATATTTTTTTTTAAATGACAACGTTGGAATTATTTGTATATAGAAACTTTTTTTAAATTAAAGGGTTAGAGCTAGTCAGAGGCACGAAAAAATGAGAATTTTCAGTATTTTTTTTTTTTGGTATTAAATCGTGTTATTTTACAAAAGTAGTAAGATGGCATTATTATAGAATGTGTTGACTTGAAGTCACGAAAATTTCAAAAAAAAAATTTTTAATTTCCAAAGTTATAGTTGTTTGTGTTGAACCTGGCACTTGCGGTGACAACCATAACTCCTTGGAGATTCATCTAAAATCAATCGGACAAATAAAAAGTGGTTTTATATATAGATAATCCTGGGCCTTATCGAAGGATTTTTTTTCTCAAATTAACAAAATGGCGGCCTCAGGAAATTTTGTTCTAAATTTTTGCGAAAAATCAACAGTTAATTGGTCTTAAAAATCGAAATTTTTGAAAAACAAAAAATCCTTCGATCGGGCCCGAGTTTATTATGTATTCTAAAAGCTGTATAAACTTCATTAAAATCTACTGAACGGTTTTCGAGTCAGAGTTGTCACCAGTTCAAAAAACATAGTTTTGAGAAAAATCGAAGTGTCTGAGCTCTCTTTGTTTTTTGTCGAATAACTCAAAAACTAATTATTGGATCAACCTGAAATTTTCAAAGAATATTTTTAAGATATTACATTTAACGAAAATGCAAAAAAAAAATTATTGAAAATTCTGACTACCCCTAACCCCTTAACCGCCGCGACTGGTTCCACTTTTTATAGCAATTGGGACCATATTTCAGCAACAATGTGCCGAATATTGTCTTTCAAGACGGCAATCGTCTCGGGCTTATCTGCGTAGACAAGCGACTTCCTATAACCCTCCAAAACTATTGTAACCATATTGGCGTCTTGGAGTCCACACTACAGGCCCACAACGCGAGATAATGGGCTAACCAAAAGTTTCCTTTCATCAATTTCTTGTCTCGTTGGCTACGAGCACATTCAGGCACGCAAAAATCATTGGCTGTAAAATTTTGAACAAATCCTTTTAAGAATATTTTCTTGAAAGGGTATTTTTTCTGATTTCACATTAAGTCACTATATATGTAATGTATGCCCTTAATTCGGCAAGTGTGTGACGTGATCTCTTTAGCTTTACGGACGGCAAATCTGGATTCTTATCCTGAATCTGAGAGGGTCATATTTATTAACCTACGCCTCGTCACTAGAATCAATTCTCTCTATACGAGTCGAGTACCCGCACATGGTCCAGCAGCACAAAAAATGCGCTAAAAGAAAAACCTTTTTTCAAAAGGATAACAATAGAAATAAATATAAAGAAATTTTATACAATATTTATTCGTACATAAAGTTTATAAAAAAAATGTATTTTAATTTTTCTTTACAAAAATTAGTACATAAAATATCACGTGGCCCAAAGTACAATGAAAAAAAAGTTGCTTCACGTTCCGCATCATTTATCCTTGAAATGTTGATGGATTTGTAAAAATAAAAAAAAAAATCTTGTAAAATGAAGCTGTAGTTATAGTCTGTCGAGCCGAATTTTTTAATTTCAAAAAATTTTCCAATTTACGGAATTTAGAAAAAAAAGTATGCGTTTTACGTCATAAATGTCACACTTCAATTATGTCTATAAAATTTTTTAATAAAAATATCGAAAATCCGGCTCGACAGACTATAGAGAAAACATTTTCGAATATTTAAAAAAAAAATCGCATCAAAAAATGTTAAAAACTGTATGAGTTATCATGCAGACCGTGCCGGGAAAAGTAGTTTCGAGAAAAACGCGTTTAAACTTTCACCTGTGTGCATTAAACCCTCGTCGGGCGGTCTGATTTTCTACCATAACATTTGTATCTATGGGGAATTTTTACAATGGACTTTCACAGAAATATGCCTAAAACTATATAGAATAATAACCAAAAAAAAAAAAAACGATTTTTTGAAAATTCTGGACGTATGTAACCCCTTAAGCAAAATGTGTTAAATTGATCTACTATATTGAGATCCTCTGCACTTTTTCGATGTTATCGTTATTAACAGAGATGTTTGGATGACTTGCTTGAGGAAGTTTTCCGATGACTTCTCGTCCTTCACTGAATATGTAGGTTGCCTTCTATATTGCGGGATTAAAAAAAAAAAACAAAGCAAATATCAATAATTGAAGATCTGTTAATTTTTAAAATATTCTCAATTAAGATCTAAACACTTTAACATGCGTTTGAACCAATTGTGAAAGCACCATTCTGATTGAGGGTTCTCCAAACTATGCATTACTCACCTCTTCAGGTATCGAAAAACGTTGAACTTTTAGATATTTTTTTCGTAGAGGAATAAAAAAATGCCAAATTATTATTAAGCGAAAATCGCCAAATCAGGACTTTACTGTGGATTACTCATCAATACCGTGTATTACCCATCAAATTGAGTGCTTAAAAAAGCAGTTTTTTCAGTCGACGTGTAAGAGATCGCATTAGCGGAGTAAAGAATGATCCGTCTTCGACCGTTGGTTTTTCTGATTTCCTGAAATACAACTCGCAAGCAAATGGTTGCGTACTACTCAGAAGTTACTGTTCTGCGTTGTTGTAGTCGTATAATCCAGGCATGTCCAGGTTTTCTAAAAAACAGAGAACCATTTGCTTGGAAGTGCTTCTTGCGCAATCAGCTTTTGTTAGATACATCCGTACAGTCGACTGCTGTTCACTTTCAGGCTCATACACATAAATCCGCGATTCATAAACTGTCACGTTGTCATAGACGTGTTCCAAGCACTGCCATCGTGTTGAGTGGATTAACGTCGAAAGTTGAAATGATAAATGGCGCGAAAATCCTCACGATTTATTTCATGAATATTTTAAGTTACTATAAACTATATAAACTACAAAAATAGCGTTCTGAGTATTCAGTATAATATCAAATTCCACGATAAAGTTGTGAGTTACCAGATTGCTACATTAGAGTTGCCAAATCCCGAAATATAAAAGGCAACCTACGTACGTTATGTTCTAAAAGACTTGTGCTCGTGATAAAGTAGGCGCCACAAAACACTTCTGCAACATTTTCAACAATTCCGTAACAAACGTTCTTTGCTTCCTTACTAATGATTTTTTGTTTTATTAAAACGGCGTCTCGAAAGACAATAAGCACATTTTGGGAATTCGTTTTTCAAATAACTTATAAATTTGAGTCAGTGATATTTCAATTTTGCTTCGTCCTTTACCCATTCGCAAACTTTTTATAGAGATATTTGAAATTTTTTCTAGCGGTATCGATAGTCTTTAGTTCCATCAATAATGATCCACAGATCCTTTTCCTCCAGTCACTTCTGAATACGTGTGCTTAACATTTTTTTAATTTTAGATCAAAGAATAAGAGTTTGAAACTGATTGTAGGAGTTGTTCTACGATCTCATTATGTCCATGTCGTACAATATTCCGTTCCAATAATTTATCAGTATCGTATAAAACTATATTCCACTTATACCATTAATTTGCAAAATCGCTGCTATTCTCTTCACCATTTTCGATATGACTGAGCTCATACTCTAGAATGACTCTTTCAAGCTGATGCAACTTCTTTCAGATTTTATTAAAATTAATCCTTATTTGACTCGGACAAATTTACACAAGTTACTCATCAGATAATAAATAAGACCGTTATCTGAGATAACACACTTCTCAGTAAGCAAAGATGAATACCACAATGAGCAAACAATAGTAAATTTTTTTATAATTCTAAAATTCAATTTTTGCTTCAAAATCTTTGTCGCCCCCCTCAAAGTAATCTTACTGTTTTTTGCCCACACAGTATGTACGAGTATTATGTGTTCGTACATTGTAATTACAATAATAAAAATTAAATTAATGACATAATTACCGTTATAGCAACAAGGCAGCATACAAATTGATAACCTCTTTATGTCAAAACAATTAAACTCGGTTTTATTGCTTTGTTGGCTTTAGTGACGATTCGAATATACCATACCATGTCGCGCTGTTAGCACGAAACTTCGGTTTCGATAAAGTAGTAGTTGTTACCGGATGTGGTTGCTTCTTAAATATTATTACTAAATTCCGCATTGGCAGTTCACGCGACTTTAACTAAAAATTAAGACATCTGTTTATTCAACTGGAGGAAGCCCATGATCCCAAAAAGATTTTCTGTGACCCGTAACAGGTTATAATAAATAAAAAATTTGTCAGTATTTCTTTCTAAGGTTTTTGTATTCACTTGGGTTTAAAATATATAAAGAAATTCCTAATATTCCTCTCTAATAATCAGTACTCTAGTTTCATTTGTATCCCATAAAAAATCACTTTTATCAATAATGAGGTTTAGGGTAATTTCAAGATGGATGAATTGATCCTTGAAACTTCAAGATTATCCTCCCTTTGATCTTACATTTTATTTTATATCGATGTAGCTAACGAGTTCAGAAGAGTCGAACCGTAAATCCCTGTAAGATATTTGCAACAGAGAAGCGATTATAACAGCACATTAGACATAAAAATAAAAAAAAAATGTGAGGCCTTGTAGCGCCTAGGAACTTTGGGATAAATACACTTACTATATATTTAATATGACAAGGTAAGGATTGATGAGCTCCTAAGCGAACCAGGGAGAATATGTCTTTGGCAGATTCTCAACAACAATAAAACAAGTTTTTCCGTGTCTTCTCATTAAGTTCGAAAAATTATGCTCAGAAAGGTCTTGGTCTATTGTGAGTTGTTATATTATATACATATATGTACATAATATAAGTATCTCATTTGAAAATTTTTTGAACCTTCTAATTCCGTTGCAAATGGTTGATTTCTTGAAAGCTTCGCGAAAAAAGCGTTTTGGTAAAAAAATAAAAATCTTATTTCTAGATATTCACCTGACAAATAAAGGGTGATTCATTTCGAGGTCCCTACTTTTTTAAAGAAAAACACAGAAACCCGAAATGTCTACTATCATTCGAAAGAACATTCTTTGGCATTTATTTTTTGAAGATTATCTCTTTAAAATGTTGGCCGCGCTGTTCAATTTTCGATGACTCATTCGAGCATTTCGACTGGTAAATGGCGAATGATACGCCTGATGTTTTGCTCCAAGGCCTGAATCGAAGCGGGATTGTTCGCATAGACTTTAGACTTTCTCTATACCCACAGAAAAAAATCAAATCTTTCGGTGTGATCTCACACGATCCTGGTGGCCAATCGACCGGCCCAAAACGTGAAATTATCTGCTTTAAGTGTTCTCTCAATAAGTTCATAGATTAATGCGATGTGTGGGATGTGACACCGTCTTGTTGAAACCAAATGGCGCCGGTATCACGAGCTTCAATTTCAGACATCAAATACTCGGACATCAACATCGGATCTTCTTGGAAGAGCCCATAGAGCGAAGCGATGTCGCTTAGTGTATGCTTTCAATTTAAGATCTCGACGTAAAATGCGCCAAGTCGTTCCATACGTCAGTCCGAGTTGCTACGACGGCGTCGACTCTCCACGGTCTTCGTGTACACTCACAGCTAAGATTGCTATATTTTCTTCAATGCGTGTTGGATGTGGTCTATTCGATCGAAAATTATCCAATAATGAATGCTGGGTCTCAATTGGATGATGGTGTTGAGAATAGTACGCTCAGTAGGTCGATTATGTTGGCTATAAGTTGAGCGAAGCGAAAATTCTTACAGAAAGTGAATTTATTATTAAAATTGAACGATCTGTAAACGTTGTTCAGGCATACGTCATTCCATTCTGAAATGCCAAAGGATACTGACTAAAAATAATATGACAGTTTGACATGACTCACGCGTGATCTGTCAAAAAAATGAGTATTGAAAAATTAACTCTACTTGGATCACCCATTATATACCGAGTCTACTGTGAGAGAAAATGCCAAGCATTTTTCTCGCTTTTGTTTACATACAAACCGAAGCGTCATCGTTATCTCGTTAACCTTATCAGGTGACGCGGTTAAGGGGCGTTGTATTATGATTCAGTATGCGTTAATATTCGTTTTTTTTGTTACTTCGGGTTATCGCTTATTTGCATGTACATATGTATGTATATCTACTTGAGAGCGCTGATATCTAAACGTCTACCAGAATCCGGCGCGCGCTCGTGAAATGAGCAGACGCAGCTCTTGATTCATAGGCGTCACAGTGCGGAGTATACACAACAATAACTGGCACTGACTACTGTTGACTTACTGAATAACTCAATGCAGCG
Organism: Bactrocera correcta; assembly: GCA_027475135.1. Lineage (NCBI taxonomy): Eukaryota > Metazoa > Arthropoda > Insecta > Diptera > Tephritidae > Bactrocera > Bactrocera correcta. The sequence goes on along the minus strand of CM050325.1, from coordinate 63,563,576 downwards.
CGACTGACTAACTGTCTTAACTGACGGTCTGACTGATGGATGTCCATAAAAAGGGTGGTGGCGGAGCGCTAACGCGTTAGCGTAACTGCGACGTTGTGGCTCAGAGCGCTTGGAAAACCATATTTGAGTGAGTTTACATTGTATTGTTGTGTCTCAGCCAAGATCAGCCAGGCAAAATAAGCTGCCACGACACTCATATGTACGCGCATACGTGTATACCCCGGTGCAGCGCCACCGCGTACGCCGCGCTCATCTCGCGCTCTGTGCACGAGCACTTTTTCGCATTAATTCGCGTCGCGCGCATTACTTAATTTCCTCTTTGATTACTTTTATTTCACTTCGCGTTTTCTATTCAAGCGATAAACGTGTATTTATTTTGGTTTTAATTATTTTATTTTCGTGCGCAACAGCCATATATATTTGTATATTTATTTATTTTGTTCAATACAAGTTTGGCTTACGCTGACGCGTCGCATGACGAACAACGACGGCGCTCGAACGGATACAGCTGTTGCGCGCCAAGTGCGCTACTACTACCCGCCCGAGAGCTGGTCTGGCTTGGCCATACCGCACACTGTCGTTGACTTTTCGCTGCAGTGTGCAGTGCGCGCCGCGCGTCGACGTCTTGATTACCGCCTTGCATGCCTTATTTTCGCGCTGCCATTGTGTTTAACGAAGGTGTTGCGCGTTTTTCCATCCCAGTTTGCATTTGGCTACTTTTTCTACGTTTTCTGGCTTTCAAATCGAAACTCGGATTTGTTTATGCAAACGCGCGCCATTATTTTTATTATTTTTGCTGTTGTTGCGGTCGCAATCGCCGCGTTCGCGCTGTCATTGCCGCTCTGTAAGCGGAATTCCGAAAGTAATTGCACATTTCGTTGCGTAGGCAAGTCCAAAGCGGGTGGCCGTTCAACCAGCTGTGTCCAGCGCTAGCGGACGCGTCGCGTTGTATCAAATAAATTGTCAATCGCCGATTCGCATCGATTTAGTGGCTAATTGAATTAATTCACATCGATAAGCGCGTAAAGCTCTTTCTAATTAAAAAATCAACCAACAAGTGACGAGCGCTTGAGGACAGCAACAAAAATGAGTTGCCTGCAGCTGCATTTGCTCAACATGGACGAGCGCATAACGCGTCTACGCAAGTTGCATAAGCTCGAGAAATCCAACTCCTTGCCATTGCATGCCACAATGGAGTTGGAGCCCGCGCCTAAGCCGAAGTCTAAGTCCACCAAGTCTAAGAAGAAAGTGACAGCACGCTTGGAACGCGGCAAAAATGTCAGTGAGGCGTGCACTGGCTTTGACGGCAGCGATGTTGTTGGCGACGTGCTGCGCCTACAAAGCGCCGATATGTTGGCTGAACTTGACGGCGTAAAGTGCGTGTGCCAGTGTACATACTAATATGGCCTTCAGCTGTATAGTAAAAATATAATGTGCCATTGTGCATAAAATTATTTATACGACTGTGATACTATGCACACTTACTTATGAGCATACTTATGCATATTTGTGGAGTTGTTGTTGTTTCATTACTTATTTATTACACGTAGTGTGCTTTATCGTTATTGTACTATATTTGTTTGTAATTACTTTGGCATTTCCTCAATTTCTTTTTTCTCTTCTTTTGTTTTCCAGTGAACCGCGCACAATCACCATACAAAAGGGTCCACAAGGTTTGGGCTTCAATATTGTCGGCGGCGAGGATGGTCAGGGTATATATGTGTCATTTATACTGGCTGGCGGACCCGCTGATGCTGGCGGCGAGCTGAAACGTGGCGATCAGCTCTTGAGCGTCAATAATGTCAGCTTGAATAATGCAACACACGAGGAGGCCGCTCAGGCGTTGAAGGTGAGTTCCAACATTTTTTCATACTTTGAGTTGAAGCGACGAGAATATTTATACTTATGTTTTATGAATCATAAGAAATATTGGCGTAAATGACGCTCAGGTCATTATCTATGAACACATATGCAGTACTAGCGCTAAAGTGAAGTTTTGTTAGGCATTTCACTGCGTTTCTTCTATATTTGTGCATCTTGGATATAAGTTTAAATAAAGAGTCGCACATACTCTAAACATCCTTGCCACTATTTAACGAAGGACGTCCGATTTTGGAAGAAAATTAAACTTTCTGTCAAGAACCGTTCTAAAATTCTCAATAAGGGTCGTGTACGAAAAGCAATTGTCACGAGGAACCTTCGCAGAACCTTTCCCTCGAAAACTCTTAACATCGACTCATCAGATGTTGTCATCGTCCATGCCTCTGCATTATGTAGCAGGACGGGGATGAGTGACTTGTAGAGTTTGGTCTTTGTTCGTCGAGAGAGGACTTTATTTCTCAATTGCCTACTCAGTCCGAAGTAGTACCTGTTAGCAAGAGTTATTCTGCGTTGGATTTCGGGGCTGACGTTATTGTTGATTTAAAACTGGTTCCATAATAGACGAAATTATCTACGACTTTGAACAACAGTGACGTGGCAGCCAAGTCGGAGTCCGCCGACTGTTTGTATGATGACAGGAAATATTTCGTCTTGCTCTCGTTCACTACCAGACCAATTTGCTTCGGTTCTTTGTCCAACTCGAACAAACCAGAGCTAACGGTTGTTATGGCCGATGATATCGACGCCTCTTGTAGAAGTTTGAAGAAGTCGCATGTTAGGGAGTCGCCTTGTCGAAACCTCATTTAGTAACGAACGGTTCGGAGAGGTACTTCTCGATCCTGACGAATCTTTTGGTATTGCTCAACGTCAGTTTACAGAGCCGTATTAGTTTTGCGGGGATACCAAATTCAGACAGAGTCGTAAATTCAGCTCCTTTTCCTGCTGTCAAAGCAGCTTTAATATCGACGGAGAGGTGGTTTGTGCCGATCCACTTTTCACGGGTCGTTTCCAAGATTTGGCGCATGGTGAAACTTAGCAAGATATACATACATATAAATCTCCTTCCGTTTCGCTTATGTTAATAGTAACCAAGTGGATGTGAGGGAAATCAAAGAATGCTTGTATGCTGTATACGGCGACTGTTCTCCTTCTATAAATTGTAAAAATAGCTTTAAGAATCAAATTTGGTCGCACATTGGTTTTTGATGAGCCAATCCCAGATACTCCGGAAGCATTTACACAAAAATCCATGATTTCGTATTGGCGGACCGCCGATTGGAGAAGCACCAGAAAGCAGAGACAGTGGATATTTAAAAATAATAATGCTTGGCCTTATCCTGCATAAAATATTGGATCATGTCCACTGTCGACTTAGTTTACTCACTCCAGACAACAAATACAAACGTTAGATCGCTTCGCAGCAGTGCTTGAGGCTGTTAGACCGCAATTCAGAGATTTTTCTCTGCATCGTTTTGTGAGCGTCGATGTAATATGAATCCGCTGGTACTCACCAGAGACCAGAAGATAGTGGAAACACCCAGCGAAGCTGCTCCAAAGAAGGTAATGGTGGTCATATCTGCCAAAGGAGAATGAGTATCGTTTTTATGTGATCTACAATGACTATCTGGGGAAAAGCAAAACGTCACGGTCTATTATTCTGAAATATTGGAATTGATTAGACGTCCGATTGCATTAAAAATGGTTCCATTTGGGGAACTGTTGCTGGTTTGATACGAGAGACGAGTTCGGTAGCGGAAGGATTTGTCGGATCGCAAATTACTTTATTTACCCATGAAATTTAAATAGTTTGGCTCAATTTTAAGATGATTTCGTAATGTCAATTTATGCTTTTTACCAGATAAACAGTTATATGTTTTTGCATTTCCGTCTAGTAATGATGTTTCCCATTCTTCCGTTCACAGAGTTCCGGTGGCGTTGTCACATTGGTCGCTCAATATCGCCCCGAGGAGTACAACCGCTTTGAGGCGCGCATACAGGAGCTGAAACAGCAGGCTGCGCTCTCGGCCGGCGGCACGGGCACACTGTTGCGCACCTCACAAAAGCGTTCGCTGTACGTGCGTGCGCTCTTCGATTACGATCCGAATCGTGATGACGGACTGCCGTCGCGCGGTCTGCCCTTCCGCCATGGCGATATATTGCACGTGACCAATGCGTCCGACGACGAGTGGTGGCAGGCACGACGCGTGCTCGGCGACAGCGAAGACGAACAAATCGGTATTGTGCCATCGAAACGACGATGGGAGCGAAAGATGCGCGCACGCGATCGCAGTGTTAAGTTCCAAGGTCATGCCGCTACCAATAATAACCTGGACAAGGTCAGTAATGAGGTACAGTAGCGCTAGAGCGGTTGGTGTAGCCGTAGTTGTTGTAAATGTTAATTTGCTTTTATTTAATGAAACTTTTTTTATTTTATTTTTTAAATTAATTTGAATGTCATGGACATATTATTGATGGTGCAGCAATCGACGCTCGATCGAAAGAAGAAGAATTTCACATTTTCACGGAAATTCCCGTTCATGAAAAGTCGCGATGAGAAGTTGGGCGAAGACGGCAGTGATCAAGAGCGTAAGTAGCAACAAGGATGTGCTCTCTCTAAGTGGGTGTGCGTGTGTGTGTGCGTGAGCTGAATATGTTTGCGGAAATTTTTGTTTGGAAATGTAATTTCGTTTCGTGTGTATGTGTGTGCGCGTGTATGTGTGTGCATTTAAGCGCTTTTGTAGTGAATTTAGCTGCGTGTCAGGCTTTTTGCAGCGCCACGTACAAATCTCAACTTATGATAGTTATTTTCCAAGCAGGCTTTTAAGTATGACCCCGTTTTATTTATAGGCAGTTCGTAGCCCCTCTGGTTACTGCTATTATCAGCCTATTTACTTTAGAGTCTGTCCCAACTGTATCAACTACTTTCAAAAAAAAAAAAAAAATCTTAATTGCTAACTTTTTTTCGTAACTGTATATTGAGCGTTATGTTTTGTTATGCTTATGCTTTTTGTCAGTTGGTTATTATGTTTATCTTTAATTAGTTTCTGCGTTTAAATTGTATTATATTTCTGTTTGTTTTTTATGTTATTGCATATATTTTTTTTTAAATATCAATTATTTATTTATTTTATTAATTTGTATATTTTTTGCTTTTACATGAAAATCACGTACACAAACTACTTACCATCACGTACAAACAACAACAAACAAATAACTTGAAAACTAAAAAAACGAAATTTGAAAAAAAAAAACAAAAAATTTAAACGAATATCTTGTGTGGCGTCCAATCAACTCATATCAACTTCAACATCAATCTACCTCGTCCTCCGTCAACAAAATTACCACCACTTTTATTTGTTTGTTCATCATCTATGCGTTAATTCATTGCATACATAAACATAACCGTAAAAACGAATAATACGGAATGTGATTGCATAAAATTTTAAATTAATAATAATAATTACAAAAAAAATGTTTAAATATATACATATAAACGCTCGTTTGTTACAATCATAACACACTTATATACATATACATATATATATATAATATATGTGTACCGTCACAAATCCGTTGTCTCCGTCCGCATCACCGTCATCTACGCTTGGCCCTTTGCGCTGCCATAATTGCTCCATCATCATCACGATCACCGTTGTCATCGGTGTTGTTATCGCCGTCGTCTTCCTATGCGTGTGTCCACGTGTGTTTTGCGCGTTTACAGCAAACGCAAACGGAGTTGTAAACAGCAATAGTGAACTTGATGTTAACAATGTTAACAACAATGATTCAAATGAACCGCAACGTAAGTGTTGAATTTAATTTTCTTCTAGTCGTTTATTAACTATACAAATCGTAACATATTCTAGTTACTTAAGATAATAAGAAGTATTAGAAAAGAGTATTATAACGCAGTATGTGGGGTAAGGTTAAGCGTAAAAAATATTAAAATATTGAAAACAAAATTTAAGAAAAATTAGAAAAATAATACTAAAATATTAAATTAAATATTTTTTAAATAATTAGAAATATAGAAAAATATTATTGAAATATTTTATAATTTTTCAAAAATGTATGAATATTTACAAAACTTTTTAAAATATGAAAGAAATATTACAAAATTTTTAAAAATAGTATTAAAATATTAATTTTTTTAATATTACTGAAATATTATAAAATTTTTAAAAAATTTAAAGTTATAAAGAATTTAAAAAATATTTTTAAAATATTATAAAAATTCAAAAATATTATAAAAAAATTTTAAAATTATTTTCAAAGCAATATTTTTTTCTACCACAAACTACACTTACTAATATGGTTAATGCCTTCTTTTGGTCTAAAATAATTTTTTGTAATTACTTAAAAGTCACCAAACGTCTGTATGGAAATAACTGAAACATAAAGATGGAAAATTAGCCTTCTAGACTATTTTCAGCAAATTAGTAATATTTTCTTTGCAACAACACTGCTGCATTGTGTAAAAAATAGCAATGACGTATTTACTTTTTTCTAACCAAATTGAAATATTAAATTTTTTTTTTTAAATATTACTGAAATATAAAATTTTTAAAATGTTATAAAGAATTTATAAAAATATTTTTAAAATATTATAAAAATTTTAAAAATATTATTAAAATATTATAAAAAAATTTTAAAATTATTTTTACGTCACTTTGCGGTCAGTTTCTAAATATGTGTCATATTATAATTAAAAGATATTACACTTTGAAATTACCACACTTTTATTGAGAATTAAACGAAAAAACCTAACTTCCGCTCAAACGCGAAAACTATTATTTAAATAACAATAAACTGTATAAGAAGTTTCATGCCAGATCGCCAACTGGTTTGGTAATATTAATATTTAAACCACCTTTTTTGTCAAGCAGTTACAATTGAGTATAAATTTGGTGCACTTTTTATTGCTGGAATATACATATATACTCGTACATATGTGCATAGAGTACAGTGTTGGTCGAAATAATAGCGCTTAGTATACACATATGTATGTGCATATATGAAATTCTTAGTGTTAACTCACTGGAAAATAATTCCCCAATAATTTATAAAAGTCGTTACGTTTTTAAACGATACATTCAGCTGCACCGAATATAATAGATATTCTTTGCAGGCGGATTTTAAATATACATATAATATAAAAGCCTACAAACAGTTCTATATCTTGATACAAACGAGGTTAGATCATCAAGATTGATAACCCAACACATCTGACATCCTTTTCCTTTTGGTCCCACTCCTCGAAACAGCACATTTCCTGGGCCTATCGTTGGATGACCTCGCTGATAACTTATAACCCTTACTACCATCCTGACGGGGTTAAATACCAGTTACAACAACAACAACAATAACATATTTTTCTTGATTTTTATTGGTCAGTTTGTATGGCAGCTATATGCTATAGTGGTACGATCTGAACAATTTGTCTACAGATTGTAGCATTGTCTTGGTCAATAATCCATGCCAAATTTCGTGAAGCTATCCTCTCAAATAAAAAAGTTTCCGCTACAAGAAGTTAAGTTATAAAGAAGCTTCTTGAGGAAAAAACGAAGGAAAGGATGCTGTTATAGTCCCTAAATCAGGGAATACGAAAAAATTTTTTTTTTTTGAAAAATGGCGACTGCCTGAAAATAAAAATAATTTTTTACGCATTTTTTTTTTTGAAATTCCTGAATTTTTTTAAAATATTAAAAACAAAAATTTTGACACAATGCTGGTAGGAACGATAAAGGATTATATAAAAAAGGTTCACACAAAATTTCAAGTAAATCGGTTGTATAGAACTTGAGATAATGCCGTTACCGTGTGGGAAAAAAGTAATTTCGAGAAAAACGCGTTTAAAAAAGTGAGTCTACCTACCTACCAGGCTAGGTACTGAGTCACTAAAGTAACTGTAGCTCTTAAAATAATTTTAATTTTTAAAAATCCTTTGGAGGATATGTTCTTAAGGGTCTAAACTTTAAATATATGAAAAAAAAATCGATTTTTTTTTTTAATTCTGGCGTAGAATACCCCTTAATATATCCTGTTCATGGTATATTTTACTCTCCATCGGCTCTTAAAATTATCTATATTTTTATTTTCAATTTGGTGACTTTTATAGTATTTACACTTAATATTAAAAAATATAATAAATTTAACTAATTTTCGCACAACGCCAGGCGTTTAACCTGCAGTAATCTAATCTAACAAACTCAGCATAATTTTCCAAAATTAAATTTCTGGTTTACTGGGTATTCAGAACAGCGCACAAATGTAGCATATATAAATATGTATTAGTTTTTGGTTAAGGGTTATATAAAATGTTTACATCTACTGGTACTGAAGCATACCAAAGCAGCGTCTCGACACAAATCGAATGTTCATAGTAAAAAAAAATACAAAAACAAACACTTAATCTTTGTGCAATTTTGGTATCGTCTCAAAACGCGTGCGCGCGCACAGCAATTCGTCACCTACACACACATACTCACACACGCGCCAGTGACCTTTCAATATGTGTAACTACATAATATATTTACCGACACCTTTGGACTATAAACAATAAATTTTCAATTGACTCTTAATTACTCTTCAATTAATTTTCTTTACTTTTTTTTACAACGTTTGATTTTTAATCGTCAACTTTAAATTGCATATAATGCAATTCTTCTTTTATTTCAACTACTCCCACACGCAACTTTGTTGAAAATCATTTTCCCATTATTATTATTTTTGTTGTGTTTTTTTTTTTTCAAAATTCATGCATTGCTTTACTCCAACAGCGCCAAGCAATGAGAACACAGTAAAAATGTTTCATAATGCTTCTACGCCACCTTACATGTGTCCCTCTATACATACATACATACATGCATTAATTGTGTGTGTGTGTGTTTAAAGAACAAAAGCAACACAGCGTGCAGTTTGAGCGCTCAACTTTCGTTATTTCTCAGCTTAAACTCCGCTCATTAATTAAAAAACACACACTTGATTTTCTTATATGTCAAAATTTTGGAAAATCATTTCCCTGTCTCCCGACCTTTCTCAAGCCACAGTCAATATTCACAAATACATAGACAGTTTTCAGTTGCCACATTCTATTTTGGCCAATCGAAGTGTCTCTATTTACATGACATACTCGTATGTACATCGTTTTTCTCATCCATCTTATATACAACAACAAAAATACCACCTAGTCCCCCGTTCCCCCACTTACTCTTTTGTGTTTTTTTTTTCTACTACTGCTGCTGTTCTTTTTTAACTGAAAGAAATCTCTTCTTAATTCTTTAATTTTCTAGCTTTTATGCTTTGCTACACACAAGACGATGCCAATGCTGAAGGAGGTATGTACCAGTTACTTTACTGTTGTTTATACGTTAACCACATACTACTTGCATATATAATTTATCGATATAAAATTAATATATTTATATATATACATTACTATATACTCCAAACAAACTCTTTATCTCTACAAACATACTACTTACTTTGATTAATGTAATTTTTAACTGTAGTTTCACAATAGATTTGCTCATTTCCTTTGATTACTCTTGATTACTTATTATAATTGCGTAATTTTTGTTTTTCCTACCAATTACTTACATACTATATACATACATACGTTATATTCGTATATGCATAGTACTTGTACCATCATTATCACATACAATTTGAGTTCCTTGTTTTGACTAGGCTTTAAATCACCAAATGATTAATTATTAGCGCTAATAACATATACATATGTACAGTTATAAATAAACATAATGTACAGTACAATTTGCGACTAACCAAACTAAGTATGTAATACAGTCAGTAATGCAGTCAAATATACTCTTAGCATTTTATTTATTTTTACCAACCATTTATTATATATTACAGACATAAAATACAACTTTTTATATTTTATTTTTATATAATTTTGAATATAAATATTCATATATAATTTTTAAAAACGTTTGGGAATCAGTAAATGATTTTTAAATTGGATTTCGACATAAATGCATTACTCAAATATATTTTATTTACTTCTTATTGGCTGCGCTGTTTAGGAACCGCTAAAGGTTAGATTAGGTTAGGTTGTTTGGTAGGTCAATAAGTTACGCATAGACTACTTTCGTCTTTTGCGGTACCAGACGAAGTTTAGTTCTAAGTCTAAAAGAAGTACCATCCTTTAGGATGCCTGCGCTTGACGTGAATTTTAACAGACTCTTAATACACATGATACACAGGAGGAGGGTGTGTCTGGAGACCACAGATGCTTACAGCGTAGTCTTGTTATGGGGGTATTCTAGTCTAGAAGCATGAATTTCAGGTAATTTTTAAAGTGTCGTAAAAAAAGGCAATTAATATTTTTACCATCCATTTTTTTATTAGTTATTTGTTAATTTTAGAAGAGTAGAGAAAAAATTTAAACTAAAAAAAGTAAAAAAATTTCAAAAATTATGAGCTGAGGAAGTGGGGGAGTCTCTAAAAATTTCCACGTGACCATACTCATAATTCAACCCTCCTAGTTATCTGAAACCAAAAAGAAAAAAAGATTATTAATCTAGAATAATGTCGCAATGGCCGGAACTACGGAAAAGTGGAAAAAAAATTCTCACAAAATGGCGACTGCCTAAAAAAAAGTTTTTTTGGATCACTTTTTCTGACTATTTCGAATTTTTTAAAAATAATAAAAATACAAATTTGGGAATGGGGCTAGTGCCAACCATAGGCAAGCCTATAAAGAAGACTATAAAAATTTCAAGTAAATCGGTCCAGTAGAACCTAGAAATCGTGGGTATCGTTCCGAAAAAGTAGTTTTGAGAAAAACGCGTTTAACCCGGCGTCATTGTTGCCGGGTATCTGATACCCGAGCGATTTTAAAATTGATTGATCTCAGAATAAATAAGTTTTTGTTTGTATGTTTGATTGTATTGTTGTTTTTTTAATAAAAAAATGTTTAATTATTATAAGTAATGAGTATTATTGGCCAATTATTTAATGTAGCATACTAGTATTGACATAACATTGATTCAGTGTTCAGCAATGTCCACGGGTAAAATACATCCGGCCACAACGGACAAGTTCTATTAATAGCCACAATGACGCCGGGTTAAAGTTTCACGTTTTGGCCGAACCAGTTTGGATGCCGGGTCAGAAAACTGCCTATATCTCCGAAAATAGTTTGAATTTTGAAAAATCCTCTTGTACACATATTCTTGAATAGTTAAACTTTGAAAATATAAAAAAAATAAATTTTTTTAAATTTCTAGACTAGAATACCCCCTTAATGCGAGTTGCGTAGTTGATTAAAAAATCTCCAAAAATTATTGATAATTAGTTTTGTAATAACAGAAAAAAATGTTCACAACTATTGAAAGTCCTAGTACAACTTTTTTCAAAATTTTAAAATTCTTAATTTATTTTTTAAAAACGAAACAGTAGTTAAAGCCAATTTTCGAAATTGCCTACAATGTTTGCTGAATATCTAGAAGTCACACGGAGCTAAACCAGGCGAATACGGTGGTTTCGGCAAGATATTGGGTAAAATTTGGAGAAAAACTCTAGAAAAATCAATGCAGTAGACGATGCATTATCGTGAAACAAAATCCAAGAATTGTCAGCCCATAATTTCGGCCTCTTTTTACGAATAGTATTCCTTGTTGACAGTTTGACCGGTCGGAAGAGATTCGGCGTGCTCCACCCCTCGATAATCGAAGAAAACTCTATTATTGATTTTATCGGCTTCGGGTTACCTTGGCCACGATATTTGGCCGATTGATTGTCTGTTTAAGGGTCGTAAGCATAGATCCAAGGCACATCGCCAGCAATTCGTGTTTGATTGCAGGAATGTACCAAAGCATTAGCCAAAGGGTTTGGGTGGTTTCGGAGTTTAGATATATATTTGCTATAATTCTGCTATCGTCTATTTCTTTCTTTACCGTAGGAATACCAAGGTCTTTATGGATATTTTCCTTACGCATGCAAAATGGTGAACACGTAATTGTTCTAAGAATTTTCTATTCGATCAATATTAGTTACAGAGATCGTACCCCACAGTTGAATGCCATACAACCAAATCGGAATGACCGCATTATATAAAAGCACTTGGTTGTCTAAGCTAAGTTTAAAGTTTTTATTTTAAAAATTTGCAATTTGGTCAAATCTTCAATATGTTATTTTACTAGAGATGTGTTTTCTCCACGTGAGCCTTTTATCTAGGTGAATACCAAGATATGTTACTTCGTTCGCTTGGGGTACTAAAATATTGTTTATTTTTACTGCCGGGCACATTTTTGGTTTTAGCGAAAACGTAACATGCTTTCACTTCTACGCATTCACATTTACACGCCAGTTCGCTAGCCATTCTTCGACAGAACTTAAATGATCCGCTAATATTCTTGTTGCTAAAATGTGGCAATTGTCGCGGCTCACTATACCTGTGTCATCCGCAAAAGTTGAAGTCAATACATTGTTAGTTGTTGGAAGATCTGCTGTGTATATGATGCATAGAGTTGGGCCTAAAACGCTGCCCTGTGGTACACCAGCCCTTCTCTGTCTTTCATCAGATATGAAATCTCCTACTTTCACCATAAATTGTCTATTTAAATAAAAGTCCAATATTGTATATAATTCTAAAGGTAGATTTTTTACAACTTATCAAACGCCTGGGCTACATCTAGAAATATTGCTGAAAAGTACTCCCTTTGCTCAAATTCTTTCCTTATTTTGTTAGCAAGTCTATTTACCGGCTCTATTGTATGACGTGTTGACCATCAGTTGATTTTGATGGCGGTCCTGGAGGTGGTTCGTTGTCAACGCGTTCACGACCCTCTTTGAGTAATTTGCACCAATCAAAAAGACTTCCACGCAAGAAACATTAGTTACCCCGAAAGGCCTTTTCCAACAACATAACTAACGTTTCGCACCAGAAATTTGCAAGCCGATATTGGACAAAAAATATGTCGCAAAAAATTAAATTAAAAAGTCAATATAATATATTTAGTTTGGAAAACACGTCTCTACTCCTCAAGAGGCTGTTCATGTTGTCGGACGGCCGATATTGGACAATATAAGATATGTCTGCATAAAAACTGATTGTTCAGTATAAAGTATTTGTATAGAACAAAGTATCTTCACTAAATTTTACATGGATAATTGTCTAAGACGATGCTAGGATCACCAAAGAAATTGTTCTGATCGAACGAATATGGCATATAGCTGCCATACAAACTGACCGACCAAAAACAAAATAAGGATTATTTTATACCCTTTTATGGCTAGGAGAAATGTACCTGTGAAGAGTAATAGCTTCAGTGAAAACGAAAATCATTTGAAAAAATTATCTATAATTTTTGAAAAAAAAAAAAAGTTTTTTAATAATTTTTTATTTCTTCTTTTCGAAAAAAAAAATTTTAAATTTTCCAAAAAAAAAAAATAATTTTTTATTATTTTAATTATTATTAATTTTTTATTATTTTTTTTTAATTATTCACTTGCATTCATATACACACTTATACTCTGATAAAAATCAACTGTAAATATATGTAGATATGAGAAATATTTATTTACTCATTATGCGTGCGTAATCAAATTAATTAATTTTCTTTTATTTTTTCATAATTACGTAAAGCGTACTCATAAATATTTGTAAGAACACATAAAAAGTATTGTATAAAATCATGCATATTTGATTTAACAAATAACAAATATTGCATATATTTTCTATGTCGTATGCATTACTTTTATGTATTTTTTAATGATTTACACACACACATGCTATTTACATACATAAATACCGTACAGTACTCAAATACTCCCTCGTATACACGATGCTCATGCCCTGTCCGAAAGCTTTCAGCTTGAGCATAGAACGAATGCTCTTTGTGCATAAATTCGTACATACATACCTACATACATGGGTTTGTATGTATGTCACCTTCATTTGGAACCTAAAAAAACTTAAAAAATAAAAAAAATTAGCTCTTTTATAGGAAAATTGTTAATGAACAGTCAGAATACTTGTACACAGTGCTTCACAGTGTATTTTTTTTTTTGTTTTTGTTTTTATGCAGAAAGTGGTTGAAAACATTTCACTGTACTTTTAACGACGAAATTCATTAAATATTCCAGTGTACATACAACATCTGTTTACTATAAAAATGGCAAACTCTTTAATGTGCAAACATATACGCCGCCGATCCGCTCCACCCCCCGCTTGGCTTCTTGTCCTGCTGCATCTGTGAGCGATCGCTACATTCATTATTATTGCTTTTTGCTTATTGGCTTGGCGAATTCCGGCAATTTGTTTATACACTCGTATATACTCGTGTCGTATCTGTTGTGGCTTATTTGTTGTTTGCTTTTTTGAAAATATTTTGTTTTCTTTTTCATAATTTATTCATTCTTTTTTAGAATGTTGTGTATTTGTGTATTTTATGTTTCCTTTTATCTCTCTCCTGAATAAAAGCTTGCCGACAGCCTCTGTATTGTACGATAAAGATCTGTTGTAAGATTTCGGTACAGCTATGTACTTAATGAACGCTGTCGTCTTTGTGCCAGTGTGTTTTAAGAGCATGACAAGTTTATGTAATACTTCAGCGAGTCGCTGTAAGATTTGAAAATATGTTTTCTTTTAAAGATAAGTGAAATTATTACATGTTTTACGGCTAAGAATATAGTAGGAGGCTTTATTTCTCACTTTGAAGTACTTTAAATTATTATGAATCAAAATTGATTGAAAGATAATATTTTGTAAATTTTCTCGAAAAAAAATTAAAATTATACTATTCTTATACCCTGCACGGTATATTAAGTATGCCACGATGTCTGTAGCACCCAGAAGGAAACGTCGAAGACCTTCTAAAGTATATGGGGTATTCCATACCAAAATTATCCATCTTTTTTTTAAATAAATAAAAAAAAATAAAAAAATCGGCCCACTCCGGGATTAGCAGGGATAGTTGTCAAATTAATTGAAGGGTTCTTTAAGGAAAAAAAAAACAAAAAATGCCAACTTCAAAAAAAAAAAAAAAAAACATTTTACTTAAAAAACCGATTATTTTATATAGTTGATCGTGTTAAATATTTTTATGTATTTTTTCGAAAAGTTCATTCAAAAACAAAAATTTAAAAAAAAAGATCCCCAAAAGTCAATTTCTACAAAAGTTATGGCTATTTGAAAATAAAAGACAACAATTTTTTTTAGCAAAAAATAGCAAAATTCATAACTGTTTTGAAGTTGGACAAAAAATTTTGAAAAAATTCTCAAAAATGTTTTTCAAAGGGTAGAAAAGGATGGATAAGTTACAGCAAAATCTAAAGGGGTCGGGTTCAAAATGGTCGATTTGGTATGGAATTCCCCATATGCATATGAGGTGTCTTCAGAAAATAACTGTTAAACGATAAAATTTACATTTTCGCTGGTTTGGAGTGTCCAAATGTCCAACATATTTTTTACTATTTTGATATAACGGGTTTTTCAATAAACAAAAATGGTTTGGGATGCCAATGAAATTCTTTATTCCTGTCAAAGTACAATCAAAGCCATTATGTACAAAATTCGATTTCTTTTGCATGGCCACCACGCGCACCTTGCAGAAGTCCAGACACTGAACCCAATTTTATACGGGTTTCAAGCATAATTTGGCCGATACCACTGCAATTTCAGGTTCGATGTTCGTACGAAGTTCACTAAACGTCGCTGACTTGTTGGCAGAGACCAATTGACGTAGTCCCATAGGAAATAGTCTAGCGGCATCAAATCGCACGACCAAGGTGGCCAATTGACTTGACTATTTCGTGAGATAAAACGTTCACGAAACTTTGTTTTCAATAAATCGATTGTGACACTCGCTGTGTGGTGCTGACCTGTTGGAACAACATATTGTC
Source organism: Bactrocera correcta (assembly GCA_027475135.1). Lineage (NCBI taxonomy): Eukaryota > Metazoa > Arthropoda > Insecta > Diptera > Tephritidae > Bactrocera > Bactrocera correcta. Next base: position 63,547,826 of record CM050325.1, on the reverse strand, counting down.
CAAGTCCACATCATCCAATTCGGAGATGATTTTTCGATGGAACTCTGGATAATTTTCAGGTAGTTTCTCAGCCCAATTCACGAACATACGACGTTCAGGTGGTCAAGCGGCTGCAGTTATTGCGTCAATTTGATCTTGTAAGGATGTAGGCCAAGATCTTTTCGCAAAATTCGCCACAACGACTCACAGATGCCCAACGCTGAGAACGACATGTGAGAGGCCACTGACTCCGAATTTCGGTAGTAAATTTTAATAATTTCGACTCGTTGTTGAAAAGTATACTTTCCATGAAGAAATGGCAACCCTTACTGAAGAGAAATGTCAAAAGATCGGGACAAATTTTTGTAGCATCCCTATTGAAAACCCCGTTATTTTGCTAAACTCCAGTTTTCAACTAATTGTTATAGTCAGAGGCAAGAGTGCTATGTGAGTGAACTATTTAAAGACCTGAAACCTAACTACTCGTATGTTAGCATAATATTAAATAGTTTGAGAGTACAATGTTTCATCTTCATTTATTCGCTATGTTATATGCGATCATGTCTTTTGTTAGAAACCCCATTGTTTATGACTTCAAATGTGGATCTTAGATAAACTTTTTTTTTATACTTGAGGTTCTTCTCATTACAGCGATCGTTTCTAGCGGAAACTTCCATAGATAAACTATCGTCTTTCGACCTTAAACTTTTGAGGCATAGAGCAAGGCATTGTGCTATTGTCTTTGCTTGAACTATAAAATTGTTAGATTATTTTCAAAGTTTCAGAAAAATTTAGAACTGGAGTCTTGATCTGTGCAAAAAAGACAAATGCCTGTTCTATCTAAACTAGATTTCAACTTTTATTCTATGCAAAGTGCAGTGCATTTATCTGTTAGTTCGAAATTGAGGGCTCAATTTTCAGCGAAGAGCATTTATTTCCATTTGTTCTAAAATACAGACTTTGCTCGCTTCAAAACTCCGTGAAAGCGAGGACCAAATTATCATTTGTTCAAGTAAATGCCATACAATAGAAGGCTAAGACTTTAGCTCGTATATAAACAACCTGTTGTATTATATATATTGCAAATATATAATTACTACCCCTTTTTAGAACTCTTCAAATATACATATATTGACAAAAATCCACACAAATTTTGAATTTATTTTTTTTTTCAGTTTTATGTATTTGTTTGTGTTTTGCTTCATTTTCAATTGTTTATACTTAGCGTATCAGTTTGCTAAGCGTCAGTCAAGCAAATTGAATTTCCCTGCAATTTGTTGAACAGCCTGCTTGAGGCTTGTATCCTGTGATTACCGAACGTGCTTCTTTTTATTTTTGTACAAATATAATTTTTTTTTTGAAAACTTTCTTTTTTTATTTTTTTTCAACTGATTTATTAGTCTAAAATATATTGTATATAATGTAGATTTAAGCTACCGCCAATGTACTTCCTCACCGGACCATGCAGCAGCATCCTCCTCACAGAAACCGTATATGGACCCCGCAAATATCACCGCGTATTAAGATATATACCCAACGCACTGTGTAAATCAGTAGGTCGTTAGTACACAGTAGGCAAAATTTGTTGCATAACTAAATAGCTATCTTGTGCGCCTAAAAGTGTGTCATCAGTTGTACGCGACTAGTTGTATAATCCGTTGCATACTTTTGTGCGTGCTTTTCCAATAATTTAGGTCACATTTGGGTTTGAACAAATTTTGAGTGAATTTTTACCCCGTAAACTGTTGCTGCTGTCAATTTTGTTAGAAAATTAGTTATAAATATAGACAATTGTGTACGTGAATCCACTCCAACAGCGCATACCAGAACCTCTGCTCAACTCGAAACTCCTTCACACACAATGCTCCACTACCACCATCACTCGGTTAGTTACATAGCAATTCGGCTTAAGAAAATATTTACATTTGTTCGATCTTCAATTGCTTTGTTAGGTTTGTTCGTTCTGTTTTGTGTTTCATAACTCCTTTTATAGTTTTACTTTCAGCCCTTTCATTGAGTAACTACTTTTTATTCAAAGTCAAAGCCTTTGTTTACTCTCCCACTTATATGAGTTGGTATCATTTTGTTGCAAATTCACCATTTTGGTTGCAAATTGTGTAGTTTTGAAATTAAAAATACTATTTTTTAAAATCAACACACACAACACTAGCCATACTTATTGACATCAGCATACAACAAGTCTTCACTACTTTTTTATTTTGCAAAATTTTACTTCATGAACACAAACAATTAAAATTACAGTTAAAATTCAAATTGAATTCAAATGAAGTATACACCGTCAAAATGTACAGAAATAATAGATTTTCTTTTTCTTTTGAACTTTTGTCGTATTTTCTACTCCTACTACTCTACCACCACTACTTTTACTACCTACTCCATTACCAACTACCTACTACTACTACTACTCTGCCAATCTGCTACTATTTCAACTACTACTACTACTGCTCTCGTACGCAAATCTACTCTTCTAAAACGTTATCGATTAATTGACTGATTGATTGATTGATTGTTGTTTGTAATGTTTTAATTCGAAAATTAAAAAAACAAAAATGTTTCGTTATTCAACAAATGGCCAAATCCAACTACTACTACCATCACAAATCAAATGAACCGATACAAACAAATCAAAATGTATGCGAAATCCTTAACGAAACCACTATGAAACATGTGTACCGTAACAACCGTTATGGTGGGATTGCATTGAAAACGGCTAACTACTATCTACTACTACTTCTACTACTATTTTGTATCACTACTACCAACCATTAAACAATTGTATGCCATCAACACAACAACAACAAATACTACTACTATTACCGCTATCAACAACAACAACAACCAATTGTACCAACAACAACAACACGAACAACGTAACGTTCGCACTAAAAGCCGAAATTATCTACCGTGTGGAGTTGCCAGACATGGAGCAGATAACACTAATCTATTTGGAGAATAGCGATGCTGACTATCGTAAGTCCAGCGGCTGAATGAAAAAAATAAATTTCAAAAAATAAAAAAAAGTATTAAATAATAATGCGTAATATAAAAAAGCAAAAAAGTATTAAAAAAAAAATAAATAAAAAAAATTAAAAAAAGAAAAATTAAATAAGTATATTCAAGAGTGCCAACATAAAAAGAATGTTTTGAAAATTTTCAAAAATTAAAAATAATTGTTAAAGCCATTTTGAATTAGCAAGTGCAATGTTTAAAATAATATAATTACCGTTAACAGTTTTAAGTTTGTTTAAGCAACAAAGAAAGCAAAGCAAAACAAGCAGCAAAGCTTAGCAATTTAAAAGTTTACCCAAAACAAGTATTTTATGTTAGCTTTTGTGTTGAAAAAATTAAAAAAAAATTAAAAAAATAAAAAAGCGAAAAAGAAGTATTAAAAGTCACAGCAATTTAAATGAAATGAGTAGCAACCAAATTTAAGCATATACATTAAAGAAAGAAATTATTAAAATGACAGTATTTTGTTCTCTTAATTTCGATATTTATATATATATATATACATATATGTACTTTTTACCTTAAAGCGTCTTTTTTCTGGTTTGTTTCGTTCGTACGTTCGTTCGATTGTGCATTTCTTATGAAACATACTATTTCGTTTACTTTACTCTTAACTCCACCACTCCACACCACTCTACACCAAATACACGTGTTTTTGCCGTCGCCCCATGTTCCGTTACAGCGCAACGTTTAAAATAATATTAATTAAAAAAAGAAAAAAAAATCACAAATTTATTTTTCAAACAACATGATTATGCTGAAAATACGTTTACACTACTTGCGTTACGTTAACGTTATGTTACGTTATGTATTGGCTTGTTTTATGTTCTGAAACTTTGCGTGCTACAGCTGCTTGTTTGAATTTAATTGTTTGTTACTCATTTCCTTAGCTTTTTTCAGTTTGTAGTCGAACATTTTTTCGAAAACTATCCACCCACCCAGCTCCTGAAAGCGAAATTCCCTTTAGTTTACACTTTCGGTTTCCTTTTTGTGTTCTTCACTTTGTTTCTGTGTCTTTTCTAGCTTTTAGCCGAAAAATAGCTGAGTTTGCTTTGGTTTCATGAAATGTTAAATAAAAGCTTTAAAAATTTTTGTATTGAACTTTCAGTTTTGTTTGACGTTTTCCAAGCCCTTTGCTGTTTAACCTTATTTTGTTTGTATTTCAATTGTGTTGATACACAATTTTGGCTTTTACTGCGATTTTTTAGTAATTATTTATACTTCCTTTTACAATTCCACCTTTTTTTAACCGATTTCGACCAACACCTACCGTCATTAGTCTCCTCTTTGTTCCTTCGTTCGTTTGTTTGTTCCTTCGTATGTTTATTTGTTCCTTCGTACGTTTGTTAGTTCCTTCGTTCGTTTGTTTATTCCTCTTATGTTCTCTCGTTCCTTGCTCGTGTTTCCAAACCAAATCCAAACCACTGTACCACCAACACCAACGCCATCACCACCACACCCATCGCCTTCAACGGCCCATACACCAACTAGCTGTTACGTACACATCCAGCCTGTACCGTTAAACTCGTACAATCACACGTAGTTGCATTTCGTTCGTTTACTTTTACGTTTTACTTTGAATTTTGGTATGTAAGTCAGCAATTTGCAGCGACGCATACATTTTTATCTCTTGCCTACTTTTAGGCTGCATCACCCATATTTTTTGTCTTGTCGCCATTTTCTTTTACATACATACATACTTGAGACCCACCCACCTTTTGTCGCATTCGCTCGCCCGTTACTTCGTTTGTCTAGTATGTAGTCTAGTCTAGCATTTAGCAATCTTGTTTGTAGACCCCCCTCACCCTATTTTAGGTTCTCAAAGCATCCACCAACAATTTCTTTTTACCAATTACCAACAACAAAATCGTAGTGCCGTCGCATTCTAAACAATTTACACCTTTTTTTATTTTCTCTTTTCTTTTTTTTTACTTATTTCGTTCTTCATTTTTGTTTATAATTCCGTTGTGTTTTAATTGCTAATTGCATTTGGTATGAATTGTTTTGCTGTTGTTGTTGTTCTAATGTATTGTAATACCTCTAATATAGCTCGTATTTGTTATGATCTTAATAATGCATTGAGAACGTACAGTACCCCGAATTGTCCCTCCAGCAAGAAGTAGTAGTTTTTTCTAGGTTATAAAAATCGTATGTCTTGCATTTTGTTTAGTGTAAAATATATAGTATAACCTCAAACTGTGTACGTTAAGCATATAGTGAGGTCTGAACTTAATTGCAGTTTTTTGTTTTCGTTTTTAAAGCTAAAATAGTTTGTGGTTTCGAGTAGACGAATATAACTTGATCTATATAAGACGTGTCATGTTTTAGCGGAATGCCAATAAATAGTAGAATTGTTTCATGTTATGAGGTTTAAAATTCTCTGTAATATTAGTTCATATTGCGGACTATAAGTTAATAAAGTTAAAGAAATCATTTGGAAAATTATTAAAAATTCGATATCAGATGTAAGTCTATTAAGAGGTTAGGGGTTGTTAGAATTTTCAAAAAATTAATTTTTGTTTTTGCATTTTCGTTAAGTGTAATATCTTAAAAATATTCCCTGAAAATTTCTCGTTGATCCGATAATTAGTTTTTGAGTTATTCGAGAAATAAGAAAGAGAGCTCGGGCACTTCAAAGCTCTAGTGTGAAACTTCAAACGCTTTTTTCTCAAAACTATGTTTTTTGAATCGGTGACAACTCGAAAACCGTTCGGTAGATTTTAATGAAATTTATACAGCTTTTAGAATACATAATAAACTCGGGCCTGATCGAAGGATTTTTATTTTTTCGAAAATTTCGATTTTTTAAGTCCAATTAACTATTGTTTTTTTCCCAAAAATTTAGAAACAAATTTCCTGAGGCCGCCATTTTGTTAATTTAAACAAAAAAAATCCTTCTATCAGGCCCGGGATTATTTATTTATAAAACTAATTTTTTTTGTCCGATTGTTTTTAGATAAATCTCCAAGGACTTATGCTTGTCACCGCAAGTACCTTTTTTTTGGAACAGGGTCAACACAAACAACTATAACTTTGGAAATTAAATTGTTTTTTTTTGTTTTGAAATTTTCGTGACTTCAAGTCAACACATCCTCTAATAATGCCATTTTACTACTTTTGTAAAATAACATGACTTAGTAGCAAGAAAAATACTGAAAACTTGAATTTTTTCGTACCTCTGACTACCCCTAACTCCTTAATGAAGCCAAAACAAAAATTGAATTACACTAGGTTTTTAATTTTCGAAAATGCAAATAAATATCATATTGTTAAGGAAAAAGTATTTCGAAAATATAAGGAAACTCATTTTTCTTTTAGCTTAAAAATAATACAGAAACCTTTATACTGTTTTGAAAAAAAAAAAACTTTCGACAGTTATTTTTCTGTTTTTTATGTTGATTCAAAATCGCGTCAAATCTCGTCCTAAAGGACGACTACTGGAGTTCATCTGTTATCGCAAATGACCAATAATGGTCTAGGCGTGCCTTATTGGCAAAAAAAACACAAGAACAAGGGAGACTATGACACATGATCACGGCCTCTCTGTGAGAGATCTCATTGCGCTTAAAAGAATTTCAGTTCAAGTTCAATACTTTGAACTAGGCATATAACATCTACCTACAGCAAGTTGATTGATTGAATTGCTTCAACACCAAATTATCAAATTAAAAAAAAAAACTCAAAAATGTATTTCAATAATTTAAATAAGTTCTAGAAGCTAACAATTTCTCACAGCGTTCTGAAAGAGTACTACTACAAAAATTTATTGTTTCAATTTAAAAAGGTCCTTTTATTGCTGAGTTATTGGCTTAAAGCTACGCTACTAGGAAACCAAACTGCTTTGGCATATTTGTTGAAAAGTATTCGAAACGAAAAAGTGAAGCCGTTATTTTTAGAACTAGAAAGGAAGAAATTATATTAAATTATTTGCAATGTGTTGCATTCCTCGCATTGGTGGAGAAATACCTCTTTTAAGCCACACAATATTTTATTATTTTATACAAGAAGCTTGTTATTGCATTATGCTTTTGTCCACTGCTATCAGCTGAGCTTTGGTGTAAATTCGGCTTTGTAAAGTTCAAGCGATTTCTCGTCGTCGCAAGTAATCATTTTGATTTGGTAGCACCTAGCATCTGTGCATGATAGTGGCGGACCCGAATTCTTCGGAGAATGGAAGTCCAATAGCTTCTTTCTCAGCTTCTTATTGGTTAGAGTTTGCAGCTACATCTTCCTGAGCAGTTAGGAAGCACGACGCTTCTGCGCTGAGTCTTGCAACTGAAAAGAAACCCTTCTTTGCAGGATGCAATACTGGCTCTTTGTAGCCATAGTTTTGGTACCGTAGTCCCCGCTACGTTATACTATTTTGAGGTATACGTATACTTTTGGATAGAAGTCAACCAGATAGCCAACAGAGAAATGGCGTATAGAAGACAACACTGCTTTTCAAAAGCCAAAGTGAAATAAAAATTACCACGCTGGTGTTGCTACATATTCAATATATCTTAGTTTAATATTTTTACTGAAATTTGTTTTTTTTTTCTTAAAGTTTATTAACATTAGAAAAAGACGGAAAAATTAAAAAAAAAGTTAAAAATTGCCAGGTGATGCAGTGGTGCGTCTCAAACAATTGACACGTGATCATGAAAAATAGTAATCTAGAATAATGGGCCTATGTCTGGTTCTACGTGGAAGCGGGAACATTTTTTTCACAAATTGGCAACTTCCATGAAAACAGTTTTTGTAACATCTTTTTTGACCATTTGGAATTTTTTTAAATTTAAATTTGTTGATATGGATAGTTCCAGATACAGAAAGTCTATAAAGAAGACTCTCTAAATGTTTCAACTAAATTGGTCCAGTAGAACATGAGAAATCGTGGGTATCGTTTAGAAAAAGACAGTTTGGAAAAAATGTGTTTAAAATTTCGTGTAAAGTTTTCGCAGTCTAAAATTAAGGGATTCTATATAGTTAAAAGGCCGAAAAAAGCAAATATTCCAGAATTATTTCTGAGAAAACTTTTAAATTTATTAATCCAAAAATTTGTACACATATTATCGTGTCTTTTAGCTATATTTTAAGACTTAATATTAGTAAAAATATTGATGTAAAAAGGAACAACAGCTGATTTCTGGCAGCTCCTCTCAAAAAATCGATTTTGCGATCATCACTCTATATCGCTGAACTGAATTCTCTGAAATTAAAAAACCAAACAGATTTCGTTTAAGTAATGTTAAATCTAGTAAAGCAAATCGAAGGAACAGCACAATTACATTGACAAAATAGCGGTTTCTCATAAAAAAATATATTTTTGACCAAAATAGTCTAGAAGCATGAATTTCAGGTAATTTTTAAAGTGTAAAAAAAAAATTAATATTTTTACTATACATTTTTTTAGTTATTTGTTAATTTTAGAAGAGTAGATAAAAAAACTTAAAAACTAAAAAATTTCAAAAATTAAGAGCTGACGAAGTGGGGGGTCTCTAAAAATTTCCACGTGACCATACCCAAAAAACCCTCCTAGTTATCTGAAACCAAAAAGAAGAAAAAGATTATTAATTTAGAATCATGTCGCAATGGCCGGAACTACGGAAAAGTGGTAAAAAAAATTTCACAAAATGACGGCTGCCTAAAAATAAAGTTTTTTTGGATCACTTTTTCTGACTATCGAATTTTTTAAAAATAATAAAAATTAAAATTTGGGGATGGGGCTAGTTCCAACCATGGACAAGCCTATAAAGAAGACTCTATAAAAATTTCAAGTAAATCGGTCCAGTAGAACCTGAGAAATCGTGGGTATCGTTCCGAAAAAGTCAGTTTTGAGAAAAACGCGTTTAAAGTCTCGCGTTCCGGCCGAACCAGTTTGGATGCCGGGTCAGAAAACTGCCTATATCTCCGAAAATAGTTTGAATTTTGAAAAATCCTCTTGTACCCATATTCTTGAATAGTTAAACTTTGAAAAAATAAAAAAAAAATCCATTTTTTTTTTTTAATTTCTAGACAAGAAAACCCCCTTAAATTGTTTATAAAAAATGTTTATCAATGAGAAAAAATCTTCGTTTAATTACTAAATACATACATATAGGGGTTTCACATAGTCTCATAAAGTTATAAGTTATAATGATCCGAAAACATAGCGTTCAGAGTTGTATTTGCGTAAACTTAATTTAGTATGCAATCCAACAACAAATTTTTTAAACTAATATAAAAATTTATGATTTAACAATGCTTTATGACACGGGTAGGTAGTCACACCAATAGTAAAAAAAAAATGGTGTTGAAATATTTACCGGAATGATATGAAATTTTCTGTGTGCCTTCTTAAATATATGTACATTAAGAAAATAAAATTAAAAAAAAAAAATCGGTTTTTTGAAAATTCTAACTGTTTATAACCCTTTAAGTCCAGTTTGGATTCCTATAGCTCCGAAAATAGTTTGAGTTTTGGAAAATCTTTCTGAAAGTCCTGTAGGAATGTTCTTGAATTTTTTTTTAGTTAGACTAGAATACACCCTTAAGCAAGCTTTTGGTTCCGCAGCATGTTGTTTGATTATTTATTTCGTTATTCGTTACAGTTTATTAATGAACATTTATGCTAATAACATTAAATAAGATATGTACTCGCTAGATTGATATGTAGAACCCTGGAGGTAATGTTAGAAAAAAAAGAAAAAAAAATCGATAGCTTGTTAAATAAATAGATTTTTCTGTTTAAAAAATATTAAAATAAGAGTAATTGATTTTTCACATAGTTTAAGTAATAACTGTACAGGGAATATTAAATATACAACCATTATTCTTAACTATTTTTGTTAATTATAAATAAGTCTCAAAATCTTTTGCCGTCTGTCCGTTAGCTATTAATTATCGTTAGGACATATAAGCCTGTGTATAATATGTTGTACGTCCAAACATATGTACATATATACTTATATATAATATATGTACATACATACTTAAATTACTGTTATTGTGTGTGTGTACCTGCCTCGCCCTTGGAGCTCAATTTGTGCCTTTTCGTTGCTTCTAATTTTTATTTCTACGCCGAACTTTAGTTAAGAACTCGAATTGTGTATTGTTTTAGTGCAAAAAATAAAGAAATATTGTTTGTTGTCCCTCGTTTGCGCTTTGTTGTGTCTGTCGCCTTGTGTTTTTCTGTTCCGCCTATTACAACTACAAAGAAATTATTAGTAGCCGCTCTTAAAAAAGTTTAGTTGATTTGAGTTTGTAATGTAAATGCGAAAAATTTTTACTGATGATTGAAAATAAATAAATTGATTAATTAAAAATTAATATTTTCTAGCAAAGCAGTGAATGCAAGCAACTTGAAAAGTACAAAAATTTAAAAAGAAATATAAAAAAAAATTTACAAAGCAAAAAATTATGCTCTGCAAAGGTCATTGCATTCCCAAAATGTTGGTAGGGCAGATAATTCGCTAATAATTTAGTAATTCTTTGCCGTAAATAAATATTTATAAAATTAATTAACTTGAAATATATTTACAAATCTATATCTATATGCATATATACTTATATAATAAATTATATTTTATCAATTTGAACTGTCAATGAGAAATGTCAATTGCATATTTTGCATTGCATTGAAAACATCTATTTTTTTTGTTTTGTTTTTGTTTCGTTCACAACTTCCATACTTCATTACCGTCATGACATCCCGTTTTATGCATATTTTACAGCATCCGAAGAGAATGTGCTCTCGTACGAGGCCGTACAACGGTTATCCATTAACTATACACGACCGGTAATCGTGCTCGGCCCATTGAAGGATCGCATCAATGACGACTTGATATCGGAGTATCCCGAGAAGTTTGGCTCCTGTGTGCCACGTGAGTGTAGCGCAAAATTCAAATATTATTGCAACAACAAATAGAAATGCAATAAATATAATAATATTTACTTTCCTTTGCAGACACGACTCGGCCGAAGCGTGATTACGAGGTGGATGGTCGTGATTATCATTTTGTTTCGTCACGTGAGCAAATGGAACGCGATATACAAAATCATCTGTTCATCGAAGCGGGCCAATACAATGACAACCTCTATGGCACATCGGTGGCGAGCGTACGCGAGGTTGCGGAGAAGGGTAAACACTGCATTTTAGATGTCTCGGGCAATGCCATTAAGCGGTTGCAAGTCGCTCAACTATATCCAATTGCTATATTTATCAAACCGAAATCGGTGGACTCAATAATGTAAGTTTCGAAATTTTTGTGCCTTAACTGTATTTATGAGTTAGTAATACGGGGTCTAGATGTCTATTTTCTATTATTTTTTAAAGAAAAAAAAAAACACAGAAACATCAAATTTAATGAGGGATGTTTACTACTTTTGGAAAGCACATTCTTCGGCATTTATTTTGTGAAGATTATCTGTTTCAAATTTTGGTTTAATTTTCGATGACTCGTCCGAGAATTTCGACTGGTAACCGGCAAATGACACGCATGATCTTTTGCTCAAGAACTTGAATCGAAGCGGCATTGTCCTCAGACTTTACATATCCACACAGAAAAAAGTCCAGCTGTGTGATATCACTCGCTCTTGGTGGTCAATAGACCGACATAAAACGTGAAATAATGTGCTCATCAAGGTGTTTTCTCAATGAATCCATTGATTGATGCGATTTGTGGGATGTGACGCTGTCTTGTTGAAACCAAATTTTGTCGAGATCACAAGCTTCAATTTCAGGCAATAGTCCGTTAACATGGCGCGAGACCTGTCGCCATTGACGGTTACGTTCCCACTAGCATTCATTCAGGTAGATATATACCCATTGAGCCAGAAATGGGTCTCATCGTTGAACAAAATTTGGCTCTAAAATGTCGAACTTCTTAGATCTTTTCTATCTTCTTGGAACTTTTCAAGAGCCCATAGAGCGAAACGATGTCGCTAAAGCGAGCTCGAGCAGCTTTAGTTCTTGTAGAAGGTGTACGCTCTCTATTTACGATCTCGACGTAAAATGCGTTAAGTCACTCCATACGTCAGTCCGAGTTGTTGGGAACGGCGTCGATTCGACTCTCCACGGTCCTCGTGTACACTCTCAGCTACGGCTGCCATGCGATATGTAAACGTTGTTCAGGCGTAGGTCTTCTATGATGACATGACTCACTCATGATCTGTTAAGAAAAATGCTGTTGAAAAGAGTACCTCTACTTGGATCACAGGTTATATGAAATTTCAAAATAGATACTGAATTTTATCACTATACCACAGTAAAGTTAGCCATAGCCTGTATGGACGGCAATGCGCAAGTTAATTGCCATCAAACTCTAAGGAAACGTGCTATTTCGACGGGATCGCACCATAAGGAAAAAGGTGTTAGATGAGTTGCTTTCATAAGGCATGTAAAGAGACAGTTAGAGTCACATAATAAACGTTACATGTAGGGCATGGAGTAGATATGTCGGAGTTGATTATGAATAAGTAGGAATACTTGCTACAGTAACCAGAACGATGCTGCGCCAGGGTCACTCTAGTTTCGAGAAAGTAATTCACTAGAAGGAAGTTAGTTCGGTGTTTTTACGTAGATACGACGACAGACTTATCCCGCGGCGCTTAAAATGACAGAGGATCATATTAATGCGTTGACCCTGAAAATGCCAAGCATATTCAGTACCAATTGGCTGTGTGGAATGGATACACTAACCATCTAAAACCTCTTCCGTATTATGGGTCCGGCGATCGCTTGCAATGCAACTCCACATTCAGCTGACAAAGTGTCAGTTTTTCTCGCATTCGTGCTTTAACCACAATCACTACGATACTCCCCGAAGGGCCAGTCTGCATGAGTACGTTCGATAGAACTCCAAAGGCTCTTGTTTCCCATGGTACCATGTTTAAGGTTGTGGTCAGGCCTCGTAACTGAAACTACTACCAATTGAGATTCCGTACTGCTTTGGACTGGTGAGCAGCGGTAGGCCTTCATACGCACACACCATTTACACAAAAGCTCATCCTAATTCCTTTTGCCGCCTAAACAATTCACGCACAAACAACTTTAACTGTTTAGCGTTACGACTAATGGAGATCACACCGCTAACATCTAGATGTACATCCGTCCAGCTAATCAGCATACCACACAAATCCCTAATGTCCGAGTACATCGGGCATCCTGCAATAACATGCACCCAGTTCTCTACCCGCGCCTCCACAAAAACAGCCCAACCTATCAGATAGGTGCCTCTGATGCAAAAAAGCATTCGGAGGCTCATGCCTCGTAAGCAGAAAACCCAGACTCAGACAAAATCTGAAGCGACTCAGACAAAATATGAAGTCTGGGTTTCCTTCAACAAACCCACAAGTCACTCGACCGTTAGGGCTATTGTCCCAACGGTCCTCTTACCTACACCTAACCCTATCAACTAGAAGCCTCCTGCCCTCTAGATATCCTTCCCTCTCCACATCATCTTCAGAAATCCAGTCATTCTGCAGCAATACACTCAAGCTCCTTCTTAACCTGAATGCAACAGCACACGAAACAAGCAAACAGGCAAACATCATACAACGCTGTATGGTGACGAGTTTTTGGCACCACAAGACCGTCGTGCCTGCTTCCCAACATACATCGGACCATAAGTGGCAAAGACAACGTTTTCTTGTCTTTTCCCAAGGTGCTGCCGTCTGGCGACCTTGGGATTTTTATGCGGCTTTGTGCTTTGGCAACAATCGCGGTCGTCTGCGGCGTGGAATAGTACAGGATGTGGAGTGTTGGACTTAAAACTTTTGGGTCGATGTCTTAATGCCATCAATTGGAATGTTAAGATCCAGTCTGTACACTTTCGTTCAGTTTGTTGTTTTTTCCTTGCCGGATAAAAATCCGGGTCCGTTCCGGTTACGTAGACCCAACTGTTTTGGGAACGGTTCAGTTCCCGAATATGGTCGGTGCGGATTTAGTGTGGGGGAGTGTTATTCAGTTCTGTCGATGAGATAATCTTTTACTCTGGAACACATGCCATCGATTACTTTGTCCGCTGGTAATATTGTGATGAGTATTACCTTTGGTGGTTGAGGAAGCTTCGAGTTCTTAGAAGTGAAACATAAGCGGATCCCCTCCACTTCGCACACATAATTAATTCTTTAATTAGAATTTTTACCTCCAAATAATAGGTTAATGACCGACCGCTTAGATATTTCGTTGTCAATCTTCTCAGACCTGTAGGAAGTGTAGATTGTTCGAAGCCTTATAGTACTACGAGGAATATTTTATGTCACTACATTAAACTAATCTTTTCGTATATGCTTCCAGGGAAATGAATCGACGCATGACGGAAGAGCAAGCGAAGAAAACTTACGAACGTGCGATTAAAATGGAACAAGAATTCGGCGAATACTTCACAGGTTAGTTCCAAACGCTTACATAACCATAAATAATTCGTAAATAATAATTATAATTTATATACGTTTTGTAGGAGTGGTCCAAGGCGACACCATCGAGGAGATCTACAGTAAAGTCAAAGCGATGATCTGGTCACAATCGGGACCAATCATTTGGGTACCATCCAAAGAATCTCTATGACCAACAGCCACGACGACATGGACACTGCCGCCTCGAGTACGCTGTCGACCAGTCTCGAGATCAACAACAAATCAACATCAACAGCAAACGCACTGATTTTGAACGACATTGATGGAACACGATGTCGCCAACAACGACCAACACACACACACACACACCCAACACGTAACCGAAACGCAGCCGATGATTCACGCGGATGCGTTATGCAAATGAGCTGAAGCAAGCGAATACAAAATAGTGGACAGACACACACACACACACGCGCCATACAATCTTCAATCTTCGCAGCAGCATGTCACACCCACGCGCAAAATGTCCCCCCCTAGGGCCCAAAGCAAACAAGGTCTAACAGGCCTTGGTGACGCAATATGGCTGGTGTTTCAGTCTTTGCTGTCAGTGTGTGTGTGTGTTTGTGTGGTTGCCTATTTGCAGTCGGTTGCTCACGTCGTTGATGCGACCGCGCGTTTTGAGGAAAAAAGTGGAGTAAATGTGAAACTAAAAACACTATAGAAGAAATATGTTGTAGCTAATAAAGAGAAAACAACAAAAACAAATAATAATAATAATAAAGAATAGGCATAAGTCAGGCTGCGACTACTCTACTACATACATACATATATATTGATAATGATGATGATGATGATGATGGTGCATTTGTTGTTTGTTTGTTACCGCTAGCAATTAAAAAGAAATTCGATAATCGTTTAATACATATATATGTGTGTATATATAAATATACAGCTGCATATATAAAATTATATATATATACTTATAAATAATTAGTAACGAAGCAGAAGTTTAATAAAATTGTAATGCATATGAGTACACACACGCTCCACATATACATACATATATAAAGAAATTGCAAATTCTACACGCATACATACATATATAAATACCGACGTACATACATAACTAATTGCATATATCATACACAAAAACAATAATAAAAATAATAAAAAATCAATTGCATAAAGAGCGGCAACTAGAAATTGCGCAAAGGAGGCGTCAAAAAGTAATGGAAATGCAAGCGCAAGCAAAAGCATGTAATAAATGCCGTACACAAAGTAAATAAGTTAAAATTATAACCAGTGCCGATGAACAAACTCGCTTACATATGTACAATAGGCAATGCAGCAATGACTAAAAACCGTTAAAGTGAAGTTAAAGTTGAAGAAAAATAGCGTAAAATAGCGTGCGCAGAGAATTAGCAAAACCTAACCTAAAAATTGCAAATTTAAATTTGAGAAATGCGTAGTTAAAGTGAAAAAAAAAATTTAAGAATTGTTTTATTAACGTTATAACGTACAATAATTTATTTATATTACATATAAAATATATATACAAATATATATAAAAAGAAAAAAAGTTAAGTAAAGCAAAGCAGCAACGTGAAATGCAGTGTATGTTGAAAAAAAAAAACTGTATTTGTCATAAACAATTGTATGTAACAGCAAAATGCAACAAAACTACAACAAAATATTTTATGATTTTATGTAATAATAATTACGCATATAATTTTTTATTATTTACTCTTAGTGTTAACAACAATTTTACTTTCCTACAAACTGTCACAATTTGTGTTGATATTGTCTCAACGCTAGTGTAGCAATAATAATAACAACTATGTATTGAAAAGCAAGCGAGAAACAGTGCAAAAAAATAATTTTGTGTTTTTATGTGCTGCATTTAGCTGCAACGTAAATATTTTGTATGTATTTTATGACGCTAAAATATTTTTTTTTTTCGAGTTTAAAAATAGCTACTTTATTTTATAACACACTGTAAGCGTGCAAACTGCAATTTTGTTGTTGTTGCATGCATAAGGCGCATAATTTATTTAACATTTATTTGTATATGTATTTCTATTGCCCAGTTGGTTATATATTTTGAAAAGAAGAAAAAACAAAAGAATTTACAACAACAACAACATTAGTTTAAGCCTTGTAAATGTGCTCATGCAAAGAGGCATAGTCAAAATAGTGAGGTTAAATTCGAATATGCTACTTAACTACACGCACTCACACATACATACATACATACATACGTACATCAAGCTATATTACTTTTATTTATAATTTACAATTTACCTTACTCTGTTTTACGAGTTTACGTTAAACTTTCATACACTTACAACAACTACATAACTGTTTTTTTTTTATTATTTTTAGTTTATGTTACACTTTAATTTAAGCGCTTAATTTTAACATATTTTATATTTTTGTTTTAAAGCTGTCACTGAGCACCAACCAACTGGGCGGCTTGCATTGTTTTCACACTTATTTAAGCCTTTAACAACTGTTCGGCTCTCCGTAAAGGGTCTAGGACAAGCGCCCACTCACAGCAGTGCCAGCAGCGTTGCGTTGTTAATTGTGCAGAGCAGTTAAGCATGTTTGTGTAAAATCCAACAGCTTCAAACCCCATTAGTCCTACGCATACTACTATTGTATACAACAACAACAAAAACTACAAATACTATTATATTATAAATTATTACTGCTGCTCCGCTACATTACTTATTGTTGCAGTATGTGTGTGTGTGTGTAATGTTAATGTTTCTTTCTCATTCTAGTTAAATATTATCTTTGTCTTACATTTTAATTATTATTATTTTTATTTAAAAAAACCGATTGTACAAGTTATTACAAGCATATATAGTGCGTACTCAACATACATGCAGACTTAATAGCAAAACACAAAACACAACAACAAAAAAATAACATAAAAACCAGAAAATTAAGCAAAAATATGCAAACTTAACAATAACAAGAACAAAAAATACTTTTTTTCAACGAATATCTAAACTAAAATGCGTTAAGTGCAAGAACAAGAGCGTAAACAATAATACAGAATTTAAGTAAACAATTTAACTTAATTAAATCGTTTCATTTTTATTCAAAAAATAAAAAAAAACACAATATTGTTTTATTTGCTTTATATAACTAGTATATTTTGGTTTCAAATACACGCAAACAGTTAGTGGTTAAAATAAAAATTGCGCTAAATTGCCGCCAAAGCAGTTTCAAAAGCTAGACAACACTTAATCCTTATCTAACTTAATACACACCATTTCGCATTTTTGAAAACAAACTTTTATGCGAAATTTTATTTTTTTTCCTTTTCAAAGCAGCATTCTCCATATTCCAAGCGAATTTTACTCTATATAACGCTAAAATTTTTAAGATTCCTATTAATAGTTAGCAAGCCAAAAATTCGCACTTTCATTTGACACTTGTTTCATTGAAATCGGTTGAGATTTGCCCAAGTTATGCTTAAAAACGTTGAACAACTCATTTATTAATAAAATCAGCAAATTTAGCCGAGACACACACCGCACGTGCTCGCATGCGATTTTGTGGCGTTTACATTTTGCCGATATGCACCCGGCGCACAGCAGTGCCATGTAGGTGGCTGCTGCAAAAATGTGTATGAAAATTGTAGCATACTTTTAGGCGTCATATGAGAGCTGTACACAAAATTTTCTGTTCGTACTGTACTCCATTGTACATTACTATATGCCGTCAGCTTTCTAAGCATAACTTGCGTTTTCCTGCACGGATTTCGCTGATTTAAACGGCGAATTAAAGGGCATGGCAACACGCATCGATTTAGCATATTAACAGTAATTTTCAGGAAATTAGTGGCCGTGTATTTTTTGTGAAATTATTCCGGAAACAATAAAAGCAGCGCAAATATGAATTATACTTTCTTAAACCTATCATTTCTAAATGAAATAGCAAGTTTGGCATTTATATGCATTTGATGTATATATTTTAATGTATTTTTTATACTCTTGCAACATGTTGCTACAGAGTATAATAATTTTTCTTATCTTAATTTTAATAGCGTTGAACCGAAATCAATTCAAAGCCATACTTACCTGTGATATGAAAACATTGCTGCAAATTTCCATTATTTTGGTTCCTTAGCATGGCATAACGGCACGGCACAGGTATTGCCAAAAAATTGGCTGCCTTAAGAGTTTTAAATGCAAGACTTTATTTGGTTATACCTGTTTTTTGTTAGTGGAAAATCCAACGTAAGCGAACGTTGTTATTTACATATGCACGGGGTCTACTTACCAAATAGGAATATACTCGTATAGTGGCCGAGCTGCTTCACGTCACGTTTCCACATAGCTGAAGGTGAGTGAGGTATTGTTGCGTCAGAAAAATCCGAAGTGGTCGATATTAGAAGAAAAGTCTTCTAGTTTTGAATTATGACCCGGACGAGAAGGCTGTGGTCGCTTTTATATCTATTATTATACCCTGAACAGTTCTCATTATTTATTATATTTCTCAAATTTATATTTATGTATTTTTTTTTAGTTTTTATTTTATTTTTATACTTTATTTTATTTTTTTATTTTTCTATTTTTATTTTTATGTATTATTTTATTTCCTTATTATTATTATTTTTTTTTAATTTTTTAGTTCTTTTCTAACCATTTATAATGTTTTTAGTTCTAATATTAATTAAAATTATTAATAATAATAATTATTATTTATTACATTTTCTTTTAAATTAATTATATAATTTTTTTTTGACACAACGACACAATGATCAGGGAATATAGAGTTTACCATGAAATATGTCACACCCAAAAAGAAAAAACGGAGATGTATAACGAGCTAAGTCAATTTAGCCATGTTGGAATGTCTGTATAGAAGCGAACTCAGTCCCTCCGTTTCTGGGATATCATTCTGAAATGGCTGCAGAAAGCTTCTCATTTGTCGGAACCACCGATATCGGTTCACTACATCATATAGCTGCCATACAAACTGATCGATTAAAAACCAGTCTTTGTAAGAAAAACTTTTTTTTTGTAGAGATATCTTCATGAAATTCGGTACGGATTGTTGTGTAAGGCAATGCTACAATATCTGAAGAAATTGTTCAGATCGAACTACTATAGCATATAGCTGCCATACAAACTGATCGATTAAAAACCAGTCTTTGATTAAAACCTTTTTTATTTGAAGAGATATCTTCATGGCATTTGGCACGGTTTGTTGCGTAAGGAAATAGTACAATATCTGAAGAAATTGTTCAGATCGAACTACTATAGCCTATATAGCTGCCATACAAATTGATCGATTAAAAACCAGTCTTTGTATGAAAAACTTTTTTATTTGAAGAGATATCTGCATGAAATTAGGCACGGATAGTTGTGTAAGGCAATGGTACAATATCTGAAGAAATTGTTTGAATTGATCGAACTACTATAGCATATAGCTGCCATACAAACTGATCGATTAAAAACCAGTCTTTGTATGAAAAACTTTTTTAATTGAAGAGATATCTTCATGAAATTCGGCACGGATTGTTGCGGAAGGCAATGGTACAATATCTGAAGAAATTGTTCAGATCGAACTACTATAGCATATAGCTGCCATACAAACTGATCGATTAAAAACCAGTCTTTGTATGAAAAACTTTTTTGTTTGAAGAGATATCTTCATGACATTCGGCACGGTTTGTTGTGTAAGGCAATGGTACAATATCTGAAGAAATTGTTTAGATCGAACTACTATAGCATATAGCTGCCATACAAACTGATCGATTAAAAACCAGTCTTTGTATGAAAAACTTTTTTGTTTGAAGAGATATCTTCATGAAAATCGGCACGGATTGTTGTGTAAAGCAATGGTACAATATCTGAAGAAATTGTTCAGATCGAACTACTATAGCATATAGCTGCCATACAAACTGATCGATTAAAAACCAGTCTTTGTATGAAAAACTTTTTTATTTGAAGAGATATCTTCATGAAATTCGGCACGGATTGTTGTGTAAGGCAATGGTACAATATCTGAAGAAATTGTTCAGATCGAACTACTATAGCATATAGCTGCCATACAAACTGATCGATTCAAAACCAGTCTTTGTATGAAAAACTTTTTTATTTGAAGAGATATCTTCATGAAATTCTGCAGGGATTGTTGTGTAAGGCGATGGTGCAATATCTAAAGAAATTGTTCAGATCGAACTACTATAGCATATAGCTGCCATACAAACTGATGGTTTAAAATCAAGATACAGCTCTTTTTATACGCTTTTATTCTATGAGGAACGCACTTGTGAAGGTTCTGCTTTTATAGCTTCAGTGCCACCGAAGTTAATGTTTTTATTTTTGTTTTTACCATATACATATGCACCATATGTGTTAAGTACAGCAGTTTTTGCAAAGAACCGCATATTTTCTTTGGAATCAAAATGAGCACATTCACAAATGTCTACCCAGAGTCATTCGAATACGTGGTGCACTTGCTCCAACAATCACGTAGGTATTTATGCCTACTGGCAAATAACGGTATTTTTCATAATTTTCCAAAAAATTTCTGTAACCAAGGACTTCAATAGCTGAGATATGGCATAAAAATATGTTGAAATTGAAAAATTTTATCAGAAATATCTTTTTCTACTATAAAACATTATATATTTTTGGAGTTATGAGAAATTAATTGGTATATTACAATAGATATAGAGTACAAAAACAATCGAATTAATTTCCAGTGGGATATTTCCTAATTGTCTGCATATATTTTATTATTTTTATATATTTTTTTTCTATAAAAATTTCTTGTATTAAATACTTTCACAAACAACAACAAGAAAAAATAGATCTTTACATACATTCACACATAGCATACATTAATGGGTACGTAAATACAAACAGTGGTACGAATTTCCAGTCAGAGTAAAGTTACGTATACGCAGTGTTGTACGCTATTGCTTTATAAGCAAACCTCACGTAGAGCATACACTGTACTCCACGTGTAGAGAAAAAACGAAAATCTTTTGAAATCGATTAGTTCAGTGCAAGCAAGATTCTTTGAAGAGAGAAAAAGTATACAAAACCGATTTAGGACACATTTTAAAAAACATCAATTATAACTATGAATGGAGACATGGCTAAGTTTATAGACAAATACGAGAAATTTCAACACCCAAGTAATATATCGTCAGCTAAAATCCAGAATAACCTAACATCGCTTTTATAAGTTTACAGGCGAAAGAAAACGATACAATAGAAACCACTCATATTGAAACAAAATTAGAGTTTTGGTTATAAAATGGTAATATATTGGATGTATTATGGTTATTTATTGGACAGCGGAAGCTTAAAAGTTTATGCTACGTTTTTTTAAAGTACTGAATCGTAAAACCGCAATTTTGAATTCGAAACGTTGTTTTGCATTTTAAGAGACGATATATAAGAATATATACGAATATATGTATATATATCTATTGTATGTGATAAATAAGCGATACCTATGAATACTTACAAAATACTCCTCAATCAGATATCGTCACTTAAAATGCAAAATAACGTAACATCAAAATATCGAAAGTGAGTTTTTTTCTTGCTTACGATTCACTACATCATATTACATATATGTAGTATCAAATTTTCTGCCGATTGAAAACACTCAATTTGAGTTTTGCTTATAAAATGGTTATATATCGGTTATACCGATTGAAAACACTCAATTTGAGTTTTGGTTATAAAATGATTATATATTGGTTATACTGCTATCAGATGTAACCAATATATTGGCTATACCGCCGTCAGATGTAACCAATATATTGGTAATACCACCGTCAGATTTAACCAATATATTGGTTATACCGCCGTCAGATGTAACCAATATATTGGTTACACCACCGATAGATGTAACCAATATATTGGTTATACCGCTGTCAGATGTAACCAATATATTGGTTATATCACCGTCAGATGTAATCAATATATTGGTTATATCGCTGTCAGATGTAACCAATTTTTGGTAATACCACCGTCATATGTAACAAATATATGTATATACATACATACATATATATAATATGTAACCATTTTATAACCAAAACTCAAATTATGTTTCAATATGATTGGATTATACCGTTTTCCATCGCTGTCAACTCATCAGCTCATGAAAAGTGATGTTACGTAATTTTGCATTTTAGGTGACGATATATACCAATTATATCTTTCTATTAGACTACATACAAAGAACTATTCGCCGCTTATAAATACATCTTGTCACATTTAAATAAAGTCATTATAACACTCCCTCTCATCCTCGCACTCATATTTACTCAGCTAAAACACATATATTCATATTTTACTTCTATAGCAACATGTAAAAGCAGCTTAAGTGGACCTAAATTAATGAGAATAAATTGAGACATGCCAGTAAACTTTTTCAAGACTCGTTGTTGTATTGACTCCTAAGCAAACCTAATCTCTTGGCTGCTACTGCTGGCGGTTCAGCTTTAAAATGGATAGAACCGTTTTCGCGCAATAAATGCTATTCTGGAGCTCTTTTGAAGCTTTTCAATTAGCGGACACGGCTGTCGTCTTCTGAGTATTGTAGGGGAAGTACATCCGCTAGCGCATAAACTCCGCATGGCAACTAAGGCTATCACATTCTGAAAGAGCTTAGATATCCGCAAGCTCCGTTCAAGACTGGACTATTTGAATTGAGGCGCAACGAGCTTCTTTTTCTTTATAGCCGAGTTTCCAACAGTGTGCTAGTCGTTCTTCCGTTTCGTTGTTAGGCGCCAATTGGAGATTCCAAGTGTAACCAGGTCCTTCTCTACCTGGTCTTTCCAATGAAGGGATGTCTCTTTCTTCCTCTGCTTCTCCGACGGATACTGCGTCGAATACTATCAGAGCTGGAGTGTTTTCATTCGAACGACATGACCTAGCCAAAGTAGCCACTGTCTTTTAATTTGCTGAACTATGTTAATGTCGTCGTATATCTCGTACAGCTCATCGTTCCATCGAATGCGGTGAGGCGCAGTGAACACCCAACTTAAAAGTCAGATCTTAGCTAGATTCCTCCAACTGCAAAAAGGCGATATGTTATCATTCCGGCCCTGCAATCGTCGTGGCACTGTGTTACCTATTACCAGTCGGGGAGGGATCAGCAGAGAATTTTTGAAAATTCAACAAAATTTTGGAACCAAACCAAATTATAGTAACCTACAAGTTCTATGCAGACGTACCACGACTGTTAGGCGACTTCGCTCTGCAAACAAACTTATGAACATCTTATAAATATTACAACTCGGCAATAGCTTACCCTGATGACAATTTTGAAATATTAAACCTCATGCAATTTCAGTCTCCTGCCCAATCATATACCATACGTATACACAAACATACATTTACCCACACATCCGCACACACAAAATGCCACCCGCTTTAATCATTTTCCATTAGCAAACGCGTTTCATCAAAATGTGCCTTTTCAGTTATTGTTGTTGTTATCAGCAGTTCAAAAATAAGCATGCATTAAATCACAAAATCCAACAGAAATAAAAAATATTAACTCAAAGAACTAAAAATACATACATACATACGTACATACATACAAAAACACATGGTACATACACATGTGTATGTGTGTATATAAAGTAGAACAATACAATGGCAAACTATGAAAAAGCAAAAAGTGAATTGATTAGCCCACGAGAAACGCACTCACGCGCATGCTTAAATAATACAATTAAATATTTATACATATGTACAAATATATGTACATACATATGTAGCGAATGTACATACATAGACGAAGTTAGCATTGCAAATGGCACGCAGATAGAAGAAAGCTAAGCAAAATCCAATAAATGCATTGAAAATATAAATAAATAGAATAACAATAATGAAAGAAAAATAAAATAAAATGAAAATTTTCCCGTTATAATAATAGTTTTCCCATTATTCTTGCTGTCGCTAAACCTTCATGTTTGGAATTTCATCGAAGTATTCCAGTATCAGCATCAGCTGTACCTGGTAAATACACCGAAAGTAAACGCGAAGGCGATGAGTGCAGAGTTCGTGAGTTCAAGCGGTAGGACCGCAAGCAGTGAAGTATACAGAATTAGTTTAAACTTCTACATATCCACACTAAATTTAGTAACCCCAACGAATGTCAAGTATAAAACAGAAAAACAACGCAGAAACTATCTGCGTAAGTTCTTTCGACTCAATCGATAAACATCATTTTTCCCTCTCTCCGGTGCAACACTGACGAAATTCAATACAGTTTCCTGCGACTACTGTTAGATGACTTCGAAGAGAACTATCGATTATTGTGTTCCAGCAATTTAAATATTTATAAAAAAATAATAGTACTTTTTACAAGCCATGCCTTTAGAAGAATATATGGGGTATTCCATACCAAATCGACCACTTTTGAACCCGACCCCTTTAGATTTTGCTGAAACTTATCCATCCTTTTCTACCCTTTGAAAAACATTTTTGAGAATTTTTTCAAAATTTTTTGTCCAACTTCAAAAAAGTTATGAACTTTTCAAAAAAATGGCCTTTTTTATTTTCAAATAGCCATAACTTTTGTAGAAATTGACTTTTGGGGACCATTTTTTTTTTTTGATTTTTGTTTTTGAATGAACTTTTCGAAAAAATACACAAAAAAAATTTAACACGATCAATTATATAAAATAATCGGTTTTTTCGTCAATTTTTGGAAGTTCGCCATTTTTGTTTTTTTTTTTTGATTTTTTTCCTCCAAAAAAACTACAATTAATTTGACAACTATCCCTGCTAATCCCGGAGTGGGTCGATTTTTTTTATTTATTTAAAAAAAATTGTAAAATTTTCAAAAATGAAAAATTTTTTTTCCATTTTGTAGATTTTTATCATTTTCTCGGCATTTAGGTTGTCAGTAAAGAGGTACAAAGTGCCGAATCCCCAAAGATGCACCTTTATTCCATGTTTTACGGTCCGCTGAACAAGCCTATGGTTGGAAGTTGAGGAGGATCTATCAATATTCTCATGCGCCCAAGCGAGTCGCTTTGTCAGAAGTTTTTCAGTCAACAGAGGCTTCTTCATTGTGTTGCGCCATTTTAGATCATGAGTATGAAGAAGGATTCGGATAGTTTCGTAGGATATATCTAAACCTTTTGTCATTAATTTTGCTTCACCTTGTCGCAGTGTTAAAGCAGAATTCCGCGAAAACAGATTCACCATTATTTTTTCATCTTTTTTGTTCACTTTTCCTATCGAACCACGTTTTGGTAAATAATCGACATTTTTAGCCATTATATATCGGTGTATTTACTTCTATACAAATGCCTTCGACTTTCTCATATATTTAGCAGCCGCTGATTACGACATTTTGGGACCTTTCGAGTGGGTGCAAAGGAACACAGCCTCGTAGCGCGACGCGTACTTAGCAAACATGGCGTTTAACGTGATTCTCTTTCAAAAGATCAACGACAACTGAACCTTTGTTGACAATGCATCCAGGACAAAACTTCCCTCTATCGGCTCGCGAAGGAATTAGAGCGAAATCTTACATTAACTGTCGGTAAAGTCGACCACGCTCTTACTTGACGGACTGTATGTCTGTTCGCATGTGATGCTAGTAGATTGTGACCGGTCAACAGCCATCTGACAGTGCTTTCGAGACCGCGTGAGTAAGAAGCAAGCGAGTTTTCCTAATGGTCTGTTGCACATGATCTTGGCGATCCTGCATGTATTTAAGGCTTTCCATCTCGCCGTATAGTATGCAGTGATTTTTTGAACATGAGGATTTAGCTATGGTGAATAATGTTATTTCTTATACAATAGTATTTATCAGTCAATAATATTGTTCACTAAAATATTTCGAACCCAGATATCTACATATATCCCTGTTACCCACCTCAGTAAGCTAAAAGCACAAAATACTTTATAAAACTCAATTACTGGATTGCTACTTTTTCCGAAAAATATTTAGTATCTAGAGAAAGCCATGCTTTTTTTAACTTAAAAGGAAACAATCCATCTCCCGTCATCCGTCAAACCACAACTACGAACTCCCACAAATTGTCACTTTTGAATAAAGCAGTTTAATTAGATTTTGGGTTAAGAACTATTTACTCAATTTGTTTTTTAAAAATATTTAATATAATTAAGGAAATCTGCACGCTGACTGCAATGAAATCAGCTAAGAAATAACTAGAAAATTTAAAACACAAACTAAACATTTGTTAAAACTATTTTTAAGCAAATAGAAGACGGTAAAAATTTACGATGCTTATGAAAACTTGAAAACTAAAATTAAATAAATATTTAAAAATATAATAATAATTATACACAATAAGGAACTAGAAAGAAAAATTAAATAAAAATACAATTATGTACCGTTAAATTTTGTTAGTACACCTGAATTGAAAATATATACACATTAAAAAAGAAAAATTGAAATAAAAACGCAACTATTCAATCGAAAGCAAAAGGGTAAATATTTATATAAAATAAAAACACAACAAAAAAAAACTTAAAAAAAAAAAAAAAATTGAAAAGATTATAAACACATTCGAAATGCGATCTTATTGTACTATCATAGATAAAAACAAAAAACAAAAACAAAAACAGAGAAACAAAAATTTGATTAAGCGCTAGAGCATTACGAATGGAGTACAGTGGTACGTTTCACCCTTAAACAAAACATAATAAACTAAAAAACAAAACACAAATGAATTAATTAAAACAAATAAAATGTAACTGTTCAATCGATATACTAAAGAGAAAAAATATATACGCGTAAAAATGGAAAACTCTCAAATTTCTTTATTTAAAAATGTTTCTGATTTCGAGGGTGTGTGTACGTCGTAGATAGTTGGTTAGATATAATAATCCACCCATCCATAGTCTATACCGGACTATAACGGGATGGCTCTTGATGTCTCCCATCAAGCACCTACACAGTGAGGCCTGTATGCTCTCTGTTAAGTAGAGTAATGAATTTCTCACCAAGCAGTTTCTGCTGAAGTGTACTAATAGGTCATTCCTCAACTACATCGATGCTTGAAAGCAATACACCGACCAGATTTCGGAAGCAATTAACTTCAGACATGCACTGACCGCCATTCACAGTGGAGCCATAAACACCTTCATCGACTTCCTCTCAGTGAATGACGTACTTGGAGCCGAACCACTGCTGACGACGTGCTCGAGTTGCTGTGAGATTCGTTCTAGATACTGTAAAAGGTTAAACTCCTACTAATCCAAAATCGACCACGTCCCGGCACCACCTCTTTGCAACATACATATCTGACACCCCTCTACCTATGTTCCCAACCCGTCGATACAGTACGTTTCCTGGGTCTACCGATAGATGACCTCAATGACAACTCATCCGAACCTGGCCATTTTAACGGGAATGAGAAAATCGTTACAACAACAACAACGTGTATTTACAGTTGGATAACAGAAACATCAGAAGTATGGTAACATTGAAACGTGGAGGAAAGGGAAGATGAACAATAGAATTTGAAAAAGACAAAGATACAACAGCCATGGTTTATTGTTAAAAGTGAAATAAGGTTCATATAATTCCACTGGCGAGAAAATGGGAAAACTTCTGCACCTCTGCAGTCGCTACACTGAGTATCGGAAACTATACAAAGGCTATATTAACCCTTTTAGAACTTCCTTTTCTTCTTCTTTGGCACTACAACAGTGGGTTGTTTGTACCGAAGACACAAAACTTCATC
>CM050325.1:63354689-63519275 GCA_027475135.1 Bactrocera correcta | reverse complement strand
CAGGCGCTCAAGCATCCTTAGTTAGAGTTCGAGCTTTTGCACATTTTTTTATCCTTTTAGTAGTTGTTCAAACCATTTTCGAAGAAAAAAAATATTTTTGATACTGTTTTTCGGCAGTTGCATTTATTAACATGTCGAGTCACATTTTTTTACATAGTTGATTCTCATACAAAATAATAATTTTTTAAACTATTTTATACTTAATTGTTGACATAAAATCTAATGACAATTTGGATCTGAAAAATAACATACAATTGTAATATGTAAAATTAAATTGTTTAATTGTTCTGATATTTCGCAAATATTCGCAACCGCTGCCGCACCCGAATGCTGCTGCTCCTAAATGTAGGCAATACATGTGATAAATATTTATGTAAGCATGTATAATGGGTTCTGGGTAAAAAAACGTGTCACAAGGCAGCGATCTCTATGCGCTTAAAAAATATTTTTTTTTTTTTTTTAATAATTGTTTTTTTAACTAACGAAATACCAGACTTTTGTGTTTTGTACGAGAAGCTGTCCTTTTATTGATTAAGTAAAAGCGCATTTTCCGGGTTCTTTCACGTTAGTTTGAATTTTTTGCGTTTCGAAAAAAATTTAATTTCGATTGTAGCCATGGTTTACTTATATAAATGAAGAAAAAAAGCATTTTGCTATTGCTGTATACTTTCAGGCGCTATGCTTGAAAAAATTGCCATTTGGTGTTGTTGTTGCAATCAGGTGCAATGTTTCATTTTTAAATCCGAAGCCAGTTACATAACTTAAATCCATGTAGTATCACTTAGGCGCTTTAAAAATATTTATTTTTTCAAATATTTTTTTTTTAAGTAACGAAATACCGGACGTTTGTGTTTTGGACGAGAAGTTTTTTTTTAAGAATTAAAAAGCAGTGCATTCTCCGGGTTCGGTTGCCATGATTTACTTTTATGTATGAAGAAAATTTGAACTTTGCTGTTGTCGTTGCATAGCCACAGGCGCCATGCTTGAAAAAATTGTAGTTTGTTGTTGTTGGTGCATAAACTCAGGCGCAATGTGTAATTTTTGTATTCAACAAATTTCCTACCTGATTAATTCATTGATGCACTTTCGACTGAAATTTACAAGAAGTTACAATTGAGATTTGAAAAAATATATCTGCTGCACTGGCAAATTTGTGTTTTATTTTTATTTTATTTAAAAATATTTGTACATATACATACATATGAGTATCAAATAAATATTATAAAGTATAAATATTTTTTGTTTATGGATTTTTTCTTTTTAAATTTTATTTACATAATTTTTTTGATTTTCAATCGATTTCTGTGAAATTATTTACTTTTAAATAAATATTTACATACGACTTTCGCTGCGCGGACGCTAATTTGCGTAATTCTGTAATTATTTTACAACTAACATCATGATTCTATGTTGATTCTATGCAAGTTTTCGCAGAAATTTGATAAAACGACTTAACTCGACTTATTACTTTTGTCATTTCAAGCTTTAAATGGCATTGTTCTTGCATAGGATTACAGGATTTGGCATAGCAAATATGCCGTCTAGGGAATCATCTTATTTAAAATTGAATTTGAATCTTGCAGAAAATTTATTGGAGTTAGACCGTGTTTTGCTCGACGAAACCCGTGTGACCGAAGATGTTTTCAATAATATTTGTAGAAAATCTATTTAAAAATACTTTTAATATTATAATGTATAATTTTAACTCTTTTTTATTTTTAATAAAATATTTTTTTTTTTTGAGTTATTGACACATAAAATTTATAGCGAGAAATATTTTAAAAATATTTAAACAATAAATTGTTTTTTTTTCTATAAAAAAATTAATAATTATTAAAATTTCATATACAAAATGTTTATTTTCATAATTATTTTTAATAATTTTAAATGATTATTAATTTTTTCTTATATCAAATTATTAATTTTATTTAAATAATTTTTTATACAATAATATTTGTTGAAAATCAATTTAAAAATATTTTGAAATATATGTATAGGAAATATTTTAAATTCTTTTTTTTTTGTTTTTATTAAAATTAAATTTTTTTTTATTTTTGAGTTTTTGACACATAAAAAATTAGTAAGAAATATTTTATTAATATTAAATTCGTTTTTTTTTTTAAATAAAAAATTCATAGTTATTTATATTTCTTATATAAAATGTTTAGTTTCATTTTGATAATTATTTTTAATAATTTTAAAAAATTATTAATTTTTTCTCATATCACATTTTTAACTTAATTTCAGTAATTTTATATAATAATACTTGTTTATAATCGATTTAAAAATGTTTTGAATATTATAATATATTTGTAATTATTTTTTGATTTTTGGTTACATTTTTTTTGAGTGATTGACACATAAAAATGATAGTAATAAATATTTTATTAACATTTATACAATAAATTGTTTTTTTAATTAATTATCATTAATATTTCTTGGATAAAATGTGAATTTAATTTTGATAATTATTTTTAGTAATTTTAAATAATTAGAAATTTTTTTTTCTAAAAAATTTTTTCTAAAAAATTTCTCAATTAATTTAAGTATTTTTTTTCAATTATCATAATTATTAATTATTTCGCAAATAAAGTTTTTATTTTTCTTTTACTTTTAAAAATTATATTTTACTTTCGCTGCATTGAAACATTTTAAACGAGTTCCTCGCATTAAACATTCATCAATTCGCATTAAGAAGAAGAAGAAGAAGAAGAAGAATCAGTGCTTCAACACAATATTGCACACCGAAATTCATGAAAAAATTTCTAAAACAAAATTATATACACGAAACTCTCCGAAATATTAAAAAAATATTAAAACTACAACAAAAACTCAAAAACAAAAACAAAAAAAAAAAACACTAACTGTAATGTGAAAAACTCAAACAAATAAACTTTGTAATGGTTGACTTACTTTCTTTTTCTATTTAAAACAAACAACAAAAACAAATTACAGTAGTAAAGGCATAAAAACAAGAGATATTCAAGTATTCCTGTTGTATGTAGTGTGTACTATGAGTAAAAAAACAAAAACAAAAAAATAAAATAAATATAAATTAACTAAATATTAAAAAAAAAAAACAAAAAGAAAAAAATTTAATACAAAAAGTAAAAAGTAAAAACGATGATGCTATGGAAAAGTAATTTCTAAGTATTAAAATTAACAGGTATGAGCTATGAATTTCTAAAAGGAATTTGAATACACAAATTTATTATACATAAAAACCAATAAAAAACAAACAAAAAAAAAAGAATTGTAAAAACATAAATATGAAAACCATTTACTTATGAAACTTTTTTTAAACAAAGCAAGAAAAATATAAATAAAAACAAAACAAAAAAAAAATAAACAATTAAAAGGTCAATAAATGATATGGAATTATATATAAAATATAGATTGATATAACAGACTTAAAAAGTGAATCGACGAAGTGAAGTAAAGAGAATATAAGCTTTTATTTTAGTTATTAACAATAATAAATATTAATCAATAAAGTTAAATTGAAATTGAGATAAATGATGCAAACAGTGGGCCTTTTATTTTCAACATCGTGGGACGGGGAATGGGGAAGAAATATTACAGTAAAAAAGCGGGAACCAAACAGACTCTGTATGGGATCGACCATTCTACAGCATGATATATCTGTTACGTATATTGATCTGACGACCATCCGCGCTATGATTTTTAGAATCTGTTTGCACTACTGTGGGCAAAAGATAGTAAGACTTTAATTTTAATTTCGCCCATTCATAAATCCATTCCTCGAAATATTTATTTTTAGGTTAGTATGACTGTCAGTGACCTCTATGCCACATATCACATTAAAATAATCATTACTGTTTAGTATACGCTTCTTGTTTTTTGAGGTGCATTCGCCCATTTTTAAAATGAATGAAATTATATGAATAATATAATGAAATTCCTTTATCAAATTTCTGATGCTGAAACGTTCGGTATGTTTAAAAAGGTTTGTTAAGAATTATTCTAAGAGGATCATCTGATGATAAACACGTCAATAAAATAAAGGTATTGGTGCTTAAGAATCAACAATTAACAGTCCGATATCTTACTGGCATCTTTGGAATATCGGAAGAATCAATGAAAACCATTTTGAAAGATCAAATAGGCCTAAGAAAAATGGAAGCACAATTGGTTCCAAAATCACTAAATTTTTCGAAACAGTTGGGACCAAGTGAGACTAATTTGATAGGATGAAATATATTTTGAAGAATAATTTAAGAATTTTAAAATTTTGTACAAAGTCTTACTATTTTTTGTTCATTAGTATTTTACTTTAAATCAATAGTGGACCAAACCGTTAAAACTAAGAGGCATAACGAACTTTCCCACGTACAATTATCCGTACAATCAACTATTTACACTAGTATTCAATAACGGATACCCTGAAAAGTAGGTGCATGCGTTGAAAAAGAACTTTTTCTTCGCCAAGTGGGGTACTTTTCTTCGCAGTTCGGCGTCGAAATCGGCATTTTTGAACCCTGTAAACGTTTTCCCCTTACACAGGTAACCGATGTAGGTCACATCTTGTAAATCCTAAGAAAACATAGAATGCAGCAACTCTGTTGCATACGAGTATTTGTTGATACTCTGTTGATGTGCAAATAAAAGTATTTTGGCGTCCACTCCATATTTCGTCCATAACCATGAAGCGTCTGACAATACGAGATCGGTGATTTTTGTGATGTTGGGCTCACTTTACAATCATTTTCGGGACAACTGCACATCCTTAAGGGGTTAGGGGCAGTTAGAATTTTCAAAAAATATATTTTTTTGCATTTTCGTTAAGTGTAATATCTTAAAAATATTCTCTGAAAATTTCACGTTGATCCGTTAATTAGTTTTTGAGTTATTCGACAAATAACAAAGAGAGCTCGGGCACTTCAAAGTGCTAGTGTGAAACTTTAAACGCGTTTTTCTCAAAACTATGTTTTTTGAATTGGTGACAACTGTAACTCGAAAACCGTTTAGTAAATTTTAATGAAATGTATACAGCTTTTAGAATACATTATTATTATACATAATAAACTCGGGCCTGATCGAAGGATTTTTTGTTTTTCAAAAATTTCGATTCTTTAAGACCAATTAACTGTTGATTTTTTTGCAAAAATTTAAAAAAAAATTTCCTGAGACCGCCATTTTGTTAATTTTTGAAAAAAAAAAAAACACAAATCCTTCGATCAGGCGCGAGTTTATCTATTTATAAAACTAGTTTTTTTGTCCGATTGATTTTAGATGAATCTCCAAGGACTTATGGTTGTCACCGCAAGTACCTTTTTTTGGAACTGGGACAACACAAAAACTATAACTTTGCAAATTAATTATTTTTTTTTTTTTTTGAAATTTTCGTGACTTCAAGTCAACACATTCTATAATAATGCAATATTATTACTTCTATTTTTGTAAAATAACACGATTTAATCCAAAAAAATACTGAAAATTCTCATTTTTTCGTGCCTGTGGGTAATCACATAACCCCTTAAGGGAATTACTATGAAAAAATCGATTTCTTTTACGTTTTTATAGGTTATGGCTTTAAAAATAACGTACTAAATTTTTAAATCGATACTTCAAATAATTTTTGAGTTACAGCCTTCTAAATTGTAGCCTCGCAGTTCTTCATCAGTTTATCTTTATTTCAAAACTACATTTTTTTCAAACTTGCTTGAGTAATTACTCGGATACAAATGATTAGGTCACTATGAATTTTTTTGCATGTTCCGTCTAAAGCCTTTCATACAGTGACCTACCAGTTTCAGCAGGCAAAATTTTTGGTGAATTTCAGTTTTTCTAAACCCCGATATTTTGTGATTTTTTTCAACCTTAGGTTTTTGTGACGACAATAACTCCTAGTAGAGTTTTATTGTTGGGTTTCATCTACAGAAAAACTGAATTCTGTGCCACTATGAAGTACCTGTTTTGGAGCGCTGTGGTAGATCGAGTGTAATTCGATAAACATTAAACTAATTTTTGACTGTTCTTATCGAAGAAGTACAGCCAAAGTATGCAGCTAATGGTTTTTCATTTCATTATTCCTCTTTCAGATGTTCGCCTGACTGTAAGCGACCAATGCTGAGATCAACCAGACGTTTCAAAATCCTAAATGTAAGTTATGAGGCGGTTAAGGAAATTTGTTCCCCGATTTTATCCATTTTAGGCACAAACATACACTGTTATTAGTAAAACACGCTCTCTCAGTTTCATTAAAATAACTCCCATATGACCGATATATTTCTCATTAAGCGAACTGGAAGTGCGAAAATCAGTATATTAGGTATATGAGAGATAAGAAAAGTATTGATCCGATTCAAACCACTCTAGAGAGAAGAGTATATTATTATCTAATAAACTTTTTTCACGAATTTTGACAATATATGCACAGATTAACCGATATTTTCGGGAAGAATCAGTCATTCGCGTTTGGCTCCACATATCTCACGTTTCGGCGAAAAATGAAACACCATTAGGACACTAATTCTGCAAAGTTGTATGTGGATCTATTGATTGGTTCTTGATTTGTTTAATGGAAAGTGAAAGAGGAAGAAGGAATTTAATAGTGTGTTATATTGAAAGTGTGCGTGGTTTTTGTCTGAATTACCCATTTTTACACTGCAATGTAGGGATGATAGGATAATTATACTTACCGAATTTGGTGAATATCAATAGAGTAGGTCCTGAGGTATAGATATTCACCGAGGCGTGGCAGTGGTACGATTACGCCATTTACAAATTCGTCTTTATTTTACTTGTCAAGAAACAAGTATCTACAGTTTTATTACGATATGTCAATTTTGACACAAGTTGCAGTTTGCACGGGCAGACAGACGGATTTGAACTCGCCTCGGCATTTTCATTCTTTACGCTATAAATACATAATCCTATATCTGACTTCGGCTGTTTAAGCTAAGGTTAAGTAACACCAAAAGCTCCGTCCGGATCATGAAGAAACTCTTCGAACCGTTGGGTACAAAGCGAGCTTTCAGACAAGGAAACTCCTTATTGTGTGACTTCTTCAATCTATTGTTGGAGAAAATAATAAGAGCAGCAGAGTTAAATAGAGAAGGTACAATCTTCTTTAAGGGTGTACAGCGTATGGGTTTGGTTGCGAACGAAGACAAGACGAAATATCTCCTGTCATCAAACAAACAGTCGTCGCATTCGCGACTTGGCTTGCACGTCTATTATTAATTTATTGATAATTTCGTCTATTTGGTACCAGCATAAACACCAACAACAATGTCAGTCTCGAAATCCAACGCAGAATCATTCTTGCCAAGTACTTAGGACTTAGCAGGCAATTGAAAAGTAAAGTCCTCTTTCGACGTGTAAAGACCAAACTCTCCAAGTCCTTATGATTACCGTCCTGCTATATGGTCTGAAGGCATGGACATGCATCCATTGGACAATGACATCAACTGATGAGGTGGCCTTAGGAGTGTTCGAGAGAAAGATTTTGGGCAAAACTTATGGTCCTTTGCGCATTGGCAACGGTGAGTACTGCAGTCGATGGAACGAGGACTGTACGGGACTTATGACGACATTGCCAATGTTCAGTGAATCAAGAGACAACCGCTGCGCTGGCTAAGTCATGTTGTCCGGATGGAAGAGAACACTCCAGCTTTGAAGGTTTTAATTCAGATCCCGCCGGTGGAAGCAGAGGAAAAGGAAGACTACCACTACGTTGGATGGATTAGGTAGGTAAGGATCTGGTTGCACTTGGTATTTCAAATTGGCGCCAAATAGCGAAAAGAAGGAACGACTGCCGCGCTCTTACTAACTCGGCTATAAGCGCGGTGTCTACACTAGTAAAAAAAAGAATCATTATGTGAACAAAATAAAAAAGGGTATAAAAATCGTTCTCAAAAATTGTGTGTTAACTTATTAGAGTTTCAAATATGTGTAATATATATTTGCATGTATAGGATTCTGAAATTCACCTTCGTTACCTTATGTTTGAACGATATTATTTTATTCTAAATTTTTGGATTATTTATATTATTGTGAAATAATTGGAAAATATTTCAACATCTTACATACTCACTTATATATTTACCTTCATTAAATTTTTTCATGTATTGTTAAAAAGCTCACTGTGAATACTTTTTGGTTAATAATAATCCGTGCGAGAAGTTCATTCAAAGCGCTTTTGTGTTCTCTGCTTCAGGCTTAAAATATTTTATGCTGAGTTTAGAAATCAGTTTCCACTTGCATAAGTAGATAAGTCGCATTCCGCTTTCATATATACGTAAATGATAGTCTCGAAAAACATCTGCGATTCACATCCAAAAGTCGCTTGAGCTATAGATATAGATAGATTTGAGAGAAGTTTGATGAGGTGCTCGCTTTACTTTGATGGATGTCTCTGTTATTTGCAAAGTGAGAGGATCACACAGGTTGTACCCGCCTTTGATTCAATGGCTTTTCGAAAATATTTTTATTCAAATAATACAATTTGGAGCAACTTTCATAATTTTTCCGGTTCATATTTAAACTTACAATCAATCTAGTATCAGTCATTTCCACATCAACGAGCGACGAATTTAATTTCTGCTTATTTGGATTGTGTTAGAAAACGCTTGATGAACAGTTAGTTGTTTGTGGTTGTAGCTGTTTTCTTCTTTAGCATAAATGGTGTTGTTATATAATACACTTTTATAGTATAATACTATACATATGTATGTGGAGCTTTTACTGAAAAGTTTGCTTAATATTTAGTAATTATCAATATTGGTTTTATATAAATATTGTTTATATATTTCATTTAGTATTTGCTTAACTTATGGTAACTAGAGTCTGAGGACCGCACATATCAGTATAAGTTTTCACCTTTGCGTTGGAACAGCCGATCGCGGCGGCAGTGAAGATAGTGGCTGTGAATTCAATGAAGTAAGCGACACAACCAGCTAACCACACTGCCAAAGCGCTTAGCCGAATACAGGTTAAATGGCGAAGAGTTGAAATAACGGTAAATATTAGGCAAGACAAATTTACACTTATTATGAATATAAAATAAATTTTATTAAATTATACATGTATGTAAATTTTATATGAGTACATATATAGTTATAAACACTTAGAAATTAAAACCAAAAATTCAATTAGGACTTAAAAATAATTTTTGTAAATTTAATTAAATCATTTATATAGGTAAATAACTTATACTAAATACATAATACTTATGTAGTATATATTAGATATATAAACATATACTTTCTCCAAAAATACTTAAAATTAAGTCTCCGATTTTAGTTTAAAACTACCATAAATTTGTCGTATTTTTTCAGAG
Organism: Bactrocera correcta; assembly: GCA_027475135.1. Taxonomy (NCBI): domain Eukaryota; kingdom Metazoa; phylum Arthropoda; class Insecta; order Diptera; family Tephritidae; genus Bactrocera; species Bactrocera correcta. The sequence continues at coordinate 63,509,971 of CM050325.1, read as the reverse complement.
TGCTGTAATGTCAGTATAAATATATAAGTACATATTTGTTGTTGTTTAAGATTCATTTTTTCAATTTCTTTCATTCAATTGCCTTTTTTTATATTTTTTCCGATTTTTTGACATTTGTCATGTTGACATTCGAAGCCGCTGGCGACATCTGTGGTGTTTCTAACTCTGCTAATCAACATTCCATACGCACGCATATAAACTCGTTTGTATATGTTATATGTATATGTACGTGTGTTTGGCACTGAAATTGTCAACGCGTGGCCATTTTTTAAATTGTACCGTTTATTGCGCCGTTGAGTGCTGTGCGTTGACAAAGCTTTTCGCTTTGCTCTTCACTGCCGATGTTAACTTTAGCACACATACACACTTGCATGCAAAGACGTATCTGCACATAATTGGTTATGCTGAAAACTATGCAACGTTTTGGCTGCTAATTATGCTTTAAGCTTGCCATGGCAAGGGAAATGCAAGCCATATGGCGTTAAAAAGATAGAAAGCAAAATTCGAAATACAGAGAGACACCATATTTTTGTATGTATTTGAAATTAAAAAATAAATAATAATTATTAAAATTGGTAAAATGTGAAATATTTTGCTTTCAAAATATATTAAACTGTATAATGTTATTCATCATAAAGCCAGACATTATTCGTGGAATTTTTTCAGTTGAGTCTATCAATGAAAATTGCGTTCAAACTATATACATATTTCAAGTAAAATATTCCGAAAAAAATTGATTTTGGTTTGACCTAAAATCTATAAAAAATTAGTTTTCGTTTGAGTTAATAGAAAATTATTTAATGAAAGCCAAAAAAAGAAATATTTTTGGGTTTTCTGTTTCCATGCTCAAATTCTAATTCTAAATATTGAATAACACTGAAATTTTTATTTATGTACCATATGCCACCGACTTATATGATTTCCTCAAAATGCATATGAACATTTAGTAAGAACACCCTGTGTTGCCAAAATTTATTTTTATTACATAGAGATATTCGTAGAATTTAACAAATATTTCATGAATTTGTCTTCCTTATTTAGTTAATCAACGAAAGCCAGTTTCATCAATAATTAGCTCAAAATGATTTTCCTGGCAGGTCAAGTTTCATAGGAAGTTCAAAGATTCCAATTAATTTTCGCTTGCAAAGCCTTGGCAAACACGTTTGCAAAACATATTTAGTATAATCCAATATAGCTATAGCTATGGCTTCAATAAATTTCATGAATTATTGGTAAAAGCGGCAAATATGATTCAATAGAATTTTTACAATGTAAAAACAGCTAATTTCATATTTCACATGAAAATTACAAGTATTTCATTTTACTTCAATTTCTCATAATATAAGTCAATCAATGCCCCAATATATGTACTTATTTAATTTAGGAGGTATAAAAAGTATAAAATAGTTCGTGGCAGTGAAAATTGGCAACATTGCCGGCAGATATTCGGTAAAAAAGTTTGATTATATAATATAATAACCAGATAAGTTTTTAAGGAAGAAATTTATTCAAAATCGCAATATGGAATAGTGTTTTGCCTCTTATGAAAATATTTTATTTATTGATTACAACGCCCATTGAACCAACATAGCGCAAATATATAACCAAAACTATTTTTATCAATATTATATTGAATGGAAATTCTCGAATTTAAGCAGTTGTTTTTTTTTTAATTAAATAATAAATAACACTTTTGTCGTGGGGTTCCAATGAAAAAATATTGCTGATAGAATTTATATGAGTTTTCTAAAATGCTGAAGCCAACATAGACAAATGTTTGGCTAAATAGTTTTCTTTTGATTTCTGATATGATAATTTACCATATGATCTAACCGATCTTTTAATACTCAAAGTGTCAGCCGAATACTGGATGTATCTTTATGAGAAGTCTGTGCGAGAAACTAAAAAAAAAAATTATGATAATTCATGGGCACATTCACATTTTGGATGTAAATTATCAATCAACTCGAACCAATGAACTAGTTATTTTGTTATATTGTTTGCATGTGTTTTGTAATTTTATTTTTTTTAATTTTTAATTTTTTTTTTTACATTGAAATATTGGTAACTTGTTTTTCCAGCTGAATAAAACAATTGTTGAAGTATGTCATTTTGTGACATAACTCCACAGTTTCAAAAAATTTTGAATGCAAATAAGTGGGCTATAAAATCTCTGAACTCTTAGAGCTACGGTTATCAGAATATAGTACAAAAGAATAAGATATACAGTTTTTTAAGTCATCTTTAAAATTAAGATGTGAATTGTTTGAAATTCTTCAATGCAGTGCGACTTTGCTTAATCATCACGCAGTCTTATTCTCGGTATCATGAAATATTATATACAAATAAGTATCACAAATATTTTATAATTAGCTAATTTAATCAGTATTTTGAACTCAGTTAATACTCCAGTAAAAGTAAGCAAAGGAGACGGCAAAGCCACTGGATACAGTCGTAAACACAAATCCGGATTAAAAAAAAATTTAATTTATTTTTATGTATTTTTAAAGACAGATAAAATGGTAAAAAGCACTCAGGCATTTACCAAGGTTCAATATATATATTTTTATATTTTTATGTGGTTTAGAAAACTATGTCTGGTGCGAAGATTTCAAGGCATGTTTCGTAGAATATTTTTTCTTTTTGAAAATAATTGATTACTACTGCAAGAAATGCATTTTAGAATATATTTTTCTACCTTTTTTTTCAAAGTAATTCTTAATTATTAACGGATTAGCAACTTTATAATTTATAATTCAATAAAAAGTGTCACTTTTATTCTGAAAACTCCTAACATTTAGTTTTATACTGAAAAAAAAAATCTCCACAAGGAATGAGTAACCTTTAAGCAATAAAACAAAAATGACTTATCAACTGTTTCTTTCTATAATTCCTATAATTCCCACTTCTTTGCCGATAAACTATCAAAACCGCTATTACTTATATTGCAGATAAATCAGTCAACGGCTACTAAACGCTAAAGTGCAGCAAATATTCGTCAAATACTCTTGCATATGTATGTGTATGCAGCACTTATTGGTACGTAGAGTACAGTTATATAATGCACGAAACGCTTTTTGTGCATAACGGAGACAAGCACCGCTTAAATTTGGGTCAGGGTCACTGCGTTGCTAAGCCAAAAACGCTTTGGATTCTTCACATTTTAATTTGCGGTACACAATATATATTTTTTTTTTAACCGCAAGTAAATTGAGGTATGAATAATATATGTAAGTAGATAGGTATGTTTGTGGGTATGTACTTTAAAAAGAGTTGAGCACTAATTCTTGGTAATTTATTTTATCGCTGGGCGTATGAATCAGTAGGTTTGGCTTGCTGAAAAAAAATTGCATGTGACTTGCTCAAGGTCAATAGTTACACATTTCTTTGTGATAATTTTTTAACAAAATGTATTGCATGTATAAAGTACATGGAAATTATAAGGAAATTTTGCTTAATGATTGAAGTGGAGTTGAAAAAAGCAGCTGCCTTTAATTTTGGCTTTATTCGCCATATTTTAATATGAAAAAATTGTGTAATATTAAAAACGAAGAATTCTGATTTAATTATTGCTTGGATAAAAAATATTTTTTCTTCTGCTAAAAAAAATTATATATTATTTTTTATTGTTTTTATAAATAATTTCTTTTGAAACAAATTAAATATTATTTTTGCGCATTTCCATTGATTTTATAAATAAAGATTTATGCTTCTATTGAAAAAAAAATTAATATTATTTTTCTAATTTTCATTGGTTTTATAAAATGGATTAATTTTTCCATAAAATGAAGATTTATCTTTCTATTTAAGAAATAGAAAATATTATTTTGGTGGATTTCATTAATAAAGGTTTATTTTTCTAAAAAAAAAATAATAATTTATTTTTCCATATTTTTATGATTTTATAAATAAAAAATGTTGAGACTTTCTTATGTAAAAAATAATAATAAAGATTTATTTTTCTATTAAAAAAAATAGTAATTTATTTTTCCATATTTTCATGATTTTATAAACAAAAAATTTCGAGACTTTTTTATGTAAAAAATTTAAATAACTTTCACAACTTGCTACATTTCTTATTTGTTAGTTTTGACTATGTAATTTTATTTTTTTTTTTTTATATATACAATTTCCCGAAAAGTTTTAATATTTTATTTAAAAAAAATTATTGTGACAACCATGCCATTGATTCTGCTTTTTTGTTTCCTTTTAATTAATTATAAATTTTTCTTTTTAATTACTTGCGTGTATGTTTAAGAAAAACTAAAAAAATATTGAGTTAAAAAATAAAAAAATATCTCTTTAATTTATAAAAAAAAAAATTATAAACAAATAGTATTCTAAACACATCTCTGTTTAATTTTTACTATTTTTTTTGTGTTTTTCATATTTTCGTTTTATAATTTAATTTTAATTTTAATTTACTTTTATTTCATATTTTAATTTTTGTTTTTTTTGTTTATTTTCTTGTTTAATTTTTTTTTTTAATGTTTTCGGCGCTTATTGCTAAAATAAAACAACATACTTTTATATATTTTGATGGTGTTTATTAATATTTTATTCTTTACAATTTTTATAATTTTTTTTTTTTAATTTTTATTTTGTGTAATTTTTTTTTTTAAATGCGTATATATGTTTTTTCTTTAACATAATTAATTATAACGTAATGCAGCTGCAGAATATATATAAATATTCCTAAATTATGCTAAAATATACTCACAATATACATATAATATATTATTCTATATTTAATACTTAAAATAATAAATAAATATATTAAACACTAACACTTAGTAAATATTTTTTTTTATTAAAAAAAAATTGCATATTTTCAACATTATTTGCATATTTTCGCTAAAATATTTCGTTTTAATTTTCTTTCTATTTTATTAATTTTAAATATGTTTTTTAAATTCTCTTTCATAGTGCACGCTTAAGCATTGGATAGCTAGGAAGATCGTCCGTCATGGCGTGTCGTACCAGATAGTGCATTTACAACTTAAAAAACCCAAATGCAAATGCACCCCTGACACGCACTCCAAAACTTCACAAATGACTACAGACAAACAAACCAATAATATGACTAAGTAAGAACAAAAATCGTTTTCAACGCCTCAATGCGACCAATCAATCGGTTTGTCGAACATATACTATATAACGTGTATGTATTGGTATTGTATTGCGGTATATGTACGTTTGTACTGGCGAACATGTGCGCGCTTTTCACGTTCACTTTTGCTGGCGTTTTCTTGTAAACGAACGACGAATGTGTACGAAACCGTTACGACGCTCTATCAGCAGCAGCAACAGCGGCAACGACGGCAGCACCAGCAGGTATTTGGAGCAGTCAACAATAAATAGCGGCAGCGCAGCGGCAATTGACAGCTGCTGATCGATTAGAGTTGCACATATACACACACACACGTATGCGCATGTGTATCGCACATATTTATAGCAATGCATTTAAACCGCTTGGAAGTGACTGTCAGCCTGATTGACTACAGATATGTTTGTATGTAAGTCTAATTTTTTCTGTGATTAGTTTTTTGGCGTTTAATGTGACACGCTTCTAAGCTATAAATTAGTGAATAATTAATGAGTGGAATGCATTTAAAGCGCAAGCGAGTGTAATTACTTAAGTCAATGAAAAGCAAAGTTGTGTTTGTGAAAAAAGTTGAGAAAAAGCGACTAATTAATGTCATTCGAATGGGTGCAGAGTGGGTTACGTATACGCACTGGCGCACGGCAGCAGCAGCAGCAGCAAGTATGAAACTGATTAAGCAGTGATAACCTAGTGAGCGACTAAAAAACAGCAAAAAAAAACATAAAAATAAATGCAACGTAGCAGTGGCTGATAGTGGAAAGCAGGAAAGTACGCACAGCTCGTAAAGCTCACACCAGGAAGTTCAGCGCATAAATATTAAGTGTTTTTACACTCAAGTGATTTGCAAGGCTTTTGTATGTGCTTTTATACCCTGAATAAGATATATTCAGCTGTCACGAAGTTTGCAAGCATCAGCGTACAACTTTGTAGATTATATAATATGTTTATATAAATGAACAGCGTGACGAACTGAGTCAATTTAACCATGTCCGTCTGCTTGTAAATACATCAATTATTCCCTCAGTGCTTGCAATATCGCTCTGAAATTTTACACACGTCCTTTTCTCCTTAAGAAGCTCGTTATTTTTCAGATTTGTTAATATCCAATCACAAGAGCATATAACTACCATATAAATTGATCGTTCAGAAACCAGTTCTTGTTTGGGAAACCTTTTTGTGTGAAAAGCTATCTTCTCAAGATTTGTCCTGAATTATTATCCAAACGGCGCAATATTCGAACATATTTTTAAGATCGCACAACTATAGCATATAACTATCATACAAACAGACCGCGCAAAATTAAGCTCGTGTATGGAAAACTGTTTTGTTTGAAGAGAAATCTGCATGAAATTCGGTACGAATAATTATCCAAGCCAACGCTTCAATATTCGAAAATATTATTTAAATCGAAATACTATAGCACATAGCTGCCATACAAGTTGACAGTTCAAATTCGAGTTTTTGTATGGAAAATATTTTTATTTGACGAGAAATCTTATTGAAATTTGGCGTGGATTTTTTTCCAAAGACAAGCTAAAAGCTCCAGAGAAATTATTCAGATCTGATCACTATAGCAAATAGCTGCCATACAAACTGGCCGATAAAAATCGAGATGAAGAACTTTTTATAAACTTTTATGTTATAGGAAATGCACCTGTGAAGGGTATTATAGCTGCAGTGCAGCCGAAGTTAAGTTTTGTTCTTCTTTTTTACATATGTACAATCATCACGCATTGTTGTATAAAAGAATGTTGCCGCCACACACAATCGACCGCTGATAAGCGCTATCGAAGGCGGCAACCACTTTATCAGCTGGCAGAGTCAGAGTGACTGTTTGTCTTCAACAATATGCTCGTACATATGGCAGATGACGCCGCTGGGCACAGTAGGTCATAAACTACAGAAACACACACATAAAATAACAGAAATTTTATGACTGTTACACATAGTATAAGCGCTTGTAATAAATGCCGCAACAATTTCAACACCAGCGAAAAAAACTCGATTAGGCGCGTTAAAGCGGTTGTGGGCAAGTCATGAATGATTGTTGTTGGCGAATGAAAAAAGCAGCAACAAAAAGGCAAACAAATGTATTCTAAGAAATTTGCAGGTGCTCGCTTTTGCTTGTACACGCATTGACCGGCATTTGCTGGCGTAAATTTAGAATTAACGCATGTGCGTCTGTACTCGCATTCCTATATGTACGAGTATGTATGCATATGTATTTAGGCATTTGCTTTGCTTGTTCTTTTCGACAAAATAATAACGTGTCATGTGCGTCAGTGCGCCACTTGTGCGTTTTGTGTGCGTTGCTAGGCCAAAAATATGATTGAGGAATGCATAGAAGAATTATTTTTCATTGCGGCAAGCGTACACGCAGTTGTAGTCAATAATTTCTACATATGTGTGTACTTTTCAGAAAGTACTGTGCGAAGTTGTCTCGATTTTTGTTCATAACCAGTGATTATTCAATACTTTTTTTTAAGTTACGGTTATGTAATGGTTAAGTATCGGTTATGTAGTAGTTATGTATCAGTTATGTCTACAGTTAATATAACTAATTTGTTTGAGTTTAATTTTTAATTTAATTTTTTGTTGAATATATTTGTTCAAAAAAATCAGCTAATTTTTTCATATCTTTAATGTATAGGTTATGTGTCTTAAATTAATAATAACAGAAAAAAGGGTGATGAAGTCACCAACTATTCTAACGAAGCCATCAATCCAGCGAACTCAGTTGAGTTAGTCAAGCTGTCTTTGCATACATTTGAGTGCAATTTGCAAGAAATAACATTTTTATATTAAAAAATATTAAAAACTGGCTAACTAGTCAGTTTAGTTGACTAAACAAATTATTGAGATATGTCAATTATATATTTTTTTAATAAACTTTCTTGAAAAATTTTGTAAGCAACATTGAGCTTTTCTTTTTTAACAAATTCTAGTGGTAAAGGTTTTTCTCAAAATATATTAGTATATTGTCGTTTTGATGATGCAATGGAAAAAATTGCAAACCAACGGCTACTGAGCCTAATTTGTATGACATTTGAAGCTACTTTATGTGATTAGATAAAAACAAAAATAAAATATTTTATTTTAGTATAATAAAAGGTACACAATATTGCACTAAAGCCCTTTTTCAATTGAACCAAATCGATAACGAAACATTGCAATATAACGTTGTTTCCTAACCTAATAACCCATCCTTGATCTTCACTTATAACATCAGTCAAACATGTTTGTGGTTTCCGCAGCAATCAGTGTAAAGTTATGCGACATTTAACTCTTATTAAATCTTAGAAATAGTTAGTGTGCTATTCACAGCGAGCTAATGACGGCAAAGAGAGTTGAAGAGAGCTCAACAACGCAAATCAATGCCGAGAGAAAAAACTTAAAGTGCCTCAAATGATACTAAGTAAATAAACTAATAAATTGTCAAGTATTGCCTTCATTATAAATACAAAGTCTAAGTGGCTTTTCATATAATGAAGAGCTTGTTGAGGTTGTAGGAATATTAAATACAGTCATTTGCATTACAATGTATTTCTATGAAAATTGTGGCGACAGCAGTTGTTCAGATAAGCAAATTCATAAGAATTCATTACTATTTTGAAAAACATTTTTTTATAGTTGAGATTTAAGGCAGAACTTGCTAAATTCTATTTCCAGCAAGTGCTTGGTACTAGAAAGTACTCAAGTATTTATAATTTAATGTATATAAATATTTGTGTAGAAAAATCACAAACTCAGCTGGATGTGTGGAATTTTTGCTGATAACAGCATAAAACGCCAAAATTTTGAGCGCACGCAGTAAGATAAAATATATAAAGTAGGTTTTATAAATGAAATCATAAATTCAATGAAATAAGTGCGGAAGTGGCTGCTTAAAATTTGAGTTTTCATACATTTATATCTATGTATGTATATATAATTTTTTCTGAAATTACTTCCAATTCGTTAACAAGATGATTTATTGCCTTCAAATTCCTCAAGTAAGCTGAAACATATAAGTTTAACACTAATTACGAATAGACCCGATTATCTACGTACAATACACGTGCAATGTTTTCCAATTGTACCCAAAAACACCCGTTGCTTTGTCTATCAACTGGTGTGTATTGAGGCCGCAAAGCCGATAAGATATCACAAATTACTTAGATATTTATATATACACTATATACTCGTACATATGAAAACATAGGTAAATAGGCATTTATAACCGATCAGTTAAAGATTAACGGAACATTTGGCATTAAAACAATGTGAGTAATTGTTAATGTGTGTGGAATAACTTGATTGTAGAATTCATACAGTGCGTATATTATTCCATAGACACTGGCTGTTTCGTGAACTGATAAGAACCAGTTATGTGTATATAAGACAATTATCGTTTGTAATTGCATACAAAATTAATGAAATAAGTCGAGTGAGTGTTATTCTAGAAGTTTCTTCCGTAAATTCTTAGTTCAAAGTGTTAAAAAACTACAGTTTTTAATAATGTTTTGCTGGTTAAATCGAAATTGTTAATTATGGAGTTATACCGCTGTCAAAAAAGTATCGGTGTATGGTTTTTTTTCTGTACCGAAACTATATTTTTACTCTAATTTTGATTGCTTTGCGCTAAATTTTTGTTAAAAAAATATATTTCAAAGAATGTTTCGTCGTATCTTTTTTTACAAAAAAAATGACATAACTCTATAGTTGAAAATTACGAAATTTTTATGTAATAGAACAAAAAGTGTGCTAATACTCTTAGTTCTACAAACTAAAAGCAAAACTTTGCATGTCAACGCTTTGCTGGCTAAACTCAAAACTTTTAATTATGGAGTTATGTATATCAATTTTCACAGAAAAAATTTGATCTGTTTCTGGTTATGCATAATTCGCGCTATATTATTGTTAAAAACTATATATTTCTATATAAAAAGCTTCTCTTATTTTTTTTTAGATAAAAATTACTTAACTTGATATTTGAAAATTTCTTACAAAAAACGAAAAAATATGGATTGAAAGAATGGATTGATTTATCAAATTGACCTCGTATTTACTAAAACATGTAAAAAGAGATTTATTCGTTACTTTTGTAAACTAAAATCACAAAATGACATAACTCCATATCAATATATATTTTCGAAATTGGATTGATTTATCAAATATACCTCGTATTTAATAAAATAAGTAAAAAGAGATTTATTTCGTACTTTTGTAAACTAAAACCACAAAATGACATAACTCCATATTTTGCAATTTGCTTTTTCGAAAAGTAACTTATTTATCAATTTGTTTTACATTAAGAAATTATTTTTTTAATGCATTTTTATAATAAAAATTTTTTATGCTTTCATTACATTTGTTAACAAAAAGCATAAAATGACATAACTCCATATGTAGTAATTTATTTTTTCCATTCAAACTATCAAACTGATCTTGTATTTCGTACTAACTCCACATTTAACATTTTTTAACATTTTTACTCACAGCAGTTTTTAAGCTTAGAAAGTACGAAGAAAAAACTCTAAACAGCAATCAAATTATATAAATATTTTAATTCCTCCTTTCCAAGTAAATACATGCCTTTCTTTTGAAAATATATGACAGCTAATATATAGCTTTCGATATTCTCTTGAATAAATTGGCACCTGCACAGCGCTAGTCCTTCAACCCTCGCATTTGTACGTTCTCCCTTATTTTATGTCTTTAAGCAATATAATTCAACATATCACACACCTACACACCACCTTTTATCATACAACTCCATTTGAGTTCTTGACATACTCTTTGCTATCCGTAAATTTCCGTGTCAGCAGGTCAACACTTTTACTCATGCACACATATACACACATGCAACGAGTTATCTGCAAATAACTTTTAGCCCACTTACATTGATTACATTGATTTCACTAGCATAATTTCGTTTTGTTGTTTTTTAATAATTTTTCTACATTTTGCTACCCTTGCAATTGCCGCCTCTTGTTGGCAAGGTAAATTGAGTTGCTTGTGAGCAAATTTATAACGCCTACAAATATTGAGGTTAGCACCTTGCAAGCACACACATACACACCTATATGTATATATAGTAATACATATGTGTGAGTGTTGGTAAGAGATTTATGTGGTTTGTAGATACAATAATTGCCACTCATTTAAAAGAAATCACATGCAAGCACGCCGCTACTTGTAATCCATGACAGGTGAATGTATGCGGCGGCTCTAGCATATAAGACAATGTGGGCTGATTGCATCGATAAATATAAGGTATATAAGGGGTATGTATTATAGAAAATTAATTTCATGTTCCAATATATGAAGGTTCATGAGAAATTTGTGGGTTGAAGTGACTTTGTAGTGAGAAGATTATGGGGAAAAATTGAAATGAGATTAGTCTTTAATATATTTATCTTTAATAATCTTTAATATAAAAAGGTCCCATATCATAGTTTTTTAGTTGAAATGTATTGCAATACACTAACTATAATTTTAGAGAAATAATTCTTAGCTTTTCTGTATACAGAAGACAAAATCAACATTTCAATCTTAAGATCGCCAACTATCAAAGAAAACACACTTTCAACACACATTGAGTGCTAGCCGTGCCCACCCAACATGCAATAAATCATTCAATAATTATTGCTGCCATAAAGCATGTGTATTTATGCAGTTGTCTGCTGGCAATGCAAGGTTAAACATAAAATTCAATTGAACGCATTTTTAATGAAATAATTGCCCTGCACTGTAGTTGCACATGTTTTATTGCAAAATTAAAAAAAAAAAAAAAAAAAAAAAAAAAAAAAAAAAAAAAAAAAAAAATTGAAAATAAAAATGAAAAACAATTTGGCGGCAAAACTCAAATATTGTGTCAATGATATGTTATTATAATTGTACAAACACAAACACGTTGAATGCAGTGTGAAACTTTCGCATAGACAAAAAAATGTCAATGTTACGTATACGCCCTACCAGACAAACACGAGGGCGCAAAACTACAGTATGTTTGTATATAGCAAGGGCAGTTATAGTGAAAAAAGTGTTTACATAATTACAACAAAACTTTGCTACAATCAATATTTAATGCTATAAGTGTATAAAAGTCGCTTGCAATAACATTATTAATAATGCGTAACCATTTATTCTAGTAAAGTTTAGCTAATTTTCATAAAAATAGAGGAAATTGAAAATATTACACAAACAGCTTGAAACAAGCGCGCAAACGAATATAAAATACTTTTTTTTTTAATTTGAAGTAAGCTAAGTCATTGTTGCAACAACTACAAACACTAGAAATCTGGTAACACCGAAGCAATAACAACGCAAAGGAAGTAAAATTTCAACGCAAAATGTTATTAGGCGCGGTATAAAGTGATTATTTATATAATTCTATATATATTATTTGAAAAACTTTTAGAAATGTTGTTCAAAAATGTATTTTGGGCATTAATGTTGCACTAGAAAAAAATAGAAATCTGAACTTATTTTAATTAAGCCTTGAATGTTGGTATTCAATAAACGCAAGCACAGAAACTCGCATCAAAATTAAGATTTATTAGCTTAAGTCCGATTATTTATAACTTGAGACAATAATAGACTTATGTTGAAAGAGATTTATTTGGGTTCCCGGTCAGATCGATGCAACCTGGCTGTATTTACATATGACAAACGGCACCTCAATATTGGTTGGGTTATGTAAAGAAGAAGTGGAAAAAGGAGGTCAAAAAAACGAATGATCTTTCAGTAAATCTTACGCTTTGAGGTAGAAAATCTCTTCACTAAACATTCAGTTTTGGAAGGAACTTTAAAAATTTTAGCAGAAATTATCTTTTAAACTATTTTTTCTTATGTAAGTAGGTCAAAAAGTTTCTTTAAATATTGAGATAATCTCCAGCCATTATATAACGGTATTTAATTAAACGCTGGAAATTTCGGATATAGTACTAACATAGTACATAGTGCTGTAATAAGGTCCAATTTTAGCTGAATAGGAGGACCTAGAAAACATTAAACATATGTATATGCCTTTCTCTCTCATAATAATTAAAGTATGCATAAAAGCAACAATTAGTAAACCACGCCCATCTTATGCACTATATATTGCAACACAAGCTATAAAAACGAAATATCTTGAAATTTTTGTTCCAAATCAAACTTGAAAGCGGCATTTTTAACGAACACAAATGTCATATATCACTTCATGAATACATTTTTTACAACAACAATAACAAATATATGCCACAAAAACACTGCACATCTGGCTCTAGTTAATAGAGTAAAAGCAAACTGTAAAACAATTTACTGCTTTTTAATGGAATATTTATGTCTGCGTTACAAACAGACATTTTTCAAGTTCTAATTCCGTTGAATGTGCGCGCAGTGTAGTGGAAAAGTAACAAACAATTAACTTAATTATCGCGTGAACACAAGCGTGGACAGACATTGGAAGCGTGTATGTGGCCGGCTGATGAACGCGAAGCAAACGCTCCGACTTACTGAATCATTAAAGCTGAGCGTGGCTCGCGTTGGCAACAACGAGTCAGCAAGAGCAAAGTGTGTATATGTACTCATATACATACATATTACAATATTTAAGTGAAGAGACGCTAAACTAGTTGACGACTGACTGACCGATTAGCGGTACTGCAACAGCGAGAGCAGCGGCAATGGCAAAAGTTTTCGGAAAAAATATTTCATTATTTACGAAAGAGTGAAATGCTGAGCAAACACAACTGTGCAAGCTGCATAATCACATAAAACGGTATATATGTACGTATATATATATGTGTAGAAAATTTAAAACATTACTTTGATATATAAAAAGTTTGTATACACAACCAAATGCTAGTAAAAACACGATGGAATGATGAATCTAAAAAGTCAGCCGACTCACACGCTCACGAAAGCAAACAAGTAAACAAGCCAACTATAAAACTTTCAAACACTGATGGCCTTAAAAAATTACTGATATTTATTAAGTGTGAAATATGGGTTAGAAATGTTTTTAGTGTGTGGCCCAGTTTGCTACGCACGGCAGCATATTGAACTCGCTAAACTGAGGAGCGTTCTTCATATGCCACTCTCATGAAAACATGTGGTACATACAGTACATGTATAATCATATAGCAGATATGTACATATGTTCATAATTGTTTGTGTGTGGTGTGTAGTTAATAATTGGTGTTAATATGAAAAATCTTGCCGTGTGCAGTGAAGGTTGCAATCGCTTAGGTGGTACGAGTTTTTTCCATGTCAATATGTTGCAAGTGTGCTAAGTTTTACTTGCAAATAACAAAGCGTGTCAGTTGTGGGTTTTGTATTCATTTTCAGCAGAAAAAATATTAATTTTGCTTTTATAATGCAAAGCAGTGGTGAAATATTTTTCTATCTATAAATAAATGCTTTCTGCATTTAAATCGTAACTGAACCAAAAGTACCTAGTTTGTAACTAGTTTTATTATGTATTATGTTCAGCATTAATTTACTAACGCACAGTAAATAATTAAATTTTTATGCTTACAACAATTCTTTGTGCTTAAAAAGGTGACTTGCAACTAGTAACTAGTTTGTAACTAGTTTGTAACTAATTGAAATTTTATTATTTTCAAATTTTGTTTTAGCAAAGTATAGAGAAATGCGGTTTTGTACTTAAACTAGTATTTTGTGTTGTTTTTTGACAACTGCTCCGAAAATAACTAGTTTGTAACTACTTCTACTTTTCTTTTGCATTTAAAATTTTTCAAATATTTGCTAAATATGTAATCAACTTTCGTAATATTTTTCAATTATTTCATTCAACTTGTGTTGTGTGAGAGTAATCTTATCTTGTGTACTTGCTTTTTGAACTATTTCACCCCAAGTTTCAAATACAGTGCGTTTGGTACCTCTTTCGAATGGAGCAATAAATATCATTAAAATAAGTAGTTATGAAATGGCTCCCTTGTTTATGCTTATAAAACACAAAAGTATTTTTCTATATGGTACTAATTAAAACGTAGAGAAGAGCACTTAATGTAGGTCAGTGTGATGTCGCAATGATTTTACGGCTTTGTTTTCATTGCGCTTGAATAATGAAATTAGTAATTGGCACATACATACATATGTGCGTAGGTGTGTATATATGTGTCATAATTACTGTGTATATGTATGCTGAATAACAAAAAGTGCCTATAGGAAGAGACAGTAAAAATTTTGAAAAAGTGTGGTCAACTTTGAGATGATAATGAGTAAATTAAATTAATTAAAAGTCCAAGAGTTTGTGCTCAGACGAGAATATACATAAATATCTATAGCGCTATTAAAAATTAGGAAAAGTAAAAAATATCTGTATATTTAGTAGTGAAAAAAGTGCCTTGGACACTAAAAAAGTTTATAGATGCCTATAAAAATCAAATGTAACTTGCCATTTAAAAAAAATGTTAGACGATGGGAAATTCAGCACACGGGAATATGTGAAAAAACATTATTGAGAATTAAAAAAAAAAATGAATTTTTCGCAAATTTTTGCTTTAATATGTCTATATGTTTAGAAAATGTTTTTAGAAATCCAAAATCTCTTCAGAAGTGCAGTAATTAGAATAAGTGGAAGTTATATTGAATTTCTAAGGTTTAAAAAGTTTCTTATTCAAAATTGTATTTTGAAATTTTTAATTTTAAATTTTTTATTATATGTATATTTCACATGTCAATATTTTCGCAAAAAACAAGTACTAAGATATTGCTTTTTAAAGTCTCTTCAATTTAGTGAAAATTATTTTTCTCTTACACAAGTTGATCGACACATTAAAAAAATCTTTTAGAGATTTATATTTAACAAATATATGAAAAAAATATTAATACATAAAAAAAGTTATACTAGTTACTAACTAGTTATTTTCGGTAGAGTCGTCTTTTTCAACAAAATATTCATTTAGCTAATATATGAAAAATTATTAATACATAAAAAATTTATACTAGTTACTAACTAGTTGTTTTCGGAACAGTCGTCTTTTTCCACAAAATACATTTTAACTACAAAATCGTATTTCTCTATACTTTGCTAAAACAAAATTTGAAAAGAATAAAATTTAAACTAGTTACAAACTAGTTACTAATTGCCAGCCAGCTTTTCAATCCCACAAAAATTATTTTAATATCAATATTTTTTCTCGACCAATCTAAAATCATACAAAAAGCGCAAGGCATCAAAGTATTTAGGTTGAAGTTGTATGCACACACCCATAGTATGTCTAAACCACCGTCTACTGCTTATCATAATTTAAATATTTTCGCAAACATTGCGTCAGAATCGAAACCACTATTTGCACACCAAGTCTAACCACCTTTAAGCACACACATAAGTACATACACACACACACACGATATGAATATACGAACATATATGCATTGCTACTGCTGCAAATAAATTCTTTAACTCTTCGTCTTCCGCTCTTCACTTGCGGTTATTCGCGTGTACATATTTCTCCGGGACTTTTATGGAGAAAACAAGCAAAAGAAAAGCTTTATTGGCTTGACTTTATTTACTGTGCCGAGAATCATCAATTCGTGTGCATTTATTTTTCAATTTTATGTCATCTTTTAGTTTTTATCTCTTTTAGTATTTTTTTTTTATTTTTTTTTTTTTGCTGTCAAAGCTGGCATGATCTCATCGGCGTTAATGTGGCATGGCGCGCGAATGAACCAAAACGAAGTTGGAACGCCTAACGTTGTGCCTAAGTTTATTGTTGCTTTTTTTTTTTGTATATAGTACACATATAAGCATATGAGAGTTTATACATATGTATTTTCATATGTACATCGCATGTGGAAGTGGCGGCTTAAGTGCACGGAAAGGCAAGCAAATATGTTAGCCCGCCATTTGACAGTAAATCGCTATGTACTTAAGTAAGCACGTCAGTTGGTAAATAATAAAGTGCTAGTATTTGCCTAGTAGTCGCTGTCTTTTGGGCTCTTTACCGATCGCTAATTTTCGTAGGCACGTTTTGTTGCCAGATAAAGCGTTCACTTAGCTACGCTGGCAGGTGTGAGTGTGAGAAGGAAATTAAGTGCCGATCGGACCGGCTTTTTTTGCAAATGTGGAGCACATGCATTTTTTTGTTGCAATTTGAGTTAAATTTGTGTTGCGTGAAATGTGAACAACATTGTGGTAATTATTTTTTAAGTGCTTTTAATAATGTTTGCGAGAAATATATTTTTATACTTATGAATCTTTTGGCAGCTTTTTAAAATACTGTCATTTGAATTTTGAAGCTCAATTTCTATTTTGAAATTTCAAAATTTCTCCATAATTTATATTAATTATGTATTATTGTTTCATAATTTTTCAGTGAAATTTATTTTATGTCAATAATAATTAATTTTTGAATAATTTTTTTTACCATAATCAATAAATTTAAACAAGAAAGCAGTATTAAAAGAATATTATGAGTTTTTTTTTAAAATTATGAATTTTTTTTTTTGATCCAAATTCTATTATACTTATCATATTTTAAAAAATTATTAAAATTACTATTTTTTTATTTTTGTTTAGAAAACATTGATGTAAAAATTTTATTTTGTCAAAATTTGAGAAAAGTTCGTTCGATATTTTTTTTTTTAGAAAATAAGTGAAAAAAAGTTTGGAATAATTCCATTTCGACGAACTTTGTGGGAGATCTCCATTCATATTTCTTTAATCAAACTTTTATTTAAAAACGCTTTTATATTATTTAGAAATTTGTAGAGTCAATACTTTTCGTACACTCATGAGCAAAATAGCCACAAATTACTATAACGAAGCAAAGCTCACTTTGAAAATCAAAATCACGATACATTTTCATTTACTTTCATTAGTTGTTTATGGCTTTGGCAAGCAGAAAACGCTATGTCTAGTGCCACAGCAACGCTCCGCAAATGAACCACACCTTGTTAGCAGATAAATTGGATCTTGTTTGCATACCGTTAGTCTTTAGATATTTTATTTAATTTTATTTGTCGGTATTTATGTTGCAAGGTTGACTTATTCTGCGCATTGACAATTTGTGATCACAACATTTGGCACCAATTAAGACACATGCATTTATAAATATATATGTACAAGTGCATATACACATACATAAATATGTATGCATGTATTTGAATTTGTGTATTTTACGATGTGTGTTTAAGGGAATGAAAGGAGCTGATTTTGTTTAGGAATTTGCTATTGCAAAATATGGTATCTGTATAGAGGTGGATTTAGCGAATTTATTTGAAATGTAATAAAAGAGTATTTAAAGTGCAGCAGCTGATATGTACATATATAATAATTTTGTTATAACATTAGTAGTGTCTAAATTGATGTTTTTATTGAGTTAGAATACTCCGAAATTTGGTTTGTTTCAAAAATGCGCGATTTAATGGAAAAGTTGTCTGATTCTAATAGAAAAATTTGTGGTTTTGGTGTAATATGTGTCTGGAATATATTGCAGACAAATTTTCATAAGAAAAATTATTTTTTTTTTGTAACATGCTCATATATATTTACAAAAGTTTTCTAGCGAAAAAAAAATTTTTTTGGAATTATCTCAAATATACTTTCAAAAATTTTCATTGAAGAAGGTTTTTAGAATTCCCTAAAATATTTTTCAGACAAATTTACATAAAAAAAATATATTTTTTTCAATTATTTCAATATATTTTCAAAATTTTCATTAAAGAATGTCTTTTAAATTGTCTAAAATATATTTAAAACATATTTCAGACAAATTTTTATAAGAAAAATATATTTTTTCAATTATCTCAATATAATTTTCCAAAATTTTCATTAAAGAAGGTCTTTTAAATTCCCTAAAATATTTTTTCAGACAAATTTTCATAAGAAAAATATATTTTTTCAATTATCTCAAATATATTTGCAAAATTTTCATTAAAGAAGGTCTTTTAAATTGCCTAAAATATATTTAAAATATATTTCAGACAAACTTTCATAAGAAAAAATATATTTTTTTCCTAACTACCTCAAACATATTTAAAAATTTTTATTTGAAAAATTAATTTTTTCGTAACTAACTCAAATATACATATTTTCAAAATTTTCTTACAAAATTTTTTTTTGTTTGAATTGTCAAAAATATGTATATATTGAAACTTTCTTTGAAGAAATATTTTTACTAAATATCTCAAATATGTATATTTATAAAATTTTCGTTCGAAACAGATATTTCGATATTTTGAGGTTATGCAGACGATATGTTTAACTTTAAGGTGTTCCACTCAAGATTGCCTGAAGCATTTCTGAACTTCCCATAAAAGCTGTATGTATTTGATACAGCATTTAATAAATTATTGTAGTTGTTGTGTCAGTTATTGTTTATTTGCACACACTTTCACTATTACCACATATATCTGCTGCATATTGGTTATATAAATAATCAGCAGTTTGAACAATTTGCAACTCAATAATATATATTGCTAACCTAAAGCCTGCCCACACTGTTTTCATGAAAAATTGATTTATAAAATACAATAACAACAACACATACACAACAAATAATCAAGATTGGCACTTCATATACAAATTTTCCACAATTCGAAGTAGGCGTTAGATAAACTTTTATAGCAATATTTGCTGCACCGAACACTTTCTTGCCATTTCACAAGAAATTAATCAAATCACAGCAGTTTAGAGTCAAAATAACAGCTAAGACAGTCTAAGTCGTGTCTGCACTTACTCAATATCTTCGCAAGTTGAGAAAGTTGCACGAATTCCCAGCTGAAGCTCACTTTCAATGCACCGTATAAATGCTTTTTAAGGCGATAACTACAATTGCAAACCGCAAGGTTACTACTAAATTGGTAGAAAATTTCGAGGGTTTGCAGCAGCAACTGCAGGCGATATCAACACATACACATACACACACAATGCAATCGCCTTACAAAAACACGCCATTCAAGGTGAAGTATATTTGTTTGTGCCATTTTATTGTAAATAATTAGCATTTAGATTACTATAAAAAGTGTAAAAGTATTTATATAGCAACAACAACAATGCAGAAAAAATTATTGCAACTTTTATGTGTATTGGTATATGCGCTTCAATTGTGCCATTTTTAGTTGACACATTGTCTACACGCTTACATATGTACATACATATATAGTATATGCATATTATGTACTATATGCATATATATTATATTTTTTATATATTACACTTTTTATATATAGTTGCAGAATAGTTGCTATATCGTCACTTGCGAGCTCAAACAGCTGCACAAATACACACACACACATACAGACATGTGTTTATATAGACAAAGCGCTATTTATAACTGTAATTTCTCACGCTTATGCAAGTGCCACTGCATTGTAAACTATATAACGACTCGGCAGTATTATCGATCCATTGACAAATCGTTTCGTTTTTACCACTTTGTTCCCTTTACATTCCGCTTTTTAATATCTTTCGTTATTTTAATAAAATCTTATCATCGATTTTCTTTCTGTTCAAAAGCTACTGTTGTTGTTGTGCATGCAAAACTGCGAAAAATCACTGATTTCGATAAAAACAAGCATAAATGCCATGTATTACCTTCAGCGTGACACTAATAAACAACAACAAAAATAACAAATATACACCCGAAATCAGTTCAGTCAAATGGCGAACAAAACAATTGCAGACTAGCGCGGGCATACATTATGGCAACAATGGTGACGCCTGCACTGGCTATTGGGCGTGTGCAATTGCCTTGGTTTCTCTTCTTTTTCGCTGGCTTTTTAGTGCAACACCCCCGCCAGCCCACCGACGTTTGTCTGCCGCACAGCGGATGTCCTTATTTTCACTTTTCCCTAGCGGCCATAAATATTTATAGCACAGTTATATGGCAAGTGATTTTCATAAGCTCACAAACACACCGTTAGTTTAGAGTGCAATTTTTTGTATTTGTGCATTTGAAAGTGCCCTGTAGGAAATAGTTGCAGGTTTTTCGGTGCAAGCTTCGGACTTCACAGTATTTTTTAGGAATTTTGGGAACGTACATATTTAAGCATGTTTTGAAAGCAATTGTAAGAGGGTTTATTTCTAATACAGTGAATATTATTTAGTTTAAGTTTAGTAAATTTGAAATCTTAATACTTTTTATTTATTTTTATTTTATTTTTTGTTTTTTTTGAATTGTTTTTTTTTTTTTAATTTTCCTAAATTTTTAAAAAATTTTTTAAATTAATTTTTTCATTTGTTTTTTAATTTTTATTCTAATTTTATTTTTATATTATTTATGTTTTGCAATTTTTAATCATTTAAAGGTTTTAATTTTTTCTTAATTTCTTATCATTTTTTACATTAATTTTTTCATTGTGTTTTTTTTTTAATTTTTATTCTATTTTTTTTCATATTACTTATGTTTTGCAATTTTTAATTATTTAAAGGGTTAAATTTTTTTCTTAATTAATTAATTTCTTAATTTTTTTTTATTATTTTTTTTTTTTGATATTTTCATATGGAGCGTTTATTTTTAAATCAGTGAATATTATTCGGCTTAAGTTTTTTATATTTTATTTTTTAATTATTTAAAGGTTTTAATTTTTTTTCTTAATTAATTAATTAATTAATTTCCTAATTTTTTTTATTATTTTATTTTTTGAAATTTTTCATGTGGAGCGTTTATTTTTAAATCATAACTTTAAATTCAGTTTAAGTTTTTTATATTTTAGTTTTTAATTATTTTTATTTGTTTATTTGTTAATTTTTTTATTTATTTATTTATTTTTTTTTTGTTTTTATATAACACATTTTGTTAATTTTAATTAACTAATGGTTTTTAACTAATTTTTTTTTATTATTTAATTTTTTTTTCGTTTAAAATTAATTAATATTATTTGGTTTAAGTTTTTTATATTTAAATTTTTAATTTTTTAATATTTTTTTAATTGTTTATTTACCTTTGCCTGAGCTTTCTAATAAATATTACTAAAAACATAAATAAATTTTTCCAAATTTTTTAGTTATATAATTATGTTAATGATTACAATATAATAATTTTTATTTTCTTGATTGTTAATGATTATAATGTAATAATTTTTATTTTCTTGCTCTCTTATTCATTATTTATTACTCTTAATTTATTTTTTTTTTGTCATAGTTTATTATTTTTGTATTATTCAATTAATTTTCATATTTATATTTTTTTAGTCGAAATTAATTAATAAATTTATTAATTTAACATTCGACAGGGTTGCATTTGAAGCACAGCTGTGCAATTTTTTTAAAGAAATACACTAAAAATACACTAGTCCACAACTAGTTGACCTCCCTGTTGTGTCACCGATACCAAGGCTGTTGCATACAACCACATCGCTCATATACATATAATATACCGTTATACACCGCCAATGCATTCATTATTGTTGCTTGAGGAGCCATTATTGCATTATTGCTTGTGCAATGCAAATTTTCCTTTTTTTCGCCCAATTTTTGGCTGGTCGCGCGCAAAATGCACACACCAAATGCATTGGCATGGGTTTTTGGCTGCAGGCCAGCCAAAGTATTTATTTTTGGTGGCATCATTTGCAGCATTTCTTATTGCCGCTTAGTTGTGCTTCGATTGCCGTCTTTATCTTTTTCTTACAGCGAATTTCGCCGTCGTCTATTTTGCTAGTTTAATTTATTTGTTTCTTGCATATTTTTGCTTTTGTGACTTTTGCGGTTTGTAAATGTCGAAAATCGGCACAAACGCGTCGCTGTCTACTTAGCTTTGAAGAGTCGCTCGATTTATTGCTTATTCGTACCAAAAGAGTGTGCCATTATTGCTTGTGGATATGCATAATTGTGGCAATGTGATGCATATGCAAGTGTTGTTGTTTGTTTTAAGGTACCAAATGGGCCGTTGTCTGCATGTTTGTTTGCTTTGTGTGTCATAATTTTTGCATTTTTGTTGCTTTATTGCATTTCCGAAAGCAATAAATTGCTTATAAGTGATGACAATGTGCCAGTGTTGTTGTTGCTGGCCTATAAACTTTTCAAATATAGTAGCAAGTATTTGTAAAGCTCTCAAATGAGTGCGGTATTGGAGCTTAAGGACAGGAAGTTAAGTTGTTTTGAATTTTTGCTAGTCTAATATTGTGTAGATTTGCATAAAATTACTCAGTGATGCATTTTTGTTGTTGTTTATGTTATATTATGGAAATATAATTGTTTGTGGAAATATGTGCAATAAAAGTTTCCGGCGTAGCTAGTGAGACAGTTTTGTAAAATTTGTTTCATTTTGAAAAAAAAAAAAAAAAAAATGTTGAGTTGACTTTTAAAAAACAATAGCTTTAAAGTTTTTTCATAACTTCATTATTTTTCCCATATTGCAATTTAATTCCGCTTAATTAACAATAACAACAATTTTGGAAATTTTCCCAAAGCTTTTATGAAACTCGAGCAAGCGAGATAAGAAGTTGGAATAAAATCAAATCAAGGTTGTCACCATAAAGGCAGCTGAGTACACACGAATGCACACATACATGCACACACGTACACCGTTATTTAATAAAATTTCATTTGAGGACGTGAAAAGCCAAAAGCTGGCAAACCTTCGAAAAACAGCATGAACGGCAACAAATTTAAGGGCAGAGTGAGTGTATATAAGTCAAGCAAACATGTATGTACATATATGTATATATATATATGTATATATAATAACATAGTTATATACATATACACACCCACAATTGTGAACATGCCAGTGCAAGTTTATACTATAAGTAAAAGTGGGTCATAGCATTGACCTAAATTGCCAACTATGTGTGCATTTTGTACATATATACAGCGATTTACTTATATACAAGCATATAGTTGCAGCAACAACAACTAAAATACAATTTAAGTGCAGCAAACAAGATGAAAGTATAGAAATGCGCAAATAATATGGCTGCCAACGGGAATGCGAGTATGTGTGCCAACACACACACACTAATATATACAAATATATATACAACTAGTATATACAATAAAATAAGCATTTGTTGGTGTGCGAAAAAATGCAAGCCTTCAGCGCTTACAGCTCAATACTGGCACCTCGACATGTTTTAAACATTTGCGCTATTGTAGTTTGTTGTGGTTGTTGTTGTTGGATGTGGTGTAGGGGCGGGGTAGCCGTTTGCTCTCTGCACTTTACACAACTGCAAATGCAGCTGTGCGCGCCAAGTGACCTTTCTTCTACAACGAAGGTCATGTGAAAAACTATCCAAGCGCAGCATTGCACAGCATACAAATAACGGTTCGTGTGTGCGTGTATGTGTGTGTGTGTTACATGGCTATACTTATACTTTATACTTTTTTGCACTTATGCAATGTCCTTAAGCAGTGAGGCGCTGCTGATATGCACTTCAATGGCACTTTTATGTAAATACACGACAGCACACACACTTCTACAACTTTGGTATGCATGCATTTGTGCGTTGTGTGTGCGCTGGCACGCGTTTTTATATGAAAGTGAGTGAAAACTATAATATTGTGCGCAAAATAATTACTTTTTAAAGCGTTTACGAGTAGAAAAACGAAAATTTTACTAGTTATTCGCTGCCCTCGCTTTGCAAGTTCACTGCTTAGTCATTGCACGCAGCAAAGAAATTAAGTTTTACAGCTTTTATGCTGGTCATAATGTGTGCAGATGATAAAAAAATAATATAAAAAATGTATAAGTTGACAGTAAATTTATTTTAGAAAATTTTTTTGAGTTTATTTGAGCGCGGAAAAGTATTTATAATACAATATATAAAGCTTAGTAGGTTTTATGCGAGTTGTTGCTGCTTTTGGTCTCTAATGAAATTTTTTTTTTCTGAAAAAACAATAATTTGTTTGTTAAAAAACGTCGTTGTTTTTATATATATTCTGGGAAGGTAGCCAAAAGCTGCTTCTAAGCTTGGTAGTCAGAAAAAAAGCGTTAAAAGCGAACATTTTTATGGTTTTTTGTACAAAAATGTAATTTTATAAGTTTTGAGTTGAAAATTTGTTATGGTTTTTTGTTAAAAAATTAGATTTTATGAGTTTTGAATTTAATGTATTTAAAAAAAAAAATCCTTGACTTTGCTTGCTTTAAATAAAAAAAGTTTCCAGATACGAACTTGATATTGATCAGTCGCTTTGTATGACAGCTATGATATTTAGTACTCCAATCTCAACAATTTGTTCGCACACTATAGCTTTGTCTTACCAAATAATACATGTAAAATTTTATGATGATACCTCATCAAATAAAAAAGTTATCCATATAGGCACTACAATTTGTGTGTTCAATTTGTATGGCAGCTATATGCTATAGTGCTCGGAACTGAACAATTTCGCCAGAGATTGTATCGCTGCCTTGAAAAATTATTTTTGCCAAATTTCGTGACGATAGCCTCACAAATAAAAGAGCTTTCCATACAAGGACTGCGTTTTGAATGCTTAAATTGTATGATAGCTATATGCTATAGTGCCGATCTTAAGAATATAATATTATATTTTATTTATAATATTTATTTTAAGATAAACGGATATTGCTTTGTTGTCTTGAAAAATTATTTTTGCCAAATTTCGTGACGATAACTTCTCAAATAAAAGAGCTTTCCATACAAGGACAGCCTTTTGAATGCTTAAATTGTATGACAGCTATATGCTAAAGTGATCCGATCTTAAGAATATAATATTATATTTTATTTATAATATTTATTGAATTTAAATATTTATTGTAAAATTATTTGTGCCAAATTTCATAAGGATATATCTTTAAATAAAAAAGCTTTCCATACAAATATTTTATTTGAATTGACCATTTTTTATGGCACTTTTATGCTATATTGCTCCGTTATTGGCAACGCCGTCAAATGAACAGCTTCTTCAAGAGAAAGGAACTAGTCCAAAATTTTCGATCAATATTTCAAAAGCTGCGTGACTAGTTTGTAGTCGAGGGCACAGTAGCTTGTACTCCTTTCTTCTTCTTACTATTAGTTTATATCTTACGCCATTGAAAAATGTTATAAAAATTGCATATTGAAAATTTCTTTAAGAATATAAAACTCCATGAAATTTAGAAATATTTGTATCAAATGGAAATAGCGTTACATTTTAAATCAATTTCGAAGCTTTCGCCCATTTTCCCTATTTTACATGAGCGAAAAAATCGCAAACTGCTCATACCAAGCTAAGAAAGCTGAAATTTCACGCAGTTTTTTCGCTAATAATGCCAACAAAAATTAATATTTATAAACGAAAATTGTTCATAAAACAATTTCGAATCTTTATAACAGCAAAAAGGTCTGCAAACACACACTTTATTGGTGACTGATACTAATAGAAAATTTGTATGTATTTATTAAATTGTTCTGCCTTTAAATGTGAACAATTTATTTACTTCAGCTTAATTTACTATCATCTTCCATATATATTACCTTTTAAACAAACAACTTCTCCACACCAAGCGACAAGTTCTAGCTGTTAGTTTAAGCGCATTGTGCTTTTTTCACAACTTTTTGCGATGTGTCATTTGTATGAGTGATTATATGACGATGATGTCACGTGTACCTAAGCAGCAATAAGTTATTATAATGTTGTTGGTAGAAAAGTAAAAGAAATTATGAAAGAATTGAAAAAATTGCGCATACGAAAATGCTGACATCACATACACATATAGTACACTCATACATATACATACTTGTATGAGTACGAGTGACGAAGAGCACGCATTAGAGGCGTGAATGGCACGCAAGCGTAAGTGTTGCGTCAAAACAACTTATATAATAATAAGAAAAATAAATGCCGAAAAACCAAACAAATTTCAATAATGAAATAAATGCCAACAGCTGATGGGATATTCGCAGCATTTTGAGGGGTGTGAGCGGCGTGAAATGGAATTTGCTCAATGAAAGTGGCGGCTACACGGCAAATGATTTGCAGAAAGCGTTTATTTTGTATACAGAAAATTTGGTAATCTGAAACTCTTCAGTTTTATTGAGTTTCGTAGACGAAAATCAAAATTTGTGCGCAAAATTTTGATTTGGAGTGTACAGATTTTACTTGGAGAGACTGCTTGTGTATGCATTTTAAAATGTCTGTAAGCATACACATATATATATTATGTTTTATATATTATATATTATATATCATTTTTTATATGTTTTCTAATCAGCTAACGTCTGCGCGTTCGGGCGAGTGCTACGCATTTAAAAATGCTTGCGACGCCTAAAAATAACTTGACAAATTGACCAAAGGAAAATATATAGCAAACGCAGCGAGCACTAAAATATGAAATATACGACATTGCAGATATATACTATCGCCCACATACATACATAAACATACATAGACATTTATGGGCACAAAGTCTAAAAATCAAAATGCCAGCTAAGCATACAGCCGGCTAAGCATGTGTTTACAGTGTCAATAACAATGTCCAGACGCGCTGATTACGCGCTCACACAAGCTGTGATGAGTCGTTGAACTTAAGTTTCATATATTTTTATATATAAATGTATGTTTGTTTTATATATTATCTATATTGTCGTATTATGCATTTAGTAATATTTCTATTTTATTTATAGAAGTATCTTGCTTGCATGCATTATCTACAATTCTCATGCAAATAGAAATTTTATTGCATTTTACTATATAAACTTTGCTTGTGGGTGGTCTCTAACTCATTATTTAAAAACAAAAAATCTCATAAAATTCAAGTAATTACATTGACACTGAATAACGAACTGCAATTACCAGCAATAAGATTATTTATGTGTGCACATTATCAACACGTTTATTGCAATGCCATAAAAATTTATTTGATTTGCTATTTTAGTGGCAACATATATGTATGTATGTATGTAAAAATGCTTGTAAGTGGCAAATATTACGCATGGCATTCTATTACATATGTGAAATTGAAGGGCGTAGAATATATCGTCACCTAAAATGCAAAATCACATAACATCACTTTTCAAAAGGTTACAGACGAAGGAAAAAGTTGAGTTTTGGTTATAAAATGGTTAAATATTGGTTATGTCTGACAGCGGAAACTGAAAATTTTTTGCAACATTGCAGGTATAAGATGATGTAGTGGATAAAAAAACTCAGTTTCGAATTTTTTTTTTGATAATTTTTGGTTTGCATTTTAGGTAAGGATATGCATATTAACTTACTCAGGCATACACACATACACAATTTTGAGTTTTAATGCTGAGAGTGGTTTGCTTAGCGCTGGAATGACTACAAAACACAGTTATTATATATAATACTGTAAGTCAATCCATATAACGAGTGTTTTTGTAGTACCGTTAGAATTTTGTATTTTTGAACAATTTTATTATTGAAAAGTATTATGGGTTTGCGCTACAGATATTTTCAAAAATTTTATGTATACACAAATACAACCCTATATATGTGACCTGGTCTACGAAAAGGGGGCTTAGGTGTCAAAAAATGATTTTTTTTTTTATTTTTTTATTATTTTTTTTATTTTTATTTTTTTATTCTTTTTATTTATTTTTTTATTTATTTTTTTTTTACACCTAAGTCACATATATTTATATCAATTAACGGTATTTACTATATCAAATTCGTATGAAAAACATTTTTGAAGCTTTCTTTATTTTTTTTTACATACAAATGTATAAATATCTTATTTACTTCGTTACTTAAAATATCAAAAAATGCAACTCTTAGCAAATTCTTGTCTCTTTATAAACTTGAAATTGTTAAAAACCTGTTAGTTGCTAAATTTATTTATTTTTGTTGATTTATGCCATGCGATATATGCACATACATATGTACATATGTATGAGTGTACTCGTCGCTTGTATGTACATATATATTCATAAAACAAGTTTTTTTGAAATCGAAGAGATGCTGCTGCAAATGTGCGCAAAAAGCGACAGATTTTAATGGATTATGAATTAAAATTGTAAAAAAAATATATATTAATATATAAAATTTATAAAAAAAATAAAAATAATTATTATTATTACATTAAAATATAGCATCTTAAGAAGTGATTTTTGTTAGACTTTTTGTCTTTGTCAAAGCTTCTCACAATATAACAAAACGAATTAGTAATGATTTAGAGCGGAAGCAAACTTCCATATGTGACCTGGTCTACGAAAAGGGGGCTAAATTGTCAAAAAATCTATTTTTTAATTTTTTTATTTTTTATTTTTTTTTTTTATTTATTTTTTTTTTGACACCTAAGCCCTCTTTTCGTAGACCAGGTCATATTATGACACAACAAAAAAACAGAGTAGGCAGAAATAGAAGAAGAATTTCGTATAAGCCTATATAGGAAGGTATTTAGAGGCACAACGTGATCAATTGATTAATTTGCATGCCTTCTGATCTAAAAGTAATAAGAGTCATAGACCTTCAAATTGAGACTAGAGGCTCGCATAAATACTTCAAATATACAAATTTGTGAAAAAGTAATATAAATATCAATTTTCCCGCAAAGTCTCAGAACACCGGCATAAATGGCATAAGCATAAAGTTAAAGACTTAAGCCTTCATTGAAATGGCTGATACTGAGATTTTCTTGTATTAATTTTGCTATCACTGAGTCTTTAAGGGTAAAAGCAAAGCATTTGTGGACTCAATGGCGTGAATTACTTATTTCAGATGTCTTCTGAGTTCTAAAAATATTTTATGCTTAAATTATAAAGAAATTGTTATTATTATAGCAACACAAAAAAAAAAAAAAAAATCACAGGAAGGTGCAACCCATTCGAAAAAAAAGAAAAAAAGTAGAAAAATTTAATTTTTATTTATTT
The DNA here is from genome assembly GCA_027475135.1 of Bactrocera correcta. Taxonomy (NCBI): domain Eukaryota; kingdom Metazoa; phylum Arthropoda; class Insecta; order Diptera; family Tephritidae; genus Bactrocera; species Bactrocera correcta. Next base: position 63,480,156 of record CM050325.1, on the reverse strand, counting down.
TTTTTTTTGTACAATTTTCTAAGGCATCAGCATTGACATAATTACAAAGCTTCAAAACAAAACTATATTCCACTACGTCAGAGCTGCAAGCAGCTGGAACAACACATAACAATTTATAATTGACATATTGAAAATATATGAGAACACAGAAAATTTACACTGTCACACAATTTTATTTCCAACTTTGCAGCGGAAATGTCAGCAAGTAAATTATTTGTTACAAAACTTTGTAATAAACAACTGTAAAAAAACTGCAACAACAAAGTCGTGAGTGAATATTGATGAAAAGATAACAGTAGGAAATAAACAGCGCGACATCCCACTTACTAAAATTCACATGTATGTACATAACATATGTATATTTACATGCTTACATATGTATGTATAGTACATACATAACTACACACATGCATGGACATAAAGACGTCGTAAAGCAAGTGTAGTCACTTTGAGTGCTCAACTGCAAATCTGAGCGCTAAAATGCATATATACACACATTTAAATATATAAAACGTATATATGTATGTATGCGTGTGCACATGCAGCAAGAGCAGTATATTTTTTTAAAACGAAAATATATGTAGATCACTAGGTGAGTGGGTGAATCAGTGGCTGCGTGTAGAACGCAAATAGCCTCTAAAGCCAAAAGCAAGCCAACAAATGTAGGCGCATACATATTTACGTGCAGTGTGTATGTATGTGTGTGTGTGCGGCGCAGATATTTTGATTTCAAATGGGTTTTGTGCCACCCACGCGAATGCTTGTGAAAACACTCTGGCAACATTAACCACTGGCTTGCCTGTGTGTGTGAGTGTGTGTTGGCAGTTAGCTTGATAGCGTTGTATATAAATAAAAATATATATTGTATATATATCTATTTTATAATGCAGCAGACTAAAATAGCTGAAAATATTATTGGAATATTAGTTACAGCTATTTTTGAGAGACTGCAATTTTAGATTAACTACTTTTTTTTTAACAATTGGAAGTACTTTGAGTTGCAGCTAGGCAGGTAAGACTTAAAAAAAATTATTTTAAATATTTAATAATATTTTTTATTGCTTTTATACGCTGTTTACATTAAACGCTTTGAGTTGAGTTGCTTGCGAAAGCTCGTAAAATGCATAAATATAACTAAAATATTAATTATAATGCATTAAATAAATAAACTAATATTTTTATGAGCTGTAAAAATATATTTTCAGCAATAAAATTATAAACAAATGCCATACACATCAAAAATTAAATAAATTTTATTGTTTTTCAACAGCTGACAATGACACTAAACATATAATTTAATTTGAATTATACTTTTCCAACTGATTACATGTGTATAAAAAGCCCACAACGCTTGTGAATCATTGCTAGCTCACACTTTGTGCTAAAAGTATACATACAAAATTAGCTTTTAGCTAGATTTCAATCATATTTGTGTTCTGAAAATTATATACAAACATGTAGCAGAAAACTAACATTTTGCCAACGCATCTTCAACCCAACGCAACCGCCATGCCGCCAAGCCCACCAAATGACGCTTATTAGTCAAACAACATTGTAATTGAAGTCAAGCGGGCGTGTTTACTTGAAGGCCACACAAGCGAGCAACTGTTTTTTTGTTTAAGTTTTCATTTGGTTTTTTATTTTATTTTTTTGCACATTAACAAGCTCCGACATCGTTGTTGTAGTTGCAGAGCGAAGAGCGCTGCAAAATTAGCTGGGCGCGCAGGTGGAAGGGAGTGTTTTGTAAAATACTTGATTTTATGTGGGCTATTGAGCGCTGAGCAAGTCAGTTGAAATTTCATACATACGTATGTATGTGTTTGCTATATAGCAAGCATGTGTGCATTTCACAGCAGTGGCATGTGGCGTATACGTAACCTCAAATGCAAGCAGGCTACCTTGCTTGATTACGTATACGCTGTGACATGCTTACACCTACATAAAGGTTTCGAAGTACACATAAGTATATATTTACACAAAAATAGCAGCTTTAGTGTGTGTGCATGTGTTAGCCATGCACGTGTAAGCCACAATGTCACACAAACATACATATGTGTACACAGCTTGCAATTTACAAAAACAAAAGAGATATTTTTACATCACCAGCAATGCATGCGTTGCAACACTGGCAGAGGTGTGTGTGTGTATGTGCTTGCGTTTGTATGCATTTTACCTTCATTTCAGCTATCTAACTTATATATTTTGCAGCTTGTCATTTCAAAGCATCTCTAAATGCTGTATGTAACTGCTGCAAGGTCAAGTTGTCGTGCGCTTTCTTTTCATTTAGATAAAGAATATAATTTCTAATTCACATTTTACTGTTATTTCAATGATGGCGCTGCATTTTCTAGCATATTTTCACCACATTTTTTTTTTTAATTATTGCTATGGTTTTTTTGCATAAGAGAGAGAGAGAGAGAGAGAGGGGGGAGGTTGTATATACCTTACTTCGATTAAAAATGTTTTGTTTTTATGTAAGTGTTTATGTATAAGATATTTAGTAATATATGATGAGATGATTATTGATTTTAGTATTAAAAACAGTTGAAATTTGTGAATACAAACATATTCATTTTTTTTCAAAAACACTACTGTCAGTAGGTTTTACAACACATCGCAGACTTTGCCATTGAAAATTATCAAGAATTTCTTATTAAATTTTTTATTGCGTTTATCGCTAACTGCATAAATATGTAAGTGAGTAGCCGCATGTAACGTGTGATTTTGGGTTTTTTCCCTGCCAATCTATTGCAACCACTAGGGGTTTTCACACTTCACTGACACACACACATATCTTTACATGTTCATATATGCATAGCTTGGCTTAAAGAAAAGCTCACAGCACCGCTGACATCATAGATGGGCTAGTTTCTATTACAAACACACAGCCATATTTACATATATTATTACACATATTTACATACATATGTATATATGCACACATGTCTTACAAAATTACATATGTGTAAAAATATATTCTATACATTTATATATGATCTCTACATGAACCACAACTATGCATTCAGTCACTTCTATTGTGTTCTCCATAACTTTTATCTCTGATTTTCATTGCTCACCGGGGGAAGTACACATTTTTGTCACAAAACAATGCGCTCATACAATAGAATTATATTGTATGCAGTCATAGCGGTTTGTATATATATAAATCAGTTGGTTGGGGGTACAATACTTGATCTCATGTACCGTTGTATTAGGTTAGCTGAGGTAATTGCATATTAATTGAGTGGAATTTTCTAATGTCTAGAGATTTAATTGCCTCAAGCAAACTGACAGTAATTAAAGGAAATGCGAAATGTGTTGTTGTAAAATGTTATAAGTCATTTTGATAGTAAAAATGTGAGTTTAAATTTTATTTTCTTTTAATGAGCAGACTGTAAGTCAAAGCGTTTAATGACAAAATTCGTGACTCTACTCTTAATTCTCAGTGAATTGAGTGAGTTAATTTTTAAATAATATTTATAGCCTTCAATTATTTTTTTTTAATATAGCCTTTTGTTATAGAGGATAGAAATTCACTCTAAGAGATCTTGTTTTTGCCATAGAGCATCTAATTGCAGCTGATATGTTTTTAAAACTCGTTTATATTGGGAGGGTCACAAAAAAATTATGTGCGAGCAACGAATAATTTTAAAAAATAATTTGATAACTTGTAAAATAATAAAAAAAAAAAATATTTGAAATAAAAATTTTAAGGTTATATTTTTCTCTCAAAATTTTCAATTAATTGAATTCAAAGAAAAAGAGGGAGTAAGAAATTTTTTTTGAAAAAAATTTAATACTACATTTTTTTTCAAAAAAATTATGAAAAAAAATTCAGATATATTTTTTATTGTGTATTAGAAAATTTAAAACAAAATAATTTTCGAATTAGTAAAAATATTTTTAAATTCAAAAATTTTTACATGAAAATAATAGGAAACATTTTTTTATTAAAAATATTTTTACTAATTCGAAAATTATTTTGTATTAGAAAATTAAAACCAAATAAGTTTAGAATCAGTAAAATTTTTTTTAAATTCACAAATTTATATTTGAAAATAATATTAAAAATTTTTTAATTCAAAATATTTTTTAATTCGAATAATAATAATAAGTCTTTGAATTAAAAATATTTTTACTAATTCTAAAATTATTTTGTATTAGAAAATTAAAAAAAAATAATTTTCGCATTAGTAAAAATATTTTTAAATTCAAAAATTTTTACATGAAAATAATAGGAAACATTTTTTTATTAAAAATATTTTTACTAATTCGAAAATTATTTTGTATTAGAAAATTAAAACCAAATAAGTTTAGAATCAGTAAAATTTTTTTTAAATTCACAAATTTATATTTGAAAATAATATTAAAAATTTTTTAATTCAAAATATTTTTTAATTCGAATAATAATAATAAGTTTTTTAATTAAAAATATTTTTACTAATTCTAAAATTAGTTTGTATTAGAAAATTTAAAAAAAAATAATTTTAGAATTTTGAAAAAAAGTATTAGAAAATTAAAACAAAATAATTTTAGAATTAGTAAAAAAATTTTTAAATTCAAAAATTTGTATTTGAAAAAAATATTAAAAATTTTTCAATTCAAAATATTTTTTTAATCAAATAATTAATAACAAGTTTTTGAATTAAAAATATTTTTGCTAATTCTAAAATTATTTAGTATTAGAAAATGAAAACAAAATAATTTTAGAATTAATAAAAATATTATTAAATTTAAAAATTTATATTTGAAAATAATATTACAAATTTTTTTATTCAAAATATTTTCTAATTCAAATAATTAATACTAAGTTTTTGAATTAAAAATAATAAAACAATTTTTTTAAATAAAATATATTTTTAAGCTCAAAATTTATATAAGTACACATATAAAATGTTTTTGGTTTTAAAATTTTGTAAATATAGCACAAAAATGGTATTTTGTTTTTAAAACAAAAATATTTTTTGCTAATTTGTCCTTTGTTATGGAATTTGTTCAAACATTATTTTAGTTAAAAAAAAAACAATCATTACTTATTCACCTTAACCATAATTATTGTAGAAATATTTTTCCAACATCATAAACAAGTATTAAAGCATGATGCCTTTGATTTCGATTATGAAAAAAGGCAAAATCCGAATGCAGCAATTCAGCACAGCAGACTCTTTGACTCAACGCTTCATAAAAGCACGAAAATATCAAAAGATTTTGAATTCCACATTATGTAAATAAGCAACCGAATAGTTTGCATGCAATTATGTGAATCATAACGAATCATTTCGACAGTGCGATTTAACACACAATAACAACAGCAGCAACAACGTTGAATTTCACAAATGCAATCGAGCAAAGACACACTTTTCACACAGCAAATGTACAAAACACACCGAAGTTGCGCGCGTATATATGGCTTTGTATGTACATATATATATATTATCCATATGTATGTATATATGCCATCTATATGTATGTATGACTATACATTATGTGTAAGCGCGTAGTACCTATGAAAATGTGTGCACCTGTCGCTCAGCTGCTGATTGACTGTGAAGAAGGCGAGCACACATGTACTGTGAAAATTAGTTACAATGTGTAAAGTGTAGAAATCGCTTGTAGTTGTTGTTATTATCGTTGTTTTTTGTTAGCGAACTTATTAATGTTTTTTTTTGTTTTTGTATTTCTTTTTGTTTTTGCTTCGGCGTGTGCAATCATTGTGGCTGGCATTTCAACAAGCAGCCGCACGAAGCGCTGGCGCTTTTTTGCGCGCTGCAATTCATTTTGCTAAATTTATATTTTTCTTTACTTGCATGCATACATATACTCGTATTGCCCATACATTTGTAAAGGCATATACTTTCTTAAATGCATATGCGCCTCTATTTATTTTTCGGCCATTTCGCTACACTTCTCAGCTACTTCTCAGCCACTTTTGGCAGCGCTGCCGTTGCATTTTTTGTTGTTGCTGTTTTGCTTAGTTGCTTAAAATAAGCTGACATGCATTCTCGCTGTTTTGTTTTTCATTTCGTTTTTGAAAAACAACAAAAAAACAAAATCACTCTGAAGGATGTAAGTAGAAAATAACGAAATTAGTGAACGAGAATTTATTTTAGCATTTCACGACTCACACACTTATCTAAAGCTCTGCACATATGTACGTAGCTTTTACATGCTATGTGTGTGTGTGAGTGTAGGAAGCAAATGCATTTCTTCGCTTGCGCGTGTCTGTGTGCCCACTTGGCTAAGCCATTCGGCATGTGTGTGCCAACACATGGCAACTGTGCCAACAATGCTTGAAATTGTAATAATAACATCACTGACAAAAACAACAACAACAAAATATAAACCAAAATAACCACAACAAGCAGTGCGGCAGCAAAGTGTAGGGAATAACAACGAAAATACAGCTTAAAACGCTAAGGTGAACACGGTGTTATTGCATAATCGCACAAAATACCTTGCAAGAAGTGGAAAAGTAGAGAAAATATCTATATTGAGTTCGAAAATGTGTGAAATTCAGTTGAAATTTTTGGTTACAAAATAATGAGAAAATTTGTAAATTACTTGAAATTGGTTGGAAATAATTATTTATGTGGAAGGAAAAGTTGTAACACAATATGATTGAAGTAAATTTTTTTTTTTAAAAAAAAAATTGTGAAAGAAAAACATTCTTGGAATGAAAAAATTTAACAAATTTTTATTTTCTTATTTGAAAAAAAAAAAAAATCAGAAAATTTAAAATTCTTAGGTTTTTTTTTGTTATGAAAAGGAACAAAATTTTTAAAATTTGAAAAAATTGCGGTTGTAGTGGAATTTTTTTTAAGTTAAAAAAAAAATTTTGAATTAAAATATTTTTAAGTCATTTTTTGAAAAAGAAAACATTTTTTGAATTTTTGGAATATTTTTTTTTTTTTCAAAATGTCTTTAAAAGATATTTTTGAAAATATTCAAGAAGGAAAAAGGGTTTACTTTACTTTTTTGAAAAAAAAATATTTTGAAAATGAAAAAAAAAATAAAATTTTCATTTTTGAAAAGCAACATTTTTTGAAAACTTAAAAAAATTTACGATCGTAGTAAAACTTTTGTAAAATGAAATAAAATAATCTTTGAAATTATAGTGTTTAAAATTATATTTTTGAAAATGGGAAAAAATGCTTGAATTTTGGAATGACATTTTTTAAATCTTTTTTAAAGAATTTTTTTTTTAATTTTCGGCAAAAGAAACATGTTTGAAAACAAAACTATTTTAAAACAATATGTAAGAAAAGAAAAGAAATTTTGGAAAGAAAATTTGTTTCAAAAACTAGAAAAAAATAAATGGAAAAGAAAAATGTTTGAAAATAAAAATTTGGAAAGCAAAATGAAAGAAATTTTGAAAAGAAAACTTGTTTAAAAATTACTTAAAATAAATATTTGAAATTTTTTTTAATAAAAAACAGTTTCGAAAATAAAAAAATTGAAGCAAAATATACTATTTTATTTGAAAGAAAAAAAAATAGTTTTGAAACAAAAAAACGTTTGTATTTTGGAAAAAAAAGTTTAAACAAAAAACTCTTAGTTCAAAAGTTTTCGTTAGATTGTTGTTTTGTAAACTGTTTTGATTACTTCAAAATTTGAAATCAAAGTCTGCGTAGAGTTTAACTGTAAAATATTATAATAAATATTCATACTGTTAAATGTATAGCTTGAAAAAGAAACCAAAGTTTTGCTGTGAAGATTTTGCTGAGCCAAATTTTTATTTTTCAGGACATAGACTCATTTTGGGTAAAAGCCAGAAAAAATTAAAATTTTCGCACAAAAAATAATCTCAGAGCAGTTAAACATTGAAGATTGGCTTTCAACATTCAAAAATCCATTTTTGCCTTGGAATCTGTTTCAGCGGAAGTATTTCTAAAGGTTCCCAAGTGGCTTCTAGTTAAGAAAAGTCAGTGAAAAGTAAAATTTGTATTACCACAAGGTCAATTGACATATTATTTGCGTCTCACTTTACTTCATAGAAGCTTTAGACAATCTCAACGACTTTTTTGGTTTTAGAGAAATCCTTTTAGGCGGTTTTCAGCACAAAAACATTTATGGATATTAGAAAAACTTTTTATAAATGTTTTTCAAAGTTCTTGAGCTGCACTTAGAAGAACGTTTAGCTCATTTGCGATAAAACTGCAACGCAAGCTTTACAAATTTGCAAAAAAAATGTTAAAAAAACGATTATTTTGTGTAATACTATTTCCACATTTCTATTCTGAACTCTAAATCAACATCTATTAATATCTCTGTCATACAAAAACCACAATAATCTTAGATTTAGCGAGCGAAAAACCACAGAATTTCATATCACACACGAAAAATGCGGCGAAAAAAGTAAGAAAAGTCAATATTTTAAGCAATTAATTAAAATTTAATGGAAAAAAGTTGCGTGCGGGCTGACTTTCTTTTAAATGAAGCCACTACGCTACATTTCACACGGACACGCACACCCACACCCACACTTCTAGGCGAGTAAATATGAGTTTTTACGGGTCTTTTACGCTCTGTTTGACGCTTTCGAACGATCACGTGTTTAAAGCCAACACAAAAGCATGACACAAATACACGCTCACAAATATGATAAATACATACACAAACACACTCACACGCACGAGCGAACGTTATATGGCACAAGCTGACTCGAATTCACCAACAAACAGCTGATGTGCGTAGGCGTATACGTGATATTTGAGCAACTGGCTGATTTAAATGGGAAAAATAGGGCTTTCAAATGAATAAAAAATATTTCGAATGCACTTTTAACACTTTGGCAAAAATATTTGTATGATTTTATCGAAATTGTACACTGCTGCAAGCCAAGCTCTCGCTAAATAACGCTTACTGACTTCAAGCGTAAGCAATCAAATAATATGAACAATGCTGAACGTCGCAAGGGCTAAATGCTGCTACACGCTTATGATGATTTTCGAATGCTTTTAGCTTTGACTCTAATGCTTAAATGCCTGCTTATGTGCTGGCCCTGCCACTGGTACTGTACTGTCTTCGACGGGTGCTGGTGCTGCGCTTGCTGCTGTTGAGTCGGCGTATAAATCAACACTGACAATCGACTGATTCGAGGAAAGTGCAATCGCGTGCCGCTACAGCTGCCGCCGCTGCTGCTTTCTGCTTTCTTGCGCGCGCTGTCCGCTTTTCGAATTGCTTCAACGGCCATGGCTGCTTCTTCACTGCTTCGTGGTAGCCCGTCACCGTCGCCGTTGCCCCCAACACGTTGTTGCTGTCGTTGGCTTTCGCTAAACTTTTCTTGGTACGCGACGGCGTTCGTGTGCGTGTAGCGCAACAACAACAACAAAACACGGCAAGTGAAAGAATAGCAGAACACTGCAGTTCACTGTGGTCTTTTTGGTAAAACGTACAAATTTAGCCGATATTTTTATTTTCGGGGTTTTGAGCAGTCTCTAACGAGCACGCGACGCGACGCGACACGATTTTTTTTCATTATATTATTTTATGTTACAGCGTTACTTTAGTTTTTATCCAGCTTTAAGAACACTCATGTATTGCTTGCTATTGTTATTGTTGTTGTTTTTGTGTTACAGCGCTTGTCATATTGCCTTGGCCGAAAGCGCAGCGCTGTCCGCAACGCGTCGCTTTACGTACATTGTTGACCTTCACTGTCATGTAAATGCGTTCGTTTTTGTTTTTACACGTCCACCTTGCGTACGTTCGCACAGCCAAACATACAAAACACAAAAGTAACTGCTTACAAATGGACACTGTGGACACTGAAACGCGTTCGCTGGGCTGTTAGTAAATGAATGGGCGCAAACACACGCCAAACCACCGCCACCCAGCTGATCACTTATTCGTCAATGACTGCTGACGGCCAGCGAGCGCGGTCGCCTCTTTGCCTGCTGGCAGGCGACGCACGAAGGCCACAAGCGTACGTACGTACGTACAGCCGACCGCGACAAACGAGTGCGCCACGAGGAAAAGCAAAAACGGAACAACAACAACAACAACAGCAACAGCACAACTACACAGGCATGCAATTTGTACGAAATGTGACAACGGTGTCACAATGTGGCAATGGCGGTGTGGCGCAGCAATGGCGTTGCTTTCATTGCAGTGGCATCATAAAAATGCTGTTGTTGTTTTTTTTTTGGATAGCGCGCTCTATAGTGTTGTCGTATTGGCTCAGTGCCGGACTGCGCCAGCGCCAAAGACGTCTAAGGTGAAATATACTATATAAGCGCATTGTGGCAGGTTGCACTCTGCAAGCTGTAAGCTAGAGCGCTTGCAACACGCCACAGCGCCATTGCAGGCGCAACAAAAGTCGATGAAAATTTGAGCGTTTGCACTAACACAAGCTTTAAGCGTGAGCAGCAAGCTACGCGCTGCGCCACTACGTCTAATATTGAAGCACTGTCGTTGTTATTACTATTGTTGTTGTTGTTGTTGCTACACTTTTCTTACGTCAAAATTACAAACACGTAACTGTAGCGGCGCTTCAGCTTGCCACCACTCTCGACCACTATCGTTGCGCGACTCAAAACTTTAAACAGCAAAGGCCACCGTCCAACTTGGGCTGCAGCGACTAAGTCGGCGAGCGTGTGTTCGGCGAGCGCGCTGCAGCCCACTAGTTGCTGTTGGTAAAAGCTCAGGCGTACGCGCTCCGGCACTCGTGTGCTCTCCCACCTTCAACGCTCGCGTAAAATGTTTAGCTGAAAGCGAAGACTAGAGCTTTCAGCGAGCTTTTCACAGCAAGTGAAACTGCTAGTTGTGTATAGGCTTGTGTGCGCTCTGCTTTCGTATGTATGTAGGTATGTGGTTGACGGGCGCCGCTCTCAGTGCAGTTGCAGCGCGACTCATCAGCTGTTTTAAACGTTGATGACAAGTGACAGTTGTTGTTGTTTGTTATTATTATTTTTGTTTTATTAGAGCAGAGCAGGAAGTATTTTTCCAATAAAGCAATATGTGAGTGTATATGTATGCGCTCAAAATAAAGCTCTATTTTTACATGCTGAAATGCGCTCTTTTTCAGTTTTTTTTTCTTTTTGTAATTTAAAGCACAGCGCTAAAGTTTCATCTAATACTGCGCTAGTCACTGTCATTATTGCCACATCTTTTATATAAATGTTCATAATTGCAGTTTTCATTGCGCTCTCGCCATATGTCGGGCGCTCATTGCAACTCATGTGTCGCGTTCGCAGCCACTCGGAAGCAACAAAAATGCACAATTTCGGTGTAGAATTTTATTCAAGGTGATGCAATAGTTTCTACCGACAGAGTGGCAGAGAGAAAAGGAGAGTGTGGGAGAAACTTCATTAGGCAAATAAGAAAAAAAGAATGCATGTGAGAAAGGAACGCAAGCTATGCATGTGTGTGTCATAGTAAGCCTTTCGTATTGAAGACCAACGTGGCACATTTTCACAATAATCGTCGAACTTGTGCTCGTAAATAATTATGTGAGCATATCGATTGTGAAAAACAGAAAATCTACATTGTATAATGATCATTTTCAGAGCTGCATATAATCAATACTAGCAGCACCCATTGTACGAGCTAAGCGGCAACGCATTTCGTTGACAACCCTTTGCAGCTTTGACCCTTTTCTCCCTTGTATGTATGCCTTGGAGTATATAGTATACCCGTCGGGGCCCACGCGTCGACTTGTCAACATGGCAAACTCAGCCAAAAGCTGCATGAAATCAATGTGTTACACAGCGCAGAGGAGAGTGGGGTGCGGGAGGTAGCAGCTGGCAGTAGTGGCAGCTTACAACAACTAAAATGCAACCTTCACCCATGAAAACCTTGCCGCTCAATGTCACTCTATGCACAACTTTTCGCTGCGCGCAGTTATGAGGAATGTCAATAATTTTTAGGGCACTCGGCAGTTCGTAAGATAATTGAAAATAATGCAAAAAAAAAAAAAACACAATGCATTTCATGCATTTTAATAGTTGCTGAACGTTGAAGCATTGAATGATTGAAGGTTCTGCTTAATCGATCAAATATAAATAAAGGTTTGGAGGTTAAGTAACAGCAGACAATTTTAATGATAAAATAATGAGTTGTGATTTATGTATTTTACATCATTATTAGATATAAGCAACCTAGGTGCTCATATATGCAACTGTGAGGAATGAGTTCGAGAGCAGGCTAGTCTCAGTAGTTTGATGTTTAGAAGTAGAACTTTGACATCAGTCAAAAAAAAAGTTCAGTAGACTCAGTTTATGTAATAAGATATGCGCTTGCAACTTTGGTAAACAAATTCAAAGACTTTAAGTTGAAAGCAGATAACAAATTAGGCAATAATATTTCGCCCCAGCTTTGGCAGACCTTGCCGTTTGGATTAATGTCTCAGGGCCACAATTTTTATGCTGTTGGTTGTAGCTGTGTTAACATTAACGATGACTGCAGCCTGCTATTCCGTAGTGAATGCAGAATTTTCTTCTGTGAGACGTTCAACAAAAAAAAATTTTATGAATTGCGATTAAGATGTGGAAACAGCGAACTTCAGACCCTAAAACGCCCCGTAGAACCACCACTGAAATTTCTTAAGCTATGTAGTAATGATTAGAACATTTTTTTTTTCAATATTGTGGAGCATAAAATCTGTTTGTAAAGGCTTTCTCTGTGACCTATTTTTCTATTTTTTTAAACGCCTTTTACGAACGATTTTTTGAAGTCAAAAAAGCTCACTTTAAACTTTTTTCAAAGATATTTTTTTATCTGGCAATAAAATTTGCTTCTGATAGCCAATATATATTGCCAGTGGTTATGTAGGTATTGCGTTCATATTTAGCAATCGTATAGTTCCGTTACAAGGCTAGTTTAGGCTTGTAACTCATATCTTCAATAGTTGGACTTGCAATAGAAATTTGGAAGCAATTAAATTGTGTTCTGACTATGAGAGGCTTTAACGCGGTTCCAGTCTAAAACCTGTCGAACATTGCCATATTTTTATATAAACAATATTTTAGATAGACATATGGATGTATAAGTTGTGGAATTTGTTTGATAAGAATATTTGGTCTTCTTATTATGTCTAAAATTATAAAATGTGGTCTTCTTATTGCAAGTTTTCTAGATAGGTAAAGTCCAATCTTGTCATATGGATATGCCTCGCAATTTCAAGTCAGTTCCGAATGAAATATTCTAATGTTTTAGTTTCTTTATATACATTTATTAAGCTCATAAAAGTCTACGCTGTAAAGAAATATTGGACAAAGAACAAAGGACATAAATCCAATAAAACTGTTGAACATCCTAGATGCCGAATATTTGAACCCAAGTACCTATAGTTGACTTTTCAACACAAAAATCGATAAATGTGTGAGATATACAATTGAAATTCAGGCATAATCTGTTCCTGACAATGGCGTTTTTGTGTTAGCTGCCATATATATGTATATACAAGTATATAATATATTATATATGGGGTATTCCATACCAAATCGACCACTTTTGAACTCGACCCCTTTAGATTTTGCTGAAACTTATCCGTCCTTTTCTACCCTTTGAAAACATTTTTAAGAATTTTTTAAAAAATTTTTGTCCAACTTCAAAAAAGTTATGAATTTTGCTATTTTTTGCTAAAAATTGACTTTTGGGGACCTTCTTTTTTAAATTTTTGTTTTTGATGAACTTTTCGAAAAAATACACAAAAAAATTTAACACCATCAACTATATAAAATAATCGGTTTTTTAATTAAAATCGTAATTTTGGTTTTTTGGAAGTTCGCCATTTTTTTTTTCTTTAAAAAAAACTTCAATTAATTTGACAACTATCCTTCCTAATCCCGGAGTGGGCCGATTTTTTGTTATATTTTTTATTTATTTAAAAAAAAAATTAAAAAAATAATTTTCCATAAACTTTATTTCTATCTTATAAAAAACTATAATTTTACGATTTTATGATTTCACAGAAACAATACAAAAAATTATTTATTAATTTTTTCTCTGGCGTTTAAATATTTTACAAATTTTATGTTCAGTAGAGTTTGAAAATTTTTTAACATACAAACAACCATTTTTGTCCGGAATTATGCAATGTAGTTGTTGAGTTCCTACAATTAGTTTCGCTTTCAAAAATCTGTCATTTAAATCAGTTAATGCTGTATTATAATCTTTTTCTGGATAAAACTTAACTATGATATTTGGTAAGTTATTCGGATTAGATGCCCATTCAAAAAATTGTATCGGTGTTGTTATTTATTTATCAACTGCAAGTTGGAGACTAGCTCCCGCTGCGTGTCGTTTGATAATGCCACCAATTCCATCACACGGACCTTTGCCGTGGGCAGTCGCAGAAAAATGCCATTCAGCAGGAATATCAAAATCATCTTCATGATAATATAAATTCACAAAATTTTTAAAGTTTTTGAACTGTTAATATGTAAACGGAGGGATTTGTTGCATCGTTCAAGACCACTTATACAAATGAAAAACAATGAAAATTAAATAAATTTGTGAAATCTAGAGGTATTTGATGAAAAGTTTTGTAATTTGAAGAATCATAGTATTGTTTTCAATGGAAAATGATTAAAAACATTTAATGATTGAATTTATCGACCATACTAATAGGTAAAAATTCGAATCTCATATATAATCACCAATTCGTAAATTAAGTAGAAATAAATTTTATTTTTGTAAATAATTAAAAAAAATCGGCCCACTCCGGGATTAGCAGCGATAGTTGTCAAATTAATTGAAGTTTTTTTAAGGAAAAAAATGGCGAACTTTCAAAAAAAAAAAAATTACGATTTTACTTAAAAAAAACCGATTATTTTATAATTAGCGTATTTGAATCTTAAAAGTTGCAAGAGTTTAAAATGTTCGAACTTACACCTTCCTCACTTGTGTTATTCTATTTGTATGCACTTCAATTGTATGCAACTTGCATGCTTTGAAAAGTGTATTTTCGCTTCAACGACCTTCGAACTTTTTTAGAATTAAACTAAGTAGGACATTTACTTTTAGTTTCGTGCATTAAGGATCTATGAAGGTCGGCATAAAAATACACACACATACCAAATGAAGACACACAGATTGCTAGTATGCTTAGAATGTATGTATGTGCTATAAACATATGTACAATATGTTGTATGTATACTCTTATACGAGTAGTTTGTATTTGATGCAGAGTTTGCCAAAAGTTTCGTGTGTTTGCCAAAAGTAGCTGAAGGTGAAATGGCCTGCAGTGGTGACACAACATCGCCGATAAGCCGAAAGTATTTATTACATAAGCACACACTTCCACACTCACTAGCTGTGATGGCATCCTTGACCCCTTGAGTTGATTTATTTTCGACTAATAGACAGCCAATGTTTACAGAGATATATTTTGATCAAAATATAATACATATGTATGTACTAGGAATTAGTTTTTTAAGCGAGTGGCAATGTTTATTTCAGTTATAATTTCTATTTTATTATTGATTCAATCGCACTTACTCACGGAAAGTTTCGGCTAGGATATATGGAAACATCTGTATAAACCTAGTTGACGACATATTTTTTAACCCATAGTAGAAGACAATATTGGTACTATATTACAGTTTATGAGGGTTGCTGTAGAGGGAAAACCTTTATATAAAGTAAAACTGAGATAAGTCTTAATTTTTCTAAGCATTACTAAACAGTCAGGAGAGTATACAACAACTATGCCGATATAGTATAATTCTGCAATCATTCTAAAAATGTATTTCTCACTAAATAACCGTCTACCAGAATTTGTACATGATGCGCCTAAAAAATTTTTAGATCTTTGAATCAGATACACTCAAAATTCAATACCAGTTGGTTTCAGAAGTCGAAAAGAAACCTACAGGTTCCTGTATTGGATAGGATTGGCTCTGATATGGCATTTGGAAAGCTAAAAGAAGAGACGGATACGAGAAGAGTTCGGTCTACATAGAACATGTTTGTGCGTAACTATTTTCTTGGAGCAACACATATTCTAAGAGATCAGAGTATGCTTGAAATATAGCTTGAATATCACCATTTTTGAACAGAACTGAAAATGAGTAGGTCCCGGTAATAAATATAAGAAATTAAGTACAATATACTCTTACTCTTATATACGTTTAAATATGTTTAAAATTAGTTGAAAAACTCTTTGTGTAGCAAGCTGATTAGGATATTAGAACACATGGTAAAAATTTTCTGGAATTACAACTTTTTTCCGTATTAACGCTTGACATCCAACATATGATTTCAATGCATATAATAATACCGATCATTATATTCTGAACGGCGTATATTAAGTTTGTCACAAAGTTTGTAAGACCCAGGCGGAAACTTCGAAGATTCTTAAAAATATACCATATAAAGTCTGTCAAGTAAGAGCGTCGTCGACTTTACCGACAGTTAATGAAAGATTTCGCTATAATTCCTTCGCCAGCCGATAGAGAGAAGCTTTGTCCTTGATGCATTGTCAACAAAGGTTCAGTTGTCGTTGATTTTTTGAAAGAGAATCACGTTAAACGCCATTAGTAATAAGTAAGCGTCACGCTACGAAGTCGTTTCCTTTGCATCCACCCGAAAGGTCCCAAAATGTCGCAATCAGCGCTGCTAAATATATGAGAAAGTCGAAAAATGCCGATGATTTACCAAAACGTGGTTCGATAGGAAAATTGAATAAGAAAGATGAAAAAAGAATAGTGAATCTGTTTTCGCGGAATCCTGCTTTAACACTGCGGCAGGAACAATCAAAATTAATGGCAAAAGGTTTAGATATATCCTAAGAAACGATTCGAATTCTTCTTCATACTCATGATCTGAAATGGCAAAACACAATGAAGTAGCCTCTGTTGACTGAACAACTTGTGACAAAGCGACTAGCTTGGGCGCATGAGAATTTTGTTAGAGATTTTGAAAACGTCATTTTTACTGATGAATGTTCTGTCCTCACGCGAGCCTGATCAACTTCCACCAATAGGCTTGTTCAGCGAACCATAAAACATGGATTAAAGGTGCATCTTCGGGGCTGCATCTCAAAGCAGGGATTCGGCACTTTGTAACTCTTTACTGACAACCTAAATGCCGAGAAAATGCTGCCAAACGATTGTTCATTAGAAAAAATGAAGATTTCATTCTGCAGGAGGACAACGATCCTAAGCACCGCAGCAAGTTCTGTACTCAGTGGAAAACTCAATCTGGCATCGTTACGTTGGATCGGCCGTCGCAGTCGCCCGATGTAAACCCTATTGAAAATGTGTGGGCATATATTAAACAGAAGCTAGTTCCTGAGTTTTTGAAATAAAGATTTGAAATCTTCCTTAAGTAGTATAGATCGATCAATATCAAGCTTGAAATGGAATCTTTTGTGAAATTATTGTGTGATGTTTTGATATACGGTTGGTTAAATAAGGAAGTCGGCAAAACAAGTTGTTGTTGTTTTTTTGTAACGGTTTTCTAGTCCCCGTTAGGATGGCAAGACTTAGCTAAATTGTCAACGAGGTCATGCAACGATAGGTCTAGCAAACGTGCTGTTTCAACGATGTCGGACCATAGGGAGAGGAGTGTCAGATATATAGGGTTAGCTGGGCATGCAAAGAGGTGGTTAAAGTCTTGCGGGAACTCGTTGCATTCTAGACATATATATATTGGATATATCGAGGTCGATTCGGGATAAGTAGAAGTTCAACTTGCTACTGTATCCAGAACGAAGCTGCGAAACTCGAGATCTTCGACAGCAAGCTCTCCGCGAACAATTTTTGTCAGAACAATTTCCATAACATCGTGTTCTGTGTTACCGGAATCGAGCCGTAATTTAGCCGGCCAAGTGCTGGTTTTTCACTTATTTCACAAAGCTCGTTTGGATCGGTAAGTTTTAGACTAGTTTTGCCAGCAGAAGAAAAAAGATTTATGACTTCAAAGGTCAAAACTTAGTAAGTCTATATTAAAGATAGATGCTTTCAGATTAATATTTTATTTGAAACTGTAGTTGCTTAACTAATATAGGGTAAATTATAAAAGATCGTGACCTAATCAGTACAAATACATACATATGTATTTATAAGAAATATTATTGAAACGCGACACGCACTCAAAGGCAGTGGAAATGTGAGAACAAGTTAATGTCAAACTGACAACGTTGACAGATAATGTCAACAGCAAGCGAGGGTGCATTATCATTGCACTTAGAGCGGGCAAGAGGTGGCAGGGGAGTTCAACGAGCGCTAGTGTGACAATGTCAATTGGAAGCTGCAAACAATCGAATGCTTGGGCGAAATTGACGCAGAGCCAATAAATACTGAATACACACAACTGAAATACGATTTAACGTTGCCAACAAGAGTTTATTTAAATAACTGCATATCTATATGTATATATTTGTAACGGTAATGCATGTGTTCAAATTTAGCTCGTAGATACTAAGAGTACTTGTCAGTTGTGTGTTTTGGGGATTGAAAAAAACAATTATTGCTGGCGGATGGTAAAAGCATGTCAAAAGTGTTGTAACAAGTGCACTTAGGCATACATATGTACATACATATAAGTATATATAATTTTTAATTTTCATATATTCATTATATGTATTTTTAGCCGTTTTGCTGGTATTTAAGCAAATATAAATATGTATATTCTTTGCTGCACTTGTTTTCTGTTTTCTCCTCAGAAATTCTCAGCTCTGATTAATTTGTAGTTTTTATACCCCACAGTCAGTTGGTGTAAACAGAGAGTTATTACTCTGTTGAGGCATTCAATGAATAAATATAAAATTGAACCGAAGTATTATTCATAGATATTTTGAGTTAGAAGAGAAAAAGAGGAAGAAAATTTAAATTAATTTTAATACACTTGTCTATGTCTACAAAACTCTTTAGCAAAATTATGCACGGAGGCTTTAAGTCCACTGCCAGCTCCACTAAACTCGGCCCTGACACGCGTTCCCGGCCACAATAAAACAGATGAGTTGGCAAAGCCAAACGAATGCGAAGCATAGTTAACACCAAGCCTGATGAGAACCATCAAAAGCGTGCTTTATAACAAATATGACAGAAAATCAATAACCAACTGCAAAATAAGGAAGTAGATATGGCTGAAATATGATAAGACTAGAATTAAGAACTTCTTACATAGGACTAGGTCTAGGAAAAAATATTTACAGCTATTATAACAGCACACTTTTGCAAGCTAAAAGATATATGGAAACTGTTTTCCACTTGCTTTCTGAATGCCCAGCTCTAACAAAAACCAGAACCCTTGGAACTCAGGCAATTAAGCTTGAAATGCTATCTTTGACTTTTTAAATTTTTTTTTTCGAATTCCATTTTTTTTTTCAAAATTGCGCTTAATGACTAAATCAATATGGATATGCAATTTCGAAATACCGACTACGATTCCATATATTATCTGCAATAAAGATTGAGCGAAAAATAAATTGGAATAAGAGGAAGAAGCTTTTCATTTTCGATAATTACTAATTCGAAACCAAATATCACGCAGGAGAAATCAAGAATGATGACCGCTATCGTGCCTTGATAACCGACTATTTGAAAGCTGAAATTGAAGCTCGTGCTTCCTCGACATTTACACCTCATTTTATTAAGAGAGCACTTCGGTGAGCAGATAATGTCACGTTTTGAGCCGGTTGATTGGCCACCAAGATCGTGTGATATCACACCGCTAGATATTTTCCAGTAGGAATATATTAAGTCTAAAGTCTATGCAATGCCGCTTCGATTCAGGTCTTGCAGCAAAACATCACGCGTGTCATTCGCCAAATAACAGTCGAAATGCCCGAGCGAGACATCGAAAATTCGACTCAACAGAGGGACCTTCTGAGACGTAGCCGCGGCTAACATTAGAAAGGGATAATCTTAAAAAAATAAATGCTAAGGAATGTTCTTTCGAATGATAATAAATATTCTTTATTAAATTTGAATTTTCTATGTTTTTCTTAAAAATTAGAGAACCTTGAAATGGTTGACCCTTTATATGAATATTTGTACTCAAAATTTCAAAATAAGACCACGGAAATTTTAAATAATTTCACAAAATGGTAGTATAGAATTTATATAATTGCCTTTCGCACGCACTTAGCCCAACCTTACTTGTGCTCTTTTACTTTGTTCCGGTCTTCTTTCCTCAGCACACTTAATTGTAAAGCGTTTTATTATCAGCTGTAAAGTATTTGTTCGACACACATTAAATATGTTGCACATACTGTACATATGAACATGTGTACATAAGTATATACATATGTATATATAACAGTCTGTGTTTGTGCGTTTTAATGCATTTACATGGTTTTAAATTGTTTAGTTTATGAGCAAGTGGAATTTTACTTTTGGAGCGCGCTAATCGCTGCAGCGTTAAATGTTGCATGCTGCCGTGGCAAACGCAATTTGGACGTGTACAGTTATTTAGACCGTTAGGAGTAAAGTAATAAGTGTACTAAATTTAATATATATATGTATATGCAGTTATTAAATAATGAGTATGGCGCACAGTGGTCCATACATTTCTTGGAAAAAAATAGAAGGAGTGGTCGTACAACAATGAAACTTTGCAGAAACACTTCTCTGGACTAAATTAAGAAATTTTGAAAAAATCTTTGAAAACCGCCCACTGCCACACCCACCTCCCATATAACTGCAATTGCCAAAATTTTTATTTTTTTACCTAGGGACTTGAAATTCGGTACACTTCTTAATTGAGTTCTCCTGATGAAAAAAAATTAAACTTAAACGCAAAGTTACGCTATTTATACCTTTACCTTGATAAAAATCCAATATAATATGCAATGTTTTAATTAAATATGTAACAGGCAAAAATTTTGTTAGTTTTTATTTATAATATTATGCAAGCACCATATCTTTAACAATGAGACCTAGTTCTACGGAAATTTTGTTCGAATGACGCCTTAAGCTACTGATGTAAGGATCCGAAGTTATAAAAAGTCTGTTGAAGACATAAGTATTTGTGGAAATTAAAATCGATGTTACTAAAAGGGACGGTAATTGGCGGTTGTTTTTTTTTTTAATTGAAAGTACAGACTTGGAACTTTCGTTTTTTTATAGTAAGAGGGCTAGGCAAGGCAAAGCATATCAAGTTTTTTTCCATCAAAAAATGAAAAGTTGATATTTTTTAGTATAATTTTTGAAAAATTATAAAAATTAGCTTACTTTGCCATTTTCAATAAATTTTTTTTTTTATAAACAAGTAGGTGCTATATTTTCACTAAAAAATAAAAGAATAGCCATAGCTATAAACTTACACACAAAAATATCTTTATTTGGACAATAATTTTAATCTGATTTTATTGAATAACTTTCCGTCGACTTCTCTTAGTTTTTTTAGCTAAAAAATTTCACTTTTTATAAAAAACCTTGTTGAATTTTTCTTATCCAAATATTTCTTTACAAAATAAAATCATTAAAGTTTTGAAATTGGAAAGTGGAAAAATCCTATTTTTTCCGCCGAAATGCCACTGTGTGGCGCCAACTTTTTCTGTTACTTTGTGAACTTGAAGAAAAGGGATTTGTTTCATTGCCTTAAGGTCAAAGCAATTTATGGTAAACTTAAGAATGTGCAGCTTTCGAATTATACGTATATGTTCAAAGACGTTCGAGAGATCGCTGAAGACATGCCTCCTTCTGGACGACCTTCGATCTCTTCAACTGATGAAAGTATTAAAAAAGTAAAAAAGTAAAAAAATATAGTGCTTGAAAATCGTCATAAAGTTTAGAGAGATAGCAAGAGAACTCGACATCTCTCGCTAGCCCATTCGAATTATTTTGGTGGAAATTTGAGTATGAGACGATGGAACTGCTCAAATAGTCTCGATAAAGCTGATTTTTTTTTTTTTTTCAAAAAGAGTACCGCACACATGGTATGCTATGGACATGATTGATCGTGCGAACTCCGATCCCATATTCATGGAGAGCACTTTAACTGCCGGGTTTATGAGTTTAACATGCAAAGAAGTCGAAAATTTGAATGGAGGGAAACGACGAGTCGACTCAAGCAAATCAAGATGATGTTTTTTATTGTTGTTTTTTTTATATTCTTGGTTAGATGCATCATGAATTTGTATTGGAGCAACGGGCGGTCAGTAAATATAGAACATCTGTCGAAAACGGTCGGAATTATGGAAGAACAATTTATGGCTTTTACACCATGATAATGCACCAAGCCACGATGGGACCGAATTTAAAGCCAAAAACGCAATGAATACCATCGATCAACCACTGAGTTCAGCAGATTTGGATGTATGAACAGATAATAATATATATTATATAATAAGACATATAAATCGTTACAATAAAAAGATTCTTTGCTAACAGCTCTATCTGGAGCTCATAATAGGTTTAGGGAATAAGAGTAGATAGGAATTCTGGCATTATTATATGCATTTTAAAGAAGTTTATACCAATTTATATCTACTAAGGCCAAAGAGAGTAGTTAGCGATAGTTCAGGACAAATACATTTTATATTGAAAGAACCCTTAACCTTAAATAGTATTTGTCCTGAAACATCGTAAAGTAAAATTTTTACATTTGTTTAAAAAAAAAAATGTTGTTGGATTACATACAAAAATGAGTTGACAATTCTCAATGTTATGATTTCGGTTCGTTAAAACATAAAACTTGATTAGACTATATGAAACCCCTCATTAGGTATGATATGTCTATAAAATGTTATAGTGTTCTTAGCTGTGCTTTTCTAACTCGAAGAAAAAATTTAATGAAACCGTGTCATATAAGGAACAATAAAAGTGTTCAGTATGATAGAATTCATCTTGGTAGCTCTTTCCATTGTAATATTTGACGTTTTCGTATTAACGATCTAAAACAGAGCACAGTGGGAAATGTTATAACAGAAATTTTGAATTAGCAAAGAAAAAATAAACTATCAACTAGGCTATAATAAACTCTTTGACTGCTACTGAGCAGAAAATATTTCAAAAAGCTTTTTAAGCTGTCAAAAAGGCTTTCTTTCGATTTCAGTGTCTGCTTTCTTTTTCTTTTCAAACCACAAATTTCACTCACCTACATATATGGCTAATAAATTTTTATGTTTCATATGCCACTAACCAAACCAAAAATACACACATTCATATATGTATGTATATTACAATGAGAATTCCGAAGAGAACATTCTACTTAAGCGCTGCGGGCATGTCAAATAAATGCCAATTTAATTTCATTAATTGAATCGAATCGAAGTGAAACGAATTGAATGCAACTAAATGGCATTGACAATTACATAAGTGCTTAGATGTCGCATCTACTCGTCGGGGTCTACTCGTACCTACAAGTGAATGATGAATGATCTTCGAGTCGAGTACGGTAATGAGTACAAGAGCAATTATCCAATGTTGTAGGCGGCGTGTGAACTTAGGCGCTAATTGATAATGAATTAATTTCGTACTTCAACAATAAATATATATAAAAATTAAGTTGATTTGAACAATTTTTGAACTATTTTTGAATTTTTTTTAGTTGCAGTAGCAGTTAAATGCAACACGCTGAAACGCTATGAATCGAACGAAACTAAAAATTATATCGAACAAGTACAAGTAATGTTGAAAATATGCATTTTTTAAATTCACTAATTGAATTTTTCGACTTTTGTTTTTTCATAAAAAAAAATTTATTTTAAAATTAAAAAAAATTTTCTAAATGAAAAAAAAAAATCATAAAATTTTTAATAGAATTAGAAAATTTTTTTTACAAATTTTTTAAAAGTTACAAAAAAAATGCTAAAAACACAAAAATTAAATGATCTTAAAAAAATTCTAAAACTCTAATTTTAATTGATTTTTTTTTTTTTTTTTTTTTTTTTTAATATTTTAAAATTAAAAAATTAGGAACTTTAGAATTTTTTAACTTTCATTTAATTTTCTTTTGTTTTTAGTAAATTTTTTGTAATTTTTAAAAAGATTTTTTCAATTACTTTTAATAATTAATTTTTTTGCAATAATATTTTTTGCGTTAAACAAGTTAATAATTTATTTTAATTAAAATGTATTTATTTTTTAAAAAATTTTCTAATTTTTTTTTTACAAATAATATTTTAAAAGTTACAAAAAAATGCTGAAAACAAAAAAATTAAATAATGTTAAAAAAATTCTAACTTTAATTGATTTCTTTGTTTTTTCTTTAATATTTTAAAATTAAAAAAATTAGAAACTTTAGAATTTTTTAACTTTCATTTAATTTTCTTTTGTTTTTAGTAAATTTTTTGTAATTTTTTAAAAGATTTTTTCAATTATTTTTAATAATTAACTTTTTTGCAATAATATTTTTTGCATTAAACAAGTTAATAATTTATTTTAATTAAAATGTATTTATTTTTTTAAAAATTTTCTAATTTTTTTTTACAAATAATATTTTAAAAGTTACAAAAAAATGCTGAAAACAAAAAAATTAAATAATGTTAAAAAAATTCTAACTTTAATTAATTTTTTTGTTTTTTTAATATTTTAAAATTAAAAAATTAGAAACTTTAGAATTTTTTAATTTTCATTTAATTTTTTTTGTTTTTAGTATATTTTTTTGTAATTTTTTAAAAGATTTTTTTAATAATTTTTAATAATTAATTTTTTTGTAATAATATTTTTTTGCATTAAACAAATTAATAATTTTTTCAATTAAAATTTATTTATTTTTTAATTTTTTTAAATAATTTTTGTTTAGTATTTTTTCAATTAATTTATTTCTAATGTTTTTTTTTTTAATAAAATGTTTTACCTAATTTTGAAATAAATTTTTTTCGCATAAAACTATTTTTTTAAAGTTGTACTAAGAAAAATACATACTTAAAATTTAGACAAAAACAAAAACAAAAACTTCTGCAGCTTATGCTATACGAATATTCGAAAAATATGTTAATGTGTTTATACTTAATATATAAAATAATTATGTGTAATAAAATAAAATTACTTTATACGAAAATGATAAGCGAAAATGCGTGGCGGGTACTCACCTGCAGGTGCACCAAAGCTCAGCAG
Organism: Bactrocera correcta; assembly: GCA_027475135.1. NCBI lineage: Eukaryota > Metazoa > Arthropoda > Insecta > Diptera > Tephritidae > Bactrocera > Bactrocera correcta. The sequence continues at coordinate 63,455,206 of CM050325.1, read as the reverse complement.
GATGCATACGTACACATATATATACACACAGTATATGTATATGTATATGCATGTGCTATGTGAGTAGTGCTGTTGTTGTTGCTGCTGCTGCCCTTGATATAAATGCATATACATATGTACATATATGTACAAAAACAAATATTTTAATAATTCATTGCCGCCGCTCGCCGTTGACACACATGCAACCACCACTGAGATACCACCAGCTGTGTTCACTGACTCGGTTACGAACATTTACGAAGCGAGCACAGGGTGTATCCCGGCAGTAGATGCATAAGATTCATTTTGAATTGATTTTTTTTCCTTTTAATTTTCGGTATATTTTTTTCATTTCACAACACTTTCCCTTAGGCGTGGAGCTTCTTTAATCACGTACCTCAGCCACTTTTGTGTGTGTGTGTGGGTGTGCCTTCTAACAACTCAGGCGAAAGTTTAGCTTGTCGTCACTTCCTTTGCAGTTATATTTGAATCATCTATGCATACGCGCTTGTGTGGGTGTGTTAATGTGCATGTGTGCTTTAGCCATGACAAAAACCGAAAGAAATTGTGCTTCTTATAATTGTAGTGATTGAGCGAGCTTTTTTCGGCACGACGCTCATTTCGCAGTGAATTCTGCTTCGTTTGCTCGTTCACATACAACGTTTAGTATGTCAAATGAGCACTTTATTGAGTGATTTTAAATAGTGACAGCGTAGTTTCTACTCGTTTTCCTTTATTCGCTATTTTGTTATGAGCAAATTATTATTTATCACACTGCGTCATTTATTCCGTTTTTCGCGAATAAAATTTAAATTACGGTTCATTACGCGAGAAGAGACGCTTACCACTATATAATAAGATCTCAGCTCAGATTATTTTATTTAAGAGGGTTACGCGTAATTATGAAATAAGTATTGTTTTCTATTCTTAGAGTCAACACAAAAATATGTGCAGTCTATGGGCGACAATATCGAATTTTGAGAGTATTTCCAATAAAACAAAAGGCCTTCTAGAGTCTTTCGTTTTAGGAATAGCCTTAAGATCTATACTTTTGAGGTTAGAGGGGAAATATTTTTAGAAATTATAGAGAATCTTTCTTTTTTTTTCATTATTCCACGAAAAATTCAAACATCCGATGTGAAGGAACCACTCGTTCAAATATAAGTATATACTTTATAGGCGCGATAAAGCTAAGGTCTTCGGATATTCATTATGAGCATCTCTTCATTGAAGCTAACGGACTGGACTTCCAGGCATATAAGATTGATACACTTCCACAAACTTAGTTATATGAAGAACTGTTCTATTTTTCATAAGTCAATAGGCGTAAAAGTATAATTCTCATGATACATAAGTATATATATGTAGAACAGATCAAGAGAAACAGAGCATGAACTAATGGATATAAAAAAATAGATTTTGCAGTGAATATAAAAAGCGGTTCCCTACCAGGGTAGAAGCCTTCAAGATTATACTTTTATGAATCAACACTGTTAATTAATCTATGAACCAGGTTGGTGTTTAGCTTCCAATATATCAGATACTATTGAAAGATGAGTTTTATGCTTTCTCCCATGTATATGGAGGAGTGACAATCGATATGTATTTTTGGTATAACAAAGTGAGAAATACACCCCGGACGCCGAAACGGCCTGTTAACAAGAAAATACTGTAAGAAAGAAATATGCGATAAGTGGAAATGATTAACCAAATCCGACTAGTTGGCAATATAGTTATGTCTTAAAGTAGTTAAATTTTTCAAAAAATAACATATTTTTACAGGCTCAATGTGTAATCGATTATTCTCTAAAACTATTGCAATTGGATGCGTATTCGCTTAGGGAATGTTGAAGTGTTTACCATTTGATTGTTTAATAATTTAGCTGGCCAATTGATAATTTTGTAAATAGTTCCTATCGATTAACTTCTAAAACGATTAAGTAGATATGTCCAGATTATTATATATAATTTTTTATCGATTAATTATAAAAACGCTTATACATATCGATTTCCATCGATATTTTACGTATCATTTATTATCGATAAATTTCATAATCGAGTGCAAAGTTGCTTAGAGCACGTTACAGTGTTTCCCATAAGCGCTATATTATTATTAAATAATTTATCGTTTTAATCGGTAGTTCTGTAAACGTTGCTATCGATAAATTGCAGTAACGATTATGTATATCGATAATTTTATTTATAAATTGTTTCAAAAACGGTTTGTGTATCGATGTAAGTCGTTCTGTAATTAGTTGCTATCGATAAATTGCAGAAACGATTATGTATATCGACAATTTTATTTATAAATTGTATCAAAAACGGTTTGTGTATCGATGTTAATCGTTCTGTAATTAGTTGCTATCGATAAATTGCAGAAACGATTATGTACATATATCGATAGTTTTATGGATCTATCATTTCTGAAACGATTTTTATATGGATTTACAGCAACACTTTTACGTTCCATCTGTTCAATCTGTTCCGATTAATGTCATAATCGATTTTTAACACTCTTTTAATACTTTTCACTGGCCCACAGTGTAATCGATTACATATACTTGCTTAGAGAATATTACGGTGTTTATCACAACTATCGTTTGATTGTGAAATAATTTAGAAATATTAGTTGCCATTTAATTTCAGCGTCTAATATGCATATCGGAAGTTTTAAATATCATTTATTATGGATTTTTTACAGAAAAGTTAAGGTAGATCGATTTTAAACGGTAGTCTTACATGTAAATTGTTATCGATTAACTTCATAATCGGGTTTAATATGCTTTAATTGTTTTTTTTTTTTTAAGTACCACGTTTTACTTATTACCAATAAAATTCCCGTTGTCGCTCTCTCATGTGTACATTTTCTCTGGTTAGTTTATTACCGTTCTTCGAAAATATTTCGTCAATTAAAAAAAAAAAATTATATTATGGAAATACTTTACCGTAAAATTTTAGTATAATTTTGTCTATATGTATTCCGTTTCGTATCAGTAAATTGTCCTTGCTTCAGCAACACCCACACACAAACATGACATAATAGCAACTTGTTGTTGCTGCATCGACGTCAGCGTTATTCTAACCGTAAACACAATATAGAAATCAATTTTAGCTGTCACTTGATTTAGCATACCGTATGGACAGCTTCCCTTGTCGTTTTTGTTTTTTTTTTTAATAAATTCGCTTTCTTGTTTTACAACAACACACTTATTTTTAGCAATTAATCAATTTTGCTAAATTTATTGTTCATTCAAACACACGAACTTCGACAAAATCGCATTTTTTGTGGTAAGTGATCGAAAACACACACACGCGCATATACATATGTACTTAACTGATGCATAGGTATACATGTATATTTCTATATTTCTATATTAATAGCGTTCCCTTTCGACACTGCTGTGACACACGCGTCATAAACCAAATAGCCGCAAATGAAGTTCACTTCCAGTTATAGTAAAGGGCAAAGGTCAAATGCGCTTGATAATAAATACGCCATAATTCATATGTATATAATTTTATTTACTTTGCTTTTAAACTTTTTCAAAGCAACTTTTCAACTAATTTTAATTAACTTCAAATTTTATATTTACTTTTTCACACTTTTCAGGCACAAGCTGCGTTGAGGACATCAACATATGTGACGAATGTCGAATAAATCGGGCGCATTCCCTGTCGTTTTGCAGCGTCAAAGTGGGCAGCGCGCTTGTCGGCGCACTTTTTTTGATGCTGCCCAAGTGTATGGGAGTAAAGTGTAGGCTACAAATAGGCGCTTACCCACGCACACAGGGAAAAACGGGGAAAAAGTGTTCTTTCCCACGCCAAAGCGGACAAAATTGGATAAAAGCTGGAATTTGAGCAAAAGCACAGCGGCGAAAAACATGCCGGCTAAAAGCTCAAGCATTGAAAGCTTTTGAGTAGGCAAAATTTATGGCGCTCACAACTGTTTATTGACGCACATATACATTTATATATATGTGTGTATATACATATATTTCAGCATTTTTAATATATTTCAGTGGGTTTGCACAAAAGCAAGAGCTTTCACGCTCAGCGCAAAGTTATATACTCGTATAAGCAATGTCCCACTGCACTCGCCGTTGCTTGCATTTCCCCTTGCGCCTGCTTTCGTATTTTGTTAGTGCCACACTCTTCGTGCGCTGCTGTAATAAAGTTTTGAAAAGTGAAATTTTTATGTAGTTTTGTTGTTTTCGCATTTCGAAAGCTTTTTTCGCCGTTGACAAACTACAAGTACGGCCAATAATGGCATACGCGGCACGCTACAATCGACATTTCGTCACAAAATTGAGTAAAGAACACAATGCATTTGCACCAAACGCTTTCGTATTTCGTATTTCAACCTTTGACCTTTACACTTTACGCCTGAACACACACGAAATAAATTGCCAAATAAATACATACCTGCTGGGTGGAAAGTTCCGATGTTGGTAGCAGTTCGGGAGCTGCGTATTCCGGCAGCTGCTGATGCAATCACACTATTTCGACTATTCCGTTACACTGGCATCATGTTATGCAATCTCCTGTGTCCTTGTGCTCCTGTTTTCCATATATGTATGTAGAGTTCGGTATGTATGTGGAGCCGTGTCCTATGGGCGCCTTGGCCGAGTGTAGTGTGGACGTTGGGATTGCATGGACGTCTGTTTCGGGTTCGTTTTCATTTTCGTTTTCTGTTGCTGTTGTAGCTGTGTTGGCTGGCTGCAGCTGCAATCGTTGGCAAATAATGAAATTTCAAGTTCAAGTTGAATGCAATTGCGCATGTCCGCCATATTTGTTTTCAACTACACGCACACATTATTCTGCTTATATGCGCGCTATATACCAGCAATACATATACATATATTTATATATATTAAATGTGCATACATACATGTAAATGTATGCGGTTGATGTTCTTGCATTCCGCCGCGCTAGTGTGCAGCAACCACCCCGCTCGCTCGCGCTGGCTCACACATTGCACTCAATTCACTTTCAAATTGTCGGCTCATGGCGAATGCAATGCCGAAACACACAAACGCACATATGTAAAAAATACTGCATATGAGTGCATCCTGTGCTTGTGTGCGTGCTTGCGTTTGCTTTGTGTTTGTAGCGCACGCAGTTAACCGAGGAGAGTGAGAGCGCGCATACACGAGAGCGCAAGTGAAAGTGAGCGCCTGTGTTCTATGTGTCATGGCTGTTTAAATAATTGCTTCCGCCATCCCTTTGCATGCTGACATCTCTCTTGTTCTTGGCGCGCAGTTGGCGCTCGGCAGCGCCACCCTTCTGCCGGCGCCGCCGCCGTCGACATTTCCTTTAGCTTTGTTGTCGTCGTCATTCATATTCCACTTAAGTTCGGTTTTCCATTCACGCCTTTCCTTGGCAATTTCATTTAATTTTTGTGCCTCCATTACTGCCATCTTCTCATACATACACATGTACATATGTATATACAGTTTTACAGTTCCTCTTTTGCATTTTTGATGAATTTCTCTTCGGTTCTAATTAAATTTCACTGATTGTCGTTGCGTCATAACTGTAAATATATAATAAAACGAGTCTAATAAATAAATGTTGGAAAAATTGGAAACAGATTATTATTTAGAGAAGACTTATATATTAATTTCAGAATAATCTATTTAATGTTCACTTAAAAAAGGAGAACAGAATTCAACTCTATTATAAATATAAGGGTTTGTCATTATGTTTTGAAAATGATTTCGGGAGTTTGACCGCCACGGCTGATTCCAATAAATTCTAGCCGAGAAGTCCAACCACTTTTTGCAACAATTGGTGCCGTACGTCGTCCGTCCAATTTAGGAACAAATCCGTGGCAGTTAAAATCAGGCCTTTTCCATTGACTGTAACATTATGACCGGCTTCATGTTGAAGAGCACACCCATAGAGCAGACCAAACAGTGACTTGTTTGAGAATAGTTATAATCTAAAAGTCATTGTTGAGAGGCTTTTAAATTATCACCACTCCAAATACGAAAGTTTTGTTTCAACCAAAAGTAAGCTCTAAAATAAACAGTTCATTATGAAATAGCAAACCAAACTGGGTATAATTCAAGTAAAATTTGTCAAAAAGGCCAACTGTAAAGAGGGTGATACATTTCGAGGGTCTCTACTTTTTTAAAGAAAAAACACCGAAACTTTAATTTTTATGGGAAATATTTATTAACATTCGAAAGAACACTCTTTACAATATATTTTATGTAGGTTATCTCTTTCAAATGTTGCTCGCGGCTACGTCTCAGATGGTCCATCCGTTGAGTCCAATTTTCGATGGCTCGAACGAATCGACTGGTAACTGGTGAAAAACACGCATGATGTTTTGCTTCAAGGACTGAATCGAAGCGGTTTTGTCCACATAGACATTCGATTTTACATATACTGACAGGAAAAAGTCTAGCGGTGTGATATCACACAATCTTGGAAGCCAATTGACCAGCACAAAACGTGTATTATCTGATCACCGAAGTGTTCTTTCAATAAATCCTTTGAGTGATGCGAGGTGTAGGCAGTGACGTCGTCTTGTTTAATCCAAATGTCGCCGAGGTCACGAGCTTCAATTTCAGGCATCAATAGTCGATCATCATACCGACCGCCATTGATAGCTAATTTCTTATTTTTGAAGAAATATGGACTCATGATTCAACTGGCTCACAAATCGTACAAAACCTTTTTTTCTGGATGAAGCGCTTGAATCTCTTCAGGTTGCTCTTTGTCCCGAATTAGGCAATTTTGTTTGTTTACGTACCTCTTGAGCCAGAAATGTGTCTCTTTACTCAACAAAATTTGGCTTGAAAACGTCACATCTTCTTAGAACTTTTCGAAAGACCGGTGTCACTTGGGAACGTCGAGCGGCTTCAGCTCTTGCAGAAGTGTATTTTGTCCTCTTTCAATTTAAGATCTCGAAAAATGCGCCAAGTCGTTCTATAATAAATACGCTTGTAATCTTTTGACGGATGCTGTCGTATCCTGGAGACTTGTTGGTTTTTCAGCCTGTTATTGTTGAAATGATTTCCACCAAGTCTGCTGAAGATGATGATGTATGGACGTACTTGACCTGATTGTAATAAAATTTTATCGTGTCTTTCGTTGTTGTAAGAGTGGAGAATTTCTGTTAAGTGTTCTTTGGCACCGCTGAGCTGTTCATTACTTGTTGTTAATAGAGTTTCGTCTTTTGATTTTATTAGACTTGAGATTCTATTATCTTACCGAAAATTTTGCATGAAACGTAGTACAGCGCTTGAATATTGTTTTGTTCTGTAGTTTGTTCGACTTTTAAGGTCAAATCAGCATTTCATTTTGAGAAACTTTTGATTCCATCGCCGAAAAAATGTGTCGTTCTGCTCAAGATTGCTTAAAATCCAAAAATTAAAAAGATTTATTTTTAATATGGATGTGTACAGGTCAGGTCGAAACTAGCTTCTCAAAAACAAACGGTGTTTTACGAAAGTGTTTACTCTTCAGAGTGAGTGATAAGTCGAAAACAATCCTTCTTCGTCGCAATAACTGAAAAATATATCTAAAAAGGTCGAAATTTCAGTTCGATGATTCAGAAATTTCGGAGATACTTTCCTCACTTGACTCTGGAAACAGCTTTTTAAGAAAACTGTATTTAAAGTTTTGGAGACTCGATGGATCAACTACAACATTTCGGAGAAAGTTCTGAGATACATAGTATGTACATATGTATGTACTATATATGTGACCTGGTCTACGAAAAGGGGGCTTAGGTGTCAAAAAACAAAAACACAAAAAAAAACAAAAAAAAAATTGATTTTTTGACACCTAAGCCCCCTTTTCGTAGACCAGGTCACATATATACAAAAAAAAAATTTATTGATTTTTTTATTGATTTTTATTTAAACGCTAAAAATTCATAAATGTTTCTCAATCATAAATACATATATTCTAGAATTTTTCTAGGTGTTCTATATTCGTGAGCAAATGCTTTAAAAATTTTCACACGTTTAAAAATAATTATTAATGCAAATTATGTGTGTATGTATGTAATTTTGTTTACATATGTATATTATTAATTAAGGCTTCCCCTCGCGATTATGTTACAAAGCAAATATTTCGTTCATTCAACTTTGGCGTGCGTGCTTTTTCAGCTGTTTGCATTCTCAATTGCAGCAATGCATTTCCTAAATACATACATACATACAGTTGTCTACACGAATATGCTCTACATATCGTTACATATGAGTACATACATACATATATTCGCGCACTTGAAATATGTTTATGTGCACATTCCATTCGCTATTTGGTTACTAATGCTAGATTTTATTGTTGATGATAGTTATTCCCACGCTTTGTTGCCTGTTCAAAGGTCAATGCTTGCGCGCGAGGAATGCAAATATTTTGAGAAAAAATGGAAATATGAAATGAGAAAATTATTATATAGATATGTAGATGAGTAAACATGTGTACAAAATAATATTTACTTGTACTTATATTAAAATAGAAACAACTTTATAAATACTTGTACATTTCGGCTACTTAAATAGTTTTGAGTTTTAAAATATGCGCTGCCATGCCCACCGACCAATTTTCACACTCCTATTATGTAAGAGGTAAAATCTAATGTGTATAATTGTAGTTTTAGTGGTTTAGGAGAAAACTTATTAGAAGGCGGAGCCGCAGGTTGTACTGTATTCTCTGGGTTGAAATACACTCTTTGGCCTTCTCCAAATGAACCGCGACATGCACAAGAGTTAAAGGAAATTGACAAAAGTTCATGAATTGCGAAAGTAAATATCAAACAAAGCGCTTGAATGCCGTATCGATCCATTTGATACTTGCTGACCTCATCTCGTTCAAGGCCAATAACCACCATGTTGCTTTCTTTGGTGATGTACTTGCCAACGTAATTGATCCATTTCACCAAACTGCAATACTCAACATTGATTTGAGTTTTAAATGTGAATCAGACAATAGTAGTGAATATAGTACGATCCATTTCGATATTCACTCCTCTAAATTGAATGCTGCATGTTTTGCCATTGTCATCAATCATCATCATTTCCAGTTTAGATAGTGTTTCGTACATTTATTGGCAGGCATACAAGCCGAAGTGCGATTGTGGTGTCCGCAAGATCCATTAACCAAATTGATTTTCACCACTTCGTTTGATACTAGATCTTTCTCTACATTAGAAATTTCCCCAGAACCCAGGTAACCACCATCCATCATCCAAAGAAGAATGTATGCGTGCGGCAAACCTCAACCACTCGACAGAGTAAATCCAGCATCTAACAGCATCATATATAAAGTCCATCGTTGCTTCAAGATAAAGCCCATCAAACATCGTAGCTGTTGTTTGAAAAGTGCAATGTCACATCCAATAATTTCGAAATCTGTGGTCATTTTGCATTGCAAGTGAATGTAACAAACAAATCCGCCAGTCAATAATTCTGCACGTAAGTCATTGCATCTTGGAAATACTCGTGCTTGTGCCTTGGGCTGCCAAAATATGTTGATGGAGAAAAGAATGCCCACCGATATTAGCACAATCTCTTCGTGACGTCGTAACGAATTTTGATCTGTAGTTGATCACTTTGTACAAAACACACATGAAGTTTTCACTGATTAGTTTTTAATAATTTACCTTTTCAAACCCAGGTGCAGTAGCAAGAATTTGGGCCCTTTGTTTACATTTTTCAGCACTATTAAGAGCGAGTGCAAAGGGTTGGCTGTGGCAGAGCATAAGCAAATGGAAACCCGGTAAAAATTAATCTATCTCGGGCAACAATTCGAGTTAATGGTTCACCAGCAAACTGAGTTAAATTTTTTCTAAAGATCGCTGTGACTATTACATATTCTATTCAGAGTTGGAATGTACAAAGGTATACCAAATATCTCTTGTTATGCTTTCTACTCTCTGAATACATTTTAAAATACACCTTTAGTTGACGGTACCCGATATATGAACAGCTCTCTTAAAGTAACCAGGACTTTTTGAATCTAGCGCCCCCTATATGTCGACAAGTGTGTTAGAATCTGCTATTTTTGTCGATTGTACAGTGAGAATTTCATGACATTTCATAGATTGGAAGTGAAGTTATTGCGTTTTATGTGTCAGTATGTTTGTGTTATCGGTGCGAAAATGAGCTTCGAACAAAGTGCCAACATTAAATTTTTTTTTTTATTTTTACCGATTCATCAATTCATACATCTTTTTCATCAATTGATGAAGCAAGTTTATGGCGATGATTGCTTATCCCGTAGCAGAGCGCACCAGTGGTTCCGTATTCACCTGATATGGTACCGTGCGACTTCTTCCTTTTCGGAAAATTGCATTTGCCGATGAAAGGAAAGCGTTATGCAGACGGCTGAGAACGGATAAGTAGAGGCCATTCAAAAGGCTTGCACCGGCATACTGACGGCCATACCGGCCAACGAGCCAACACACTCGTTCGACATGCTTTTGGACCATGCAAAAAGCTGAATTGAAGCAGAAGGAGACTATTTTGAATAAATAATATTATGTTTTATTTTTTTTAAGTCCTGTTTACTTTGGAATACATCTTATGTAATCATATCCATTTGTCCCTCTGTCTGTTTATATGTTAATATACATGTGATGTGGGTGATTCAAAACAAAAGCAATTTTTTTGGATTGGTACTCGGAAAAATAGGTTCCTAGAAACCCCTAAGAAAGCCTCTCCAAATATGGGGAAGGTCTCCTACATGCAGTTTACTATTTTTTCTTATTATCAGATAGAAAAATTTATATCTCGCTTCCAACTATTTGAAAAAAATATTTTGTTCCCTAGATTTTGTAGGAAATTGATTACTCTACAAAACAGGTCTCCTATGATTTTTTCATAAACCCAACCGTTTAAAAGATATTAACATTTAAAGTTTGATTATTTTTGGGAAAGTTTTTTATTTCTTATGGATTTTATAACTCAATGAAAAAAAAATTATTATGAATGATGGAACTCATATTTTTATAGGAAATAATTTTTCGATTAAGTTAAGCGTTTAAGAGATATTCATCGTCAAACATCAATGCATATTAGGGCGGATTAACAAAAAAAAAAAAAATTTTCGTTTGGTACTCCGAAGAATAGGTTTTTAGACACCTCTAAGAAAGCCTCTCCAAAAGCCTATGAATATCATCATTCATAATAATTTTTTTCATTGAGTTATAAAATCCAAAAGAAATAAAAAACTTTCCCAAAAATAATCAAACTTTAACTATTAATATCTTTTAAACGGTTGGGTTTACCAAAAAATCATAAGAGACCTTTTTTGTAGAGCATTCAATTTTCTACAAAATCTAAGGAACAAAATATTTTTTCAAGTAGTTGGAAGCAAGATATAAATTTTTCTATCTGATATTAGGAGGAGGACCTTCTCGTTACAATTAAAAACTCATATTTGGGGAGGGTTTCTTAGAGGTGTCTAGGAACCGATTTTTCCGAGTACCAATCGAAAAAAAAAAATTTTTTGAATCACCCTTATATATACATATATACATATCTATATGTATATATACATATATGCGAACTAGTTTTGAAGAAGAAAAAGAAGATATCGTACCACTATGGTATATAGTTACCATACAAACTGCACGTTGAGAATCAAGTGTTTGTATGGAATACTCTTTTACTTGACACGATATTTTATTTGCCAAACGTAACCTGACTTTGTGTTAGATGAGGTATGTAAATAATAAGCGCTGATTATCTCCAACAAGTATTCGAATTTTCATTGTTATGGAAAATAATTAATTAAAAGACAATTTAAATAAATAAAAACTTAAATTTATACAAGAATATAAAAAATGTTCTTTATGCGAATCTGTCAATATTAAAACTTTTGATATACAACAATAAACTATATTTTACATACATAAATGCATATATGTAGATACATACATATACATATGTACATATGTATATAAAAGGCATACATCTTTCTATACTGAAGCAGCATTTCTTTGTGCTTTTTCGTTTATTTTAAATCGACGTGTTTGCTGGCCTTCAATTGTCGCAAAAGCTGGCAAACATTCGAGCTTTGACGCGACCGCCTCGGAGAGAGGGTAGCGGTTGGTAAGTGTTTATGGAATGAGCCGAGTACTCGTATCCATAAGATACTCAATTTGCGCTCGCAATATATTACAGTTGCCGCGACGAAGTAAACAACGAAGTTGCCACTGCCGAAGTCAGACCAAAAGAAGGGACAAAAATATAAAATCACAAAACCAAAAAACCCAAAAAAGAACTGGCAAACAATGCCAGAATATGGAATAAAGTACAGGCGTGCAAGGCGCTGCAATGAGCGCGTACAGACGAAGTGAATGGGCGACGGGGTTTGCAGGGACCGTGAACAGCTGTGGTGGTACGGCAGCAATGCTCGGCCTTTTTCTCTCCCCCCCTCTCTCTATTATATTAGCGATTGTAAACGAGTTGTTGCTTTTGTGTTATCGTCATTTCAAAGCTTTTTTGTTTTTTTTTTTGGTGCCAATTTGTTGTTCGGCAAAATGTGTATGTATGTATGAGGCGGTGTACCCAGCGACGCTCCGGCTCTTCGCATACGAATCACCGTGCGATTTGCGTCAATGTGTCTATTCATGTGTGTGTGTGTTTGTAGTTATTCGTTGGTGAGCTTTAGCGAGTGTTTGACTTGTTTTGTTGTTTGTTTGCCTTCACACTGCTCTTTTGTGCGAGTAACGAGTTCGGCTGGTTTTTGCTTTTGTTATTGTTCGCTTGTGTTTTTTTCTTTTGCTCCTTTTTGTTTGACTTGTTCGTGTGGTGTGAGAGGAAAAAAGTATCTACAACTAGTTCTTAACCTTGAACTTGAAATATATTCTGTCGCTGCCAGCGTCGCTGTCGCTGCTGTCATGCGCGTCACTCGTCTGCTGCTGGCGTTGCTGGCACTCACACACACATATGTATGTACATTTGCACATTTTTATTTGGTTGGGTTACTTACTCTCTCCACTCGTCTTGTTGCTGTTTTTGACAGTGGTGAATCCGGAGCTTCGTGCTCACTGCTGTTGGTGGTTAATGTGTAATTTGTTGGTTTGCCTGCTCGTGGGAGCTTCAACTTTGCCTAGTCATCAATATTTGGCTGCGCTTGCTTCATTGCTTCGTCTCTTATTTTGTAAATATTTTGCTTTGGTTATTCGCCCTTTGGCATTTCTTCGTTCATAAAATATAAATTTGCATATACACATATAATCATATTTATAACTTAATTTGTGTCGATATTGACAGATCAATAAATTTTCCCAGTCATTCGTTCGGTTTTGAGTCAATCTTGTTTCTTTGCAGTTTGTTGTGATCGTTCAATAAATTATTTGGATTTTATGTGTTCCATGCGCTTCTGAATAATGAGCATTTCAATGTTAAGCTTTTAAAATTCAAATATATTTGCAAAGCTCGTTCAAAAAAAAAAAAAAAAAATAAAACAGCTCATACTGAGCTGACGACGTCCAACTTTAACATTTAATGTAATCGATCGAGTGATTTACTTTTTGAGTGAAATACTATCCATAATATTATTCTTGTAGACAATTATTTCATGATATTGTTCTATTGTTATAGTACATGCGTTGAAGAGTGACAAACCGAACAGAAAATATAGGACACAATAGATAGAGGAGAGCAGACTTGCTTCTAATGAAAACAAATGTTTTTCATTTCTAATAGAGAACAAAAGTCAAGTTTAGTAAGCTATTAGATAGCTTTTATTAACTTAATACCATGTTCAGATCGACACTTAATCTTACGATTTCGGCTGTTGAATAGATTATCCCACTAATCTTAAGAATAAATGATTTGAAAATGATCCACCCTAAATCTCTCTGAGCGACACTGATTTTGCGCAATCTACTTGTCAGCACTGGAAATCTGTTACATTATCACAGCTGATTTAGACACTACAAAGGGAAAAAATGTAAACAAACAAAATTTTTTTTAAAGCAATGAATCTAATTTCACCTGAAAATCGACTTAACAAATGAAAAAATGCATCCATTATTTCTATTATATGGAAAATATTTGAAAAAAGACGGCTTTTATTTCAAACTACTATATGACAGTCTTTTCTTTTGATAAATATTAAGCGATGTGAATTCTTGAATGACAATAACACCTGTTTTTTGATATTTCTGACGGCAGTGAGAACACTTTTGTGTTATGAAATAATTAAATGTAATCTAATCTTTTAATTTTTCGGTCTGAACATGGTATAATATATGATCTAAATGTTTTAGCAAAGTGAAGCTAGTTTTCTTTCCGACAAATTTTATTTGTTGTTTTTTTACTATGTATTTGCGAAATATTTTTTTTTTTTATCATATATTAAAGCTACAATTGAATCCGAGCATTTTGTCAATAGAAGCCAGTATGTTTAAAGTGTGTGCCAAATTAAACAGAACTTAAAAAAAAACGCAGAACAAATGGTTTTTTCGGGAAAATCAATTTATTTTATTCAAAATAGTCTCCTTCAACCGCTCGTGCACTCTGCTATGGGATAGGCAATCATCGCCATAAACTTGGTTCATCAATTGAACTGTTTCGCTAAAAGTTTTACCAATTAAAAAAAAAATTAATGTTAGCACTTTGTTCAAAGCTCATTTTTGCACCGATAACACAGACAACACAAACATACTGACACTTAAAACGCAATAACTTCACTTCCAATCTATGAAATATCATGAAATTCTCACTGGACAATCGATAAAGATAGCAGATTCGACACCCTGTATACAAGTATATTCATATTAGGGTGATTCAAAAAATTTTGTTTTTTTTTTTCGATTGATACTCGGAAAAATAAGTTCCTAGACACCTCTAGGAGCGCCTCTCCAAATACGATTTTTTAATTAAAACGGGAAGGTCCTCCTACATACAGTTTTCTATAATTTTCTTATTATCAGATAGAAAAATTTATATCTCGCTACCAACTACTTGAAAAAATATCTTGTTCCTTAGGTTTTGTAGGAAATTGAATGCTCTACAAAAAAGGTCTCCAATAATTTTTTCGTAAACCCAACCGTTTAAAAGATTTTAGAGGTTGAAGTTTGATTATTTTTGGAAAAAATTTTTTATTTCTTATTAATTTTATAACTCAATGAAAAAAAAATTATTATGAAAGGTATATTTAGTGTATCTTAACATCTTATCCAAATTATAGAGTACTAAAACAAAAATAATTAAAATAAAGTGAATAAAAATCGATAAATCATGTTTTCAGAAATTTCAATAAACAATATTTTAAAATAGCCACTTCAAAGCTTTAATACAGAATTGGTTTAGCTCGGCGGACGGTATCTTTCCAGCACTTTTATAACAGGGTCAGCAGATTCTACTGCCAGACTTTGTTCGGCTGATGAAATCAATTCATGCCGCTCTGTACCAGTTAACCTCGGAGATACAGCGTTCGCTGGAAGGACGGAAAGTAATGTTATGCGCCTTCCTAGACATCGAGGGCGCTTTTGAGAACACGATTACCAAGTACACCCTATCTGGGTGCTCAAACTGGCTGATGAGCTTGCCCGCTCCGCAGCATCCACTAAAATGGTAGGAACTGAACTCTTAACCGCGATTTAAATATGTTATTAGGCTACCAAGAGGCAAATTCAGACTACTTGTCGCATTTTACACTGGCTAATACACTATTACACTGTAAGCTCAAGAAGCACTTATATAATTGAGTGCACAGTTCCAAATAGTTTATTGGAACTCATCAGTATGCTGGCGCTAAATGACTTAGGAGAGGGCACAATAGACCTTACGTCGATACATATATAATATGATATATTAATCTTTAACTTTAAGGGGGTATTCTACTCTAGAAATCAAATTTTGGGCAGTTTTTTGAATTTTATTTAAAAAAAAAAAAACCAAAAATATTTTTATTATCCATTTTTTTATGAAAGAATACAGAAAAAAAAATTTTACAAAAAAATATTAAAAATTAAAATAATTAGAGAGGGGGGAGAGACAGGTGTAAAAAAATGGCGCATCCTGGTGACATTGATCCTGACTCTCCTGGTGGTTTGAAAAAAAAAAATTAAAAGAAATTCTTAATCAGTAAGGATGCTGTTATAGTCCGGGAACACGAAATAAAATTTTTTTGAAAAATGACGACTGGCAGAAAATAAAAATCATTTTTTACGCTTTTTTTTTGAAATTCTTGAATTTTTTTAAAATATTAAAAACAAAAATTTTGATACGATGCTGGTAGGAACGATAAAGGATTATATAAAGAAGGTTCACACAGACAACGAAAATCGGTTGTATAGAACTTGAGATAATGCCGGTACCGTGTGGAAAAAGTAGTTTGGAGAAAAACGCGTTTAAAGTTTAGGAGACAATTCTAGTGAACACGGACGCCACCTCACAAAATCGGTTGTATCTCCGAAAATAAGTCAAATTTTGAAAAATCCTTCCAAGGTCACATTTTTGAAAGTCTAAACTTTAAATATATGAAAAAATCGAATTTTTCAAAATTCTAGAGTAGAATACCCCCTTAAGTAAGGTTAGCATGTACCTATACTTTAGTACCTGAAAATTTTTATTTTTTATTAAACTTATTTATTTTTTCAAAGTCAGTGTCAGTTCGAATTCGTGACTTTCTAGAGAAAATTATTACCATTTCTGAGAAATTGTACACACATTTGCGCTGCTCGTTTTAAAGTTGCTCATACGCCAAGGCGAGCACGGAAAGTAAGTACTGAATAACACTCCAAGATCTTTGTTGCCTTGACTTCTAATTTGTAGGCGTGTATCTCCAGCACTACCAATGATATTGTGTCATACCATATAGTGTTGGAAAGATGAGATTTTAACATTCATTTTAACAAAAATTAAATTCGGGGGAGTTAAAAAAAGTTACAGCTGTTCAAAAATGACTGAAAATAATGAAGAAATTCGCTAAATTAAAAATTTTTGTATTGAAAAGGGAAGAATGGCACGCAAGCCACCAATGAAATTTGTGAAATTTACGTAGACGATGCTGTATCAGTTCGCTCTCTTCCGTTCTGGAAATTTAAAAATTTCGTTTTACACTGCTGGAATAATGTCTCTAGCGGAAAAAATGGCAAGAAGTGGTCGACCAAAATGTTACATATGTGTTTGTTTATTTATTTATTAGAATAAAAATTAAAAAAAAAAAAATTGAAGTTTGATTAGAAATACGAAAAGACTACATAATATATATATACATATTGTATCATTGCATCTTCGTGCGAAAGAACATTTAGTTAAACCCACTGCTAATTGCTCAATAAATAAATTACGATTTCTATATTTTTACTATATATACATATATATATTTCAGCTAAGTACATTTATTTTAATCAACTCTACATTTGCTAATTTCTCAACTTTTGCGCTTAGCAAGTGCCCGATTTCAAGTCAAGATGAACTAACAAGCCGACGAATTTGCGCGCTATCTTCGCGTTTACTCGTATCTTGTGTCTTAGTTCTCGATTGCACTTCTCAATTTGTGTTTAGGTAATCAATCTTCTGGCGATATTCCCCCATGATTGTTGTTGCTATTTCTTTATCTTTTTTGTCGTATCTTCGTATCTATTCAAATGATCTCATTAATTTGACTGCATGCAAAACGACGGAAGAGGGGAGAGTTGATGGCATTGATTTACACTTTTTACTGTTGCTTTAGTACACAATTTTGCATTATTCCGCAAACGCCTGGCAACAACGGTTTCCACATTCCACTGTGGGTGCGCATTGAGGAATCGTATGGTGTTTGAGTAAATACATAAATAATTTGGTAAATACCTGAGCGCGAAATACCTTAGCGATTGCCATTAAATTCGTGTAATCCGTAGGAAGTGAAGTGAATTTATAGCCGAGAGTATATAAAATGCACTTATTAGTTTGGAGTTTATTTTAAGCTGTTGAGATCAGATCTTAAATTTAAATTTTTTTTATTATAAAAATGAAATCACTGCTTGGTTATTTTTATCTGATTTATTTGACACGAACAATGTGGACGTGTATCTATGCTATTGTAAATGGGCTCTCTCTGTTTCATCAGACTTCGGAGAGCGACGAATCGAACGTGTAACTGGTATAAATAAAATAGAACCCGGAGCGCGACGAACCGAACGTACAACTGGTATAAAAAAATAAAACTGGTATAAAAATATAAGTGGTATAACAAAATGGAAAGTAGTGATACAATTTAACGGAAGTATTGCCTACTCTGTTGAATTCTCTTTTTGATCAAATAGCAGATACTCAAACAAAACGAGTAGAGAATTGATGAACCAAAGTTATAATAGATATAATAGTTATAATAGATATAGAAAAATTACAATATCTGTACAAATGAACTAATAAACCCTTGATCGTCAAGACGGAGATAAGTGTAGCATTTTTCATATCTGTGTTTATCGCCAGTAAAATTAAAACGGCTTCTACCGTTATTCTGAAAGGATTGAGAAATATATTTAATTTTTTGGCTGTGAAAATAGCTAATTTATAGTACTTCGTAGTTCTGATAAAAGCTTCAGATAGAAGCGTACAAAGGATATTCTAATTCACTAATCCAAAAACAGTTGCGCCACGAGAAGACTCTCCGCAAGTCCACGAGTAATTTGTGGACTTACGCGGCTCAAAGTGAAGAAGACAAGCAAATTGCTATGAAAATTGATAGAGAAAAGTAGTTCAACTGAGGACTCAAAAAACTAAGAGCCTTGCTTACTCCTCGATGGAGAAGTAGCGATACCAGTCTTAAGCTTATTGACCGTGCACACGAAATTAGCTATATAATAACTGGCTACCGATCAAAAGCTTCAAACTAAGATATGATATGTTACTTGCCACATCGGGATCACAGGAAATCTTACATCCAACGAAAATGCAAGGAAAACCATCTTTATAACAATACTACTGTGCCCTAAAAAATAAGGTGACATTGTATTTATTTTGAAAATTCTTTCCCTTCAAAGTAATCCTCTCACAATGCATTGCACTTATGCCAATGGATTTTCCAATCTTCGAAACACTGGTTGTAGTCACTTTCCGGGATGGTTTTCAGTTCCGTCTTCGCTGCGGCTTGAATCTCCTCTATCGTATAAAAACGGTGTCCTCGGAACGGTCTTTTGAGCTTGGTGAACAGCCAGAAGTCGCACGGCCCCAGATCAGGCGAATACGGTGGTTGCAGAACGATATGGGTTGAGTTTTTGGTGAAATGATCGCGAATTACGAGGGCAGTATGGGATGGTGCATTTTCGTGGTGTAAAAACCGAGAATTGTCTTTCCACAATTCCGAACTTTTTAGGCGGATAGCGCTACGAAAACGACGCATAACGTTCAAATAATATTCCTTGTTGACTGTTTGACCGGTTGGAAGGAATTCATAATGCACAACACTACGATAATCGAAGAATACAGTCAACATGACCTTGATTTTTGAGCGACTTTGGCGCGACTTTTTTGGTCTTCGCTCTATTTTGGCACGATATTCGCTCGATTTATCGGTTGTTTCGGGGTCGTAAGCATAGATCCAAGTCTCATCGCCAGTTATAATGCGTTTCATGACACACTGGTAGTCGGAAAGCAACGTCTCAGACACTTCAACGCGACGCCTTTTTTCCAAAAAATTCAATGTTTTCGGTACCAGTCGAGATTTGACGCGCTTGAGGCCCAAAACATCCTTTAAAATGGTATTGGCTGAGCCTTTCGATCCGACAACTTCATCAGCAAGATCTCTAATTGTTAATCGACAGTTTTTCAACACCAAATCCTCGATTTGTTGAACTTGAGCATCGTCAGTTGAGGTTGGTGGTCGCCCTGGACGCTCTTCGTCTTCGACACGTTCACGGCCGGCTGGGAACTCTTTATACCACTTGTGAACATTTTTTTTTAGACATAGCCTCATCACCAAAGACTTTCTGCACCATCTTCAATGTATCCGCAGCAGAAAATTGATTCCGTAAACAAAATTTAATGCAAATTCTTCGCTCAATAGTTCTAAAAAGTGGTTATATGTAAGTCGTATTCATTATAATTTGTCATAAAAAGATTGCAATTGGTTCATATCTTCCTCTTGCTTACTAAACGTCATCAAGAATTACGTCTAAAAAGCCCACCAAAACTGGACTCCAGGACAGTGGGCGAATGTTTTTTTTTTTTTTTTTTGGAACGATGAAATCAATGTTGATCTTCACGGATCTGACAGAATACATAACGAGAAGATTGTCAAAGACTTTTACCAGCAGCGATCTCATCTCAACACTCAAATTAGGGATCGGAAAAGTTCTTTTTGGTGTGACTTTTGCAAAAGTGGTGTTGAGGTTCTAGTTTTAATCGAGGGAAATATAGGGTGGGCCATATAAAATTTTAAATTTAAAGATATTGCATAAAAGATTGAGTGTAGTTTTTGCTGTATGGCACGTAGCGCCGTCCTGGTGGAACCAAATGTTGTCCAAGTCTTGCTCTTCAATTTGCTTGAAGAAAAATTCGGTTCGGTTCGCCATATCGCTCACCATCGATGGTTACGGCGGTTCCTTCTTCATTTTCGAAGAAAAATGGGCCGATGATTCCACCAGACAAAAATCCGCACCATACAGTGATTCGTGCTGGGTGCATTGGCTTCTCGACGATTACGTGCGGGTTTTCTGTGCCCCCGATGCGACAATTCTGCTTGTTAACCTAACCATCGAGGTTGGAATGAGCCTCGTCCGAAAAGATAATTTTTCGGTAAAATTGACCATCCTCGGTCAAACGATCTTCTGCCCAATATGCTTTTTTTTTAGTGAATAGCGACATTTCGTAAATTGTAGACTTTTTACTGAATATCTGTCACTTTCCGAATGGTATTTGACGTTTCCAATGTCAAAATATAGATAATTCAAATTTAAGACGTTAGATGGCCTAACCGTTACATATGGACATATGGACATATTAAGGCAAGAGTATTTTTTTCGTTAGCGAAATTGGATCTGGACAGTAGCAAAATTGTTCTGATGCCAGGCAACAATGCCTAGCACAAAGCTAAGAAGAATATGAAGTCTATTAGAAGTCAACGAATTGAAACTTTGGGACTCTCAATATCCCGATATTAATCCTATCGAGAACCTATGGTTTGTCTTAGTAATGATTTTAAGGTACAAGCTGTCTTTTAAAAAATAGTTAAATTTCGGTTTATTTTGCATTTTTTTAATTATTTAAATAAATTTCTTACGATTAAAGAAGCTTTCTTCTCACTGCTTTTGAACCACACGCTACTCTGACAAGCGTCACAAGCCTGAAGCGCAACCCACAACTGATGGACTTTTGTCGCATTAATTTATATTTGCATGTAAAATGTGATTATACAGCTAACTATATACATGCATGCATACATACATATGTATGTATAGAATATCGAGATTATATATCACAACAAGTTTAGATAGAGGATACTAGATTGTTTGGCTAAAATTACCAGATGCTTGCACAATACGACGATGATGTGTCGCCAAGGGAGCAAGCATTTAATTACACTAGTATAGTATGTATATTTGTAACTATGTATATATATACTGTATCACTTGTATACAGTGATGCATCAGTGTGAAATTAGTTCTGAAGGTGTGTGCTATGTTCTGTTAAGTAAATGAGTAAATCAGCTTATACTCATAAGCGCATCATCAGTAACGAGTACGGACCCACGCAACTGCTTAGATACATATTTACATATCGTCAACTGAAATGCAAAATAACGTAACATCACTTCGCATAAGTTTAAAGGCAAAGGAAAAACGATCTAATAGAAACTACTCATATTGAAACAAAAGTGGTTAATAAAGTGGTTATATATTGGTTATCTTGCACTCCTCTTGAAAGAAAATATGAGTTTTGGTTATCTAAAAGCTGAAGCCGAAAATTTTAAGCTACTTACATATACATATGTATGTCTGTGGCATGTTGTAGTGCATCGTAGGTACAAAAAAACATAATTTATACTTTTTGATGATACGTTGTTTTGCATTTTAGGCGACGCTATATACAAACGCTTGTGTGTAACTGGCATGCAAATATGTGCTTTTGCTAATATTTTCTGCAAGTATGGCATATTAATTAAAAATGTAACTATATTTGGCTATAAAGCATGTTTTTAATAAATGATTTATTATATAGTTATACTCATTAACAAAGGCAATAATCTTCATTCCTGGGCATACGTCTCCAGTAACTACATACATATGTATGTATGTATTAAACTTGTGCATTGAATGTATTTTTGAAATCATAGTAAAACTTGAATATATAAATATTTCATATTCACATTCATATATAAACATACATATATTTCCACACACACACACACACATATCTGCAACTCAAATGCAATCTTCTCTATATTTGCTTATAAATAAACTTTTGTGTTGAACAAAGAACTTATTTGGCATTAGAATTGACGTAAAAACACTTCGAACTCACACACACACACACACACTAAGCACCCACTCCCTGTTATATACACAAAGGTATAGGTTAACAAATGGCGGCTTTTGTTTGAAGTGCGTCATAAACACATAGTTATACCGATTTTATGCGCTCGCATTATGACAGCAAAACAATTGTTTCCGTTCAACTTCAGTGCATAATTTCATTTGAAAATCTTTACAAAAAACTGCATCTTGGAATTTTACATTATACAGGGTCTGCAGTCTCGACGTTGCCGTTTCGTTTTGTGACATCGTATTGCATGCTAGAAGGTTAAGTGAGGTTAGGTGGCAAAGGGCCATAAATATTTCGCAGAATCTTTGCTCCGAAAACTCGTAACGTCGACTCATCAGTTGTTGTTTACGTCCAAGCCCCTGCACAATTTAGGAGGACGACAAAGATGAGTGACTTTTAGAGTTTAGTCTTTGTTCGTCGCGAGAAGATTCTACTTCTCAATTGCCTACTCAGTCCGATATAGCATCTGCTGGCAAGAGTTATTCTGCGATGGATTTCAAGGCTGGCATTGTTTTTGGTATTAGTGCTGGCTCCAAGATAGGCGAAATTATCTATGACTTCGAAGTTATGACTGGCTACACTGAGGTTGGATATCTACTAACGACAAAAACCCTTGAACTGATCACATATCTGCTTAGGTGCTTTGTTTTTACTTCTGCTCTTTCTCTTGGATGTCTAAAAGCATGAGACCGAAGGTGCTTTAGTCTCAATCTGGCAAAGGCGGGACTTCCGTGACGAGAGCTGTTGAGATGATACTATCTCATCTTCTACCAAGCAACTGATGTAGCTGGTAACCGGTGAAAAATATTCATACCTAAACTGGAGTTGATGAATATTTCCCGATCAGCATTCTACAAACAGCTTTATAAACCGGCGCTGGAAAGAAAAAATCTTTTCAGATATACGTGATATATTCGTTGCTATTACAGTGATTTGGAACCTCTTGTGTTATTTGGGAACATGGAAACTATTTTCTGAGTAATTTCACTGACTGCCGATTGTTTCATTGTTGATTCGGCGCCGTTCACATCGACAGACGAATGAATTTATTGAGAGAACACTTCGGTGAGCAGATAATTTCACGTTTTGAGCCGCTCGATTGATCATCAATATCAAGTGATATCACAAGTCTAAACATTTTCCAGTAGGAATATATTAAGTCTAAAGTCTATGCGAGCAACTCCGCTTTTACTCAGGTCTTGGAGCAAAACATCACGCGTGTCATTCGCCAGTTACCAGTCAAAATTTCCGAACGAGTCGTCGGAAATTGGACTCAACGTATGGACCATCTGAAAAGTAGCCGCGGTCAACATTTGAATGAGATAATCTTCAAGGCATAAATACCAAAGAATGTATGTACTTCCGAAAGATAATAAGCATTCCCCATTAAATTTGAAGTTTCTGTATTTTTTCTTTAAAAAAGTGGGGAACCTTGAAATGGATCACCTTTTATATATTGAAGGTTGCCGATATTTCAAGTAACGCATTTGACATATTTATTATGAATTGAGAAGTTATTAAGTTCAAGCTTGCTGTGAGCATCAGTCGAAATAAGTGACGCATGAGGAATGGCTTTCCATTAGGAAGACTGTTTTGGCTGTGATTGATGTTTCTTATGAATTTGAAGTACACTAAACGTTCAGAAACTACTTTAAGATATTAAAAACTATGTTATCCTTGAATTCTGGAAATAAAGAAGAGATAATTACAACTGTATAGAATTTTATCACAATATTTTTCTTTGAAACATTGGAAACCGTATTCAGTTTGTTCAGTTGTTGCAGTGAACAATATTACCGAATTATTCGCTAAGTTCTAATCATTTAATTATTTTAAAGTGATGAAGATGCCGGATAACAGAATCAATGTTTCGAGTGAAAAGGATCACACAGGATTTTTCAGGATATGGTTTTCAATTGAAACAATACTTTTTCCAAAGTTGGTATTTTTTACAAATAATACTTTATTTATACTCATTGCTATTCATATTTCTTCAAAATTTAAACTGGTCACAAGGTTGTAGTTAATAGGGTGTACCACAGAGCCATTATTAATAACCCTTTCGTGCCTGAATCGGAGGACGTTGATATGAACGTCATCAATTAATTGTAAGAAACTTTTGGTGAAGGCATTTTTCGCGTTGTGGGCATGTGGCACGGCCTCTAAGTTAATGTCAAAGTTTGCCTACGTTGGTAAGCTCCAGATAATCGACGCCTTGGTTGAGCGTTATTGCTGACATACGGCTTGGAATTTTTTTGAGTCAGTAGCGGATTTTATTTGTTCGAAATCATTTTTAAAATATATGTAGTAGCAAACCCTTGTCTTTATAAAGAATCGAAATTCGTGATCAAAACATTAAGTTATATGCATTTTATTTCTTCTTGGAAACCACATATCTAATAAATCTTTACTAAGAAATTTTTTTTCACCAGTGTTTAGAAAGTTACCTTCTCTCACATAAAAAAACCGAGTTCTTTAAACAGGTTTCATTTTAAACCAGTTTAACGTTTCAAAGCGCCTTAACGCGCCTTCCATGTAAAGAATATTCGGCAATGTAATAATTTCGGCAGCAAATAGCGCCTCTAACTTAAGATTTAAGGGGGTATTCTAGTCTAGAAATCAAATTTTGGGCAGTTTTTTGAATTTTATTAAAAAAAAAAAAAACAAAAAATATTTTTACCATCCATTTTTTATGGTGCTTTTATTGATATCTTAAGAATACAGAAAAAAAAAATTCCAAAAAATATTAAAAGTTTAAATAATTAGAGGGGGAGAGACAGGTGTAAAAAAAATTGCCCATCCTGGTGACATTGATCCTGACTCTACTGGCGCTCTGAAAAAAAAAAATCAAAAGAAATTCTTAATCAGTAAGAATGCTATTATAGTCCCAACCTCAGGGAACACGAAAAATTGTTTTTTTTTTTTTAATGGCGACTGCCTGAAAATAAAAATCATTTTTCACGCTTTTTTTTTGAAATTCCTGAATTTTTTTTTTAAATATTAAAAACAAATTTTTGACACGATGCTGGTAGGAACGATAAAGGATTATATAAAGAAGGTTCACACAAAATTTCAAGTAAATCGGTTGTATAAAGCTTGAGATAATGCCGGTACCGTGTGGAAAAAAGTAGTTTCGAGAAAAACGCGTTTAATAAAGTGAGTCTACCTACCTACCAGGCTAGGTACTGGGTCTCTAAAGTAACTGTAGCTCTTAATTCTTTAATTTTTAAAAATCCTTTGGAGGATATCTTCTTAAGGGTCTAAACTTTAAATATATGAAAAAAATCGATTTATTCAAAATTCTAGAGTAGAATACCCCCTTAAAAAGACATGTTTACTTTGACTGAGAAAATGGTTTCCTGTGGATCTTCTCAAATACAGAGCGTCTTGCTTCCATGCCTTTCGCTGTCATAAAAATGTATACAAATGTATGTTAAGTACATATGTACATACCAAATATACTCGTATAAAATCGCGTGCATTCAAATATTTAAGGTTAGGCTTCGCGACTTAGTAGAAGCGTCGGCGGAAATCCGCGGGTTCACATGAGCAATTTGCAAGACAAAGCGCAAAATAAATAAGGCGAAAACGTTTAAAATCGGAATAAATACTGCAGTTTCATTGCTGTTTTGGGTTTTCGTTGAAAATTGTCGTCAGAAAAAGAAAAAACAAACAAAAGATCTTATTATTCCTCATAATCAATTTAATTACTTAATCTCCGGTATGTGTTTATGTTTTTGTTATTGTTTAGCTAAGCAAGCTTATGAAATTAAATAATTATGACGTTGTTGCCATTTGCATATCCGTTTCGTAATAAAGAGTGCACTGAAATTGAAAAATTCCAAAAATTTCTTAATGTAAAGGGAATACTGTATATTAGGGTGGGTCATAAAACTGAATGACTATGTCTTTACAATAATTTTTTTAATTATTTTTTTGAATAATGAAGAAATGTTTTGAGAAAAGTTCTTTTGAAATATGCATGGACAAACATTAGGGTGGGCAAAAATAATTCGATTTTTTTTCGCTAAGTACTCTGAAAAATTGGTTAATAGACAGCTCTAAGAAAGGCTGTCCAAGTATGAACTCTTAATTATAACGGGAAGGTCCGCCGCCTAACGGTTTTCTATCTTTTCTTCTTATAACCAGATAGATAAAATTGCAACTCACTTCCGCCTACTTGAAAGAATATTTTGTTTTGAGAATTTTATAGGAAATTAAAAGCTTTTCAAAAATATTCCTAACGGCGTTTTCGTAAACCTAACCGTTTAAAAGATATTAACAGTTAAAATGTGTTTATTTAAAAACTTAGACTTGTAGGCAATTTTTCGCTCCACAAAAAGGCTCCAAATAATTTTTCGAATAAGTTCACCGTTAACGTGATATTCATCGACAAAAGTCAACTAAAAAAAGTACTAAAAAAATTTATATAAAAAAAAAATATTTTCTACAAACAAAAAAATAAAAAATGACATTTTTGTAGAGCCGTAAATTTTCTACTAAAATCATAAAACGAAATATCCCAGTAGTTGAAAGCGAGATTTCAATTAGTAAGAAAACAATAGAAGACCGCTAGGTGGACTACCTTCCTATTACAATTAAGAGCTTATAAATACTTGAAGAGACATCCTCAAAGGTGCCTACTTATCAAACAATTTTTCAGAGTACGAAGCGAAAAAAACCATTCAGTTTTTATTAGAGCTCCTTACCAGCCATTTCATTTTTTTACCCACCCTAATATTTATGGCATACATATTTCAGAGGCACTTTTCACAAAACATTTCTTCATTCTTTAGAGCCGCAATGTCTGAGAACACAAGCTACATACATGCATAAATATGTTTATGATGGGTCCCGCTTGTCTATTCGTATTTGTTTAAAATTATTTATATAAATATTTATTTAATTATCGCTTCGTCAAAATGTCATCTTTGTCGCTTTTCGCCATATTTTTCGCAGATATCATTAATGTTATGCGCTATACGTAAATATACATACATATGCACATATATAATGTATGTATGTATGTATAACGAATTGTTATATTTTTGTTTATGCTTTTTGATTCATTATTTCACACTTGATACGCTGAACACAATGGTTGCGATACAACATTGCATCACGACAGTGAACTGAAAACGGCGTTGTGCATCCTACTACCTGAACGCATGTACACAAGACAACACAGCTCTCCATTTTGCATGTACACAATTTCGTTGTGGCCATACTAATACCTTGCACTTCAATGAAATTTTAATATTTTGTTCAAAGTGAAAGTTTTTATGCAAAAAATAAGTAAATAGGTATATATTTTTGTTTTAAATTATCAATTGTTATTACAAATGATATAACAGAGCTATAATAGAGCTATTTTATGCTTTTATTTGTAAAATAACGTCAAGTTTGTAAGAGCTGTGAATAATTTTACATTTTACATATTAGTGGCATCACCACTCTTCCTCATCTCTCTATCTTCCATTCTACTGTCAACTCTACTGTCGTCCTACTGTCGCAGGCAAATATAGGAAAATATCGAAGTTAGCGAGAACGACAACTGTCGGCCTACCGTCGTGGAGTCGTGCAGCTGTCTAAATAACAGTGTCCATAAGAACGTGTGTATTTTAATATTTGACAGCTGTCGGTTGTCGTCTGTCGCAACCATTGTGTTCAGCGTATGAGCCTCGCGTCGTCGTCTGTTTTTGCCATTTCGTCACTACAAACGCTTCGCACTTCTCATTCAATGCTCTGCTAAATTTGTTTTTTTGTTTTTCTGTATTTTAAAAAATAATTTGGGTACGAGTTCTATGTTAATACTGTACACTTGACTCAGCAGGTAATTAATCATTGCACAAACACATGTACAAATGATGCATCAAATCTGTGGGAAAAAATAGTAATACTTTTTAATTCGTTAATATGTTATTTTTCATATAATTTTTTAGGTATGAGTATCAGTGATATCTGTGCCAAATTACACATCAAAATAATTATTAGTGCTTAGTAAATTGGTGCTTGGGAATCGACGCTTAACAGTCAGAGATCTTAATGGTATCGTTGGAATATCGGAAAGATCAGTGAAAACTATTTTGAAAGACCATTTAGGCCTAAGGAAAGTGAAAGCACGATTGGTTTCAAAATCACAAAAATTTTTTGAAAACAACATCGCTTTAACGTCTTGAGAAATAATGCCTTCCGACGACCAAGATGTCATGAAACGCATTATTACTGGCTATAAGTCTTGGATATCTGATTACGACCAGAAAACAGACGATTAATCATCCGAATATCATGGCAAAGGTGTTGAAGTTCGGCAATTTTTGCTAAATTATTTCATTTAAGCAAAAGAAAAATTTGATTTCCTAAATTATTTTTGTCCGTTTGGGTTTTGCTATGTATAAATTTGTAATGTATTATATGTGACCTGGTCTACGAAAAGGGGGCTTAGGTGTCAAAAAAACAATTTTTTTAATTTTTTTTTTCAATTTTTTTTTTTAATTTTTTTAATTTTTTTTTTTTATTTTATTATTTTTTG
The DNA here is from genome assembly GCA_027475135.1 of Bactrocera correcta. Taxonomy (NCBI): domain Eukaryota; kingdom Metazoa; phylum Arthropoda; class Insecta; order Diptera; family Tephritidae; genus Bactrocera; species Bactrocera correcta. The sequence goes on along the minus strand of CM050325.1, from coordinate 63,426,244 downwards.
ACATCTAAGCCCCATTTTCGTAGACCATGTCACATATAATTATATAGATATTAGGGTGGTTTAAAATATCTACTTTTTCACTTTATCGCCTAATTACAGTTTTCCCACACACTACCAAAATAAATTCGTCGCGAAACCCCCCAATATTCTAATGTCGTTTGCAATTAGTTTTTTTTTTTGCGACTTCGCCTCTGTGCCAAATATTTATTTTTACCTTTTAAAGCGATTAAATGAACATTCAGCAATATCTTAGCTCATCATGCATTTTTATTTCTCAACTTAATCTTTTATGATTGCCAAATTTGTTTGGGTACTGTATCTTACCCTTCGACCAGAGAAAAAACCACTCAACATAATTAGAAATATAGTCTACATACTTATTTCTGATTTTTAGTTTTTAATTTTAAGCCCAACCAAATAAATTCTCTGGATATACTTTATAACTGACCTTTAACTCTTCGATCGTTTTCAAGCACTTTTGGTCTTATATTCATTTTAAGTGGTCACGGAACTTTTTGAAGTTATAATGAATCTTTACAAGGGTTTTCAATATTATTGCAAAAATATGGTTCATACAGCCAGTGAAATCAATACACAAAATTTTGCGAGCGATTGCACAAATGGTTAGATGAAAATTGGTGTTTGATCTTATGTAGATCTAGAACTGCAAATCTCAAAGAAACAATTTAATTTAAATTTAAAAAGAAGTTATCGTCGGTTTCTAGCGGCATAAAGAGTCTTAATCTACAACAATTGATATATGTGACCTGGTCTACGAAAACTATCTAACTTCTATCACGTGAAAAAGCATCTCATCTTCCATCCGAATCAACTAAAAAGTGAAAATTTTTTTTGACACCTAAGCCCCCTTTCCGTAGAGCAAGTCACATATAGTACAAAAATATTGTAGCTTTGTTTCAATCGATTACAACCGGAACGAATTATATGGCCAACTGTTTTCATCGCCAATAAAACGTAAGCATTCTAAATGCTTGTCTTCGACGAACCTGAATGTAACGAGATAATTCGAAATTGCTTTAAGTGTGTATATGGGTTTATTCAGGTAAAACACAGTCTTTTTTCAACAATTTTTTTCTCATATTAAAAATGAAATATTTTTTTAGATTTTTTATTGATACAAACATTCACTATTAACAAAGAAATTCTGAAATTTTTGGAAAAACACAAAAAAAAAATATAGAAAAAGATATGCCCGCGTTGGCAGGATAACTCTTTACAGTATCATCTAAAGTGTCTAAAATACATGTTTTAGTTAAAACCTAAACTTAGAACTTGGACGAAGAAAAAAATAAAATTTGATTTTTAGAAGTCATTTTTACAAAAAAATTCAAATTTCGGTGAAAATTTTGCGAATTTTTTTTTAAATAGTTGTAGTCGAAGAAAAATCCTTCGCCTAAGTCTTTAAGAATTGTATCTCAAAGATATGTGCAAAATTTCATGAAGATCAGTTGAATAGTTCTCGACAAATCTTGCGTTTAAAGACGACGCACTTAGCCAAGCTAGCCTCGAGTGCACCAAGTTCTCCAGGCTGTATCTCCGAAACTACTATTCGGATTAACTTCAAAATTTAGGAAAATATTTTAGAGGTGTTATAGAATTTAATAGGACAATAAAAAAATCGATTCCTTTGAAAACCGTAAACCCATGCAACCTCTTAAGCGATTTCAAAAAGGTATTCAGAAACATGTGCGAAGAAGACAAGTTTGTACACGGAAATCATTTATATATAGTATGTATAAATATAACTATTTTACAGGGCCCTGTTACAGAGTTTTTCAAGTTTTTTAATCTTTTTAAGTACATAAAAAAAGTCTTTCAATAATTTAAAATCTGTGTGAAATGTTCTATTTTTAACCAGTTTGGTACTATTTTAGCATTCAATAAAGACTTGTTTAAAATTTATATTTATAACAACAGGTTCAAAGCGTAATATTTTTGGTTTAGATTGTCAAAATTGCAGAAATAATATTTCGAATGTGCATTTGCTACTGCTGCTGACGTCAAACGATATGATTTATTTGAAATAAATTAAAATGTTGGATATTTGTGTTATTCAGAGAGTATTTTAGTAAATTTTAATCGCAATAAATTTTACTATTATTATTTTTACTATATATTTTGTTGTATAAATATTCAAATTAATATAGATCGTATACTGTATATCGACTGTTATATACCATACATACAAGGGTGATTCAAAAAAAAAATCTTTTTTTTTCGATTGGTACTCGGAAAAATAGGTTCCTAGGCACCTCTAAGAAAGCCTCTCCAAATATGAGTTTTTAACTGTAACGGGAAGGTCCTCCTACATACAGTTTTCTAGTTCTACTTATTCTCAGATAGAAAACTTTATATCTCGCTTCCAACTACTTGAAAAAATATCTTGTTCCTTAGATTTTTTAGGAAATTGAATGCTCTACAAAAAAGGTCTCCAATGATTTTTTCGTAGACCCAAACCGTTTAAAAGAAATTAGCATTTAAAGTTTGATTGTTTTTGGAAAAATTCTTTATTTCTTATTAATTTTATAACTCAATGAAAAAAAAAAAAAATTATTATGAATGATGAAACTCATAGGTTTTTGGAGAGACTTTCTTAGAGGTGCCTAGGAACCTATTTTTCAGAGTATCAAACGAAAAAAAAAAATTTTTTTATCCACCCTAATATGCATTGATGTTTGACGATGAATATCTCGTAAACGCTTAACTTAGTCGAAAAATCATAAGGGACCATTTTTATAGAGCAGTAAAATTCCTACAAAACTATGAGTTCCATCATTCATAATAATTTTTTTTTTTATTGATTTATAAAATTTGTAAGAAATAAAGAATTTTTCCAAAAATAATCAAACTTTAACTGTTAATATCTTTTAAACGGTTGGGTTTACGAAAAAATCATAGAAGTCTTTTTTTGTAGAGCATTCAATTTCCTACAAAATTTAAGGAACAAGATATTTTTTTAAGTAGTTGGAAGCGAGATATAAATTTTTCTGTCTGATAATAAGAAAAAATAGAAAATTATGTAGGAGGACAATTAAAAACTCATATTTGGAGAGGCTTTCTTAGAGGTGTCTAGAAACCTATTTTTTCCGAGTACCAATAGAAAAAAAGAAAATTTTTTTGAATCACCCTAATACATACATATTACCCTGCATAGGGTTGTGCGCTGGGTTTGGGACCCGCCACGTAAAAAAACACCCCCCAATGAAAACCAACAATCAGCCTCGGATGAGAGCCCCCCCTTTTGATGACGACCATTGCAAACGAAATAAGGACTATGATTTGAGGGCATGCACCTGGAATGTCCGGTCCCTTAATTGAGAAGGTGCCGCTGCCCAGCTGGTAGATGTCCTCGTAAAGATAAAGGCTGACATCACCGCCGTCCAAGAAATGCGATGGACGGGACAAGGACAGAGACGAGTAGGTCCTTGTGACATTTACTACAGTGGCCATATAAAGGAGCGCAAGTTTGGTGTTGGATTCGTGGTGGGAGAGAGACTCCGTCGCCGAGTACTATCATTCACTCCGGAGAATGAACGTCTAGCCACAATCCGCATCAAAGCGAGGTTCTTCAACATATCGCTGATTTGCGCCCACGCCCCGACGGAAGAGAAGGACGATGTGACCAAAGATGCCTTTTATGAGTGCTTGGAGCGCACTTATGAGAGATGCCCCCGCCACGATGTCAAAATCGTGCTTGGCGACTTCAATGCCAGGGTGGGCAAAGAAGGTATCTTTGGCACTACGGTCGGTAAATTCAGCCTCCACGCGGAAACATCCCCAAATGGGCTGAGGCTGATCGACTTCGCCGGGGCCCGAAATATGGTTATCTGTAGCACTAGATTCCAGCATAAGAAGATACATCAAGCTACCTGGCTGTCTCCAGATCGAAAAACCACCAACCAGATCGATCATGTTGTGATAGACGGAAGACACGTCTCCAGTGTTTTAGATGTGCGTGCGCTCCGAGGTCCTAACATCGACTCGGACCACTATATTGTTGCAGCCAAAATACGCACCCGCCTCTGTGCAGCAAAAAACGCACGCCAACAAACACAAGGATGGTTCGACGTCGAGAAGCTGCAATCACAACAGACAGCCGAACGTTTTTCTACTCGGCTTGCACTCCTGCTCTCTGAGAGCACTCGTCAACAACTCGGTATAAGGGAACTGTGGGACGGCATTTCAAACTCCTTACGTACAGCTGCAACCGAAACCATTGGTTTTCGGAAAGTGCAGAAGAACAGCTGGTACGACGAGGAGTGCCGTGTCGCAGCGGAGAGAAAACAGGCTGCCTACCTCGCAACGTTACGATCGACCACAACACGTGCGGGATGGGATAGATACCGAGAGTTGAAGAGGGAAGCGAGACGCATTTGTAGACAGAAAAAGAAAGAGGCCAAAATGCGTGAGTACAAAGAGCTTGATAAGCTGGCCGACAGTGGTAATGCTCGAAAATTCTACGAAAAGATGCGGCGGCTTACAGAAGGTTTCAAGACCGGAGCATACTCTTGTAGAACCCCCAAAGGTGATCTAGTTACCGATGCCCAGAGCATACATAAATTATGGAGGGAACACTTCTCCAGCCTGCTGAATGGCAGTGAACGCACAACACCAGGAGAAAGCGAACCCGATACCCCAATCGATGACGATGGAGCAGACGTTCCATTGCCCGACCATGAAGAAGTTCGAATAGCAATTGCCCGCCTGAAAAACAACAAAGCGGCAGGGGCCGATGGATTGCCGGCCGAGCTATTCAAACACGGCGGCGAAGAGCTGATAAGGTGCATGCATCAGCTTCTTTGCAAAATATGGTCGGACGAAAGTATGCCCAACGATTGGAATTTAAGTGTGCTATGCCCAATCCACAAAAAAGGAGACCCCACAATCTGCGCCAACTACCGTGGGATTAGCCTCCTCAATATCGCATATAAGGTTCTGTCGAGCGTATTGTGTGAAAGATTAAAGCCCACCGTCAACAAACTGATTGGACCTTATCAGTGTGGCTTTAGACCTGGTAAATCAACAACGGACCAGATATTCACGATGCGCCAAATCTTGGAAAAGACCCGTGAAAGGAGAATCGACACACACCACCTCTTCGTCGATTTCAAAGCTGCTTTCGACAGCACGAAAAGGAGCTGCCTTTATGCCGCGATGTCTGAATTTGGTATCCCCGCAAAACTAATACGGCTGTGTAAACTGACGTTGAGCAACACAAAAAGCTCCGTCAGAATCGGGAAGGACCTCTCCGAGCCGTTCGATACCAAACGAGGTTTCAGACAAGGCGATTCCCTATCGTGCGACTTTTTCAACCTGCTTCTGGGGAAAATAGTTCGAGCTGCAGAACTCAACAGAGAAGGTACCATCTTCTATAAGAGTGTACAACTGCTGGCGTATGCCGATGATATTGATATCATCGGCCTCAACACCCGCGCCGTTAGTTCTGCTTTCTCCAGACTGGACAAGGAAGCAAAAGAAATGGGTCTGGCAGTGAACGAGGGCAAGACGAAATATCTCCTGTCATCAAACAAATAGTCGTCGCACTCGCGACTTGGCACTCACGTCACTGTTGACAGTCATAACTTTGAAGTTGTAGATAATTTCGTCTATCTTGGAACCAGCGTAAACACCACCAACAATGTCAGCCTAGAAATCCAACGCAGGATAACTCTTGCCAACAGGTGCTACTTCGGACTGAGTAGGCAATTGAGAAGCAAAGTCCTCTCTCGACAAACAAAAACCAAACACTATAAGTCGCTCATAATTCCCGTCCTGCTATATGGTGCAGAGGCTTGGACGATGACAACAACCGATGAGTTGACGTTGCGAGTTTTCGAGAGAAAGGTTCTGCGAAAGATTTATGGTCCTTTGCGCGTTGGCCACGGCGAATATCGCATTCGATGGAACGATGAGCTGTACGAGATATACGACGACATTGACATAGTTCAACGAATTAAAAGACAGCGGCTACGCTGGCTAGGACATGTTGTCCGGATGGATGAAAACACTCCAGCTCTGAAAGTATTCGACGCAGTACCCGCCGCGGGAAGCAGAGGAAGAGGAAGACCTCCACTCCGTTGGAAGGACCAAGTAGAGAAGGACCTGGCCTCGCTTGGAATATCCAATTGGCGCCACGTAGCGAAGAGAAGAAACGACTGGCGCGCTGTTGTTGACTCGGCTATAATCGCGTAAGCGGTGTCTACGCCAGTAAAGACTTATGTATGTAGATTATTCGTTATTACCATAATTAGTTATTGTGTAATATGCATAGCTAATTTACTTTTACCATTCATTCTAAATTATATTACATTTAAATATTTAAATTAAAGCGATAAAAGTATTTGCATATATCATATATGATGCTTATTCGACATCGTTTGGCCATTGACTTTATCTGAGTTTTGACTCGTTGATTACATGCCGTCACTTTTTCTACCTTTATCTATTTACTGTGACATCTGGTTGCATTTTGGACATAACTGTTAACAACAGTGGGTAATATTGCACACTTCACAAAAAACTAAACAAAACGACAAACAAATGAATAGCAATAATAATACTACTCAAAAAATGTGAATTGAAAAATTTGCGAATGATGATGAGTGCTAAAGGGTCTGCTTACGAATTTGCGTTCAAAAATTTTCCAACATGTCAACTATTTTTGTCATTGATTTTTGATTGAAAATGTCGGTCAATGTGTGACATATATAGCGAAAATTAAGGGATAATCCTTCTCTTATAATGTTGTGTCTGTATGTCAAAAATTGATAGAATCGGACCAATACTTCCCTTAGCCACTATATATCCAATAAATTAGATTTTAGAACTTCCGTGTGGCTTTGTACCGTATACATCGGCCAATATGTAAGTTATCCCAAGAAAAATAAGAGAGCGTGTTTTACTCTCTACTACTACTACTCTACTCCTAAAATAGCTAACTTTGAAGGAAAACTTGGCCTAGCCCGTTTTTTACAAATATCAGGATTTTTGAACATCTGGCTGACCCTACTCTATATGATTGGTTTTATATCTTAAAGTTTTTCCCTGGCTTTGACTCTTACAAGTTGCTGGAGTACAAAATGTTCGGTTACACCCGAACTTAGTTCTTCCTTACTTGTTCCTTTTAAATTAATACATAATATTTCAAAAACACTTTTTTATACATAATTTAGCACTAATGCTTGGTAAGTAGTTCTTTTTTTAATTTTTAGTTTTCATTATACATTAAAATTTTGATTGGTATTTTCGAAGAAAAAAAAAAAATGTTTGTCTTCAACGTGTTCCCTAAAGTTAAAACTCCAAATTCCGAAAACTCCACAGCATTCCCAGGCAATGCTACCACTGAACTATCTAACGAAATTGCTTTGAATTTGTGATTTCAGATGATCCAATGTTAGGTATGATTTCTTCAACTTTTTACCGAGTCGCTCCAGAGTGATTGTTGCCATTGGCGGACATTTTAATATTTCGCCATGAAAATTTAACAGATTATTCCTTAAATGTTAAACTATTTATACTATTGATAAATAATTTGTACATAATAAGAAATAAAAAAATCATGAACATTTTAATTTTATTTCGACCTTAAAGAAACGTTTATAATCTATTATTTCTGTGGTATTCCTATGAATATACACTTATTGAAGGAAACTAGTTTATAAAGTTAAGCGAAATACGAAAAATATTTTGAAAAAATTTTTTGAACTTAAAAAATGCAACAAATCAAAAAAAAAAAGTTTATATTTTGAAGACATAATTGTTGAAACTTGATATAATTAGTTATTTAAATATTGGCCTGCTTTTCTAAAAAATTTTTTTTGAAGTTTAAATGGAAAATTGGTCAAAATACCAAATTATATTTTTAGAAGTTAGAAAAGAAACATGACAGCTCCGAATTTCTCCGAAATGCAATCAAAATTTTCAAATCGACCGAAATGTGTGGAAAATTTGAAACCAAAATATATTTTCGAAGCGAAAACAGAAATTTGACAACTCCGAACATGCATTTTTGGAAAAAAGAAAAGAAACACGATAGCTCCGAAAAGTGTACAGTTTTAGTGGAACTTCCAAATCAACCAAAATATGTGGAAAATTTGCAACTAAAGTATACTTATATTTGGAAGCTGAAACGAAACATTACTACTCCTAATTACTCCGAAATGTATAAAGTCTTATCAAATTTTTCAAATCGACCGAAATAGGTGAAAAATTTGAAACCAACTGTATTTTTGGAAGCTGAAAAGAAACATTACAACTCCGAATTACTCCGAAATGTATATATTTTCATTAAAACGTAAAAAGTGTAAGAACTAAATAGCGAATACGAAAATATACACAAATAATTGTACTTATTTGGATATATAAACTTCATAATTTGTCAGACAATAGATTGCTTTTTAAAAAAATATGTGGAAAATTACAAAAACTGAACAAAAGTTTGAATTATGATTGAATTTTAAAAACAAATTAACAGAATATTGCCGAAGCTTTTGATAAAAAAAATTCTTAAAAAAAATCATAAATTCATTGTAGCTTAAAACTCAACGGAAACGTAAGCTAAAATTATAAACATCGGTCGGGAAATGAAAGGAGAAAGGCGGTGCTGAACTTTTAAAGGTTAGGAATGGTTATTTCACTCGATTTCGGGCGAAACTATGAGTGGTATAGGAAAGAGTCATATGACAATGTTGTTGGCAATAAAAAGATCTACAATTTTTACATAAATACTTTTTTCACATAAACTATAAATTTATTCGAAAAATTCACATACAACTTTTTGTTTTTTGGTTTTTTGTTTTTATGCTGTACAAAAAAAAAATTTTTTTCTCGCGTAAGTTAGTTTGCCCTTAATGTTTGTTATTTTATCTTTCGTTTCCGATGACTTTCAATTTACTATAATTTCTGTTATTTCTTCAAAAAATTTAACAAAATTAATACTTAAAATATTTTTATTTATGTTTGAAAACATAAAAGGCAGTAATAAAGGATATTTGTATAGATAAAGAAATAATAGATACATAATTTTAAAATCTTTAATGATGGGCTTGAAAGACCGTAAAGTACAAGTTGGATTAAAAAAAAAATTAGAAATTGAAGTTTCAAAATTTCTTATATACAAACAATTAGAAAAAAATCGGTTTATGATGGGTTCAAGTTTGGAATGTTGCGCACTAGGCGCTGTCAGTCTGGAAATTCCATAATTGTGCTAAGTACATACATATGTATGTACATACATAAGTTCATTGCTGATCAGTGCTGGTTTGGTTAGTTTTTTTTTTTTTCGAAGTGTAAACTAATATTTAACCACACTAGTTTGCTACAAGATGTTTAGATTTAAAGCAAATACAGAAATTCAAATTCATCTTTTAAAATAAGCATACGCCATAATCACTTTCTAACCTACAATTCGCCTGATCGTCAACAGTTTGGCAGTGATTGCCACGTATGGAGTGTGGCAAAGAACGGAAATACTTTAAATAAATAGTTTGAAAATTATTGCTGCACATTTTTAATATTCCTAACTGTATAATTTGATACATTTCGCACGTAACTACTTCTTTCGAAGTTTTTGCCACTGTTATTGCTTTTTTTTTGGGAGGGAATTTCATCAACAACAATACATACCAAATGCAAGTACTGGGTATGTGGTAAGCGAAAATTTTTGCTGCGGCGCAATAAAATCTACTCACACTGCTTGGATTTTCGTGTTGCCACTAATGTCGTTGTTATTGCATCGCACCACAAAAGCTTTGCGTCCGACGTGGTGGAGCTCGCTGCCAAGGGTTGGCCGCTAGGCCAGGCATAGCTGTCCACTATGTTTCATTAGATTTGTTTGCTGCTTAGTAATTTTTGTATGTTTGTAAATTAATAATTTTTGGTTTATTAAAACTGCATATTTGCACTACCACAACCACAAATGTTAGTATGACTTACAAATTGTGATTTTTCGAATTTTTTCTTTTAATGTTTTGGTTACTTTTTATTGGTTCGAATGTCAGTATTTAATTTTTTGAGACTTAATTCAATTTTTTTTGCTTGCTAATGGCATAGTTAATTAACACAGAGGCCGAAACACACAATTTTTCAAAAATTTTCCAAAGCGTGTTGCTTATTTGCCCGAACGTTCCTTACACGTACTCGCTACTTTTCAAACATTTCGCGTGATTTCTCTGCAACTTTCGCAGAATAAATGCGCAGTACTTAAAAAGGTCACACACAGTTCCGCAAACAATACCTTTTCCAACAGGAAAACTGTTTCATTCCACATTTTGTAACTGTTTATTTTCGATTTTGTTGTTTTTTTTTTTTTATTAATAGTAAGTATTATTATTATTATTAAGCACTTTTTTAGGCAAAATTTATTGACATTTTCGGCGCTCCGGTTCGTCGTCGCAGCCGCGATGCGGTATGATCGCACAAAAGTTTCAGTTCTCAATGCCGCTGTCGTCGCTAGCAGACCGAATGGAAAGTTCAATTTTCTACCTTGTCGTTTGCGTCGTCGTCGTCGGCATTAGTAGTGCCTTCGTTGTCTTCGTTGCCATCGTTCGTTTTGATAGCGGCGACGTAGCGGTCAACTGTGCAGTCGGCGTTCACTGTCGTCTATATACATATACACATATTCACTAATTGCTGTTGTTTTTGTTGTTGCTGCTGTTATACATATTTGACGCGCCTGTTGTTCCTGTTGGTGCTGTTGTTATTATTGCTTTTGTTGTCGCGTTGCTGACTTGTGTTTGACTGGTTTGCTCGTCGGCAATTCGTAGTTACCGCTGCTGCGTCGCGCACCTCTCAGTCGTCGTTAACATTGCTCTTGTTGTTGTTGTTGTTGCTGTTGCTGTTGCTCTTCCTACTGGCGAACGATTCGGGCGAAACTGGGAATTAACGTCGTTGACGTCGCTCCTCGCGCATCTAATTGCTGCCAGTACACACACACATACTTGTATGTACATGCAAGATTTTGTGTTTGTGTTGTTGCTGCTTTTTATCGATGGTGTGTTACGGGCTTCCTGTGTCCCCCCTTGCTTCCTGCTCAGTGCTGTACTTTTTTAATGGCATTTCATGTAATCTTGCTGCACACACTCATTTGTAAGCATGTGTGAGTATCGCGAGAACACACATTCGCATTTACACAGGCATACATATATACTAAGTATATGTGCTTATTTTTATATCTGCCGCTGCTCTCAATGTTCTTAGTTACTCGCTTTTACAATTATTTCTTTTATTGCTCGCTGTGATAGTTTGTAATTTTCACTCTCATTCGCCTCGACAACATTTTGCGAAATTATGATGAGCACGTTGCACATACATACATACATACACACATACGGACAGCCACATGCAGATGTAGGTTTTATAGTGTATTTCACTTTTATTTAAAAATATTTATTTAATTCGTTGAGTGGATCATGTAATTGAACGTTTGTATATCTTTTTGCTTACTTGTATATGTGTAATAACGTATGTATGTCAATATATGTGTATTTATATTTGAAAATACGTCCGTTTGGTAAGGTTTGAGGAGCTTGAGTTCGCAGAGAGCGTAATTGAAGTCGTTTCTATGTTCCACGTTATACATTTTGCCATGTTTTGAAGTGAGACACGAATTATGTACTTATATTCACGTCACAGTGTTGTCATTTCGTACAGTAACAACAAAAGCATACAAACCGAAAATGTAAGGCAGGCCAAGTTCAAGTACATGCAAAATGTATACACCCAACATAAATAGTGATACATAATTTTAATTTTTTCGAAAGAAAATTAAAATTTTTTTTTTTTAAATTTTTTTTTAATTTTTTTTTTTAAATTTAACTGAAGCTTACTACCATGCAAAATTATTTTTTATAATTTAAATAAATCTTTAGAGCACTCCATTTTGATCGGTCAGTTTGTATGGCAGCTACATGCTATAGCAGTGCGTTCTCAACTATTTTTTCGGAGTTTGAATTATTGCTGTTGATAATGATTAATGCCCAATTTCATGTAGATATCCCGTTAAATGAAAAAGTCTTTTATACAAGCGTTTAATTCCGATCGTTCAGTTTGTATGGCAGCTATAGGTTATTGCAGACCAATATTGACGATTCCGACAAGTCAGCAGCTACTTGACGAGAAAAGAATGCTAACAAGATTTCAGCTCAATATCTCAAGAACTACGGAACAAGTTCATTATACAAAGACTGGCGGGCATGGCTAAATCGACTCAACTCGTCATATGAATATGAATGAATAAACCCCACCAGAGTAAATGCTCGGAAGAGGACGTTTTCGCAGAGATCAGCATCTTATCTTTCAATAATCATCATCAAAAGTTTAAACACGATTGGACATCAGTTTTCGATCATACTCAGTCAGCTTCCCCGGCTAATCATGTATGGCTAATCCGACCGCGTATTGAAAGTGCGTAAAATAGCTTTGACGGCGAGCATATCAAATGAGCACTTGGATGTCATATCATGTTTGCAATATTGGTCATGAGAAGCCTCAAAAATTTAGAGCAACCTTGAGACTTGAGTAAGTTTCAGCAACCGAAGCTACTTTGAATAAGCCAAAGACTGTTATATGATCTGGAAAAGTATTCACCATATATTATATGCTGTTAAGATCTACTTTGACTACTTGGAAAGGTCCCAGGGACGAATTCAGTTACGAAGCTTAATTCAGCAGTGTTCTTCAGATTTGGCTTTATGAGACTTTTTATAGGACCCAAATTTGAAAAACTCACTCACCAAGAAGAAATTTGAGTATACCTTGAAAAAAAAACTATATTTTCATCTGTAAAATAATCTATATTTTTGTTGTCTTAGAACAGCCGACTATACCTCTATTAGTCGTTAAATAAATTGCACATATTCAGCCTTTTACTTATCAAATCACTATATCTTACGTCAACCTCTGCAGTTTAATTCAGCCGGGATACCTCATAAAACCGCTTATTTGCGTAGATCATTTTGATTTTGGGAGTATTTTTAATATATGTGACCTGGTCTACGAAAAGGGGGCTTAGGTGTCAAAAAACAAAAAAAAAATAAAATAAAAAAATAAAATAAAATAAAAAAATTGAAAAAAAAATAAAATAAAAAAAATAAAAATTGAAAAAAAAAAATTAAAAAACAAAATTGATTTTTTGACACCTAAGCCCCCTTTTCGTAGACCAGGTCACATACGATTATTGCTTGTTCGTTTTACCACTCACCAAGGGTAGGCGAACGAAGACAGCTAATATCGAATTCAAAATTTGAGTTGTGTGATGTAAATATTTTAAGTAACGTAAGTAAAAAATTAGCGATTATCGGAAAAAAAAAATTTTATCTAATTTCGACCTAATCTACGATTCAAAAAAATTTTCTTTATAAAAAACAAACAAAATATAGTGAATAAGCATCACTATCACTCACTACTTTCACCCTTCAGTTTGTTTCAGCAAAAATTTTAATTTATCCCAGCTGTTTAGTAATGTGAGGTTATTATTCAACTAAAAAAAACTGTAAAAATTCAAATAAATTGTTGCACTGTACGCCTGTTGGTATACTTATTCCCATTCATGGCTCAGACGAAGGAGCACGACTCTTCGTGTGCTTTATTATTGATGTTTATGTGTATGTAAGTGCGCGCCTGCTGGCTCTCTATGCATCTCTAATGATTGGTAAGCTCTCTGCTATAAATTCTATATCCACACATTTTTGCCTGTAGATATGTATTTTTTTTACTTATGTATATATTTATCCATTGTATATATACCGGAGCATGATTCCACGGTTACATACTCTCCCTATCTATAGCTGAGTATGTCTGTTTATGGATAAAATAATACAATTCTTATTTTTACTGATGATTTGTTGTTTTCTTCTTTATTTCGCTTTCGCCTTTATTTTGCGGCGAGTTGATTTAGCTCGATTTGCTCTCCTAACCTAGACTCAAAGCGTTCCCCACCACACAACGCCCTCACACTTGAATTTTAAATTTAAACAATGCTTTAAAAATCACATTGTCGGTTCTCCCACAAAAATGTGAAAAAAAGATAATTTCGTTTGATTTGTAAATTAAGAAGCACGAAATCTATATAATTGCACAAAAAATAGAAAAAAAACAAACATTAACTTGAGTATATGTATGTATGTTTGTTGGAGGACTACATCATATAGATCTACGATATATTATTATAGAAACGATAGAAAAAATATAAATACTATAATTATTACGGACACAAAATCTTACCACTTGCCAAATAATCACAACACTGTCAATTTTATTGCAGATAAGTCCTGACAGAGGCAGATTAGTTTCGAAGTTTTTGCTTGGATAAAGAATAAAGGATTTGGCACTATTTTAAAGAGTCTCCCAAATTTAATGCAAGTTTGGAATTAAAGAGAAGGCACAGTTTTTAGTCTTTCGATCTTATGATATATTTTATACACATGCAGGTTCTTTCAAAACAGTCCGACCCACGTGATAATCAGAGTTTAATTGTAAAAAAGTTGAGTCCGTCAAAGTCAACTGGAGGAAGATCCCTGAAGGGATACAAGCATAAAACAGGTAATGAAGTCTTCAATTTGAGTGAGACTGAAAACTTTATACTTTCGCAATTTGCAAAGATCAGAGGCGAGGAAATACTTTCAGGTATTACCAAATCTTTTTATTAAAAAATGTTGCGAAAAACCTAAAAATTCATTATTCGACGAAATCTTGAATGAATTACAAACATATTTCATATCTTATCAACTTTTAACTTGTGATCCAAGTATACATAGGTACTTCTTTGAATAGCATTTTTTTGACAGATCACGCGAGAGTCGTGTCAAGCCGTCATATTATCCCAAGATGATCCGATGTTTTCGAGCTAAATGTTGTTCAGCGATGAGACCACTTTCTGGCACAATGGGTAAGTTAACAAGCAAAATTGCCGCATTTGAGACGAAGAGCAATTTGAAGAGATTCAAGAGCTGCAAAAAAAAAAAGAACGGTTGGGCTATCTAACGTTTTAAATATGAATTGTCTATATTTCGACATTGGAAACGTCAAATACCATTCGGAAAGTGACAGATATTCAGTAAAAAGTCTAAAATTTACGAAATGGGTCGCTATTCACTAGAAGAAAACTGGGAAATATTGAAAAAATAACCGAGGATGGTGAGTTTTACCGAAAAATCATCTTTTCGGACGAGGCTCATTTCCACCTCGCTGGTTAGGTTAACAAGCAGAATTGTCGCATTTGGGGCGCAGGACGGCGCTACGAGCCATACAGCACTCAATCTTTTACACCCTATCTTCGAAAATCGCATAATCAGCAAAAGAGGTGATGTGAATTGGCCTCCCAGAAGCTGCGATTTAACTCCGTTGGACTATTTTCTGTGGGGAGCTGTTAAAGATAAATGTTACGCCAACCATCCAGAAACAATTCAAGATCTAAAGTACGAGATTTAAGCTGTTGTAGCTGCCATAAGGCCTGAAACCATCGAGAAAGTACTCCAAAATTGGGTTCATCGGATAAGCTACTGTAAACTCAGCCGTGGCGGTCATTTGTCCGAAATCGTTTTATACAAATAAATTTCATAAAACAACCTTTTAAATAAATGTTAGATCTTTGAAAAATATTAAGCCGTTTTTTTGATTGACTTTTTAAATTTAAAGTTTTATATAGCCCACTCGTTAGTTTTATTACTACCTTTTACTTTGCCTCAGGAAAAATTATATTAAAAACAACCTTAGATTAAGATATTTGGCAAATAAATTTCAACACCAAAGAGGCTAAATTTAATGTATTGTGTTAATCGAAATTAATTACTAGAGATATGCGGTTTGAAGTCAATGCTCAACTGCAGAATTTTTGGGAGAACTCCACGAAAATATCACATTTTGATAAACGGTTTAAAGTCAGTTGAAAGTCGGAGATCACCATAAAGGGTATATTGCGGGCAGAAAAAGGTTAAGTATGCATTAACATTTCTCAGGTATATTCGAAAACATAAAATTTCTGAGATTCCCTACATATTATCCGATATATACGACATGAAGACACGGGAAGTTTGAAAATTTCATACTGGGTACATGGGAGCTAAAGGTAGTGTTGAGTTATCTATAATCGAATTTGGTAAATACATGTTTGGATTCGTCTGTCTGTACATATGCGAAATAGTCTCTCAACTTGTGAGATATCGATTGAATAGTGAACGTTTGAACTAGGCGCGATGTAATTTGGCATAAAAAGAGACTTGATCCATAACTTCAAATAATGCTATAAAACTATTATATGGAGTTCCGTTACCGTAGCGTAGTTCGGTACAACCCTTATTTACGTTCGTGTGACAGTTGATCTCCATATGTCAATTTGGTGTTTGTTTGGAACGCAAAAGGTTTGTCTCTCTATTTTTATCATGGAATAAAATTGAACAACGAATTTGCTTCAAATTTTGTGTTCTTAATGGAATAATGACTGTGAAAAAGTTAAAATCTACTGTATCACGTACCCAAGTATTTGAGTGGCACTAGGCATTCAGTAAAGGTTATAAATTCAGCGCCAACTTGCCTCCTGCTTATCGTCCATCTATTTCTGTTAAGATAATATCGAAAATGTTAAAGAAATAGTACTTGAAGTCACTGTTTTGACATCAAAGGGTCAGCAGAGGATCTCAACATCTCTTATGGAACGACTCAATGTGGTTGATATTTTCGTTAATATTCTTCTACTTTTATTCGTCGCATCGGGTCACGCTATACCTTTTTGGAAAGCTCATTTCACGCACTAACACGTGTTTGATTGATTATCGTTTCTTTTAAGTCGTTCGTGAGTTATAGCGTCGCAAACATGGAGCAAAATAAAGAGAAAATACGGCATATTTTACAGTACTACTATGATAAAGGCAAAAATGCATCCCAAGCCGCCAATAAAATTTGTGCAGTCTATGGACCCGATACAGTTTCCATTTTCACCACTCAACAATGGTTTCAACGTTTTCGTTATGGTGTAGAGGTGGTCGAAGATGCGCCACGCTCCGGAAGGCCTGTCGTGGAAAATTGCGATAAAATCGCTGAATTGATCAAAAGAGACCGGCATTGTAGCCATCAAACCTTTATAAACCATTTGAAGAAGCTTAGAGTCACTAAGAAGCGATGTATGGGTGCCACACGAATTGATTCAATAAAAATACCGCAAGACTTTTTTGACAATCTATTATTTTGATTATGAATCGTATCAATGCCGTACCAAAAAAGTTGAATTTATTGCAAAAGCTACTCGAAGTTAGTGGTAGCCAAAAAGCTGAGAACCCGACTTTCAGCAAAAGTAATATTACTGTTGACGTGATCTGGGTTTATGAATTTGACATCGTAACTGTACCATAAACTAACGAATAGCGCTCTACAAATAAACTGAATACGAAAAAAAAAAACAAAAATCGGTAAAGGCACTGTTTCATCTTAGTCGAAGCTTATAACAAGTGCAAGAAAATATGAAAACACGTGAAAATTGTTTGGTTGGTTGTTTTATGTCAGTCCGAGTCAATTTTGATTAGATGATATTTTATACTTTTTCTATATACTTTTTATATAGCTGTCAATTATGGGAATATCTAGTATTTGTTACCATCCGAATTAAGATTTATCGCATTCATTGCATTATAAGTGTAAAGAATTAAAAAAAAAAATTAATTTAAAAGAAGAAGAAACGTTAACTTTGGCTGCACCGAAGCTAATATACTCTTCACAGGTGCATTTTTAGTAACTATGTGTTCAGTTTATATGGCAGCTATACGCTATAGTAATTCGATCTGAACAATTTTTTCGGAGATTATATTATTACCTTAAGCAGTGATCCATGCAAAATTTCGTGACGATACCACATCAAATGCAAAAGTTTTCCATACAAGTTCTTGATTCCGATTGTTCGGTTTGTATGGCAGTTATATGGTATAGTTAACCGATCTGAACAATTTCCTCGGAGATTACATAGTTTCCTCAGAAACTAATCTATACCAAATTTCGTGAAAATCCCTCGTCAAATGTGAAAGTTTTCCTTACAAGAACTTGATTCCGCTGGTTTAGTTTGTATGGCAGCTATATGTTATAGTGGTCCGATATCGGCCGTTCCGACAAATGAGCAGCTTCTTGAAGAGAAAATGACGTTTGCAGAATTTCAAAAGGATATCTTAAAAACTGAGGGACTAGTTCGTATATATACAGACGGACATGGCTAAATGGACTCAGCTTAACATACTGATCATTTATACTTTATAGAGTCTCCGACGCTTCCCTCTGGGTGTTACAAACTTCGTGACAAACTTAATATACCCTGTTCAGGGTATAAAGATCGATTCGATCTTAAAAACAATATGAAATATCCAGAGAGAATATATCATTCATGAAAATCTAGAAATAAATTTAAAGGGTTACATGGGTTTGCGGGTTTCAAAAAATCGATTTTGTTTATTACCTTATGAAATTCTACTGTCCTATATTTTCAAGTTGATCTGAGTAATAGTTTTGGAGATATAGCTTTGAGAACTTGTGCGCTCGAGGCCAGCGAGGCTAAGTGCGCCGTCTTTAAACGAGTTTTTCTCGAAACTGTGTTTTAAATTTCAAACACAAAATCAAATTTCACTGAAATTTTAATTTCTTTTTGTAGAAATTTCTGCCAAATATTAAGTTTTCAGTTTTTTTCCTTCGTATAAGTTCTAAGTTAAGTTCTCAACTGAAACACGTATTTTTCACTTTAGAAGAGCCTGTAAGTTTTCCTGCCAAAGCGGGCGCATCTTTTTTCCGAGGGGTCCCTGGAAATGGCATCGCAGTCGCCGAATTTTAAACATTTTTTTTCAAATATTTCAGAATTACTTTGTTAATAGTGTACATACATATGTTTGTAGCAATAAAATATTTAATTTTTTCTATGAGAAAATAGTTGTTGAAAAAAGGCTGTTTTTTACTCGAGGAAACCCAGGTAACCTCTTAAGGAATTGTATTATATTAAAATCAAAAAGCTTAATCTAATGAGTAGACATAGTATGTATCTGTATAGGTAAGTGTATATATGTATGTATGTATGTATGTACATATGTATATATAGGAATTGATTTGTATACAAATGAATTTGTACATATGTATGTGTGCTTAGCTAAATATATTATATTTAAATAGCATATTATATACTATTTATATATAATCCTGAGCGATTAGTTATTGCTTATTACAGTCATTATTTTGTGTGAGTTGTGGTTTTAATATATGTATGTATATATGCACAGATGCTTACATGTACATACATATATGCTGGCCATTAGTAGATCTTTGCTGTTGCCTTCATTCAATCTCATTGTTATTTGATCGTTATTATCTCTATTACGCTTACATACAAACAAATATACACACATATACATATATACAAACATTTAGTATATAAATATGTAAATATTCCAGCGAACTTCTGTTTAACAATTGGATTTTTGCTTTTAACATGAAATGTTTGACGTTTGACGTGTGTGCCCGTTTCATTCTTCCCTAATCGCCGTGTCTGTCTCTTTGTAGCTGTGGGTCCGCTTACCTTGCTAACACCCCCGTCGCCCCGCCGCTGCGGTCCACAAACGCTGGTTGATGTCATTTTCGCGTGCCATTTTTACTTGGGACTAACAAAGGAAGTGCCGCCATCTCATCACACACACACACACACAGCAATATTTCGGTGTATGAGCATGACTCGTATTAGTTACATGGTTATGAAACTGATGTCATATTGCACTATTAACTATTTTTATATAATTTTATTTTTGTTTAATATTTTAATTTAACTCTTTTTTTCTTTCTCTTCAGCTGCAATAAAAGTAAGTTTTTCCACTGTATGCGCTTTTGGCGTTCACCGCAATTTTAAATTAAATTTTGAATTTAGTGTTTTTTGCTTTTGTTGTTGTGTATTTTTTCTCTGTAATGCCAAAAATTCGGCATTTCATGAATTTCTAAGCCGCCCAATTCGATTTTTATTCAATTTGACTCGAATTTACGCAACTGTACCACTGTGTCATGGGGTCCGGCGCGTCGTACGGTCGTCCGGTCGGTGGCAGCGACGGCTGCAACCATCCGATTTGCTGCGAAACGTAGTTCAGTTGGCCGATCGCTTGTCGTTTGGTCGTTTGGCCGCCTGGTTGGTTGGCTGACGTCTGCTGACTGCTGAGCCGCTGGCTGGTGGACTCCTCACGAGCTGTATGTACATATGTAAGTATGTATAAAGTACTGTTGGGCACATTTACTCAATGCAGACATTGCAATTCGTATTGTTGTTATTTACGATAATGTATGTGTATATGTTGTTGCTGTTGTTGTGCAGCGCATTTTGTGTATTCCTCATTCGATTCGCTCGTACACGTTCGTTGCGATTTTCAATGCCAACAGGGAGCCCGAAATGTAGCCAGAGCAGCAGCAAGGCAGCTTTAAATTCCACACAAAAGCAGCAACAACAAAACAACGGCAAGTACATGCAATAAAAAGCACAACTACTAAGCAAGTATATATGCATGTATGTGTATGTAACTTCAAATAACGAAATGTTTAGTTTGCTGACGCTTCGCCGAAGCTGCAACCGAACAGCGTTGTGCGAAATATGCAGACATGCATACAACCGAACGCCACGCCACGCACCGCCGCCTGGCAACAATAGTGCAGCGCTGGTGCTGGTGCTCCTGGAGTATTGGCTCGTCGGGGTGGTGTGGGGTGGTGTGCAGCGCTTTGGAAGACCTACCAACCGAGAGACCAACAAACCGAGCGACCCAAAGAGCACAGCGACGGCCAGCATCAACGCTGTGGCGCATAAACAGACAAGCGCACGAGCAGACAACCAACGGAGCAGCCGATCAACCGCCAGTCAGGCAGGCAAACACCAGATATGCCACTTTTCTGTGGAGCCTCCCGCTCGCACCCGAAAGGCTCTTGCTCCACCACTGCGCATACATACATATATACATATGTACATTGCTGCTCAAGTTCAAGGATATTATGTAATAGCACGAATGCGTTTGTGCAGCACTGCAACAGCATCGGTTGCTTATTTATTGCCCCAGCATCGGCCAGCTGCTGCTAAATCTGTTAGCTCGCCGCGTTCGCCGCTGACAGTTGGGAGCTCCTTGTTGTACGTTGGCAGTAAAGCCGCCACACCTTGAGTTTACATATGCATGCCCGTATTTACTATTATGAGACTACATACATATGTATATGTATATGTATACATATGTATATGCAGCACTATATACTAGTACATTCATTTGCATACATATACATATGTACATACTTATATACTTCACTTGTTCTAAGTATATCTACATGCAAGTAATTGCCCTGTGTATGCACACACATACATGCATGCCTCTGACAGCTATATGTATGTATGACATATGAATATATGCACCGCATCTTCAAAGTGCGCATCTCCTCCACATTCAAATGTATTTGTGGTCAGACACACACACACACACACATACATTTGTCTCAATATCGGTCGAACATGCTATATATATTTTTAACTGGTATATAAGAGAAATATAGATGAATCTTTGCCTCGCTTATAATTGTGCTTATTTTTGCGGTTTACACACATACTTTGACACACATATGCACTAAGTTATTAGATATTACGTATATGGCATATGGGCCGCCTAAAGTCATTACGCGAATAGTTCACAAAACTGTTGAGTCATCTCAATCGTATGATTGTTCTTAGTGTATATCGATTATTGGCGAAGGAGCAACGCTGATTTTAAGTTGCATTTATTGGCAGTTCGTTTTAGTATATGCTAACATATAAAAGCTATTTTAAACCGGTAAGGAAGAAATAAATTCGGGTGCAACCGAAAATTTTATACTCACGAGTCAGCCGGCTGTTCGAAAATCCTCATATTAGTTATATAGCCTCTAACCAAGTTTTCGCTAAAATATATCTATTTTAGGCAGAAAAAAACGCAAAACACGTTCTCTCATTATACCCTGAACCCAGAAGGAAGCGTCGGAGACCCTATAAAGTATATATATAAATGATCAGTATGTTGAGCTGAGTCGATTTAGCCATGCCCGTCTGTCTGTCCGTCCGTCTGGCCGTATATATATGAACTAGTCCCTCAGTTTTTAAGATATCCTTTTGAAATTTTGCAAACGTCATTTTCTCTTCAAGAAGCTGCTCATTTGTCGGAACGGCCGATATCGGACCACTATAACATATGGCTGCCATATAAACTGAACGATCGGAATCAATTCCTTATATGGAAAACTTTCACATTTGACAATGTATCTTCACCAAATTTGGTATAGATAATTTTCTAGGGCAAAAATGTAATCTCCGAGAAAATTGTTCAGATCGGTTAACTATATATACTAGTATATAGCTTCCATACAAACTAGACACATAGTTACTAACAGAAATGCACCTGTGAAGGGTATTTTTTTTTTTTTACATTTTTTCTTGTTTTTTATTGAGATAACTCAAATATTGATCGATATATGCGGTATAAAATCGCCCGAAAGCTCGAAAATCTTTATTTAAGTATATGGGGGCTAAGGGAAATATTGGTCCGATTCAACCCATTTTTGATACACAGACATGCCATTATAAGAGAAGAATTATTCCTAAATTTCATTTATATATATCACATATTAGCCGACATTTTCAAACAAAAGTCAACTACACTTAGGTATCGGGGTCTAAATAATCGGTACCTAGACCTTGACCTAGTACCTTGTTGTCCGATTTCGTCTATGTGATATAAGAATGTAAGGAAAATCTTACGTACTAAATTTTTTCGAAATTGGCTGGTCGGTTCGCGAGATATGGGATTTCACCAAAAAGTGGGCGGTGCCATGCTCAGCGTCCAATTTTCACACCAGCTCCCATAAGGTCTCTGGCATTTTTAGTTATTGATTTATCACGCCTTTAATAGTTTTTGACAGTACCGTTATTTGGGGAGTGAGCGGGGTTATTCCCGATTTTATCGATTTTCAGACTGTCGGTAGAAGTTCTTATAAGATTTGTGTTCAGTAAATTTTGTTATTGTAGCTTAAGAAGTTTAGGAGATATGTTTGCACATTAAACTTGTTAGAGGGCGGGGTTACGCCCACAGTTATATAGGGGCTTGAATGTTACCGATTCTACCAGGGCTCATTATTATCCGCAAAAAAGGCTTTCTGAATTTCATACCCCTAGAGAGATACAGATAAACCTAGTTTATACCTCTGGAATGATAACGATACGTCGTAATGTTGTAGAGGCTTTTAAAAGAAAAACTAGACGTTCTTCCTTTTCGCTGTATGGCGCCAATTGAAGATTCCAAGTGTAGCTAGGTTCTTCCACACCTGGTCTTTCCAACAGAGTGGCGGTCTTCCGCTTCCACCAGCCGGGTATTGCGTCAGTACTGTGCTTTCATCTATTTGAACGACATGACCTAGCCAGAGTAGCCGTTGTAAGGTACCTCATGCGAAACAATTAATAGACTTTACGTTTGACGCTGCTTAAGCGTAATTGGAAGGAGTTTTTCTGTCGACAAAATATGCATCCACTGATATACATAGGTCAGAGACCATGAAATCTGCTTCACAGAAGCTGAAGACTGTCTTACGAGCCGGAAGTGAAGCCTATCGTTTTCAAGTCTTCACGATTTGTAATTTACATGGACTACCTGTAAAGAAACAAAGGGCTCTGGTTCTCCTTACTCCAAAAACTGTACAGAGTTTGCTGATACGCAACTTGATTCTCATGGTTTAGTAATAATTTTAGAGCTAGCATGGACTCTTTTCGATTTCTTACCAAACACTTTTCCATTTAACCATATGTTTGTTTAGTGGGCTTTGGCATTTGAACAGAAGACATAATTTTTGGAGAGTTCCGTTCAATTCACACATTAGAAGCTATAAAATGTTTACAGAAAAATTTTGCTAAATTCTATAAAATACTTAGCGCTGCACATACCTCAATTAACTTAGCAGTAAGAATGCCAGAATATTTCTCTTTCTTCAAACAAACACGCAATCTAAGAAGGCGGAGTATGAAAATGTGCAGCAAGAAAGGCGAAATTCGCACATTGTACCTACCGGTACAGAGATGTTTGCTCAATGATATACATAGGTACATATATACTTATTATCTATATATACATATACGTTTATGAGAATGAATAACACCTTTCTTGCTTATTCAGTTTTATCGAAGTATTTTAATTTCCGTTTGATATTCATTTACATACAAACATATATATGAATTTTGTTAGACTGTATAACATGCAATGAATCGAAGTAGTTCCAGACTAGTTCAGCTCTAATGATTTTAATAATTGATTCTGAGAATTGATTTTGACAATTTTCTAATGATTTTATTTTATTGTATAATATTAAAATAAATATAGGCTATAGCCAAAGGCGTATTCTTTAAATAAAAAAAAATATTTCTAGTTTCTTCTCGCTCTATTTGTAACTCTTCGTAGGCCGCCAGACACAAAATATTATTTAATAAATCTGGAAGGAAACCTTATTTTATAAATATAAAATCCATTTTCTAAATTTTTCGGCTGAAAACGCTGAAAGCTCCATTTTACTAGAATTTCATAATAATTTATATCTTAAAGTGTCACCAAGATATTGATCTCAATACAAAATTATATGATTATATCTAATAAAAATTATCTCTATTCTTTTCTATACATGTGACAGTTACGTTTGAACAACATTTATTATAAGTAAAATGGTGTGTTCGATTCACCACTTTCTAAGATCTAACGAAGGGAAGTGTTCGACGACATAATCCACGTAAAAGAGAAATTCGGTATATCTTCTTCTTCTTTATGGGAGAGATTCCATGTGCAGCCAGGTCCTTCAACGCAGTGGAGGTATTTCTATTCTTCTGCTTTTCCTGTTGAGTACTGCGTCGAATGCGCTCAAGCCAGAAGTATTTTAGTTCATTTGAACGACATGACCTCTCCAGCGTAGCCTCTGTCTCTTAATTCGTTGCACTATGGTAATGTAGTTGTATATCTCATACAGCTCTTCCTTCCGTCGACTGCGGTGTTCGCCGTTACCAATGCGCAAATGACCTTAAATCTTCCGCAGAACCTTTCTCTAGAAAGCTCCTAACGCTGGCTCATCAGATGTTCTCATTGTCCATGCTTCCGCGCCATATAGCAGGATGGGGATGATGAGTGACTTGTAGAATTTTGTCATTGCTCGTCGAGAAAGGACTTTACTTCTAAATTGGCTACTCAGTTCGAAGTACCACCTGTTGACAGGAGTTACTCTGCATTGGATTTCAAGGTTGATGTTGCTGTTGGTGTTAATGCTGGTCTCAAAATAGACGAAATTATCTATGTCTTCTTCATTTGCTTCGTTTCCTTATCCATTCTGGAGAAAGCAGAACAAACGGCGCGGCCACAATATAAATATTATCGGCGTATGACAATAGTTGTGCACTCTTGTAGAAGATTGTAGCTTATCTATTGAGCTCTGCAGCTCGTATTTTTTTCTCCAGAAATAGATTGAAGAAGTCACACGACTTGTCTGAAACCTTGCTTGATATCGAACGGCGCGGAGAGATCCTTCTTTTTGGAGAATGGAGCCAAGTTCACGCAAGTGAAGAAAGTTCTCTGAGCGCCATTCGCTTGGAAGTGGCCAAAAACGATTTTTTCATGTATGGCTCAAGCAGCTCACTACTTCCGGTCTTAGACCAAGCATCTGAGTTGCCAAAAATATTTCTACTGGAAAGCGAGCTAAAGTGGGAAGGCGAAACATGCCTCACCAAGGTTGTGCGCTGGGTACCGGTACACTTAAGAAGCACACCCCCAATGAAAAGATCAGAGCAGCCTCGGATGAGGGACCTCCCTTTCGATGACAATCACTGCAAATGTGTTAAGAAAACATTCAGTATGTCTTGCACGTTCTATGTTTAATAGAACTAAATGCTTGTATCGAAAAGAGGTTCAAGACATCATAATTCCAAAATTAGGTTAAATTTTCAGACACAAGCTCCTAAGTAAGTAGACTCTGCATCGAAAATGCAAAACCCGACCAGTCAATTTCGGATTAAATATTAATAGACAACCAACTGCGTTGAAAAAAGGCCAAACCTTCTTAGTTTTAAACAAGAATTGCGTCCAAATTTTCGATCTCTGATCTGAACTATTTATGTATATAACATATTTATGAATTTTCTAACAATTTTCGGTTAATATATTGCAATTTTCTTACCATACTATTTGGCCAGCCAGCGATTGAATACAATTCCTTGCCTCTTCTCCGGCTTAGCATTTCTCGCTATGCAGCAATTTGGTTGTTAATTGAATTTATTTGTTTCTTTTTTTCTTTGCTTTGCTTTTGCTATTTTCGTTGTGCATTGCAGTTTAATTGTTTAATTGAATTAGTTATTGCCGCACATCACATCGCAATTGCATTACATTTTGCATTCATGGGATGTTTGCATCTACTATGTGTGAACATTTGCATTTTTATTGATAAGTGTTATGTAATGTATTTACTGCAACTGCTGCTAGCTTTTGTTTTTGTTGGCATCTGAAATTAAATATTGCTTGGAAATTTTTCAGCAAATATTCAGCTGGCATAATCTTTCAAGGTTTATGCCTTTATACACATACATATGTGTATCTGTATGTTTGTATACATGTGTGTATATTCTGAATACAATATTAACGGATGTAATACTTCCGATTGCATCTGTAGATTGCTTGTGGGCTAAGATATACTACGCCTTAAAATGAACCAATCAGAACTTACTTGCGTGGTCTTCGTGTACACTTTCAGCTACGGCTGGGATAAAATTTTTGAGCTTTTCAAGCAAAAAAATAGTCCAAGTGGTTTTTGACTTCCTAATTTGAGGTGAAGGTTCTTCATCCAAAAAATGTTGCAGAGACCGAAACAACTAATTGTCAAAAAAACAAGTTCCGAGAATATGGTGGCACATCTCACTCAAGCTGGTCAAGCTATCCTGGTGGAATACTACACCTCCTCTCTTTCAGTGTACCACTAAATTTGTCCAGCTCATCAGAATTCACTTTAGCGTTAAACGGCGAATTGTCGGTCAAAAACTCAAAATAAACAACCTTTGCAACCCCACCATACAGACAACATAATCATTTTTTTTTTTTTTTGGTGGGTAAGTCTTCAAAGTACAGGGTCCTCGAAGTATTTTTAATTTGTTAAAAAAAGCCATAAATTCGGTTTGGAAATTTCTTTTTATTTATTTTGAAGTACAAAACTTGTGAAAATAATCATAAATTCATTACCAATTCACTTTTGCTCGATATGGCCACCTTTTACCTTAACTATGCCCTTGAGATGGTCAAAAAACGAATCGCAAGCTGTCCAAATGTGACTTGCCGGTATTTTAGTCCACTCACGAACAATGGCTTTCCTCGGCATCTCGAGACTGGTGTTTTTTTTACTTCGGACCTTGCTCTCGAAAATGGTCCAGAGAGAATAATCCATTGGATTCGCATCTGGTGAATTCGAGAGCCATTGTGTGGTTGTAATGAAATTCGGAACGTTGTTTTTCAGCTATACTTGGTTCATTCGCGCTTTGTGAGACGGCGCTGAGTCTTGTTGAAACGTCCATGGTTTGCGACCGAAATGTTTGTTTGCCCACGGCTTCAAAGCAGCCTCCAAAACACTTTCCCAATAATAATTCGCATTTACTTTGACGCCAGGCTCGATGAAAACAATTGGAGAGCGCTCATCTGCGGTGACAGCGGCCCAAACTATTATTTGTGGCGTGTGCTGCCTCCTGGTGGCCAACCGATGACTTAGATTCTCGTACGAACGGTCGGTCAAGTAAACCCTATGGTTTTGAGAGTTTACGAATTACTCAATTGAAAAAATTGTTTCGTCAGAAAACACAATGTTCGGAATTTGACCGCTTTCGACCAAGTGAAGCAACTGCTTCGCTTTCTCAAGTCTTTCTTGTTGCTGTCTCGGTGTGAGATCATGGGCCTTTTGGAACTTGTAAGGCTTGACCTTGAGCTCATTTTCAATATGCTGCGGTGGCATATTTTCAGTTCTTTGGCCATTTGATTGGCTGAAGCCTCCTCGAGGAAATTGGCTGGGATCGATACTAGGTTCGGGTGATTTATATCTAGCAGTTTTTGGTATAAAGAACCAACGCTTACAACTGTCCAAGTGGGATCCCGTGTTAGATTTTGAACATCGAAATTTCTGCTTTTGTGGAGCTTTCATTATGGTTTTTAATGTCGGTTAGACGAAGATCTCCGGTTTTCAAACAATCAGCCATCGCATTCGTGATTTTGCACGTACGGCACTGTTGACAGTCATAACTTTGATGTCGTAAGTAAATTCATCTATCCCGGAACCAGCATCAACACCAACAACAATAACAGCGTTGAGGCTGTGACTACTTTGAAGTAAAGTTCCCTCTAGACGAACAAAGACCAAACTGCACAGTTCCCTCATCATTCCCATCTTGCTATATGAAACGGAGGCATTGACGGCATTACCAATGACATCACTTGATGAGTCAGCCATAGGTGTGTTCGAGAGAAAGGTTTTGCGGAATATTTACGGTTCTTTGCGCATTGGCAACGGCGAGTACAGCAAATTACGTGGGTGCGGCTGGCTAGGTCATGTTATCCAGATGGAAGAGAACACTCCAGCTTTGAAGATTTTCGATTCAGTACCCGACGGTGGAAGCAAAGCTAGAAGTAGACATCCACTTCGTTGGAGAAATCAAGTGAAGAAGGACCTGGCTGCTTTGACAAATAGGATAAAGCGAAACGACTGACCAGTAAAGAAGAGGACGAAAATAATGATTACGAGAAACTATGCAACTTCCCTAGAAGCTTTATGCCTAAATAAGAAAAAAAGTTTATTGTGTTTAAAATATGGAAGGTTTCATGAAAATACAGTTCTTGAACTAACTATAAATTTAACAATAACAATGAATAATTTCTACATCATTTCTATTCTAAGTATAGCATAGAACTCTGTCTTCAGAGTGAAACGATGGAGCCAAGCTTCTTTACTTTGATAACTATTTTTCCAGCTGCAGGTATTATTTTCTAAGTTATTATGTACTTCGAAAAGCATTACATAAAATTAGATTTTGGCATTTCTACACTATTTTTACAACACTTACTGTCGATTCTTACTTTCTTTCTCACCAAAACCATACACATACAGTTATATATCACAATAAAAACACTTAATCTCTTAACGGTCCATAAAACAATATCGCCAGATAGTTTCACAATTAACAAAGTGTACAATTAGCCACCAAAAATAAGAACATACAGTGGAACAACGCCAAAACAGTAGAATTCTTCAAGATTATTTTAGAAAACCTGCTCTGAAATTTTAATTTATTATTTCAATAAACTATTGTTTAAAGTTAAATAATATTTATGAAAAAATTAAAATTAAAATTCGTATTAAAAAAATTGTTTGCAGCATTACAAAGCATTCAAAAGCTGCTCGAAATAAGACTTTTGGCATAACTGCTGCTAATTGTACCCTTGAGTGCGCACAATGACTGCAGGTGTGCAACTGCAAAGCAATTTGAAAAAATAACAACAACAAAAACAATAAGAAAATGATTTTAATCTTTTACGCTGCCAGCTGTCATCAATTTAGTGGACTTAAAGTACGTGTATGTAGAAATTTGAAATAGAAATAAAACTAAATTAAGCGAAATGTTTTGAAATGTGGAAAATTTGCCAGAAAGTACAATCATATGTATATATACATATATAATATATGTATATAATATATATGTACATACGTATGTACATTAAAACAAAAAGCACGTCAAACCGAAACCATAATACCCTTCACATATACAAAACCTTTAGAAGAACTTGATTTTCATCATTCAGTTTGTATGACAGCTATGAGTTAAAGTGGTCCGATCTAAAAAATTTCTTGGGTGATTGCACCATAGCTTCATGTAATATGCCATGCAAAATTCCATGCAGATATCTCGTTAAATGTAAAATTTTTCCATACAAGCATCTATGTAATTCCGATCGTTCAGTTTCTATGGTTGTGATACGTTGTAGTGGTCCGACATCGGTAGTTTCGACAAATGGTAAACCTTCTTGGAGAGAAACGAGCGTGTGTAAAATTTCAGATTCATATCTCGAAAACTGAGGTACTAGTTTGCTTATATACAGATAGACCGCCGGACGGACATGGCTAACTCGACTCAGTTCTTCATGCTGATTATTTTATAGGGTCTACGACGTTTCCTTACAGAAATTACAAACTTCGTGGCAAAATTAATATACATTTTTTAGGGTATAAAAAAAGCTATAAATAAAGGGTGATCCAAGTAGAGATACTTTTTAATTCTTTTTTACAGATCGCGGGTGAATCGTGTCAAGCTGTCTGATAAAAACTGTCATTTCATATAGAAAAAACAACGGGTGTGGTGTGGTTTGTGGGACGACGAAATCAGCGGTTCATATTTCTTCAAAAATGGTGGCGATGAGAACGTAATCGTATATCGTAATCGATAATAACCGATTATTTGCTGCCTGAAATTGAAGCTCGGTGTCTCGGCGACATTTGGTTTCAACAATTAATGAATTTATTGGGAGAACTCTTCTGTCAGCAGATAATTTCACATTTTGTGTCGGTCGGTTGGCCAGCAAGATCGTGTGATAGCACACCGTTAGACTTTATCATGTGGAGAGTCTAAAGTCTAAGCGGACAATCCCTCTACGATTCAGGCTTTGAAGCAAAACTCACGCATTCATTCTCCAGTTAAAATTGGACGCAACGGATGGACCATCTGAGAGATAATCTTCAAAAAATAATTTATATAGCGACAACTTTGCATTTTTTCTTGCTGTTCCTGGGAGCAGAGTCCTATATTTTTGAACACTGATTCTTATGTAAAATTAAATGAGGAATCGAATGGAAAAGTCAGTTTAAAAAAAAAAAAAAAAAAAAAAAAAAAATTGGGGGAAAAGCACAAAAAACGGTATTTTTGGAAAAAAATTATTTTTTTGCATTTTGAAAATTTTTTTGGATTTTGAAAATATTTTTATCAGAAAGCTGAGATTTTTTTACATAAAATTAGATAACTTAAAAATTTTTTCCACTCAATTTTGAGGTCGTCAAAAAATAAAAGAAATAGTCATTTTTTTGTTTGATCTCAATATGAATTGCGTGCCAAAAAATAAAATTAACAGATATTCTTATTTTGGTCTATATTATGATATTCTAAAGTTAGGGCGAACGCGGAGAACCACTAGTACAAAACCATGTCGCTAATTGATGGAATGGCCCATATATAATAAAAAAAAGTATTCATAACTTGTTGAAATGGCGTATATCTATCTATATATGAAATAATGTAATAAAAATAAGCTATTTTTATCTGCTTATTTATTTTTATGAGAAACTATACTCACACACACATGCATACGCACCTCAACAAAAACACACGCGACGACAATTTGTCTCCTAGATGACATTCAATTAGTTTATATAAGCGAAAAAAATAAAATTTGCATACAAAAAGTGAAAAAAGAAAATCAGAAAGAAAATAGATGCAGTCATATACCTACATACATACAATGCAATATGAGCTCAGCGAGGTGGGCAGAGTAAGTATTACGCTTGTGAATCACTGCTCGTTGTATAATGCATTGAACGAATTATAATATTTTTATTCCACTGCAAAGCGCTCCGCTGACTTTTTACACACATATGGAAAAAAAGACTATACAAACATTTGAACTACAAACATGCCCAACCATATTTTATAGTTTTCTAATATATAGCATATAGTATATACATATGTATGTAGTATAATATATTCCTAAAGTTACCCGGTTCTCCTCTCCCACTGTACGCGTTACGTAAAGCAATCAAATTATTTTCTCCAATTTCACAAAAGCTGGCTGCCAGTCGTGCATGTGATATTCTAAAACAACAAAATCGCTTATACACACACTTACATACCTATAAGTATCCATATGTATTCATTTGTATGTATGTAAATGCATGCAACACAATTGTTTCGATTTTCCGTAAGGTTGGTCAGGGAATAATGCTGATGATGTCAGCAAAACTTGCTCAGCGTTACAACGAAGAAGAAGCAGAATTATGTACTTTAGAAATAAATACCACATTCGTATATCATATACTATATGCTATGTGCTGGCATGCACGCTGAGCGTAGTACCCTTAGAACGAGCCTATGTGCATTTCTCTATTATTTTCCCCACACACTACGAAAGTTCTCGTGCTCACTTATAATTCTGTCGCCGAACCCGACATACATAGCCATTACTATATAATCATTCAGTAAGTATATATAACGCTAAGGCCTTTGGTAGATGTTAAGTCAGGTATTTCTGTTGTTTTGATAGGCCTTACAAATTTCAAGATACCTCGAGGCATGAAATGTTTTCAATGAGAATGATGTGATGTAAAGAAAAGAAATACATATGTTCGGAACAATTTTTTTTTCCTATATTTTAACACAAATCTTACAACTCGTCGTATATGACAAGAAATGCCCTAAAATATACCATATAAACAATATCAGTGATATTTCCACCAATATATGTATACCCAATAGACAAAACAAGGTTTCAGACAGGTCGACTCTAAGTATATCGTGCGACTTCTTCAAAATACACCATTAGAAAGTAATTCGAGCTGCAGATCTTAATAGAGAATGTACAATATTCTATAAGAGTGTAGAGCTGCTGCCTTACACCGATGATATTGATATCATTGTCCTTAACAACCGCGCCGTTAGTTCTGCTTTCTCCAGACTGGATAAGTAAGCAACAAAACTCTACAAGTCAATCATCATCTCCGTCCTACTATGTGGTGCAGAGGTATTGACGCAGGCAACATCTGATGAGTCGGCGTTATGAATTTTTGCGAGAAAGATTTTGCGGAAGATTTAAGGTCCTTAGCGCATGGACAACGGCAAATACCGCAATCGAGCTGTACGAGGTATACGACGACACTGGCATAAAGCGAATTACGAGACAGTGTCTACGCTGGCTAGGCCATGTCGTCCGAACGGATGAAACACTTCAGCTATGTGAGTATTCGTCGCAGTACCCGCCGGGGGAAAAAGAAGAAAAGGAAGACCTACACTTCGTTGGAAAGACCAGTGGTGAAGGACAACGCTTGGAATCTCCAATTGGCCCCAAAACTGAAGAAGAAGAATGATGAAGAAAAAGAATGACTTTTACTTATATTATAATTAACATCGATTGCGACGAACCAAATTTCAGCAATGTGCATACTTTTGAATTTTTCCCCGACGAATATCACATAGGGAGTACTTGATACCCTCTGAAACAAAAAACATATACTCAAGAGAAAATACTTAATGCATTATATGCCTAACCATATGTAGTAAATTTTTTCGAAGATTTTTCTTTCTGCTGTATGTTATTTCATTATGAATTTTTTCTCTAATAAACATTGCAGATACCTATTTGCACGATTTCTTCAATAAGTTCTAATTCACTTAGTCGGGAGACTAGATAAGGGTGCTGAAGGCTTCAAAAGCTCTTATAGGTCTCTACCGTCATAGTTAAGTAAATTAGGTAAGTATCAAGAAACCCTCCTGGTCGATTTAACAAGGATAATGGAAAGCTTAAAGCTTTAAAGCTCTCAAGGGCCTCTACTACTCTTGTTAAGTAAATTAAGTAAGTGTCAAGAAACCCTCTTAAGTCCGTTTGTGTAAACAATTTTTAAAAAGCCAGTAATTTACGTAACTTAGAAGTTAGACTGCTATCTTCACGTAGTCACCTCAAACTTTTCGGCCGATTTTCGTTCGATTAAGTTCTTAGTACCCAGAAGATTGTCCTTCTCTTTTTTTGGTTTTTGTTTGAAATAAATGTTTATGTTCTAAACTTCGTGCTAGTATTTCAGAATCGGAACGAACTCACCTGCACTTCAGGGGCCCTATTCTGTATCTCGATTCGTAAATGTATTCTATTCGAAATTCGGATCTCCTTTATAATTATGCGAAAGTTGAATCACCCTGTGCCAGAATGAATACGTACAATTTTCGTTTTTGCTTTCTACAACTCAAAAGCTAATGAATATTTTATTCGAAAATTGGCTTGAAAATCCGAAAATCGACTTACAGAATATAAAAAATCCGAATTCGAGTAAATTTTTTTTTCGAATCGAGTTACAGAATAGACCCTCAGATGTGCTGAGTATTCGGATTCCATTCGAAAAGTAAAAATATTATTTTTATTTCTAGTAATTTTTTTGTAGAAATAATAGTTTTAGAAGGCAATAAAAAATTATACGTATTAATATAGTATTAGTAATTCCAATATAACTGAATACTGAATAAAAATTGGACCGCATCTATACAGGAACAACTCGTATCCTTACGCTTATTTTTGTCGAGGATACAGGCATATTACTTTTTATTCTGGATTAAACTGAAGTCATATGTAATACTTATTTTTAACTACATAATTGTGACACCGATGGGAAGCCGAAGTAGAAAATTTTAATAACACAAGTGTAACCTTTTAACTGAACTAGCAAATGGATTCCAAACTCTTAAAGCTCTTTCTAGATTATTTTGGAAATAGAAAAGGCAATCGCAATTTTGCTAAGAATTATATACTATATATTTACGCCTCTCGCTTCCATATATATAAACTTAACCTAAGTAAATCGTTTTTGGTTGCTGGAAGATTTTAAAGAACACGTTTCGAAGTCGCAACTCCCGGAGATAGTAACTTTAGAATTATTCAAATTGAGTATCAAAATTATATCGAGCGGTAAATGAGCTTTGCAAGATCGATGTTTCGAAATAGGCGCACACTCTATTTAAATGACTCTGCGGAATTTTTCGAGTTTTTTGCACAAAGAAGTTTTTGTCCACTTTTTCGAAATATTTGAAACACAATAATAATAATAATAAATGCCGAATTTCGTTAAGTTATCTGCTCAAATAAAAAAGTCTTCCACACAAGATATGGATCAGGCAGTTTGAGTGTCAACTATATGCTATAAAAGTGCAAGCTGAACGATTTGTTCGAAGCATAATTATACGTCGTAGAATAATCGCCAAATTTCGGGCAGATATCTAGTCGAGTAAAACCAAATTGTTCACTCAAAAACTTGATATAGATCAACTAGTTTGTATGGATCTAACGGGTGGTCCAAGTAGAGTTACTTTTTTCAATAGCCTTTCTTTGACAGATCACGCATGAGCCGTGTCAAGCTGTCATATTTTTTTTTTGTTCAATTTTGTTTGACATTTCTTCTTGGAAAGACTTACAACTGAACAACGTTTACAAATCTTTCAACGTTCGCAGCAACTCGTACTGACGTACAGAACGACTTTGCGTATTTTACGACGAGATCTTACATTGAAAGCGTTCAAATTATGTACATCTTGTGTTCGAAGGAGTCTTCGAAAATTGGACTCAACGTATGTATCACCTGTGACGTAGCCGCAGCCAACATTTGATAGAGATGATCTACAAAACATAAATACCAAAGACTGTTCTTTCGAATCATAATAAACAATCCCCATTAAATTTAAAGTTAACTTATGTGTTTTTGTTTTTTAAGTAGGGAAGCCCGAATTGCATCGACCTTTATATGCTACAGTTGTTCGATACCGTTGGTTCTCACAAATGAACAGCTTTTTGGAGAAAGATTTAGAGAAAGAAGTATCTCAAAAGCTGAGAACTAGATCGGGTATACGCAAACAGCTGGATAGACGGACGGACAGACATACCGACAGACAGACGGGCATTACTAAATTGGTTCAGCTCATCTCGCTGATTGATTATAAGTAAATGTTGTATATTTTGTAGGAATCACATGTCCTTCCGGGTGTTAAATTCTAAGTGACAAACTTAATATACTTTGTTCAAGGTATAATTAATCGAAGATTTCCAGAAATTAGGAAACGAGTCAGTTAGTTTACGGCCATCGTATTCACGAAGCTCTTCCTGTTCCCATAACTGAATGAGAGGTTTGTATTGCGAGAGTAGTTGAAATGAGAGCCAAAAATCTGTATCGGCTTACTAGTAGAACCGAAACTATAAAAAACTGGAAAAAATGCATTTAAAGTGGAAAGCTGGAGGTGAATGGAAATATTTACAAAATTATTACTTTCCCACCATAAAAACTAGCTTTGTAACCAACCAACTTGTGAGTGCAAGCAGCTGCTGAGTGAAGAAAAATGTTTAATATCTTTGTGCAACATGGTGCGCTCGGGTAAAATTAGGCTTAGGCTTTACGTGGCTAATGAGATGCTGAAAATTGCATGCGCTAAAACGCAGCTGCGAAGATTACAAAAGTAAGCCAATAGGCGTTGCACACCATATAAGAAAATATGCCATACGTAATTGCACAAATATATATATACATATATGTATGTATGTACTAATATACATATACATATGTGTATATAAATATTAGAATAGTACATTGCAATTATACATTGAATGCACATACTTATATTCCCACATGTAGGTAGAAATGTTTGTCAACAAAGCCTTAAAAGCGATGCAACTGACCAAAAAAAAAACGAAAGCTATAAATGACAGTGTAAAAAAAAAACGAAAATAAATGCGAATGAATTAAAGTGAAAAGTAAAACTTGTCGCTGCTGCAGCTGGCTTCGCGAACGCTACGAGCCACAGTTGATTGTTGTTGCGCCGCCATATGGTGGTGGTGAGCGTCGTTGGCACTGCCGGTGCGGCTGGCTGTGAGAGTGTGAGCGCCAAACGGCAGAGCCCACAAGAGAGTGAGCGGGCGACCTTGACAATGAACTTGAAAATTAACGACAAGGATTTTCGACACGCTTTGCTGAGTTGCGCTGAGCAAATGCACACGCTCAGCAGCAGCAGCAGCGTAGCGTAGCGTAGCTGGTACAAACATGTGAGTCAAATTTCGTGCTTTCGCATGTCGTGCGGCGTCGGCAGCGTTGTTGGTGTTGGCTGGTCAGCTGCTAGATCTGCGTGTGCGGTGAGGGTAAGGCCAGCATGCGCACGTACAGCTAACAAAATTTGGCCGGCGCTCACTTACACCGCGCCAATATGACCGACACACAGGTGTGCCGAGAGCGCACTGGTGAGTATTTACTATATGCTGATATGCGTTTTTTGCGAGCGAACAGGTTTTCTATCGATTTTTTCGTGCTCCCTAAGGAGTTGGCAAAGGTGTGCGGTGCATTTGGGGCGCAGCTCAAAAGCCAACAGGCTAATCAGCTCACTGAATAAAGCGGCGCTGCCAGCAGATATAAGTAATTAAACTCCCTACCAGCTAGCACCGCTTTGGCTACTTCGCATGGCTTCGTCACACACTCAAACAAATGATTTATATATGAATTGCGGTGGCGAACTCATTCGTTTTATTTGGTCTTTATTGTAATATAAATTTTCGTTTGTTGCGACGCTGCTCCCATTCCGCCAACAGCTGATCGCTTGGAGCACAGCTCAGCCCTTTAACAGGCACTGCGTCAGCGTCGCTCTCTTACATACGTACAGACATTTGTTGCCCACATTAGCTTCCCTCTCTATAGTTTTTTTCTAGTTTGTTTCAGCATTTCGTGCTTTATCAAGCACACAGAACAACACCTATTTGCTCCTATTTATATATGTATGTTTGTATATATAATATAAAATATGTCTACCTACTTACCTAAATAATTTTGCACATGCGAATAAATATTTTTATCTCTCAATGGCCATTGCTGCGCGTACTCTCACTCTCATTCATGATTACTCAACTTTCGACACTTTCAAAGCTTTTCGTAGCATATGCCAGCGTGTTTTTGTATTTCCCGTACTCTTCCAAATTTCCGGCTGCTATGTTGGTTGGCATGATTCATGGCCATCAGCTGCTGCTTGTTTGCTACAACCGAAGCTTACACCCGCTTGTCGTTAACACCCTTCGCTAAGTTGCCATTTCCAAACAGCTTCGCCCGCGCTCCCACCAAAGTTGGCATTTAGGGACATAGTCTCCGTTTGTGTTTTTGTGAAAATGTCATAAAAGCCCATTTGACAGTGCTGCGGCTTGACACTCCGTCCGCTTTGAGGCGGCAGTCACGTTTGTCATTTGGCTTCACAGTGTTTTTATAGCTTTCATCATGCCAGAAATTTAGGCTTCGCATACTCTTTAAACACATTTATACACATATAGTTAGCAGCTCTTTTTATTGTTATTTCTTTTTAGCGAACTTTTCATTTCGAGTTGGGCCATGGGAGGGTGAGAGTGAGCGCCATAAACTTTGATAATCGAAATAGCATGTAAATAAAAATATGGAGCTTAAATCTTGGCAGCTGTTTGTTATGAATGTAACGAATGAGGTGTGTGTTTTGACGTTTCCCGTAAATAGAAGGACCTAGAAAGAGAAAGCCAATAGCGAACTGTAAGGTAAAAATATTTCAGAGTTGCACTGGAAGCGATAGTCTTTACAAAAATGACCTGACATAAAGATTTTAAAATGGTTTTGAAAAAGTTTTGAGTGCCGATTCACCGATAGAGCAATGCTGGGTGGCAGAGCGATCTCTTCTTCGATGTTTTTTCGAAGTTTTAATTCGAACGCTACCAAATATTAATTGGTAAAAAGTTGCGTTCTTTTCTGCTTTTGCGGTAGCTCAACCGATCCAGACGTATTAAGTGTGTCTTTAAACTTGCTATATTATGGCTGAGTCATATATCCGAAATCTTTTCATGAATATTTAGTTAATGATTCTGCTTGCCGAACTGAGTTGATTTGGCTAAGTCCGTCTGTATATAAGCGAACTAGTCCCTCAGCTCTTGGGATATTGAACTGAAACTTTGGATACGCTCTATGGTGATTAAAAAAATTTTTTTTTTTCGATTGGTACTCAGAAAAATAGGTTCCTAGACACCTCTAAGAAAGCCTCTCCAAACATGAGTTCTTAATTGTAACGGGAAGGTCCTCCTACATACAGTTTTCTATTTTTTCTTATTATCAGATAGAAAAATTTATATCTCGCTTCCAACTACTTGAAAAAATATCTTGTTCCTTAGATTTTGTAGGGAATTGAATGCTCTACAAAAAATATTTCTACGATTTTTTCGTAGACCCAACCGTTTAAAAGATATTAACGGTTGAAGTTTGAGTTTTTTTGGGACAATTTTTTATTTCTTATGAATTTTATAACTCAATGAAAAAAATTATTATGAATGATGAAACTCATAGTTTTTTTAAGAGGCTTTCTTAGAGGTGCCTAGGAACCTATTTTTCTGAGTACCAAACGAAAAAAAAAAAAAAAATTTTTTTTTGAATCACCCTAATACGCCCTTTTTTTCTCAAGAAGCTGGATTTGTCGGAATTGTCAATATTGGACCACCACAACATAAAGCTTCTAAGCAAACAGAGCCTGAATCCGCCCTAACAAATGGTTGTCGCTACTGAAATAAAATCCATATGATTTTTAGTAAGCCCTAACCTTCAGCGCGCTTATAAATTTTACTGCTGAAGAAACTTTAGCTATTTGAAAAGAAATGGATTAAAGGGAACTTCGTGTGTTAATAAATCATTGCTTTCCGGGGAAAAATCTGTTGAAGCCAATGTTCGGATTGCTTAACATTATTTGGACTCTGCACCAGGGAAACTAAACGTTGAAAAGATCAACGAGGCGAAATGAGCACCGGGGACGATGCAGCCAGCGGACGCAGCAAAGAAGTTGTTACCGACGGAAACTTCAAAAAGTTCACAAAATAATTTTGGATGACGATAAAGTGAAGTTGTTTGAGATAGCAGGAGCTCTAAAGATATCAACTGAACTTATAAATTTTATCGTTTTCACGTATATTTGGGTATAAAAAAGCTCTGTAAAAAGTGGGTGCCGAGAGAGCTCACTTTTGGGAAAAATCAGCAAAGTGTTGATGACTCGGAGCAGTGTTTGAAAATATTCAAGCTCAATAAACCCGAGTTTTTGCATCGATATGTGACAATGGATGAAACAAGACTACATCGCCTCACTTCGAAGACCATTTGGCAGTCATCTGAGTAGACTGCAGTATTTTAGGGCAGGCAAGGAATAATATTTATTGACTAGCGTGAAAAAAGACTACAGTGTCAAAAGTCAGTTTAAAAATCCATGATTTGGGCTTCGAATTGCTTCTACATCCACCGTATTATCCAGATCTGGGCTCTCAGCGTCTATTTTCTGTTCTCAGATCTCAACGGAATGATCGCTGGGAAGAAATTTTCGTCAAATGAAAAGATGTTTACCGAAACTGGACCCTATTTTGAAGCCAAGGACAAATCGAACTACAAAACCGATATCGAAAAGGGTCACTATAATCAGTGTATCACCTTTGAAGTGAACTATGTTGGATAAAAATAAACCAATTTTGTCAAAAAAATGTGGTTCGTTAAGGGGGTATTCTAGTCTGGAAATTAAAAAAAATAGAATTTTTTTTATTTTAAATTTTCAATTTTTAATTATTCAAAAATATGTGTACAAAAGAATTTTTCAAAATTCAAAATATTTTCGGAGGTATAGGCATTTTTCTGACCTGGCATCCAAACTGGTTCGGCCGGAATGCGAAGCTTTAAGCGTGTTTTTCTCAAAACTGACTTTTTCGGAACGATGCCCACGATTTCTCAGGTTCTACTGGGCCGATTTACTTGAAATTTTTATAGAGTCTTCTTTATAGGCTTGTCTATGGTTGGAACTAGCCCCATCTCCAAATTTTTATTTTTATTATTTTTAAAAAAATCGAAATAGTCAGAAAAAGTGATCAAAAAACACTTTTTTTTTAGGCAGTCGCCATTTTATGAAAATTTTTCCCCACTTTTCCGTAGTTCCGGCCATTGCGACATTATTCTAGATTAATAATCTTTTTTTCTTTTTCGTTTCAAATAACTTGGAGGGTTACGTGGGTAGGGTCACGTGGAAATTTTTAGAGACCCCCCACTTCGTCAGCTCATAATTTTTGAAATTTTTTACTTTTTTTAGTTTTTAATTTTTTTCTCTACTCTTCTAAAATTTTACAAATAACTAATAAAAAAATGGATGATAAAAATATTAATTGCCTTTTTTTTACGACACTATAAAAATTACCTGAAATTCATGCTTCTAGGCTAGAATACTCCCTTAAGGTAGGCTGGGTACCTTTCAATTAAAGCTATAAGAAATGCAACCGTAAAGGGTATTAAGGCTTATTTCTTCTTGGACTTATTCGAACCAAGTCTTATAGTAACGATTGTTTCGAATTACGTTTAATCTGATTTTTTGTTAGCCGATATTTACGTTGTTATCTCGTAAAAAATTGTAAATCTTCAGGTAATTGTTGATATTGTCGTGCTTAATAATAATATTTAACATTAATGATCGAGGAAGAGCTCATATTTGTAAAGCTATTTTTATAATACAATATTTCTTAAAACTATAAAATATTGATAATACACATATGCACGTATTTACTTCAATAATGCCGTTTAATATAAACATTTAATTTAATTAATTTCGAAACTGCTAGTTCCCTTTCTAGGCTTAAAGGTATTTTGCGCAGAGATCCACTAACATTTAATTGAAAACGCTGCAATGCTTCGAGGTAAATGCAAGCAATAAAAGAACTTTCGATTAAACAAAAATACACACCGGAATACATACATACAAATATATACATTTAAAAATATTCCTACGCGCAGTATTTATGTACTTAAGGTATGTAACGTCGTGTGAAATTTAATTAACTGCCTGCATGCCACCTACTGCCCCAGTGAGGCGAAAGCCTTAAAAAGATGAGTAAAAAAGCAAAGTAATAACAAAAACAAAACCACCATATACAGGCATACATATACGTAAGTATATTCGATTTTTGTCAGCGCTTGCTTTTTTGTTGTTTTACTTTTTATTGACCTTCAAACCGACTTCTGTGCTCGTGCGTTTGTGAGTGAGTGTTGCGGTGTATGCGTTGGTAGTGGTTGCTCGGCTAATGCGGTTGGGCTGTAGCTGTACTGCAGTATATGCCATGCAATTCGCTGCAAAGTGGCCAGTGAGACTTATACATACATATGTACATATATGTATGTATGTATATAAAGCAGCTGAGAGCGTATATGTATAGTATATGTATTCGTATGCCTCCAAAAGTTTAATCCCGGCGATCCCAGTGCCGGATACGAGTAGTGTTTGTGTGAAGGGAATATAATAGGGATGCATATGTTCATGTGCATACACAACTGTAGGTAGATTTTGGTAGAGAGCTGCCAGAGTTGCCGCAGCAAGGAAAGTGATCAGTTAAATG
The DNA here is from genome assembly GCA_027475135.1 of Bactrocera correcta. NCBI lineage: Eukaryota > Metazoa > Arthropoda > Insecta > Diptera > Tephritidae > Bactrocera > Bactrocera correcta. The sequence continues at coordinate 63,383,993 of CM050325.1, read as the reverse complement.
TAGAATGTAAATAAATAAATAAATAAATAAAATATTTTAATATCGCTCAAAATTGTTATTTTTGATGCACTAACAAAATGGTCAATGTCAATTACGAAATTAAATATGAAACAAAATCTTCTGGTTTGGAAAGAGGATACCATTTTGGATAAGAATATATGGTACTGATTAGAACTGTACCTTAAGGGACAAACTTAGTGTGAAATTAAAAAAAATATCGATATTTTTCATCTCCAAAAATAACATGCTAAAAATTCAAAAAAATATCTCAAAGTTGATATCTTTGAGTTGCTTCTATATAAAAACTATCAAGGTTGGAGGATGATAACATGCTAGAAAATAACCTGTGTGATTGTCCAGTCTTCAATCAGTTGAGACGCGATATCTTTTATGCCTTCTAACGTTATAACTTAAAGAAATAGAGCAATTGGAATGGAAATAAATCCAACTTTTTGACAAATCTATAGATTTGCTGAACAGGGCATATTTTTTTACAACTTCGAAACTTAATTCGGACTTAAATGTTGCCTACTGATATCTTCGATGTAGTAACTTTTCTGTACTTCAGCTCTAAATTAGATATTAAGAGATACGTTTTTCCAAATATTTTTATGAAACTAAATTTTAATTTATATATTCTCAGAGAACGCTAAGCCACACACTCCTAATATAGGTTTGTTTTCCGAAACTATATTTCTCTATAGATTTATGCATCATAGTTTATGGGTTCAGAATTTGAGTAACATTTTCAAATAAAAAAATTTTAAATAAAATAATATTATATGTATATTAAAAAAATTATAATTAATTACTAAATAATTACAACAAATTTATGTAGAAAACATGTTTTAGTGGCAACTTCTTTCTGACCTTTTTTACGAAAAGATTTCTATAATTTTCACACATACAGTTTTATTCTTTGGGACCTTGGGAATATTACTATTGACTACCTTATTATTTCCAGACAGACAAACCGTCATGAATAATCAATATATACCTCAATATTTCGAAAATCACAGAATTAAAATTAGCAATTTCTGTTAAAAATAAAAAAAATTACGACACTCGGCAACTCTACCTGTTCGCCTGTGCGTTTGTGTGCTTTTCCAATATGACTTTCAATCGTATTTTCGCTTTATGCACTTTTATTGCTTCTCCACGAAGGGCGCGCGCCCTAGAGAGCATTGATTGCAGCGAGAGTGTGAGATAGAGAGAGTCAAAGAAATAAGGAGAGTAGCTTAGATTACAAGCGCAACGGGGTTTGCGACAGCGAAATTTGTTGTAGTTTCGTTCGCTTGTAGAGAAAATTGCAAAATTGCAGTTCATGTTCAAGGCCACCATTAAAGTGCACAAGCAAACGCATACATGTGAAAATACACACATACACACGAAGCTCATATGTATTTTTATACACAGGCACAAATGCAGTTGTTGTTTTTACATGGTAAGTATATAACAAAATTTGTGCAACTCACACCGCGCACACCGCTCCTTCCGTCTAATTCCATATTCGTCATGTATGATTACACACACACAGATAGAACACACCATACAAGCAAATACAGTTTAATTTGCAGATACACGCCCATATTTATATTGGCTAATCGTTGAGTAACTGCCATGACTTGGCTGCAAATAGTTTACCTACACATACTCACACACATGTATATACGTACATATATATATATATATATACGTTAATACATACATATGTACATATAGAATATACTTTTTTTTTAGTTTGCTGCCATAGTTTTGCTTTCATGCCACTATCTTGTTGTTGTTATTATATTGTTGCACAGTTTTAACGCTGCTCGTCGAGCAAAGCTGTCAAGTCCCTTTCGATCCACACAATCGATAATTTCGCATGTACCCACTAATGTATATGTATATATGTATGTGTGTGTGTATAAATATATTCAACCTGGCGCATCTCCGACTATAGTTTGTGGCTTTCTTCGTGTTTTACACCCACACACAGGCATTTGCCAAGTTCATACGAGTTTTGCATGTAAATTATGACAGATTTAAAGTTCGTCAATTAATTCATTTAATGCTGTTTATATGTATGTAACTGATTAGCAGTTGATCAATCACTGCATGTGGGCTGAACAAAGTGCCTTTGGCTATTAAATGGGAAAATTAAACTTTTGATTATAATAATAAATACGCCAGCTATATTGGTACACCAATCAAATTGTGTTGCGACAGAAAAGGAGGGATATAATTCTGATGAAACTACTTCGTTATATAATATATGTAGTATGCAGCTCAAAGTTTCGATAAAAGCTGACGGCAAAAAATAGTCAGACTTTGTTCATAGTTTTAAAACTGTTAATTTATTATTCAAAATCTAAGCCGTCCACTCAAAGTAAACCCCTTAGCCACACTACACTTATGCCAATCCCTTTTTCCAATTCTAGAAACACTTGTTTAAGGCAATTTCGGGAAAAGCCTTCACAGCGAATAACGATTTATGTTTAATGTCTTCAATTGTCTCGTCTCAAAACGGTTTCCTCTGAGCGGTGGTATGAGTTTGCTGTATAACCAAAGGTCACAATCAAGTGAATACGGTGGAAACCGAATTGAAAATTTGCCAAAAAACTAATGAAAAATCAAAGTATCCGATGGAATTTATGGTGGTGTAAAAACCAATAGTTTGCGACGCATAATTTCAATCTTTTTTCACGAATAGCTTCCCACCAACGGCACATGGCACTCAAATAGTATTCCGTGTTGAAAGTTTGTCCGGTCGTACCGGTTACACACAGCTCAATAATCGAAGAAAATTGTCAACATGGTTTCCACTGATCCTTCCGATATTCTCACGATGCCAGTATCTAACTGTTAGGCGTCAATTCTCAAGCACCATTTTTTTTATTTTATTGACATGGTTCGTCTCTCTCGACGCTCTTTGATTAATTTGTACCAAACAGAAAAACAATTATCACCGAAGGCCTTTTACAAAATTCTGAACGTTTCGGCACCAGAAATTTAATTCCACACACAAAATTTAAAAGATCTTCCTTGTTCAATGCATTTTATGTGCTTCAGAAAGACAAGCGTATACTAAAACTAATGTTTATTTTGATGTGCCATTTGACAAAGATATCACTGAGAGTCATACCAACCTAGAAAAAAAATATTTCGACGAATGGGTTTTCGCACGAATTTCAAATTAAAAAGTCTTACTATATTTTGCCCACAGATGAAAACTGACGTTGGATATGAAAATTAGTAGTTAATTAGCCAAAAATAGCTTCAGTTTTAAATGGTACAAGTTCAGCGAGAAATGATCCAATCACTATAAAATTTTTCTGCATATTCTATACTATATACCATACCATTATATATAGTTTCCAATATAATGACTTACCAGATTTGATAAAAAATTTGGCAGATCAAAAACGTTCAAACTTTTGAGTAAAATTCAACTTTTTTAAAAAGTTACCATTTTTAAATTTTTGATATTTTTTGAATCATTGGATAATGATGATAATAATAACTTTTAAAAAGAGGGTTTTTATGTTTCATCTCCATAAGAATTTCAATACCTGTTTCCTGTATTCAGTAGCCTGTTTTCAAGCAGTAAGGTTAGTTTTTGGGATTTCACCATGGAATCTTATATAGAATGAGGGAAAAATACAGCTAGTGCAAGAACTGAAGCCACTCGACCTTCCCAAGCGACATCTCTTCGCTCTATTGGCTCTCGAAAAGTTCCAAGATGATTCGAAGTTTTCGAGCCAAATTTTGTTCAGCGATGATATCAATTTTCGGCTCAATGGGATGAGAGCAAACTCAAGAGATTCAAAAGCTTCCATTTCATGCATAAAAAACATAGGTGTGGTGTGGCTTGTGGGCCGGTGGAATCATTTGCCAATATTTCTTCAAAAAATGATGCCGATGAGAACATAACCGCCAATGGCGACTACTATCGCGAGGAGATAATCGACTATTTGTTGCCTTAAATTGAAGCTCGTAATCTCGACGACATTTGGTTTCAACAAGACGGCGCCATTTCCCACACATTACATCAATCAATGGGTTTTACTAAGATAACACTTCGGTGAGCAGATAGTTTCAAGGTTTGGGCCAGTCGATTGGCCACAAAGATCGTGTGATAACACGCCGTTATACTTTTTCCCGTGCGAAATGTAAAATCTAAGGTCTATACGAACAATCCCACTTCGACTAAGGCCTTGAAGTAAAACATCACGTATATCATTCGCAGTTACCAGTTGAAATGCTCGAACGACTCATCGAAAATTGGACTCAATGGATGAACCATCTGAGACATAGCCGCGGCCAGCATTTGAAAGCGATAATCTTCGAGAAATAAATGCCAAAGAATGTTCTTTCGAAAGATAATAAACTTACCCATTAAATTTGAAGTTTTTGTGTTTTTTCTTTAAAAAATTAGCAAACTTCGAAATGGATTACCCTTTTCATACATATCTACCGACTTTAAAGCCGATTTTGATTACGTCACGGGAATTGTCAACCGTAGAATTCGGTGAAATAATATTCTAAAAATACCATTATTATTCTTTGAAATTTTTTTTAAAACACCGTTTAAGTGAATTTTATTTCAATGATGATAAAATTAAAAAAAAATTGTATTTAAAGTATTTAACAGAAATTTTTAGCCGAAATTCCCTAAACACTAAACTTCAATTATTTTTATTCCTCATTCGCACATTAATTTCTTATAGACTTGAACTTGCAACCAGCTAATGAAGTTTATAAATTATGAAAGCGGAAATAGTGCATTAAAGCGCAATAACAACAAACATCGCAACCACAGGCAATCGAAAATGTGAAGGAAGCAAATAAAATTGCATCCCTGTACTCAAACCAGAATTCGAAATTTTAGAGGCCAAGGTCACGGGCAACTAAACCAGCAGCCGAACCATAGCGCTGTATGCATGTGTGTATGTGTGTGTGTGCTGCTTGTTTATTCAGTGGGTCAATACGTCAGCCAGCCAGTTGGTGAGTCAATTGTCGTAAGTTCAGCGCGTTACCCGCAAACGCTCACACAAAAAATGGTGATGTCTGTGTGTGTGCATTTGTCTATATGTACATACTTGTGTACATATGGCAGCGGTTTTGGTATATAAGTCGAATTGCACGCCTACTTTGCCTTGGTGTGCATTCGAGTGCATTTCAATTGGTGCGAATTTTTCCTAACCAAAAGCACACTGTTCGTTGCCGATAACGCGAATGCCAGTGAGCGCTTCTCGTAGCTCTGCACGTGCGTCTATGTGTGGCTACGTGTGTTCGCCTCACGTTGCAGTGCGGTGCAACGCTTTTATTTTGCATGTGTGTGTGTAAGTGTGTACAACCCTTAGTTTAAGCTTTCTCACCAGTTGCATAAAGCTCGCGTTGCGCTCAGTGGCTTGGCTCTCTAAAGCTTTGCACTTACTTTGACTTCGGCTCGGCCGATGCTGCTCTCTTTGAGGAGCATTATTGCAATCGGTATCTAGCTATCCGGAAGCAACTGGGTTATTGCAAGCCTCATTTTGTGTAGGTTTAGGACGCTGGTTCGAGATATTCGATTGAAACTCATTTTTAAAGAAATCTCATTTTTAAAGAAATGAAGTTTATTCAATAGAGTATGTTTTATTGGAGCTTCTATAAATTTTTATAAATGGTATCTGGAGTACTTGTCACATGAAGTATACACTAATGTTAGGTTAAGTTAGGTTAGGCTATAGACGCTTGTCCGTTGGAATGCTAGAACTCCTACATATGGGTCAAAATACCGACTGCTGTAGATATTTGTCCATTGGAATGACTAGAACTCTTAGGTACTTATCAAAAGACCGTCCCATATCGACAAAACACCTAGATCTTGCCATAAATTTACATACACAATTCGCCGGATTTGTAAGGAGAATGGTATGCCTCAGCCTTTGTCTGGCGAAAGCTAAACATTAGAGGAGAAAGTGTCAAGATGTTTCCACTTCATCTGTACCAAGGTTTATGAGATTTTTTTCTAATGAAAATATATTTTATTCAATATTTTAAATATTATTTATACAATATTTGTCTAGTAATACCAATTTGGTCATTAATGACATGAATAAAGTTCTCGAGATCATAAAGTTTGCAATTCTTGACAACCACCATGTCAAGGAGCTATTCTTCTAGGCGTATGCACGAAAATAATATTCAGGAAAATATTCAGAATTTAGGTAGATGATGTTGTTATTTTCCGACGGTATTTAAAGATTTTAGGCCGTTAACGATTTTTATATACAATTTTTATTGTTTACCGACGGAATTTACTATTTTAAGCCGTTTCCGAAGACAGCTTTTTGCTACTCAGAAGTATACTCAGAAGAACTATCTGTAACCGATCAGAGCTTAGCCTTAACCGACATGTGAATTTACGATCCTAGGTTAGACAACGGGAAAGATATTCGATGTTTTTTTCTTATCCCAAATACATTTAGAAGAATTAGTCAGAGCCGATTGTCACTTAGATTTGAACGAGGTAAGAATCCACGACCCTTGTTGGCACAATGAAAGAGATATTCCTCAAAATACAGTTTCGCAAAAAGTATTTGGAGAGCTTATCATTTTTATCATTAGCAATTTTCAATTACTTACTCAAGTTCCCCTGTGTACATATAATTCTATAGAAACCTTTTTTGTCCGGTGACCTAAACCAAATAAATCTACATCTGTGTTTTAAAAATGTTTTCATAAAAGTTCATCAGTCAATCGAAGATAATCTCAAAGACAGAAGAGGCTGGACAAATAAAATCAATCTGAGTACTAGACAGTGTTCAGCAATACGTTGATCGGAGCTTCAAGTCATGCAGGGTTTGTACGGAAAGTAATAAAACTGATTTTCTTTCACCGGTAGAGGGCGTTCTTAACTAACGAACAATCGGCTGGTCGGTTGTCTTCGAGCACCTGTGGAGTCAGGACAAACATTTTCGCACGACGTGTTTCTGTGAGTGGTACAAGCCGAAGATGCAGCGTAAAACTCGGTAAATCTGGTACAGAGACGTTTGATGTGATCAAGCAGGCTTACTCAGATGTTGCTTTAGCAAGAAATGGTGTGTTTTGGTGACACCAGTCCTTTTTGGAAGGCCGGGAAGAGGTTGCGGATGAATGAGCAAATCCAAAGTGAAAACGATGCTCATTGTCTTTTTTGGCATCAAAGGCATCGTCAACCATGAATTGGTTCCTCCTGGACAAACCGTCTATCGTCAAGTTTTACGTGGAAGTCCTCAAGAGACTCAAACGAAGGTCAATAGGGTTCGACAAGACAACGCCCTGGCTTATACCGCCTTCCAATTATTCCGCAGCCGCCCTATAGACTAAATGTGGCCCACCGGACTTTTTTTGGTTTTCTTGCCTGAAGAGACCGAAGAAAGGCAAGCACTTTGAGACGTCAGAGGGAACCCAAGCAGCATGCAGCTCGGCTCTCAAGGCTATGCCAGAGAATGCCTTTCGTGACGCCTTCCATGCTTGGAAATCGGGCTGGCAACGCTGCATCGATGCAGAAGGAGTCTATTTTGAAAGTTTTTAAAGAATGGTAACGATTGGTTCAATACATTTTTTAAAGCAACTCAGTTCTACTACTTTCCGGACAAACCCTATATACTATACAAACATCATTTTAATAATCGACTCTGTTCAAAATAAATTAATACCATATACTTTTGAAAAATTCTGGAAAAAATTGATATCCGTTAAGCAGAAATATATATTTTTACCACACCACTGTATTTACTATATTACCGCTTATGTCACGAAGACTACTGTTTGATTAATAATTCTTCAGTTTGACGACAAAACAGCAACCGGAACTCGTATATTAGTACACTTTTAAGTTGCGGTTTGAAAATTTGCTAATTCGCATATAAATTGAAACCACTACACTCTTGCATAGCCTAGTTTTACACCTGCCAAAGTTTCCATACAAAAGCTTACGTAAAAAGCTTTAACTTTTATTAGTGGAATGGGGCTGAGTACATGATTGAAAAGTTTTCATTAAATGTTATAGTGAATTAGATATACATATATACTGTGAAATACGGGAAGAGTTATGGAAAACTTTCATTCAGATATTAAATCTATTGTTTCATGAACATAACTACTGGAATAATTAATATCTTCTTTTACAAAACAGAAAAATTCTTCTTTAAAAATCATCACATACATTGTTTACCAATAAGAGTGAAGTGATTTCTTATTCAAATATTTTTTATTTAATGGGAAGTACAATCGATATAATTAGGTTCTGAATTTAACATCATTAAAATGACCTCCCCGACTTTTTTTTGCAGGAACAATTTCGATGAAGCCAATTTTTGAGTACTTTTTTCTCTAAATCAAGTCGTATGTCATGAATAGCACGTTCAATATTTCCTTCTGCAGCTTAATCTTGGAACCGTGACATAGCTATACAACTTAATCTCGCGACTTCGGCACTCAGTGCCCAGTAATGTATTTTGTATGGAAATTTAGGCTTTAAAGACATATTTTTTTTTTATAGAAATGCCAATATTTCGCTTGTTAAGGGGGTATTCTAGTCTAGAAATCAAATTTTGGGCAGTTTTTTGAATTTTATTAAAAAAAAACCAAAAAATATTTTTACTATCCATTTTTTATGGTGTTTTTATTGATATCTTAAGAAACCAAAAAAAAAATTTACAAAAAAATATTAAAAATTAAAATAGTTAGAGGACAGGTGTAAAAAAAAATGGCGCATCCTGGTGACATTGATCTTGCTGGTGGTTTGAAAAAAAAAATCAAAAGAAATTTTTAATCAGTAAGGATGCTGTTTTAGTCCGGGAACACGATTTTTTTTTTTTTTTTTGAAAAAGGCGACATTTTTCACGCTTTTTTTGAAATTCCTGATTTTTTTTTAAATATAAAAAACAAAAATTTTGACACGATGCTGGTAGGAACGATAAAGGATTATATAAAGAAGGTTCACACAAAATTTCAAGTAAATCGGTTGTACAGAACTTGAGATAATGCCGGTACCGTGTGGAAAAAAGTAGTTTCGAGAAAAACGTGTTTAAAAAAGTGAGTCTACCTACCTACCGTGCTAGGTACTGCCTCATTAAAGTAACTGTAGCTCTTAAAATAATTTTAATTTTTAAAAATCCTTTGGAGGATATGTCCTTAGGGTCTAAACTTGAAATATATGAAAAAAAATCGAATTTTTTCAAAATTCTAGCGTAGAATACCCCCTTAATGCAAATAATTGAATGAAACGTGTGTTTGTTGTTAGAAACAAAGGTATTTTTATTTAAGAAAGAAAATCAAAGAAATTTTTAGTTCCAAACTGCTCAAATGGATGAAATTCTGCGTTGTCTTTTTGATAGGGTGTAGACGTTGTTGGAGTATTGTCCGATCTTCATCATTGTCTGAGTCCGTATCACTGTTTTTTTTTTTTTTCAAAATAGCACTTTTCACACGTCCTTATGTAGTGCTTGGAGCATGACGGAATAAGGCAATGATCACACCCTACTGTTGTTTTACCATCGATCTTAGCAGTTTTGCAGGTTTCACAGCGCCATTTCAAAGTGTTGATTTGTGGCAAGAAAAGAAAATGGTGAAAAATATTTTACATTAAAATGAACTAGTTTTGAAATAAAATTAATTTTTAATGCCTAACTGTATTGCTGGACGTGATCACGCCACTGCAGAAACCCGTTTGAAATTTATCAAGTCCATTGCAATTTAAGTTGTCGAATTAATTTTTGTTTTGCGTGGGTTTTGTAATTGATTCTGCGCTAGCTCCATAGAGAATTCTTTTAAAAATATTCAGCGCTTTTCAGACTTATTGGTTTTCCACATTGGGTGTCTAAGATCGAACATCCTTAGCGCGAGTCCAGCAATATCCAGAATATAATAAAGTAATGCCATGGGCCAGCGCTCTGTTTTTATTTTGCAAGAGAATCCATCCACGTAGTACTTTGTTAAAAGTATCAACACCAGCTTTATAATCATTATAAGCATGTATGAATTGTGTTTTTTGTTTTTTTTTTTGTTACAGGACTAACACGTTTTTCTCGAATGTGTTGTTAACTTCTGCCAAGGATGTATATAATTTGGGCAGTTGTGTCTTGCCAATATCATATTTTTTTGGAACTGTTTGATGCATACTTACCTGTACTATTCTTTTAGCTTTCCTATTCATCTCAAGAGCAATACCTTCAACAATCGATGCTGGGAAGTGACGTATAAAGGAATTTTTTTTTTTCATTTTGCCACCACTTTGACCACCATACAGCTTGATTGTTTCCTTCCCAAACCACAATATTTTTCTCCACAATTACCCTCAATAACCGTATTTAACAAATCAAATCTGTTTTCGTAAAAGTCCAGTTTTACAACTGACTCCTCGCAGACATATTCTTCGAAAAGTGGATCTCTAATGGGCTAAGCATTATCTTCAAATTTAGGTTCTCTTCCACCATCATCATCATCGCTATCATTAGCATTCAAATAATTTGAAATATTCTCCTCATTTCCTTCCGTCAATTCAATGTATAAGTTGGTCAAATAAATCTCCAATTCTTCACATACTATTTAAAAAAAAATATATTTGACACAACTAAAAATTAAGTATTCACTAGAAAATTTTACGCGAAACTAATTAGAAATGCATAATAATCATCAAAATCATTTTGCCCACATATGCGGAGAATATGTGTTTAAAAATTGTAGAAAAATTATATCGGAGTTGGTGAAAAAATTTTGATATTATTTACATATATTTTGAGTATTTTGGGGTGCTCTTGGATAAAAATAAGAATTTTTGGGCTCCCAATTGTGTTTGTAAATCTTCTGTGGAATATTTAAGATTATGGAAAAGTGGTAAAAGAAGTGCCTGTAAATTTGGAATACCGACTATTTGGCGAGAACCACGAAATCATCTCGTAGACTGTTATTTTTGTGGAGTGAACATAAACGGTTTAAACACTAAAAATCGAGCTAAATGGCAGTACCTAAGTAATAGTTGTGTTCAACGTTCAGTGCAGCGTTCATCTAACTCTTCAGAGCCTAAAAATATATCTGAACCATTAGAGCAAGACATTGAAGGACCAAGCTCATCACAAAATGATGCTGATTTTGAAGGTATGTCTAATGAGCCAAAACGCTTTTCCCAAAATGAGTTGAATGATCTTGTAAGAGATTTAAATCTTTCTTAACAAGCTTCAGAATTGTTACCACCAAGACTAAAAGAAAAAAACTTGCTATCCTCGAATACTAAAATAAGTTTTTATCGTGAAAAAGATACAGAATTACGGCGTTATTTTTCCGAAGAAAACGGCATTACCTTTTGTTCAGATATCAAAAACTTGTTGATAAAAATGGGCTTGAAGCGATACGAACCAAACGACTGGCGTTTATTCATTGACAGCTCAAAACGTAGCCTTAAATGCATTCTATTACATAATGGAAATAAATACGCTAGAGTACCTATTGTCCATAGTACAAAGTTAAAGGAGGAATATTTTAACATTTCGCTAGTCTTGAACAAAATAAAATACAATGACCATGAGTGGCAAATTTTTGTCGATTTAAAAATGGTCAGCATTCTTCTCGGTCAACAAAGTGGTTATACCAAGTTTCCCTGTTTTATATATCTTTGGGACAGTAGAGCTAAACAAGAGCATTGTGTGAGAAAAATCTGGCGATTGAGAGAAAAAATGGAGTCTGAAAAGCACAATATAGTCCACAATTCATTAGTAGCTCGTAACAAAATTATCCTTCCACCATTACATATAAAACTGGGCATAATGAAACAGTTTGTAAAATCACTAGATATAGATGGGAACTGCTTTTGCCAAAAATTTCCTCAGCTCACTATGGAAAAGATTTAAGCCGGAATTTTTGGTGACACCAAATTAGACAACTTACGAAAGACACTCAATTTAGAAATTCTAAGACTGAGTCAGAACTAAAGGCTTGGACAGCATTCGTATCTGTGATGCACAATTTTCTCGGAAATAAAAAATCTGAAAATTATATTGAACTTGTAGAAGACCTTCTGCTACAATTAAAAAATATGGGATGCAATATTAGTATAAAACTCCACTTCCTCCATAGTCACCTATAGAGGTTTCTGGAAAATTTAGGAGATGTGAGCGAAGAGCAGGGAGAGCGTATGCATCAAGGCTTACGCGTCATGGAAGAGCGCTATCAGGGTTTTTGGGATACAAATATGATGTCCGACTATTGTTGGTTTCTAATACGTCATTTTCCAAAGTCTACACATCGGAGATAAGCTCTTTTTAGAACTAAATGATTAATTATTTTTTTTTAATAAAATTTTTTTTTAATAAATACATGCTTTTTTTCTGTGTAATATCTGCATAGCTGAAACTCTGAAACTGGAGCTGTCAAAAATATTTAAATTATATTTTTGGAAATATCATATTATATGTAGTCAGCAACAGCTAAAATTTCTTCGGCAACAAATGTACTGTAAACTAGTGTAGTTTTCCAGTATCAAAAATAATTTCTTAAGAGTGTTCCGAACCGATAATTAAAAACAGTGCCACTCAAAGTTGATTCCAATAGTTAAAAGTTTAATATTCACTAAAATAATTAAAAGCAAACAATCCATAGCTTTCGCTATAACAATCTGTGGCACAGTCCTTAGTGACTTATCCTTATACACCGAGTTGCCAGGCATTTCTGTTAAGCAACGCAAAAGTTGTCCTGTTGTTGCATAGTAATTAATATATTAGAATGGCAAGCGCTATTAACAGTTATGATTTTCAACTATGTAAGTGTGTACAGTAAGTATGTGAATTCTTAACTGTGTTTAATATTCTGCTGCAAGTATAAGGTACACACGTGACACAGGTATGCATCCAAAGCCAACAAATACATGCCATGTGTTTGTAGAAATGTTTACAAGTCAAGTTTACATATATGTGAATATGTTTGTATTTGTTTGAGGTTAAATATTCCAATTAACAGACAAATGCTAAATAATTGATTTGTTAATTTTGCAACTGTGAAATAGACTTAATTGACATGAACTTCTAACTTCCACCACCGCCCACTCACCGCTATGTATATACATATGTATGTGTGTATGTATGTATGTACACGCATATGTATGTGCTTTTATGTATGTGCACTAGGAGTGCAATTTTCTGACAAATAACAGGACATTTCAAGTATGGAGATTTCAAAGTGCGCTGCAGCAGTTAGCAGTGCAATTATTTAGTGGCATATTGTCGGCTGTAATTAACAATTCTATTTCAAATGTTATTGATTTAACGACTTGTAAATGCATAATTGTCGAACAGTATATATGCATTTTCATATACTATATACATATTTTTATATACATGTTTACAAAAGTATATTCATATGATTGTGTTTTACTGTTCGTAAAGCTGTTCACAAATCTCTATTGCAATTTTTAGTTTTCAAAATAGTTTTATGCAACTTTACTCTATGGATGTGTATAAGGGTGAATCTAAAAAATAATAATACGAGGGCTGTTATATATATTTCTGGACTGGTGCAATCTGATATTTCCATTGGAAAGTTTGACATTTTTTAGCATAACATCACTCAGAACGTTTTGTCAATTAATTAAAAAATTCATCTCGGCAAAAAAATGGAATTAACTCGTGAACATTTTCGTGCGATCATTTTTCACAACTTTCGACGTGGATTATCACGACAAGAGTGCATCGATGAACTAAAATCTTTGTATGGCTATGAAGCACCATCCTATAGCACTGTGAAAAACTGTTATAACGAATTCAATCGTGGCCGACGCTCGCTCAGAGACGAATTCCGTGAAGGTCGTGCAAAAACAGCCGTTGTGCCAGAAAACATCGATGCCATACGTGAACTGATAATGCAAGACCGTGGTGTAACATACCTTCAGATAGAGGCATGCCTATGCATTTCTCCCACCAACATAAATTCGATATTGCATGAACACCTGGCCGTAAAAAAGGTTTGTTCTCGTTGGATTCCGCACAATTTAACAATCGCTCAAAAAAGGCTCGTGTGAATTGGTGTAAAGAAATGCTGAAAAAATACGATCGCGGTGCTTCAAAAGTCGTTTATAAAATTGTCACAGGTGACGAATCATGGATCTATACGTATGAGCCCGAAACAAAACAGCAATCGACCGTGTGGGTCTTCCAAGACGAGCCAATTCCAATGAAAAAAAAAAAACAACCATTTTCGTTGATAAACATGCCTATTTTCATTATTAGGCCAGAAATATATATAGCAGCCCTCGTAACACTTATATCTGACGATTTACAAGCACCGCAGCTTTCACTTTTTTTAATATTTCCATCAGTTGAAGTGGCCGAAGGTCGTCCAGCACGAGGCATGTCTTCAAATATTTCTGGACAGTCTTTGAAGGCTATGTACCAGTAGGTTTTTGATAAAACTGAGTCACCGTAAGCCTTTTTCCGCATTCGCATCCAGTCCGCGCACGAAATTTTGTTAGAAATACAAAATTTGAGACAAATTCTTTTTTTGATACTTTTATCTATTAAAAATCGCAACACACTACTGAGGTGTACCGACTCAAGCAGTTGCTGTAAAAAAACTTGTTTGACAGATCGCGCTCATATTAGGCATAGTAATTAAGAAGAGTCCTATCAACTCAGCAAAGTACATTTTTTTTTTAAATCATTTTTCCTATGAATTTAAATTATAATTTCTGGGTAGTTTGTCACAGTATATACAGCTATTTGCTAATTTAAAAAATTAAAAATTTCAAAAATGATTAAAAAAGTTAAAAAAAAAGTACGTAAAGGATGGTAACTGCTTGCAATCTCTCCAAGCTCGAAATTTATAATATTGTGATCACTCAAAATTGAGATGGACATTTCGCGTATTTATTAAATTAGAATCAACGAATGCAAAGTCAAACGGCAAAAAGTTATAACGAATGGCATAGCCGCTTAAATATTATGTACCAGAAATGAGAAACATTATTTTAATTGGTAAATTAAATATCTTATTTCACTGCGGAAGATCAAATCTCTTTTTCGGAGTCCTTGGGGATTTCCTTTCTCTCGACGGAGATAGTTCGTCATTCATATTCTAGTCCTTCCTTGGGAAGCTCTGGATACAATATTTGTTGAGTACGCGAAAATTATTGCGTGGGTCATGGGCTTAAACCTTAATAATAAACCTTAAATTAATATTTAATAAGACTGTGGGAGCCAATCGTAATCGTTATGAACTTCTTTGGTGAGTATACATACATATATACATTCAACATACGTATATACATATATTAGTCTAAATATAACTGCTTGTTTTAAGTGTGACGGCTCCATGCACCTGTCAATTTCAATTACCACAAATAGTTTCAAAACTATTGCGACAATTTGTATCGCCACAATATGTGTGAGGACAATAATTGAAGCGCTTACCTTGAAACAACTGCTTATACCCCATAAGTTAAGGAAAATTAGTAAAATTTAGTAACGAACTTAGAGCCAGAATATGAATAACACGAGCGAGACTAAGGAAAAAATATTATGGTGTTATTGAGATAAAGTGGCCGAAAATCGTAGAAATCAAAATCTGACGAAACCCTACATCTGTAAATTATCGATTACATATATACATATTATATATATATATATATATTAAAAATCTGTAAATGTAAAAAAGCGTTTATAAGAACTTCCATTATTGAACTTTGAATTTATATAGGGTATAAAGGCACGTAATTAGTCGACTTCTTGCCTTAACTGAAATTGCTTTGCTTGTTATATTTTTACTTCTTCCATTTATATTACAATTCATAAATACTGTATTGACATTTGAATTGCCCTCCAGTTGTTGCAAATCAAGTTGGTGACATTTAAAACAAATAGAAAACACCACCCTGACACTTTAGCAAGGCAGCTCTGACAACGCAGGTGGTCAAATGACCCCTTGAAAGGCAATTTTGTCTATATATTCAAGTACATATCAATGACCGAAGCTCGGCAGTAAATGTAACAGGTTCAAAACATAGAAAGTATGTAAGTGGATTGTAACAATCTATGTAAAACTGTAATACGGAAATACTTCGGAATTTTGCTCAATTTTTCTTTGAAGCTTTTATGGGACAAACAAAGTAAATTTCTCGGTAAATGTTATTTCAAAAACACTGTATTTTGTTAAGTTGGCAGAACTGTTCTTAATTGCTTTGCCAAATGTACAATAATATGAGCGCGATCTGTCAACAATTTTTTTTACAGCAACTGCTTCAATTAATACACCTCAGTAGTGCCTTGCAATTTTTACAAAAAATATCGAACAAAGAATTTGTCTCAAATTTTTATTTCTAACCAAATTTCGCGTGCGGAATCGTTGTCAAAGTTGAAAAAGGCTTACGGTCTTTCAGTTTTATTAAAAACACTAACCAACGAATGGTAGAAAGCCTTCAAAGACAGTCGGGGGATCGTTGAAGACATGCCTTGTACTGGACGACCTTCGACCTCTCTAACTGATGAAGACATTAAGAAAGTAAAGTGTGTTAGAGAGATGACAAGAGAGCTCAACATCTTTCACCTGTCCGTTCGAATGATTTTTGAATGAAATGTTTTCTTGCTCGACTCGTCCCGAAAAAGCTGAGTTTTTTTTTCAAAAAGAGTACTGTAAACAGGTCTCTTTGGATATGCTTGATCGTATGAATTCCGATCCCATATTCATGAAGAGCATTACACCTGCCTATGAGACATGGGTTTATAAGTTTGATATGCAGACAAGTCAACAATCATCTGAATGTGGGGAACAAAACGAGCTGAAACCCAAAAATCACGCCGAAGCTGCTGAAAAGCCAAGGTAAAGCTCATTGTTTTTTTTTTTCGATATTCGCGGTTTGGTGTATCGTGAATTTGTTGTGGAGAGACAGGTGGTCAATAATTGGTCTTATTGGGCGTATGTATGGCGTGTGGAAGAACATTTCATGGATTTTGGTTTGCACGATATGATACCGATAAAACCCGGTTATGTGGAAGTTTGGTATAGAAGTACAAAACGTTGATTTAATGCAGTAGCTGACTTACTAACCGTCCATCAACATAATAGAAAGGGATGGAGATAGTATGCTTGGATAGGATTGGTCATCAATTTCCTTAAATTACATAACTGAATTACAAAATTATACTAATCGCAGTCAGATCAGAGCGATTTTTTTTAAATGAATTTGATATTCTTGGAATGAAAATTTGGTTTTTTTTAGAGTTATTAGATAAATGTAAGGAAAAATATTTCATAAAATTATACGCTATGTTGGGACATAAGAAGGTAAGTTTCCATTAAATTTCGTTTAAGAAAGTACAGATAAAAATAATAAACCCAAAAGTTTGCTTATCTGATTTTTTTACACAAATTTTGCGGTTATGTGAAAAAAGTCTATATGTGACCTGTTCTACGAAAAGGGGACTTAGGTGTCAAAAAATCATTTTTTTTTAATTTTTTTTTATTTTTTATTTTATTTTATTTTATTTTTTTTTTTTTTGACACCTTAGCCCCCGTTTCGTAGACCAGGTCACATATACAGAAGTTATATGTAGATATTTTCATTACCTACAACTCTTCCATATAACTTTCTTCTAAAGGACAAGTAATTTTGCCTAAAAATCGAGATAAGGCATTCCTAACCTCTTAAAATTCAAGTACGCCCTTCCTTTTCCCGACCTCAGATCGCCCTTAATTTTTCTTCTTATTGTCTGTTATTTATCTTGCGATTCTGATGGTTTTAAGTATGCAATGAAAATCTGTTGTTTTTTTGTTCAAAAATTATTTACCGTGAAAACACAAAAACAAAACATGCAATCCTTACCACATAAACTGTTGTACAGTAATTGTGAAAAAGCGAGCGCCCAAAAGTATGCTGCACGTACTGCATCCAAAGAAGGCGTGAAAACAACTCAGCACCATAAAAGAGTTGCTATAAAAGTGGTTTTTATGTACAACAACAAAATTCGAAAATTAGCGAGTAAAAATACTAATTTGTTGCCAAACGAGTGATTTGGGAATCTTCTCCTATATATTTTCTGTAACAACCAAATATTTAATGATTTTTGCGTTTTACTCACCACTTAATGGACTAAATGAAATCCCAGATTTAGAACAAAAATATGTTAATTTTAAACTCTTTATCACTTAATCACTACAAAACTTGCACAACACTCTTCTAGGCAGCCCCAAATAATAACCTTTTACATGAGGCTTATTTAGTAAGAAACACAGGTTGTCTATGTACAGATGTCTTATTTTCAACTCACTCTTTGCTGCAATATTTGTTGTAAAATCACTTAATTCTTTAATTTTCAAAGCAAAATAATATTTTAGCAATTCTTCACACACGTGAATGGGAAAGTAATGCGCGACGTTTGAAATGGCGGCGGAAACTGAATAAAGCAATTGAACAAACAGTGTTGCCAGTATGTTATAAAGGTTAATGTTTTGTACTAGATATGCGTAATAGAATGTAGATATTTATGTATATTATATTTTTTTAATAAAATAGTTATTAGAGGTGTTCGGCTGTTATTTAAGGGGGGAGCCTGCTTTAGGAGCTTCAGAAAATCGATTTTTTGTTTTTTGCTTAAATCTCTTTAAAAATTGTCTAAGATTATGTCCCCAAAGTAATAGATGGGAATTCGAAATATTTTCGAAGCTAGAAGGGAAATAGTGACCGAAAGTCTAGCAGATATACATATGAGCGCGTGGGCAGAAAGCGGACACTTTGAGGCGCGATTTCTAGGTTTTTAATTTTTACGATTTTTCTTAATTGGCGGGCAGGATAGAAAATAACACTAACATCGTATGGATTGGGTCAGTGTTTATTATCTTTGGCATTAAATTATCTTCTATTTAAACTAAACAAACTAAGAATAGTCAAGGTTGAACATATTTTTGAACATCATAATAATAAATAACATAATTTTACAGTTGTTTTTAATTTTCCTAGTTTGACTAGAAGATAATTTATTAAAAAAATATGCATCTCTTTGAATTTTTTTGTTGATAGAAATGGCGACCTGCATCCTGTCCGCCGTCCGAGATGCATCATGCGAGATGAATCGGGCCCAAAGGCAGAATATCAAAGATTTCGTTTCCAAAAAATGTGTGAATGATGTTTAAATATATAACTATAAATCCTAGAAATTTTGCTTTAGTCAATTATTTTTTTCTCTCCCGAAAAAATCCTCAAAAAATTGATTTTTTGAAGCCTTTGAAGTAGGCTCCCTTCTTAAGGACTAGAAATTTTTAATAGCATTAAAGTGAAGATTATGTAGAGTGTTGCTTAAAATAATTTTTTAAACAAAATTTTTAATAATTTTGCCAATAGTTTAAAATTGAATGTAGATTTTTTCAATATTTTATATATGTATATTTGTACATTGCCAAACTTATTTACTGCAATAGCACGATCTTAAGCCAAAATAGTATTATTCAGTTTACTAGATTAAGTTAAATTTTGTGAAAATGTGCAAGGTAATAGATCTTTTACTTAAAATGCGTTTATTAAAATTTGTATTTTATTATTTTCACTTCCTTTATTTATTTAAATACAGTATACAAAAATATTTAAACTATTACAAAATCTATTACCCAAATCTAATACAAAACATTAAGTATATATATTTTTCATTCCACTGGCAACGCGGTTTTTCTAATTGCTTTATTCAGTTTCCGCTGTCATTTTAAAAGTCGCGCATAAGTTTCCGATATTCGGCGAAGAGTGCAGTGAGATTGTAATTTTGCTTTAAAAATGAAAAAAAAATAAATAATTTTAATACAAATAATACTATTTAGAGAGATTTTAGTTCAAAATCAGGCAAGTGTTTGTAAAATGCGTGTGTGAGTATATTAAATTAGTCGACTTATACGTCGCGTCGTCGGTGCTTCGGCTTGCTTAGAAAAGTGTTGTGCAAAAGTGTTGTTGTGACTTAATATGAAATCGGTTATAATTAATATAAATCAGCTCTAGATCTGGGTCTGCTTTCCATTCATCAAATGGTGAGTTAAACGTAAAAATTATTAAATATTTGTTTAATAAAAAAAATGTAAGAAAGTGCGAGACCACTTCCTCTGACGTACATGTGAGGCAGCGCTCGTTAGTTTTTGTATTTTGTTCGTCATTAACAGCATTTTATAGCAGCTTTTTATGGCTGCTTTGTAGTCTTCTAATTTGTTAGAATTGTCGCATACTTTTAGGCGATCGCATTTGTCACTAATATTTGACAGTTTGAGAGGTTAAGGATTGGTTTGGCCTTTTTGTGTTTCCAAACTCTTATGCAATGACAGTTTGTTTTATTGGCAATCAGAGATCTGGTAAGAAATTTGTTTGGCATTCTATAGAAGCTCATTGATAAAGGGTGGAAAAATTAAGTTATGAAGTGTAATGATCGGCATTTTTGCATGAAAACTATATGAAAAATTAATAAAAACTGCAAGAATTTTTTAATTTTTAAATTGCAATTTATACAAATGCAAGCCCAAATCCTTTCTCAAAATGCGCCAGGTTGAGACGTTCTTGAAAACGTCTTGCGAGCGACACTTGCTTGAACGGTCGACATATTTTCATTACTTTGATCGGTTCTTTAAAAAATGACCGGCTTAGAAATCATATCACCCCTATCGGAAAACCGTGAATAATACAGCAAAGGTTAAGTGCTTGTCTTCCCCTTTCAATGTTCAAGAGGAAAGAAATTATTAAATATTTATTATATATATAAAATTATTTATAAATATATTTTAAGAGCTGACGGTTTTCTGTACATATCTATTACTTAAGCGATTTAGTATGTTTAAGTTCTTTCCTTGTTCATAACATTTCTTGATGTCTCTCTTTAGCCACCGAAATGCAGTTATTTAGTTTTTTTCTAAAGTTCATGCTGGGTAACGCATTTAAATACGAATATGTATATACATATATACAAAGATACAGTTGTTACGCCAATTTATTTATTATGACACATTCAATCAAATACATTTCAGGGCAATTTGTGGCATCCCCACTATTACTAACTTGACCGCAAATTATCGTTCAAGTATGGTGAGTATGAACATTGAGGAGGCAACAGAATGCTACAAGAAATGCATGAAATTTTATTGGCATTTGTTGCAAATAATTCAAGCAAAATTTTAGAAACGTATAGCTCAAATTATTTACTATTTTAAACACTCGTAACATGTTGCACAGAGTATAGTAATTTTCTTCATCTAACCATTGTTTGCAATGCCTAAACTAATCGAGATAGATATGTATAAGGTTATATCCATATACATATGTACATATAAATGGTCATCCGAGGCTTGTTGTTCCTTTTCATTGGCGTGCTTTTTTTACGTGGCGGGTCCCAAACCCAGCGCACAACCCTGCGGAGGGGATGTTTCGCCTTCTCACTTTAGCTCGCCTTCAAACGGATGTTCTAAGGCTACCCAGGAGATACTTGGCCAAAGACCGGAAGTCGTGAGCTGCTTGAGTCATATGTAAAAGAATCGTTTCAGGCCACTCCCAAGTGAATGGCGATCAGAGAACTTTCCTCACTTGCGTGAACTTTTACACATGACTCCATCCTCCAGGAAAGATTTATGGTCCTTTGCGCATTGGCCACGACAAATATCGCATTCGATGGAACGATGAGCTGTACGAGATATACGATGACATTGGCATAGTTCAGCGAATTAAAAGACAGTGGCTACGCTGGCTAAGACATGTTGTCCGGATGGACGAAAACACTCCAGCTCTGAAAGTATTAATTTTTCATCAATTTTTAATTATTCATCAATATTTATTTTTTCGCCTTCAAAGTGATTCCCAGCAGATGTAATACCTAAACTTTAGCCAACGATTTTTCCAGTACTCGAAACAATTTTCATAAGCATATTTTGGAATTTCCTGCAGCTTTTTCTGCGAACTTTGTATTATCTTTTCGATTGACTTTTAACGGGTTTCACGGAACTGCTGTTTCAGTTTGGGGAACAAGAATAAATCACACGGAGGCAAATCTGGTTAATACGGTCGCTAATCGTTTGTATTCTTGCGCTTTTGGCTTTGAATTCGGTCACTATCGTGGCTCGATGCGACGATGCATTATCATCATCTAAAATCCATAAATTGATCTTCCACAATATCGGCGTTTTTGACGGATGTTCTCACACAAATCCCTTAATACGGCCAAATAGAACTCCTTATTGACCGTCTGTCCATCCGAAACAAATCCATGATGCACCAAACTACGAATATCGAAAAACAATGAGCATCACCTTGAGTTTTGAGCGGCTTTGGGGTGATTTTTTTTTTGTTTTCGGTTCATGTTTTTCCCCTCCCTTCCGATGATATTTGATTTGTTTGCATGTCAAATTCATAAAACCAGGTCTCATCGGCCTTTATAATGCTCTACACGAATGTTGGATCAGAATTCGCACTATTAAGCATGTCCCAAGAGAACTGTTTACGGTATTCTTTATAGAAAAAATTCATCTCTATCGGGACGAGTCGAGCAAGAACGCTTTTTATACGCAAAATATCCACCAAAATTATTCGAACGGACTCGCGAGATATGTCGAGCTCTCTTGTCATCTCTCTAACACTTGCCTGAATATTTTCAAGCACTATATCTTTCACTTTTTTTTAATTTTCATCAGTTGAAGAGGTTGAAGTTCGTCCACAACGAGGCATGTTCTCTCCACCGTCTTTAAAGAGTTTGTATCACTCGTAAGTTTTTGATTTTGATAAAACTGAATCACCGTAAGCCTTTCCAACATTCGCAACGATTCCCCACATGAAATTTGGTTAGAAATACAAAATTTGAGAAAATGTCTTTATTCGATATTTTTTCTAAAAATCGCAACGCACTTCAGAGGTGTATCGACTTATGTAAGTTGTGCTGGTTGACATTTTTTGAAATATCATTTAAGGCGGTATTCTAGTCTAGAAATTTAAAAGCATCGATTTTTGTTTTTATATTTTTAAAGTATAACTATTCAAGAATATGTGTACAAGACAATTTTTCAAAATTCAAATTATTTTCGGAGATATAGGCATTTTTCTGACCCGGCATCCAAACTGGTTCGGGCGGAACGCGAAACTTTAAACGCGCTTTTCTCAAAACTGACTTTTTCGGAATGATGCCCACGATTTATCAGGTTCTACTGAACCGATTTACTTGAAATTTTTATAGAGTCTTCTTTATAGGCTTGTCTATGGTTGGAACTAGCCCCATCCCAAAATTTTTGTTTTTATTATTTTTAAAAAATTCGAAACAGTCAGAAAAAGCGAAGAAAAAAATTTTTTTTTTTTAGGCAGTCGCCATTTTGTGAAAAAATATGTTTTCCGTAGTTCCGACCATTGCCACATTATTCTAGATTAGTAATATTTTTTTTTTTTGGTTTCAGATAACTAGGAGGGTTGAAATCATGGGCATGGTCACGTGGAAATTTTTAGAGACCCCCCACTTCGTCAGCTCATAGTTTTTCAAATTGTTTATTTTTTTTTAGTTTTTAATTTTTTTAGTACTCTTCAAAAATTAATAAATAACTAATAAAAAAATGTATAGTAAAAATATTATTGCCTTTTTTCACGACACTTTAAAAATTACCTGAAATTCATGCTTCTAGATTAGAATACCCCCTTAACCGGGGAATTTAATTACAATTTCCAGGTTTGTCACAATGTATTGGAATAGAGAAGACAACAACATTCCTGCGACGGATGTAAGAAGAGTTTTGCCGAACTTTTCAGATTGTTGTTGTTACCGCAGCCCAACGCAATTTTCTAGGGTTCTAGGTTCATAATTCTTTGATCTCAAAATAACTAAAAAAAACATAACATTAGTCAAGGATCTAAATATATTTAAATGATTTGACCGCAAAACCAAACATTTTCACTAATCTACTTGTAAATAGTCAAGACAGTAGGTCAAAGGATTGTACTCAGGCATGCTTCAGTATTACTAAACACACCAACCCAGTCCATTTCTGGACATAAAAATCTCAAGAAATCTTTAACAAAACCGCTACTACAAATCATAGTAACACTAACATTAAACAAACTTTATCAGTTGAGAATTATAAACACAAATGAAGTATGCACCAAATTTAATTTATGAATTGAAAAGAAACCTCTCCTTAGTTGTACGCTCTTAGCCCATTTGTACTTTCAAGTGGTTTTCAATTAAGTGTTTATAATTTATTACCGACAATCGTACGAATAAGAGGTGGTGATTAGCTAGACCTAACATCTGTCGATCGTTATCTGCATGGATATAGCAGATTCAGTGGCGAGTAGTCGTATATACCAATGGGAGGTTATTAAAAAACTAGCGTATAATTGTATTCTTGCGGGAAGTGAGATAATATTTACACTTTAAACTTTTTATACCCCAGTGGATAAAGGACAAATAAATATAGAATTTAGTAAAGAGAAGTCGATTGTAAGGACGATTACTTTTTATAACATATGTTTTCAAAATATAGGTACTACATACTTATATATGAATTTCTTTTATAAGTTTAAAATTGTAAATATTTTAACATTAATCGGTGTCTTCAGACTAATTACGAGTATAGAGGTTCACAACCTCTTAGCATAGGTCTGCATTATTTTCTTCTCTTACAAAAATCTTTATAAAAACCAAACAGCCTTTAATTTCCAACTATTTCTTTCACTCACTTTTTCGCAGCCTATAAATTTTTAATTTGATGTGTGTAGGGTATAACTTGTACTTGCAATATTGCACTCCATATATGTAAATATTTATTTTTTTTTTTTCTCAATTCTTTGTTTTAATTTTTTGGGTTTTTTTGTGTTTGGCTTAAAGCATTTCTATTTTAGTATAAAAAGCTAACACTAATTGCTTTGCACTTCACTTCAGAATCCTCTACGGTCGAATCGGAATAAAATGTGTCACAAATTTAGTTTGATTGCTTTGATCGGAACATTGGTAGCGTTTAGTCTGGCGAGCGCTGAAACCAATGTTAAGCAATGTAAGTGAATAAAGTTTATAAATAGTGGTGATAAAGTCATGTAGGGATACTTATAGTTCTAAAAAGAAAAAAAAAACGTTTCCTGCAACCCAGTTTTGATCGACCGGCAAATGGAAGGAAAGGATGTGCGCAACATTTCAGATCGTTATTTCTGAAAACTGCATGACATAATACATACAGTCGGATGAGCTGACGAATATGGCTCAATCGACTCAACTCCTCACAGAGACTGGGTTTCCGGTGATTTCTTCTCGATATTACAAACTTATTGTAAAGTAGAGACCTTCCTCTGCTTCCCCCGGCGAGTACTGCGTCGAAAAATCTCAGTGCTGGAGTGTTTTCATCCATTTGGACGACATGATTTAGCCAACGTAACCTTTATGTCCATGCCGTCGTATATCTCGTACAGTTCATCGTAGCATTGAATGCGATCTTCGCCGTTGGCAATGCACAGAGGACCATAAATCTTGCGCAGAACCTTTCTCCCGAAAACTCGTATCGCCGACTCATCAGATATTTTTATCGTTCATGCCTCTGTATCATATCGCAGGGCGGGGATGTTGTGGACTTGTAAAATTTGATCTTTGTTCGTCGAAAGAGAACTTTACTTCTCAATTGCTTACTCGGTCCGAAGTAGTAACTGTTGGCAAAAGGTAGTTTGCGTGCGATTTCAAGGCTGAAGTTGGTGACGGTGTTAATGCTGGTCGTTCGGCTGTCTGTTGTGATTGTATACTTTATTCAGACCATAAAAAAGAAAAGCAGTTGGTACTTCCAGAGCTGGTGCTACGTGCGACTAGAAAAATAAATCAAGTCACATGCTTCTAAGAGAAGGCCTCCTTCAGATAACTGGACTTAGGCAGCGCGGTTAAAGTTTTAGTAATTTAAAAGTTGTTAACACCGCAGCTCATTCATTATATTAAATAATAATTTTCTGAATTTCGATTTTTTTTTTTTTTTTGAGTACCCAACTCAGCCCACAGCCACAAGGGTTATTTTACAATAGATTTCAAGTTCGAAATTATATTCCATAAAACACTTTTGTCTAAAATCAAATTTGTAAAGCTTAACTTCTCTGTATCCCAGGTAAGGATACGACCAAACCCACACCATTAATGGTAGACATTAAAGGCTGTACACAAATACCCTGCGATGTTTATAAAGGTCAGACCACCGTCGTACAGGTGCACTTCGTAAGCAGTGAGTACTTCATTAACAACACAATTTATTTTATTTACTATAATATTGCCAATCCAATTAGCCAAGGACAATATTCATAAGTTGACTGCAAAATGTTACGCCACAGCTTTGGGTATAACGGTGCCGTATGAGTTGCCTGACGATGTTGCCGACGTGTGTCAGAATCTACTTTATGACGCCATGTGCCCACTCTACGCCACAGAGGATGTTGTATATGATTTCCAGTTCTATGTCGATAATTATTATCCTGAAATACCAGCCACAATTGAACTGAATCTAGTCGATAAAGATAATGAGGTAATCACCTGCTTTAGTGCGAGCATTCGTGTGCGTAAGGGAACTGGCACTAATAACGTTAATGGATTGGAAGCAGCCGAACCTATTTTATTTAAAAACAATATAAAGAATACCTTCCATTTAATTTGAAAACGATTTTTAAACAAAATTGTTGTTTTGTATATTTGTGCCACATTTAAGACTGTTTATATTTAGCGTAGATATGAATAACGAAGTAATAAATAAAATAAATATTTTATGTTGCACTGACCTTGTGCAATTGAATAAAAAGTTTCCGTGGAGGGGAAATATACCAAATGACCAGCTCTTATAATCCGAGCTATTTTAGTTAGATTGCTAGAAAAATTTCAACGGAATTTTCTTCCCTACTGCTACCTACTACTACAGTAGAGCGGCTGTCTGACGACGCTCTTAAGTCTATTGTGAAACCACTGAAAATCTCCATATTCCATTGTCTTCTCTCTGAACCAATCCGTTCTTTTGATGAAGTTCATCAGTACAAAAGCTTTATCTGTGCAACCTCGGATATATCATCAAGAAACCTTCAACCGAAAGTTGCGATGCTTTCCCTATACAAAGCCTGGGTTTCGTCGAGAAGATGTTTTATAGTCTCATCTTCTTCTAGCTCTTGAGTACTTCTACAATTTTCAATTATAGTCCATTCCTAGTTTGCTAGAAGGTATGCAAAATCTGCCTCACAATAATTATACTTTAACAATTAATATCTTTTAAACACATAAGCTTCCGAAAAAATCGCACAAACGAGATATTGAATTTTTTTTATCTGATAATAAGAAAAAAAGATGGAAAACTGTAAGGCGGAGAGCTCATACTTAGGGACTTTCTTTCTCTCGTTTTTTACCTACCCTAATAAATGGTCTTTAAGTCGACTTAAGGTTACTTAATAAGGTAAAAAGATCTTATATGAAAACCTTGATTTTTGTTTTGATCGGTATAAATGGCCGCTGCTTGCTTTACTGATCCAATCTGAATATCTTGGATAATAATTCATGTCGTATATAAAAGATTTTCAGCTCGGTGGGATGTCTGAAAGAATACGCTCCAATCGTCAGTTAAATGCCCCACTACTAGGGAGAGCCTAACCTTACGGAGGACAAAGAGATCACTAAATTTCTTGCGCTCGATCTTGTGCCAAAACGCTTTAGCGACAACGCATTTACGAAGCTGGCCCAACGTTGGCTAAGCTCCCGCGAAGTCCAGCTATTTAGTAATAAAGCACCAAAAGGATAGGGTGCCTTTCCCTGCTAGCTCAACAGCTCTACAATTTCCTTCGATTTTACTGTGGCCTGGCAACCCTACCCGTTGCTATTGCCGTATCGCCGCCCTGCTATCTGAGTGAATGGTCACTTCTCAGAAGATGGCTTCAACTCCGGCTTCCATGAGCCCTAGATATTTCACTATATCCACTAGTTGCAGTCGGATGTCTCTCATTTGAGGCAGCGGTGCCACCGGGATCTTGTATCTTCTGGTAAATAAAACTATCTCGGTTTTATTTGGGTTGATGGCGAGACCACTTCCGGCTGCTAAATTTGACGACGCTGACTCGTACAAGGTACTCAGGAACTTTCCTTTGACCCAAAGTGCTACATCCTCTACATAATCAATCACCCGGAAGCCCTGATCATAAAATCCTTTAAATTACACTTAAACAAAAAAGTTTCATACTCCAAAAAATAGAGTTGTCAGCTGGTTACCTAAATGGGGTTAGACTAGTTTTTTGACTAGTATACTATGCTTGTTTTAAGATATGAGCCAGTCTTATAAGATTCAGTTCGGATTCTCTGTATTTCCGTTGAAATAAAGTTCGCCGAGTATAGCACCCTTCATTAATTTTTCATCTACTGCCATGAAACAATATCTGACCGAAGTTGTGGTTAAATGATCAAACCATTTAGCATGAACCTAGTTAGCTCCCGAAAATTATTTTTAATGCATGAATAATGATAATGAATCATATCAATTTCACAAGCTTATGTTTGTATTTGTGTAAGAATCTTACTCTCGTTTTCGGTGCGGTAAATTGAATACTTTCTTAGAAATATCAAGATTATAGTTAAATATAAATTATTAAATATTATAAATAATATTTAGAAAACCCAGAAATTTGTATCAAGTTCTTTATTCATATTGTACTGTTTTAATTTTTAGACTCTTCCTCTGTTCGAACATATATAATTTATTAACTAACTAATCACATTATTTAAGCCAAAATGAACTTCTTCCCCAAGTAGTTATAAGGCTATAACCAATCTGTATAAGAAATGACCATATAACCTATTCCAATATAATGAATATGAGCACAAAAAATAAGGTGACATTTGAATTTAAACTGCGCCCGTCGAAGGATGTGGAGAATTATTTTTTTTTTGGTTGGTAGTACTGTCAGTCACATTTATGTCAAATTTCATGTCAAAATATTCATTAGTGTTTGAGATACGTGTCGTTTTGTGAGCTGCTAAAACTGAGTTGTTCGTTTTTTGCGATGTCGAAATTTGTTGAGCAAAGAATTTGCATTAAATTTTGTTTACGCAATCAGTTTTCTGCTGCAGATACATTGAGGATGGTGCAGAAAGCCTTTGGTGAAGAGGCTATGTCTAAAAAAAATGTTTACAAGTGGTATAGTGAGTCCCAAGCCGGCCGTGAACGTATCGAAGACGAAGAGCGTCCAGGGCGACCATCAACCTCAACCGACGAAGCTCACGTTCAACAAATCAAAGATTTGGTGTTGAAAAACCGTCGATTAACAATTAGAGACCTTCCTGATGAAGTTGGCATATCGAAAGGCTCAGCCAATACCATTTTGATAGATGTTCT
>CM050325.1:63187144-63354189 GCA_027475135.1 Bactrocera correcta | reverse complement strand
GAAACCACATGTCAACCAAGTTCAGTTCTTCCATTTTTGGCAACAAAAAGTTTGTTAGCATCGAACGATAGCGATCGCCATTCACCGTAACGTTGCGTCCAACAGCATCTTTGAAAAAATACGGTCCAATGATTCCACCAGCGTACAAACCACACCAAACAGTGCATTTTTCGGGATGCATGGGCAGTTCTTGAACGGCTTCTGGTTGCTCTTCACCCCAAATGCGGCAATTTTGCTTATTTACGTAGCCATTCAACCAGAAATGAGCCTCATCGCTCATCGGACACGGACGCGAAACACATTTCGAACCGAACACTGATTTTGGTAATAAAATTCAATGATTTGCAAGCGTTGCTCGTTAGTAAGTCTATTCATGATGAAATGTCAAAGCATACTGAGCATCTTTCTCTTTGACACCATGTCTGACATCCCACGTGATCTGTCAAATACTACTGCATGAAAATCCTAACCTCAAAAAAATCACCCGTTACCATCGTTTTTTGATCGAATGAAAATTTGGAAAAAAGGACCAAAATTACAAGCAATATTCAATATTTTTTGATATTGTCAAAAATCGGAAAAAAGGACGAACATTATTAGCAATATTCAATATTTTTTTAACGAATCAAAAATCAGAGAAAATTACCAAAATTACAAGCGATATTCAACTTTTTTAAAAAGAAATCAATTTCTGAATTTTTTAAATTTTTTCAACCATTCATCTTTGTACTGCCAATATCTACCATTGAGGATTTTTTTAAGAAGGCCGAAACCACTGCAGCAGTGGAGAACATTTTTTAGTGACATCGAAAACATCGTCAAATTAAAAATTATAAAATAAAATATTCAATTTTTTCTTAAAAAAATATGCTCTGTAAATTTCAAAAGAACTTAGTAAGTAGTTTTTTTCCTTAATACCCAAAGATCCCCTTTTTTAGGCTGTCAGATCTTATTTATGATTAGAAGATATTATTTATGCTATTTGTTGCTATTGTTGTTTTAAAACTCATATACTAATATGTTAGCTGTTGCTATTGTTGTTTTAAAAGTCATACTCTAATATTGTGACCCATCATATTAATATTCTCGGTTAGCCACTTAAAGGAAATTAGCCTAACCAAATAGTAAGTAAAATGCAAAAATGTTGTTGCCATCTGTTTAATTGCCATCTTATTGCAAGTAGCACTAACTTTCATAAAATTTAATAAGTAAATGGATAAGCATGACAGCAATGTCTTCATTTACATTTAAATGCCCCGAAGGATATCAGCTACGCTCACAGTAACACGTACATACATATATATATTGATATATATGTATGATTACTATATATGCATGTGTGCCTTTGTTTGAAATGTCCGCATTTAAGCAGAAATTGCCAGATAACAAGCCGCAAACTTTTATTTGAACGTTCGAAATGTGTAGAACTTAAAGGTTACATAATTGTATATAACGGCACCCGGCAGCAGTAAAAATAATTGAGGTTAAATAAATGGGCTCGAAATAATAACTAAATGTTACTGTAAAGTCAGCAAAGTAATTATGTTGATCTGTATATTTTCCATTATATCATAATAAGTTCATACAAATATAAATATATACAGTATACACCTACTATATGTAAATATATAATTACATTTACATATATATTTATAGACACCTTCCTCATCTACGGCGTCTTATGCTCTCATCCTTATCAAAAACGTGAGCTCATTTATTTGTACTCAGCGCAAATTTCGCATGCTTGGCGCGCTGCCACGTTACTGCGATGGCTTTAAGTGGCATGTTGTTGCGTGTTGTTGTTGCTGGCACGACAGTCAATCAATTATGTTTATGCTTAAATGGCTTCGGGCTTCCTTTTATGACTTCGCTTCTGTATATCGCTACCTTAAGTGTATGTACGTGTGTGTGTACGTCATTTGTAGGGTCATATACTGTTTGGTAATTAAAGTGATAGTTATGATTCCCTGGACACATGTCCTTTTAAGTTAATTGCTTTTACACAGAGCTCATATACATTTGTGGCCAAATGTTGCTCGTTATGGAAATGGTAGTTACGGCAGGACGTGGTTGTTTGAGAGCGTCTTTAATAGTGAACAGAAATTTTGTTTAGTGGAAAGTGGAGAAAAAATGTTCACTCAGCTTTTGGGCATTTAATTAGCTGAAGTAATTTAATTTATTTATTTTACTAAAGACTTCTCTATGGCAATTATAAGCATTCATATTACATATCATATAATAGAGCTAAAATAATTCTTTGACGACTTCCTCAGCTGAGAACCTTGAGAGTGAGAGTACTAATGGGCTAGTCTTGGGTATAATCCTGGCCAATGTTTTGTATAAAATTACTTCTTAATTCTTTCAAAATACGATTTACAAATATATTTTTTTCATGACAAGGAGCTTCTTATAAGGCTTATAGAAGGTTTTATAGATTCTAAGTCGAACATGCTACTTATTATAAGTTCTTCGTGACAAGAATATTAGCCCCTATTAAGCATTTGTAGTTACTTTTCAGAGATAGATATGTATCTTTGTAATAATATACGTAATAAGAATCGAATAACGCGCCTAAATGCAAGCAACATCTCTTAATTAATTTTTTTTTTTTTTTTGTTTTGAAAATGCTTTTAAATAAAATTGTTGCCTACATTAATAGCGGGATTCTGTAACCAGTCTCTAGTCTCTATTTGAGACATTTTGAGACAAAGTATCAATTTGATACTAGTTACTATTCACTAAACAGTCTCCAGCGTTAGTCTCAAAATATTGAGGCCTGGTAGTTAGCTGGTCACAAAACTTAAAAGAACTCTTGCTGCCATTTTCAATGTACTGAATAGAGATCATCATAGATATTAATCGATTCTCGTTTTTTTACATTTTGTAAGCAATTCAAACACGAAAAGGTTGAAAATAAATAAATTTTACATAAATTTCGTAAATATTATGAAACAAAGTCAACATATATTTTTATTTTTTACTGATAATTATGTTTTTTAACTCTTTATAGAAAAGTTAATATTTGTTATCGACATATTTATTATCATTCAAGTGTAAAAACATCTCTGAATAATGAAGTGTAATAGATTTTGAGACTGTCACTTACAGAATAGCAAAATCGTCTCAAGTCTCAAAAATTGTCTCTAACTCAAAATCTCAAATTTAGAGACTTGATACTGTCTCACGTTACAGAATCGCACGGTAAGTGTACCATTCTCAATTGTAGCTACAATTTTATTTAAAGTCATCATGAATAAAGATTTCAAAAAAATTTCCAAAATTCCTCTATTCGCCTAAATATAGCCTAGGTAGAATTTTATTTAAAGAAGTCTGTTGCCTACATTTAGGCGAATTATTCAATTCTGATTGCGTAATATTACAAATATTCTATAAGAAATCTTAAAAGCAGCTATTTAGCTATAGAATTTTAGAAATATGAGATGTCTTTTTTCGCACTAAAACTCAGCCAACCGGTATTACTTGTTGTAATTTTTAGATAGTGTAAAATTCTATCAAAAATAGGTAGAGACATTATATGATGTATGATATACATATAGTAGGAGCATTAGGGTGGGTCAAAAAAAAATATTTTTTTCTTTCGATATGTAGGACAAGCTCTAAGAGAGTCTCTCCAAGTATGAGCTTCTTTGTCCTCCGCCAAGGAGCTTTATATTTGCTTCTAATTATCAGATATGTATAAGAATTCAAGTTTCACTTTGAACTACCTGAAAAAATATCTCGTTCCATATATATTGTATGAAAGTTACTGTTCTACAACAACAGGAACAACAAAAGTGGTATCTTACTATATATTATCTGCTCAGAAGACGCAGAATTACAAAAATTTTTTTTAACTCTGGGTAGATAAAAGCGTACTCTGCTTCTAATCTGCCCAAAGCAGAACCAATAAAAAATCTGCAATACCAACAAGACATACAAAAATATAAATTTCTTTTTATTGCGACCGCACATTCATCTTGGGCAGATTTAATTTGAATCTGCCTCAAAAACCCACATGGAAATGTCAACAAACCGCAACAAGATGATTATAAATGCCAAAGGAATACAAAATACTTGCACACACACACACACAACCAAGTGCATATGAATATGCAGCC
Source organism: Bactrocera correcta (assembly GCA_027475135.1). Taxonomy (NCBI): domain Eukaryota; kingdom Metazoa; phylum Arthropoda; class Insecta; order Diptera; family Tephritidae; genus Bactrocera; species Bactrocera correcta. Next base: position 63,350,071 of record CM050325.1, on the reverse strand, counting down.
CGCATGTAGCACAATACACTTGTAAACCACATGCAAATATGCTTTTGTGTTTAATCAAATATGGTTATTGAGGTCAAATTGGAAATGTCTTGTACAGCAACATGACATGCTATAACATCTTCCCAGCGCGCGATTGACAGGCGAGCGCATGAGTATCGCATTGAAATGCAATTACAAACACACTCGCACAAATATGCACACACACACACATAAAATGCAGTTACACGTAAACGGGTACACATGTCACTTGCAGTAAGCATGTGTCACGCAGCAATAAATTATACCGCAAAAGCTTGAAATTGTCAAAGATAAAATTAATTGCCTGCGCTTTGGCAGCTGACTAACCGAACCGCAAACGGAGCTGACAAGCCGACAGCACATCAGTTAAACGGAGTAAGGATATACCACGTACATATGCTTCTAAATTCATACAGACACTTTTCTCCTCCCGCATTTAATTGAATTAATTTCAGCACTTATTTTAGACTCACCCTCAATCGATGCGCCTCATCAATCGTTGCCGAGGCATGATAGCTCAACACCTCCAATGTGACGCTCTGCTTGGCCATCGCCACGATCGCCTTCTCGTACATGTGTGTGTTGTGTATGCCCATGCCGCAGAAGATGGCGAAAGCCTCGACGAAGTTCTCGTCGTTTTTGGTAAAGTTCTGTGGCGAGAGATAAATAAATATAGGAATATGAGACTTTACATTTCATTTTATTGTTTAGTGTACTCACCAGATCATCAAATTTGTTGATCAGCTGTATGACGCCAATTATTTGACCCAGTGAATTTTTGATTGCCATACATAATATGGACTTGTGCTTGAAGTTGCCCTCGATATCGACATTGGCGTCGAAGCGATCATCTTCGTAAGCATTTGGTATGTTCACAGTCTGTGGAAAAGAGAGGGTAAGGAGAGTTTTGGTAGAAAATATTTTGGTTTTAAGTATATTTTTATGAAATACTGTTAACAGAGTTGCCGTTTTCGTATGTGATTCTCAATAAAAATAGTGCTGCACACAGGTCATTATTTTTTTTAGTTTCTTAGGAAGTTGACATGCACTTGACTTGTGGATTATTAATTCATAAATTTATTTGTTTGCAATTAATATTAATTATTTTTTCTAAAATAAAAACGTTAATAAGGCACAGAAAAAGCCTAGGAAAATAATAAGCAATGGACATTAGGGTGGGTAAAAACAGTTCACTTATAAATAAAAAAAAAACCTATATAAATGTAGATATTCATGTGTCCAAAAGTCTATTTTTCAGAGTACGACCCAAAAAAAATTATTGTTTTTTGACCCACCCTAATGGAAAAAAATATATATATGTTATAAAAAACTCTAACAAGCGTTTAATTTAAAATTTTCTTGTAATTTTAGAAAAAAAACAGTCAAAAAAAATATTTTTAATTTATTTATTATGTTATTTTATTTTCTTCAGTTCAAAAATTAATTATGTATTTTAAAAAGTTGGCAACACCGGAATTTATATGAAATTTATACGAAATAATTTGGACGCCCTTTAATACATTAATAATTTTTTTATAACTTTCAGAAAAATATGTAATAATTTAATTTCAAAAGTTGGCAACCCTGGAATCTAAAGAAATCTTCTCACGTATATTAAATGTTTGTTTGAACTGCAGCAAATTACCCAATTGTATCTATGATTATTTGTTAAACTTTTTATTATAAAAATTTAATCAATTGTTTGGCAACCCTGGTCATGCTGAAGCTCATAATTTTTAAAAATTTTACTAAATTCACATTAAAAATTTTTGAAGCTGCCCCAAATCTATATATTTTTATAAATTTTAAAATTGCGTAATTATTTCAAATTAAAATAATATGAAAAAAATCAGGTGGCAACCTTGGTGCTCTTTTGACTAAATATTTTTTTTTTTTAATTTTAAAAATTTTAAATTTTTGGAATAGTTAGCGGAAATGCAAATAAATAAATTAATGTTTTTTTTCAAGGATTTTAAATACATTTTTTTAGTAAATTAATTTTTTTTGTAAATTTTTTTTGTTGATAATATTTTTTTTTATTTTTTTTTTTTTTATTATTTTAATTTTTTTAATATTAATTTTTTTAAATTTTTAATTTTTTTTAATTATTCACCAAAGTTTAAAATTTTCTCGAATACAAATTTACAAAATACAGAATTTATAAAATAAATGATTTTAATTAAAAAAAATTAATTTGGTTATTTTAAAAAAAATTACACCACAACCCTGCATTTCGTTTAAATTCATTCGCATCTAATCCGCATTTGAAAATAATGAAGCGTGATGCAACGCCAATTCACTTACCTCACCAGTTGTGGCCACATAGCCGGTGATGCCCACATTTATGGGGAATCGTGACTCATGCGGACTCGTACGTGACGTATTCTCCTCTTCACTGAGATCATTCGCTTCAAAATCAAACACACGCGAGAAGCTGCCCTTCGAAGCCTCGTGCAACAACAAGATCTGCACACGCTGACACTGTATGAGACTTTGCATGTGTGTTAGTATACGGAATACCATATGCTCTATGGTGCTCTGCTCCTCGAAGATCATACGCGCCAAATCGAGCAAGACCTGATTGCGTTTGATTTCCAGTTGGGATTTCTCGTAAAGTTGAGCGTTACGCAAGCCGATGCCGCAGAATTGCAGGTAAGAGGCAAACACCTGAAGAGAGCAGGCAACAAAGAGATATTTTAGAGAAAATAGTAACGGAGATAGAGAAAGAGATAGCGAAATGAAGACTAAAAACGTGATTCTAACACTGCATTAAATATTCATAAAAGTTAAATTAATATTATTTACTGTTATTAATTCTACTGTTATAAAATTTGAATTTTTGCGCAAACTTTGTTTCGCCTTTGCAAATACTTTTCGACCATAAAACTTAATTGACTACTAAAATCCTCCAACAGCGACAACTACTTCATACGGCAGCGCTCCACTTGCGGCCATGTGACCACGTGCCAGCCAGAGAATGGCAAACTTTTAGTGACGAAATTAAATTTTAAGTGCGACAAAGTTGTTAAAAGAAAGTTGTCTTTTGAGATTTCGCAGCGTCAATAAAAATGAAAACATTACACCATTACACCCATAGACAAATAAGGCGATAAAATTTCTTTGAAGACAAGTTCGCATTCTTCGTGCGCGTAGCATCGAGTGTTGTGGCCAACAAAGCGCGCAACCGATGAAAGGAATCGACCGGAAAATGGTTAATGTGCTGGAATGTGAAAAGTTCGCAACAATTCGCTCGCAGCGTTTGCGGTGCTGCCACCAGCGAGTAAAAGACCATATGCTCGTTGTTATTGTAGGCGGCGTGTGCATGCATGTGTGTCGTGGAGGAAAATAGCGAATAATAAAATGGTGCACAACAAGTGAGCGCCATAAAAAATTTAAGAGTGTCTGCTGAGAAATTCAAAGCTGCGCGACATATTTGTATATATTTATACATATATACGTATAAATATCGATACATATGTCTATATAGTTAGCACATACATATACTGCTCTATTCACCACATAAATTTCAAATTAGTAGTTCTGGCATCGCGGCTGAGTTTAGCACAGATATTTACTGTCACGTTGTTTTATGCGCCCGCTTACCCCCCTTAACCTGCTAAGTTACTCCATATAAAACTTTTTTGCTTATCAGTGCGCGTTGTGCTTACCTTCTCATCGGCCTCAGTGAAGCATTCACCATTTAATTTATTAATGACCTGCGCCACACCGATGACATCGCCCGATGAATCCTTAATGGGCATACAGAGCAGCGCCTTCGTTCGATAGCCGGTTATGCTGTCAATTTCGCCATTGAAGCGCTCATCCTGTAATTGGCAAAAGTGGAAATGAGAGACAAAGGGTTAGCAGTAAAATCAAAAATAATTTTTTAAAATAATGTTTAAGTATAAAAAGGTTTTCTTAGAAATAATACGTATAAAGTCACTAAATGTTGTAAAGCTATATTATATATATAATATACGCCAAGTTCGTTCGTAGGCATTGTGAAGGCTGGTTCTTTGTGATACCTGAATATTAGTGAACAGTTGGTCACCATGACCTGAAGAATCGACGAAGGTTACTGAAAAGGTTAGACCAAGGACACGTCACTACCCTATAAAATATACATCATCACCTAAAATTCGAAATAGCGTAACTTCACTTTTCATGAAGGCTTGCATGGCATTCTTCCCTTTTCTATACAAAAATTTCAAAATTTAGCGAATTTCTTCATTATTTTCATTGTTTTTTGAATAGCTGTAACTTTTTTGCAACTTGGCCGAATTTATTTATTTTTTTTGCTTAAATAAAGCTTAAAATCTCATCTTTCCAACATTATATGACATGACACAATGTGATTGGTAGCACTGGAGATATACCACTGCAACGACATCGATTGACAAAATACGAAATGACTTTTTCGACTACCCTATATATCGGTTACCATACACTCATATTTAAACAAAATTAGAGTTTCCGTTATAAAATGGTTATATATTGGTAATTATGTCTGACAATGATTTTCAATTTTTATTGATGATATGTTGTTTTGCATTTTAGGTGACGATATGTAAATTATCATTATGATAAGCTGAGTCGAATTGTGTATGGCTGTCCGTCTATCTGTATAAGTGACCTGGTCTACGGAAAGGGGGCTTAGGTGTCAAAAAAGGAGAACAATTAATGAGATAACGACGAAACGAGTTGTGTTTACAGTGTTGTGTGAACAGTGTTTCCCAGAAAACTAGTTTTCGCACGTTAGCTCCCTTTTCGTAGACCAGGTCACATATATACAATCTAGTCCCCTAGCTTATGAGACATTTGAAATTTTGCACCTGTCCTTTTCTCATCAGGAAGCTGCTCACTCAACGGAATGACCGATATCGGACCACTATAGCATATAGCAGGCATATAAACCAAACAATCTGAATCCAGTGCTTATATGGAAAACTTTTTATTTGGCGAGAAATTTTCACGAAGTTTTCCTTAGATCATTATCTTAGTCAAAAATACAATCTCGGAAGAAATTCTTCAGATCGAGTTACTTTAGCATATAGCTGCCATACAAGCTAACTGCTCAAAGTTCTTCTGAGAAATATTTTCTATTGGTGAACAGTAAAATTATAGCCTCGGCACAATCAAAGTTGACATTTTTTTCTTCTTTTTTTTCAGCTTGTCAACTGACGTTCATCGCCGTCTGGAATATATGCATTTACTACATATACTTAATAAGACGCTGCCCACTTATTAAAAATTGCACCGAGTGACAATATAATTAACGTGTGAAGTGTATAATTGATATCGGTTTATCATTTTCCTGGAATATGCCCCGCATTTAACTCATTTCCTTCCGTAGCAACCGCCGACTTCGGCACACTTTTGTGCATGTGCTTATAGCCAATCATGCACGGCACAGTGCATTCAGAGAAAAGGCAATTAGTCACGCAGTGTAAAGTGAAAATGTTGCGGTATTAAAAAACAGACACACACACGCAAATATATACTCATATATATGTGATATATATATGTGAAAATGCAAATGGATGACGCGCTCAAGAGCTTCATCATAATCACGAGTGAACAGCGGTCGATAACGCTATCAGCGCTGCTTGAATTTTGAATATTTATAATGTGGTTGTACATATATATAAATATGTAGATGTATGTATATAAATTCATATATATATTTATGTATATATAAATATGTATAAGTATTATAATATTACCACATAGGCATAAAGTCTTAAAGCGATATTTGTATTTGCTTTGCTTTCATCATCCGCAGCACCGATTGGCCTTATCAGTGTTTAGTGGAGTGATACATTTTACGAGTATTATTGCTTGCTTATCATTATTGCTTTTAATAATGCCTACCTATCTATCTATGACTATATCTATTGTATGACTATACTATGTTTGATATTCTCACGTTTGGTTCCACGTTGTCCATGCAAGTGTTTGAGATTATTCATAAGAATGATAAAGTGTTGCTGTTGGTGGAGTGTTGACTGTTTACTCATCAATATAGCACTCGAATAATCAAATAATCAGCTTAAAAGCTGGTTTTAGACCTTAGCAAGGTTTATCAAAGTGAGAAAGATCTATTAAAAATATTTCAGCAGTTCTGAAGGCTTTTATAATTGAAGAACTCATATTCGACTCACACAACCTCCGGCTCTTAACGGAATAACCAGAGCAGCTAACAAATAAGCACATACCCCTCGAAATAAATATGCAAACGACTAGGGATATTCTTAGGACACAGAAAGTAAACTACCCAGATGTAAGGCTGGACCCCAAACCAATCTTCTGGTTTCAAATCCTAAACTACTGGCCAACAAAGGAGGATCCAGCTTAGAAAAACGCACCGCTGTAGAAGACAGGGTTGGTCTAATAAACGCAGACAAAACAATCGCAGAAATACGCAGCAGAAATCAGACAGTCCGACATTTTCTCCTGGGTATTACAAACTTCGTGATATCCTTTTCAGGATATACAATTTGTGTGAAAATGTAAAAAAGATAGTTCAATTCGATAAAAAAATGTGTGCTGATTAAAGTCATAATAAGAATTCTTAATGAATTCTTCTGATTTGCTATAATTATTATATTTGAAGCAAAGCTTCCACAGTCAAACAACAAGATAGACATATATGCCAAATTAATTCCACTCGCCCCACAATTTAGTCCAAAAAATGATATGCTCTTCACTCATTTTCCTCATTACTTTACAAAAATACAAAATGCAACTTCTTTTCGTTAGAAAGTTTCACTTCTCCAAAACATAATAACAAAACACTTATGCGTACATTTTCAGTTTTCCGACTTCAGAAGATTAATTGCTAAAAGCACTGACGCCTGAACTCGTTAAGCCAGCTAAGTAACGGGTGATTTTTTTGAGGTTAGGATTTTCATGCAGTAGTATTTGACAGATCACGTGGGATGTCAGACATGGTGTCAAAGAGAAAGATGCTCAGTATGCTTTGACATTTCATCATGAATAGACTTACTAACGAGCAACGCTTGCAAATCATTGAATTTTATTACCAAAATCAGTGTTCGGTTCGAAATGTGTTTCGCGTCCGTGTCCGATGAGCGATGAGGCTCATTTCTGGTTGAATGGCTACGTAAATAAGCAAAATTGCCGCATTTGGGGTGAAGAGCAACCAGAAGCCGTTCAAGAACTGCCCATGCATCCCGAAAAATGCACTGTTTGGTGTGGTTTGTACGCTGGTGGAATCATTGGACCGTATTTTTTCAAAGATGCTGTTGGACGCAACGTTACGGTGAATGGCGATCGCTATCGTTCGATGCTAACAAACTTTTTGTTGCCAAAAATGGAAGAACTGAACTTGGTTGACACAAGATGGCGCTACATGCCACACAGCTCGCGATTCTATGGCCATTTTGTGGGAAAACTTCGGACAACAATTCATCTCAAGAAATGGACCCGTAAGTTGGCCACCAAGATCATGCGATTTAACGCCTTTAGACTATTTTTTGTGGGGCTACGTCAAGTCTAAAGTCTACAGAAATAAGCCAGCAACTATTCCAGCTTTGGAAGACAACATTTCCGAAGAAATTCGGGCTATTCCGGCCGAAATGCTCGAAAAAGTTGCCCAAAATTGGACTTTCCGAATGGACCACCTAAGACGCAGCCGCGGTCAACATTTAAATGAAATTATCTTCAAAAAGTAAATGTCATGAACCAATCTAACGTTTCAAATAAAGAACCGATGAGATTTTGCAAATTTTATGCGTTTTTTTTTTTAAAAAAGTTATCAAGCTCTTAAAAAATCACCCGTTACTTGCCAAAGCTTTACAATTCAACACATTATACTAGTACAAGTATAACAAACTTGGACAGTGTTCCGGCCAAGGCAGTGCGACCAAGAATTGTAAGCAAGAGAAATGTTAAAAATTAAAATCTATCATTAATCTTTCTTGTACGTCTGCTTGTGAAGTACCGTAAAATGCGCCGGAAGTCGCAAAGCAGTTGAAAATGTTTCTTTGCTGAGCCAAAGAGTTGCACACGCTTTGTTGCCGACATGTAATGTATGTTTGTATGTGCATTAATGTAAGTGTAGTTTGCTGCTGAATTTTATTCCGTTTCCTTACTACGACTTCTAAGTGAAGAAATCAAAAAGTTGCTGCTGACAAATAGTCACTGACCGGAACTTTGAGCTGTTTAAATTTTACTTTGATTCGTAAATCAAAATTGCCGCTCGTATAAATATGATTAATGATGCACATGGTGTCACAACGGAAGTAACGATAAAAGTACACAAATGCGTACGAAATGCTTAACTGGTGAATACATATGTACATAGTATAGTATAAAAACATATGTGAGTAAGCAAAACTGAGTTGAAGAGTTATTTATGGGATGAAATTCAACTTTTCAATGTTTGTATATTGTTGTAAAGGCATATTGCGTAGTTTAGACTTTCGAACTTATTGCGCGTAGAAGTAAGAATAAATTTAGAACTTTCACAAAATTACTGATATGCATATAATATATTGAATTTCCAGGAGGCTTAGCTGTCAAATCAGCTTAAAGACAAGTTCATGTTTTGGCATTTATGTTATATATAACGGTGGAATTAGGCTGTAAGTGTAGTGATGAAATAGCATGAATTTTATTCAAACTATAAATGCCATACTATTTTTTTATATTTTCTTTGAAAACATATTTTCTACAAAACAAATACCAAATGTCAATATATATTTTATCTTTTAAAATCTAAATTAATTTCGAAATATCAGATCACTTTAATAACTTTGGCCCTAAAAATCTAATTTATAAATATTATATCCTTGCATTTTCTTTAGAGTTTCCTATTGCTTACCTGATATGCATCTGGTATATTAACTGGTTCACCGCTCTCAGCCACATGGCCAGCAATGCCCGAACCCCAAGCAACGCGTACTTCCTCTTGCTGTTCCATCTCTTCCACGGTGCTGCGTGGACAAACGTCGAACAGCTTAGACACGAGACATCTAAAGGAAAAAGTATGAGAGCGACAAATTATAAAATTAATACCTTGAAAATATGTTTTAAAACAAATTTTAGAGCAATCAATTTCGCTTGCGTTATTACATAAATAATGCTAAAAAATTTAATATTTACAGTTTCCTTGAGCTTCTAAAAAGATTTAATTTGATGATTTATACTTGTATAACTGATTTAATTGATAAATTAAACTATTCCGAGTAAAACTGTTTTCTTGAAAATAAAACTGGAAAACCAAACAAAAATTTCAAATAAAAAAAATTAAAAAAAAAATAATAATAAGCCGTTTTAATTAAGAAACTTAAGTAAAAAATTAAGAATTTAATTAATGAAAAATAAAAATTAAGAAAATTATGAAAAAACAAATAAAAGTTCAGTAAGAAAAAAAAAAACAAATAAAAAATTTTAAAAATTAAGAAAAAATTAAGAATTTAATACCTAAAAATTAAAAACTGAAGAAAATTATTTAAAAAAAAAAAATTTTAATCAAGAAAAAATAGAAAAAAATAAAAAAATAGTAAAATAGTAAAATTTAAAATTAAAAATTAAGAAACTTAAGAAAAAAATATGAAAAAATGAGAATTTAATTAAAGAAAAAAAAGTTAAGAAAATTATGAAAAAATAAATAAAAGTTAAATAAGAAAAAAAAAAAAACAAATAAAAAAATTTTAAAAATAAAGAATTTAATACCTAAAAATTAAAAACTCAAGAAAATTATTTAACAAAAAAAAATTTAAATTAAGAAAAATTAAAAAAAAAAATACAAATAAGGAAACTAATGTACAATTCCAAAATTAAAAATTTAATAAAAAAAAATTAACAAATAAGAAACTTAAGATAAAAAATTTTAAATTTAGACTTTAATAAATAAAAATTAAAAAGTCAAGAAAATTATTTAACAAAACTAAATTTAAACTAAGAAAAATTAAAAAAAAATTAAAAAAATTGTAAAATAAAGAACTAAAAATTTAATTAATAAAATTAAAAGTTAGGAAACCTATGAAAAAAAAATTTAAAATTCAGACTTTAATAAATATAAATCGAAAAAAATTAAGAAAACTTAAATAAAATAAAGAATTTTCTTTTTTCCAAATAAACAAAAAATAAGTAAATTTGATTTCAAAAAAATTAAGAAACAATACTATTCTGTTAATCTACTGAGATAAAACCTGAAAATAACATTTATAAATAAAATTACTAAATTAAATATATTCAAAATGTATATGTAAATTTATTCCATAGCATTTTTAGATAGAAAATTTTTAAGATAAAAAATTAAAAAAAAAAAATTTCTTCATAGCAAAAAAATCATCAAAATATATAAAAAAAAAATATTAAAAAAAAATGCATTTTTTGTTATTAGAAAAACATACGATATTTAGTTTTTACAAAAATTTCCAAAATCAGGATTTTGGTCTCCACAGTCTATTAAAACCTTAAAATTTAAAGAGATTAATTATATTGAAAAATAGAGTCACTAGGACTCGGTAAAACAAAAAAAATATTATTCAATTAAAATATTTTTGAATTCAAACAAGCTTAGTGGTATTAGTATGAAGTGATTTGACTTGATGATGCTATTTTGTATTAAAAAAATTGAAAAATTAACAAACATATTAAATAATAGTACTTTAAGTAAACAGTTTTTTATATAAAAAAAAACACTAGAAAAAGTTGTAAATAAAAATAAATTAATTTCTTCCAAATTGACAATTTTTATTTCTATTAATTTATAATTACTTTTTTCATTTTCAAAAAAGTCTCACACATAATATTTTCAATTAACGAAGACAAAAATAAACACACAGCCTTTCTGTTTACTCACTTCTTTGGTCCATCATTGGCGGTATTGCAACGGCCCTGCACCAGAAACAATGAGCCACGGTCTGCATTCAACAATATTGATACATTCTGCAGGATTTTATGGCACAATGTACGCACTTCCAGTTCGTTGCAGATATCCTTTACCTAATGCGCATTGTTTTTGCAAATTAAACAACAACGTGGTTGAGGCAAAACACGTACACACACACACATGAGGAGGGAAATATTTCAATGCATTTTAAATAGTGGTTTTGTTGCCATTGTTGGTATGGTGTCCATTGTGTTGATAAGCAACAATGGCGTTGCCGCAAGCGGTGGCAAGAAATGTTGCATTCATATGAGAAGAGGGAGAGAAAAATAAAAAAGAGAAAAAAAATTAATATAAGCTGCAAGTAAATGAACACAATTGATATTTTTATTTGCAATGTAATGCGCGCAAATTACTTTCCCATTTCATATATATTAATTAAAGAGAGCAAACAAGTATTATTGCGGAAATGAGAGTGTCTTAGAGGGTTGGAAATAAATATGGATGGAAAAGGCAGAGCTTGCAACGTTGCTCGTATAGATTTTAAAGGCTTTAAGTAAAATTGAAGAAATTTGCACTGAATATTATTTAAAATATATTATTAAAATAATTATAAATATTTAATATTTAATTTTTAAGGAAGATTAAATAAAAATTAAAATTATATATATTTTATGACCATACCATATGTTACTTTAACTTTCTTTTGACACAAAATAAGCTTTAAAATAAAATATTTAGTTTTTCATAGCAACTATTTACTAAAATACCTTGGCCATTTCTAATCAAAAGACAATCCTTGCTGTTATACGCGCTCAAATTAGAACAAAAATATTCTCAAATTTTATCTAAAGTGTTTTTCCTGTGCCTGCATATATGCAATACCGAAATTTTCCGCCCAAAAAAGCATATTTACACACTTTGCGTGCACACGTGGCGTATACGTAACCACCTGCTCATAACTAACACTGCCCATAAGCAATAGCTCAATAACGAAAGGTAGCCTTTAATCAACTAAAAATACTACAAATACATTTGATACTCAAAATACCAATACTAATGCTAAAAACAAAACAAAGCACCACCACTATTAATGGCCACTAAGCCATTACAAGGGCCAGCGAACACGCAACACTTAGTCTGCCTACGAAATTTACGAAATTTCATGTTACTGTTTTTGTTCTTGCCAAACTCATACTCAAATTCGCAATTTTCTTTATGCTATACCGCCCGTTTTAATTAAGCACTACACACCACCGTACTGCGCTTGCAGTGTTAACAACCACGCTACTCTTAATGTATACATTCAATACACGCTGCCATTATTGTTGTCCACTGCAAGAGACATTGTAGTTGAGACACAATGAGACAATACCTTACCAGTTCAAAAATGAGCTCTTTCTCATCCAACGCCTTCAATTCGTTGCGTGACAAACGTTGCGGCCGATAATAGCCCATTGTGCCGAAACTGTGCGCCGTCTGTCCATGATGATGATGATGATAGTGATGAGCACCGAGTGTGCTCGTGCCATTGGCAGCATTATAGTTGCCATTGCTAGCGCCAATGTTATTGCCATTACTCCCACCACCAATGCCGCCCATATTGCTGCTGTTTGTTGAGCAATCATTTTGTGTGCCTACACTTAAGAATGTCGGTGTACCGTCAATGGTGTTGACAATTGGCTTCAGCAGACCGCCGCGTTCAAATTCATGTGCTGATATTTTTCTGCACACAAAGTCCAATCATTCACGTATGTATGTGGGTGTGTTTGTAGCGGGTTCACGTGCGCAGCGAGTGTTTGAATTTGCATTGATGCCAAGAATAACACGTCAACGGCCAGCCACAATCATGGAAATTCATGGAAATTATTACGAATCACCAAGTAGAAGCGTAGAGTCAAACAGGGGAAAATATGAAAAATAGAGAAATAAATATTATTTAATTAATAAGTCATGTTTAGTGCACAGTAAGCGATGGCTAATGCATGGCTAGTGCATTATAATAATAAGATTTCATGAGGACTGCTCAACCGATCTTCATGAAATTTTACACAGGTCTTTGAGATACAATTCTTAAAGACTTGGATGAAGAATTTTTGCGATAACAACTATTTGAAAAGCAAAAATTCCGCGAAATTTTCTTTGAAATTTTTTTTTTTTTTGTATATATATATATTTTTTTATTTTTTTTTTTTCAATTTTTTTTTTTTATTTTTTTTTTTAATTTTTAATTTAGTAAAAATATCTGCCAAAAATCCAATTTTCAGTTTTTTGCTTCGTTCAAGTTCTAAGTTAAGGTTTTAACTGAAACACCTTTTTTCACTTGATCCTCTAAGGGGTTATCCTGCCAACGCGGGCGCATCTTTTTCCAAGGGGTCACCGGAAATGGCGTCGCAATGGGCGAGTTTAAAGTATATTTTTCCAAAAATTTCAAGTTTTTTTTGTCAATAGTGTATGTTTTAACAATAAAAATTTCTAATAAAATATTTATTTTTTTATATGAGAAAAAAAAAATTATTAAAAAGGCTGATTTTACCCGAGTAAACCCATATAACCCTTCAAACTAGGTTGATTAAAAGCACCATAGTCCTTATCTATCGCCAAATTTAAGCCAGCAGGGTCGTATATCAACAGATTATAACCAAAATAGGATACACAACAATAAATATATATGAGTGCACACAGTTGCACGGTGGTTTGAGGCAGCAGTGAAATTATTTTTTGCGGTTAGCAACTCAACTTTTCTGGGCCATTACACCACTTATCTGCTAATATTGCCTGCCTGCCACTCAACAAAATGGCTAAGTAAACATATAAATAAAAAACAGAAAGCAAAATGTCAGAGTACACTTCATCAACTCGAAGCCTTGCCGCACCAACACTAGCGCACAAGTCAAACCAATCATGACACAAATATACAAATATACATATGTATGGGGTGTGTAGCCGGCACTTGCGTGGGCTGCCGCTGTTGTTGTTGTACATTTATTAAGTACCAAGCAGCAAACAGCTGTGCGTTGAAATGGAGGACAATCAACCGTAGATAATAGACTATAGAATATAGGCAACAAGCCACTGGCAACATAACAACAGCACAAGAGCGCTGTGGACAAACAGCCAACACAACGGAAACAGCAGACACATAAAGGAGGAGCAACAGCACTAGTGTTGAAAAAGCCAAAGGGCGGGAAATGAAATATGTACGTTGCATAGGTCAAAAAATCATGCTTGGCTTTGTGGCAGCGCCTGCTCATAACTGGGCGTAGCAAGCGTCTATCTACTATGGAAATGTATGCTAAGTATGCTATGTCATCTATATTTAGCTTTTATCATCGATATAGTACAATACATACATTTATTAATAGCATAATCTGTTGGGGTAATATTACAAATTTCTCATTAAAAGGATGTCAGTTTCGATTTCATGAAGAGGTCTGGCTGTATGCTAAGCAAAACGCCTACACTCAGTCGGCGATTACTGTAGAAGCTGGCCAAAAGCTGGCCTACAGTGAGGTGGTGCTTAGAGGTAAATATTAATTTGGAATATTTACTGAAGTATAAGAGGACTACTACGAATAAACGTATGGTTCATATAGGGTATAGCTCAAGCAGCTTAGCTTATGCACCGATTTATCTTCATTTCGAAGAATTTATCAGATATAAAATAGTCTGTGTGTGATTTAGCTTTGAAGATAAAATCTAGGAAGTCACAAAATTAATTTTAAAGTGAAATTTTTATGTGTGTATATCAATGGACTGTGGCTAATTTGGGATTTTCACTGAAAAAAATTGCAAAATTTGTCATCCATCATAAAATAATACCAAATTTAATTTCAAATATACTTTTTTACATGCTTCTTTGTGATTTTTTATTTATAAAAAATATTATAAAATATTTTTTTTTTTTATAAATTAATAACAATTTTATTTTTTTTTAGTCCTCCACAATAACAATTATTTCTTGGTTTTTTCTGATTCTAGCAGTCTTTCAAAAAAAATATTTCCTGTAGCATAAATTCACAAAATTCATTATTTATTTCTACTTTGGACTTACCTCACCGGCGTTGTCGCTCCCGATCCACCTCGTGATGAGCAACTCTGTCCATTTGTATGTGTAGGTGAGCCAGTTAGCGAGACATCATTGCCAGCTGTAGTGGCATGTGAAACGAGCCAAGCATCAACTACCTGACGTGTGGCTTTTCTGCAATGAAAAATCAAAAAAAAAAAATAAAAAAATTGGTGTGAATTCATACTTTTTATATTTTGTAAACAAAAACCGGAAAAAGTTGAAAAATTAGTGTAAAATTATAGTTTTTATATTTTATAAACAATATGAAAACTAGACACAAATGGTTCTGAAAAAATGCTTCCGAAATTTTTTTCGAATTTTTGCAAAACAAAGATTGTTGTTGAAGTACCAGAAAAGTATTCCTCAAATAATTTCGAGTCAGTCCGGCTAAGTTCCGGTTACTTAGACCCGACAGTAGTGGCAATGGTAGTATCGATCTGTCGAGGGTTTGGTTTATTGGACTTATAAATTTATTTCAGAGTAAAAAAGGAACCTTTTTCACAGAAAATTTAATATTATGTTCCTTAAGCATATTTTCTTTTTATGCGTCTCTTTCTGAGCTTCTAATTCCGATTTTAAAATTTCAAGTTTAAATAGTTTTCTAACACAAAAATCTCTACGAATTACTTAAAAATAATTAAAAAATTTTTATGTTACTTTGAAAACAACATATAAATGGAAAACCTTTTGCATGAAAATATACTTCTCATTTCCCAAGCAAAAATAGAAATCGAAAAACCTATCAATCACACTCAAGACTTCTTCCAAAACTAAACATCAACACTTCAGTGAGTTCAAGGACAAAAATGTTAAATTTTCAAACTTCTTTACAGCCAATTATAGGCTATTTATTTATGATGCATATATGCGCACAGCTTGTTAGGTCCTTTCTGCGCTTGAAAGCAGCTGACAAAGTCAACTTCATTGGAAAACATTGAAGCTGAGCGCACAGCAAAAGCCGTAGCCAGCAACACAAAAGGCAAACGCACAGAATAAATATTATTTTATTTTATTTTAGATATTTTACTGTTGTTTATTACACACACCAGTCTGTTTGCCTATCGAGGCAGCTGCATTGCCGACCGCAGGACGAAAATAAAATAAATTTTGCGAGAACAAATCAAAATATGACAAGAGCATGACAGAGTCAATAAATCATTCAAGCTAAATAAAAAAACAGTATGGCACACACATACATCTACGTGCATATGTTTTTAATAAATAAAATGAAAAAGTATGCAAATAAATATAATGTTATTGCCTGCCAAAAGCGCAGAAATTGACTGCAGTGACCCAAATTTCAAAATTTTATCTAAGCTCATAAATTGTGACACTTGTTCGCTGTTGTTTATTTTTCGTTTTTTTTTTTTTTTTTGGTTTAGAGTTTTTGCTTTTGTTATTCTAAGCGCTTACACTTTTACTGCAATTATTTGGGCAAATATTTGCACAGGCTCACAAAAGTTGGCTCTGAACTTGGCTTGCTATTTGTTGTTGGTTTGCCAGCATTTATTTTTTGTTATTGTCCAAATGTTTTTTATTGTTATTTGTGTTGCTCTTAAGTGAGCAGTAAGCAAGTGGTTTTACAGTTTTGCCAAAGCCTGAGCCTAAGCTGCGCCGTTGTTCATTTTCCACTTCACAGAGGTTACTCATACGCCATGGCAGCAAATTTATTCAGTTGGCAAAGTGGCTGCATTTTATTTTTTTGTTGCAGTTATGATTGTATGAAGTGTATGTTATAATTGTACAGTATTTTATTCGACTTAGCCGTGCTCTTATGTACCGTTATATGCCTCATTCTTAAAAAGTTGCATTATAGAAGTCGTGGATTATTTAGTATTAGTCAACAATGTTGTGTAGAAAAGCATATTTTATGAATAATATATTTATAAAAATCGCAAAAAATTCATAAATAAGGTAAGGAGCAATTTTTCATATAATTTTCTCATGGCCGGATGTAGGGTCATTTGCAGGTACAATAACCGATTCCAAAATCTTCTGTTTGAGATGCTGTCTTTAAAATACGTACTGGGAACTTTTTTGGTGATATGTGTTTAACAACTTTATACAGAAACATTTTTTCATTATCAAATTGACTCTATGACTCCAATTATGCACACTTCCCTTAAACCACCGCCATAAAAAGGACCGCTCTCCAATATGAATACATTTTCCTAATTTGCCAACATTCCCTTCATTACACACGCTTTTCTAATAAAAGTCAAACACAATGCTATAAATAACAATCTTATACAAAATAGCCAATAATGTCGCAATATTTGACACCCCGCAAAAACCCAGCGAATATATATAGAAAGCAATCACATTCGCCAGCTGCTGTTGCTAAATCTCACCCAATGCGGATTTATGCAAATCAGATGGACAAAAGCGCACAAAAATGTCCATAATTTATAACCAATATACTCACAAGTGTCCGCATACATGCACAGACATCACCATAAATACAAATACATGCACAAACACATACATATAAGCTCAACCAAACTCTGCGAATTTCACGCCAAACTGATTTTTCGATAAATGTTTGCAGCAAAGAAGCGGCAAATATATATATAAATATTTTTAAACACCATGAAAGCGCATTAATGCACATTCCTACATTCCTGCACACGCACATAACATATACACTCTCCTCTTGCCCACATTCATAAATTTTCTTTATATTAATGGCCAATTTATGGGGTCAGCTTATTCGGCTTCCGCATGAAGGAGTTTCCACTTTTCCACCTATTTTTTTTTTTTGTTTTTTTTTTTTTTGCTGTTTCAGTCCTTTTTTCTGCATTCCGCTCAATTTTTTCCCCACCTTCAATTAAATCTTCACACTCACAGCATTGACGCTCGCGCCAGATCGCTTGCCAGCAATTGAAATTTTATATTTCATGCGCACTCTTTCACACTTGCGTGAATTTTTTAACACTTTAGTACAATATTTATTTTCATATTATAGCATTTTATTCAGTTATTTTTTATCTGCTTTGCGTCACTTTGGTCTCATATTCCCTTTATTGCTGCGGCGCGTGTTCGTTGACGGACTCAATAACATTTGAATTCATTTCACTTACTTACATAACGAAACATTATTACAGCTGCTCGTGTTGGCGCTAATAAATTGATTGACATTGTAATATCCTTTAATATCCTGATTCCGTTGGACACAGTTTATGGCAATTCTATTTTTATGCCCACCGTGCACTTCTCATACCACTAAGTGATTTTTTGTGTGGCTGGTTTTTAGATGTATTTGTGTATTGTTGAGGGATATGGGATTGGTTGCTTCGGGGTGGTAAAAGGAAGTTGTCAAAATTAATGTCGCTCTTGGGTCAACATGAAGTTTTTTAGAGCTTTCTTAACAATTGGTTTTATAATTAATATAAAATTGATAAAATAATTTTTTTTGTAAATAATATAGTCAAAAGCATAAATATAGTAGACGTCTTGTTTTCACAAAAATATATATACAAATATTCCTGAGGCCCGTAAACAGGGTTAACAGTTACAAAATTCCAGGAGAGCACTCATTTATCAGGAAAAATTTCAATTTACGCAAACTATAGAGGATTTCTCTCTTGATATATACACATACAATACGTTAGAGAAGCTAATCTAACCATATATCTATGGAAAAAATATATATTTTTACCAATAAAATCCAAAAAAGTTAATTAAACAGACAATTATGGGATTTTTACAGCACAAATTTTGCCACAATTGATCATTTGGCCTTACTTGCTGAATTCAACTCAACTTTTCCCTTAGCAGAGACACGAACCAGAATTTCTAACTAAAATTTTACTAGAGGGTCTATTTTTTTACTGAGAGAATATATAGAAGTCAACGGTAGTCATCCACGTGAAAATTATTTCCACATTTTGGTCTCCTTTGCAGAGACACATACCAACTTCTTAATGATAGGGGTTTTAAGCATATTTTCGCAAAATATCGACATTTCTACTAATCAAATCTATAAGAGTGAATTAATCAGGCAATTATGTGGTTTTTAGAGCACAAATTTCCAGCAATGGATTGTTTGGCATTACTTGCCGAATATTAACTGAATACAGCTTAACTTTTCCCTTAGCAGCGACACGAACCCTCAACTTAGAATGAAGATTTGCGAACCAAAAACTACGAGAGGGTTTAGTTTTTACTGGGAGGTACGAACCATCAACTTAGGGAAAGAATTTCTAAACGAAAATTTGCTTGAGAGTCGATTAGTGAGATTAATGAGAGGTCAACTGTAGTAACCCCCTTGGAAGAATTTCCACGTTTGGGTCTTCTTAGCAGAGACACATACCAAGAATTTTAAGCACAAGAGCTCCCTTTTTCACTAAACAAAACTAGAGCACAAAATTAGTCAAAGAAGCATAGGCGTCAAAATTTTTAAATTACGAGGGAATCGAATTTATACTGATAGGATCTAGTGAACTGGAATAATCCTCCAACATATGTAGATGTACGTTGACCTTGCCTGTTGAATATCTTAGAAATAACTCCATTAGGTGAGCTTTTGCTTAGCATAGACGCGTACCAACCGGCGGGTTTTTAGCATGGCAAATAGTTCAACTTTTTATTTAGCCAAGACAAGAACCAACTTCTTGCTTGCGAGAGATATTGGCACTTTAACCCACTCTAAAATTACTATTACAAATACCTATGTGTTGGACAAAAGTAAAAATATTAAGTCGGATCGGAAGTAGAACAAAAGTATAATATATCCATAGCCGTTTGTCAAATATCGGTTAATGTGTAAGACATCCTAGTGTAGACATATTTTCTTTGTGTTCGTTTTCGTCGAACTCATTTACCTAATACAGAAACTGTAAGCATATTTATTAAATATTTTTCATATTGTAAGCCACAACTGTCTTTAAAACAATTAAAATAGCTTAGAAAGCAGGCAAAAGACTTCCAATAAGAATTGTCAAATCATAAAACTCAAATCAAAGCAAAAGTTGAATGCCGACTTGACAACTACTTGGTTGCCTTTTGCCTACTGTTGTCAAGCAAAGCTATCTACATAAACAATTAACAAACACAAATAGACTACATCCATGTAAGTTTGTCACATACATACTTTTTATCTCACTGACTACTGCTTTTATGTTATGGGAGGAGTTGCCAGGCAAAAAATATACAAAATTAGTACTTTAGGGTACATTAACGCGCACATACCAATCCCCCACATGCTCTGCCTATAAATATACGAGTATATTAAGCTGTATTGTCAAGCTCACAATAGACTCGTAGTTATAGTAACGCTATAAATATTTATGCAAAGAAGCTTAAGGATACAGATGTGCACTCCCCGAAGCACACATCTATTTACATATTTACTGTCGCATTTAAGCTCTTTAAACTTTTTATTCTTCTTATATAAGCACAATTATACGGATTTTCTGCAAGGTCGAGCTTAAGACAATCACTTCGAAGCTTCGCTGTTGCGCAACTCTTTTATACATTTAGCTAACTAATCCTTTATTTGCTTGTATTTATTAATTTCTGAGCTCATTTTGTGCTCAACCCCGGCATATTAGCGCCAAGCACCACCCTTGGGCATATGTTGCAGCCGCTTACCTTATGAAATAATCCTGTACAAATTCTTGATTCTCATCCATCCACGCCTCCATGCGCGCCTGTTCGGCATCGTAGCCCTTTTGTGTTGTATGTTGCATGGTGTGCGGGTTTTGTTGTTGCTGTTGGTGATGATGATATTGATTTTGTGTAGTTTGCAGTTGCAGGGGGACACCGGTACGCTGATTTAACGCATTGGCGTTTTCAAAGCTGACGCACCCTGTGCCCCCCTGCTCCGCCGCTGGCATACGACCGGTGTGATGGTAATGATGTGTTTGTGTTTGGCACTGCGCACTCGGCTCCTCAATGCTACGCAGCTGTAGGCCTGCAAGTAAAGAAAGATGACGGGGATTAATTATTGAGTCCCATAAAATAGGTAAATTTGAAAAAAAAAATAAAAACTTTGTTAAATAAATAAATTTTTTTTTTTTTGAAAAAAAATTGAAAACAATAGATCTTTTAAGACATTTTTTCGAAGCTTTTGGTTTGCGTCTTCGCTAAAATAGTCACTTATTTCAAATAGCGCCTGAAGATATACTAACTTTTTTAAAGAATCCTATGTGTGATAACTAAGTGCGAATTAAGTACGAAATCGGGCTTTGGAGCAGATTTTTTAATTTCCACGAATATTGCTCCAACCTAACATCTTTTCCAGAGAGCTTCCATATTTTTGCAATTTACTGTTCCTTTTTATTAGGATGCTATAAAAGAAGCGTAAAAACGAAGGTCAACAGACATTCCAAATTCCAACTAAACTATTTATGAGAAATATAACGGTAAATTTATGCACATATGTATGTATATGTATATTTGATATATATACCTTAAAAGTACACAGGTGTACCCTAAAAGTTATATTTGTAATAATTCACATTATTAATGAAGCCTCCCCACAGAGCCACAAATTCTCGACATAAGCCTTTTCGTTAAAAAAAACATAAAGCTCCACAAAAAATAACTCTTTTTAAACATACCTCATGTAACACAAACATGTATACCCCTTTAACTCATACCCTCGCCCACCACAAGCCTTATTCCATAGTGAGCAAACTGCAATTTGAGTGCATAAAGGATTAAATAAAATTTGTACGAGCAAAGCTTTAACAAGGGCAAACCACTAGGGTGCGACACAAATTGGGTTTGGCAGCAGCAATAACAGCAAAAACAAAAACAAACCAACGGCATATCACACATTCCCAAGCAGCCTGAAAACTCGTTAAAGTCATTTCTGCCACACTAACAAGTTTAAATTATTTTTATATGCCAGGACACATACACACAACTGCATGGGTGTGCATGGGTGTGTGTGTGTGATGCATATGAATACATAAATGGGAAAATGCAAGCGCATTCATATGAGCAAATTTATTTCTCCGACCATTGCAGCACTCAAATTAACACACAAATGTTGGCTATAGTATTGGCATATACCCTATATGCTGACATATACATAAATACATACATATATTCATTCATATTTACACATATATTGCATACGAATCAAAGTTGTGTGTAAAAAAGTTTCCTGTTTGCGTTTTTGCAGACTTTCCATCACTGCTTCCTGCTTTTTTTGTTTTTTTTTTTTTTGCTTGCACCCTACCTTCATATGAAACACATGCTTGTGTGTGTGTTCTCAAATTTGCAAAAAAAAAAAAAAACAACAAGCAAACTCAAGCACACACTCAGCTTTCGTATGAAATGAAATTTTTATGCATTGGTGTGTGAAAAGTTAACCGTTAGCAGAAAGTTCCTATGCCACTGATTTATTTTTTGTTGCAGCGCATTTAAAAGCAGTAAAGCAGTTAGTCAGCGTTGAGCTCTAATGCATTTGCTAACTTTGCCAGCAAACGTGCATTTTTATTGTTGTTGCAACCTTTATTTGCCATGTTGATTTTACACTTACATTAACAAGCCACGAATTTTTGTTGCGCAAAAGTGCTTAATTACAAATCCGTGAACTTCGTGTGAGTACTTTGGTTTGGGAATTTTGTTTTAATTTTCGTTTAAAGTTCGTTTTGTTTATTTTCGAAAATATGTTAGTTTTTGCTCTCAGTAAGGGGAGAGATAATAATTATAATCTGAGTTACTTAATTGAAGCAACTAGCGCCTTTATGTTTATATTTTTTCATATCTGAAATTTTCTGTTAAAATTTTTTTTTTGTTTTTTGATTTTCAACAAAAAGGCTCAAAGTATTAATTCTAATAAATTTTTTTTTTACAGATACCTCAAAAAAATATTTAAAAATTTGTTCTAGTAAAATTAACAAAAAAAAAAAAAAGATTTTAAAAAATAATAATACTCAAAAAAAGTTTTCAAAAAATTTTTTTTTTCAAAAAAAGTTTAAAAAAATATTTTCAAAAAAATGTTAAAAAAAAATTTTCATTGTTCCAAAATATTTTTTACAGACCAACTGGTAAGGACTTAGCTTATTCTACCCAAATAAATTTAGTTTTCTACCTTTATTTGCTAACCGTAATGGGTGGCTATAGCACATATCCGCTTATGATTTTAACGATAGCTGCACAATAACACTATCTAGTAAACTTTTTACTATTTTTTACTATTTCTTATATATTATGAATAATTTACTGATAATTTTTTCCGCCAAAAAATTTTAAATTTAAAATTTTATTAATTTTTTTAAATTGTTTTTAACTTTTTTGAATTTTTATTTTTAATTTTTTTTTATTTTTATTATTATTTTTTTTTATTTTAAATTAATATTTTTTAGCTTTATAACAGTTTTTTTTTCAAAATATTGAACCTATATAAAAATTAAAAGTTATAAATTTAAAGCTAAAAACTGCGTACTTTACTAAGAAGGCTTATATAGATTAGCTTTATAACAGTTTTTTTTTTGTATTATATTTACAAATAGCACATATGTATGTATTCCTAAATCTAACTTTGCAATTAGAAGCCTTTTTGAAATAAAATGATGCCAAAGATTGGCTTCCTAAGAAAAATTTTTTATCAAAATGTCAATACCAACTTTTTTCTGCACAAAAATATATGCTTCAAAATGCTTGAAAGAAAAAATCTGTCTAAGAATTTTTTTTAAATTAAGGCCTTTCATGCAACCTTAAACTAGTTTCAAAAACTTAACTCTGAAAAAATTTCAAAATTAGCGCTTTTCCTGTAGTCTCAAAATGGTTACAAAAACTGAACAATTTTCCGAAGTGCTTTTTTATATCCCAACTAAAACCTAAAACCACTCAATAAAACACTTTAAAAACTCGCACTACATAAAAAGAAATTCGCACATACTCAAATATCCCATGAATTTTCGTGGCCACCACTTTCACCGACGCCAAAATCAGCTGGCAACGCGCATAACTGCATTTTCTCAACGCCCTAGCTATGCCGTATGTGTGAATATGTGTATGTTTAGCTAACGTTTATTCCTGCATGTAACTTTTTTGTATGCACAATTTTATGAAGACATATTTGTGCTGAAGTATGTGTCAGCACATATCCTGTAACGGAGCTCTTTTTTGCTTTTTTCCACCAGCAACCACGTATGCATGCCAGCGGCATTCCACGCTGTGACATCCTGTTGGCCTTTTTCGCGTTTTTGCGTGTGCCACTTTTACGTTACGAGTATTTGTATACAGTGGGATTTTTTTAAATATCACAAAATATTCGCGCAATGGCATTTGAAGCACTTTGCCGTTTTAGTAGTGCACTTTAATGCATACATAGATGCGGCAGCATACAAACACTTGCGCAGCACATATACATTTTAGCAGTTGATTTACATTTTTTTTTCTATGATTTTCATTTCGTTGCACTCAAATTTTATTTTATATAATAAAGTATAAATAAAACGGAAATTACAGCAGTTAGTAAAGCGAAGCAAAGTGCACTTAGCAGCGCTGACAAAAATGTTTACAGCCATGAAAAATGAAAGAGACTCTAACAGTGTGCATTATTGAAATGCGCCGAGGACGGCAGTGGCAATATCAGATTGCATGTGAATTCAAATGCACCTGGTTAAAAAAATACATATATACCGTTTTATGCTAGAAAATAAATAAAAAAATTTGCAAATTTGTTACTCATACGCAGTGTAGGACAGCTTGTTTGTAGTTATGGAGATATACCATACCATTTCTGACTTGACTTATGAACAGCTGCTTTATGCTGTTATGTTTACTGAATGGATAATTCTTCTCCTTTATGAAAAAACAAAAACAAAACCTACTTGAGCCCAAATTAACAGAAATGAGAGAAAGTGTTTCTTATTTTGTTACAAAATTGTCAGACAACTTGATAAACCTGTTGAAGGTTCAAACTGTTTCTGGTTTTGCATATTTTTTCATGAATTTTTCCTTTAAAGTATGTTAAAGGCAGGCAAAAAATTGTCTTTATAAGTATTTCCGCGAGTTTGGAGAAAAAATTAATAAAAAAAAATTTAAATTTTAGTAAAATTTTGTTTAATAAATCAGATACAGATTGTGTCTTTTATAAGCAACTTGCCATAAAAGGGGATTTACTCAACAAAAATTAAATTTTTGACTAATTTGATGGTAAAAACTGCAGCTTCTCCAAAATTGATGAAATCTCTGAAGCAAGAAGAAATTCTTCTCAGATTACAAGAGAGGCAAATAAGAAATATAACATTGAATTTTCCCGTCACACATTCACTTTTTTACCTTGTACTCGTAACAGCACATAAAAAACCTCTTTTTACCATAAATGTTACTCATACGCAGTGTACAGCTCTGGTTATTATTAACCAGCCCGTCAGAAAAATCTCATTGCTAATATTTTTGCAATAGGTTTTCTAGAAAATATATAATTTTTTTATCTATGCGTACGTATATTTGAAAGCTGGTGCTCGCTTTTATAAGAAACGTTACTCATACGACGTGTATCACCTAGATTACACACTATGTGTCGAACTAATTCAGACAAAATTAGAACTTCAAACCCGCTAAAATTTTAAATTAATATCTCAAAAATTGAGGAACTGGACAAACAGACTGACATGGATAAATCAGCTCACCTCAACCAGCGTGTTATTTATATACATACAAACTTTGGGACAAACCTTATATAGGGTATAGTGTTATTTTCTTAAAATGCATGAAAATTTCGAATTTCTGAACTTTTCTTCATTTGAATAAAATCATTCATTCATTTGAATAAATCATTCATTCATTTGAATAAAATCATTCATTTGAATAAAATATAAATTACTGTAAATTCTACGCTAACTACGAAATACTACCAAATCACTTCCACACTTAAAACCACAAACATTTCAAAAGCTACCCGCTTACACTTATCCTAATTTAATGCAACACTGTCATCTTCATTGCATTTTATTAACTCCCTTTTCACGAAAGTTACACACAGCAACCCCCCCGAGGTTCAGGGTATTTCTGCTCACCTGATACCGGCGAACTGTTGGCCGTATTTGTTGGTGTGGTAGCGGCCGTTGCAGCTGTTGTGGCGCTATTAGCTGTTGTCGTTGTTGTTGTTGCTGTTCCTGTTGTATTCTTATTTGTCTTATTCTTTTTGTAGCGACATCCACGAAATCGGCACATACTTGCAGCCTGGCCCATGGGGCCCGCCAGCAATGCGAATGTTAGTCCCTCCGTCTTAAAGAGTTTAATTTTGATATATTTTCCGGCACTGCGTTGTTAACCAGCCACGTCGACTCTAACAGCTGCAACGCCAGCAACGATAGCGTATCGGCCAGCGCTATGCAAGGCAATGTGACGTGTTGCAATTGTAATGGAATTTGCTTTGTGCGCAGCACGGAATGCTCACCTTCGTTGTTGCGTTGATATTGTTGTTGTTTTTGTGGTTGATCGTTGGGTGCTACTGCCGCAGTCGTCCACACGAAATTTTGAGTTTGTTTTAACAAGTGTTTTTGTTGTTGTTGCCGCTGTTGCTTCAACACTTTAATTAACCGCAGCTGTGACTGTTTTTCGTGCTGTTTTTGTTGCCGCAACGTTTTTGTTTTGACTTTTACTTTAGTTTGTAATATTGAAAACTGCAATTGACTCGCTGTTGTATGCACTTTCATAATAACTTTCGTTGAATTTTGCTGCTTCTTTAGTCGACTGTGTGCTTTTAATTAATTCAATGTTGGTTTTCCGACGAGCGTTGTTTATTTGTTTATTTACTTCGTTGTTTTGTTTTGAGAATATTATTTTAGAGCTGAATTTTAACTAAGTTACTGTGTTCAATTCAAAATTCACTCTCTTTTGCATAGTTCTATGAATTGTTCTTATTACATAATCTTTGAATCGCACTGTAAATTTGTAATTTTTAGTAGAAAAGTGAGTAAAATTGCAAACAGTTAGAGAAGATTTTAAATGAAAAAAAAAATACTGAAAACCAGTTTTTGCAATTTTTCGTTTTTCAAGCAAGAAATACATATCATATTTTTAAATTAAAATAGTTTTCTCTCAATTTTGTCGGTATAATTGATTTAAAATTTTTCCGTCTTTTGTACATTAGTAGACCAATATATTGTTTTTGTTTTTATTGAAATATCTTGCACTAAGTCACATCTGGTGCACCAATGTCTAGGAATTTCACAACTTATAAATGCGAAATAATTGAATTATTGTCTTTATTTCTTATACAAAATACGTTTTTTTCTAATATATGTTCTATATATTACACTGTGACAAATTTTTTTAATTTTATTTTTTTCCGTTTTGATATTTTTTTAAGCAATTTCATTTTATTTTATTTTATTTTATTTTATTTTATTTTATTTTATTTTATTTTATTTTATTTTATTTTATTTTATTTTATTTTATTTTATTTTATTTTATTTTATTTTATTTTATTTTATTTTATTTTATTTTATTTAATTTAATTTAATTTAATTTAATTTAATTTAATTTAATTTAATTTAATTTAATTTAATTTAATTTAATTTAATTTAATTTAATTTAATTTAATTTAATTTAATTTAATTTAATTTAATTTAATTTAATTTAATTTAATTTAATTTAATTTAATTTAATTTAATTTAATTCAATTTTATTTAATTTAATTTAATTTATTTTTAATTTTTATTTCCCAGTCTGCGTATATCGTTGAACTATTTAACGCACACGCGACTTCCTATTTACCGCTCTCGCTTCGCGTGGGCACTATCCCCAACTCACGTGTTGATTTTATACAAAATATTTTATTCGCGACGGAAATGTGATAAAATTATAAAAGTTTTGAATACTTCGAAACACACTTGTTCAAACATATATTCCGTTATATAATGTGTCTGCCGCCACACGTTTTTGCGCTCTAATTTTCACACTTGCCAACACGTGCTGCAATTTTATTTGTTTTAATTTTATTTTTGTTTTTAGGTTTCGACGTGTGTGGTTTATGCAAACAGGGTGTTGTATTACACAAAATGGCAAAAACAACAAATTTAACTACGAGCGTGAACCTAAGCAAACACGTGCAGCGGACGTCTAGTATCTCTTGCAGCTGGAGGCGAGTGGATAGTACATATGCATGTTTGTCTGGTTTTGAAGTTTATAATTTATTTTAATTTAAACTTGTTTTAATTATGACCTGATTCGTAAAGGTAGTAAGCATATTTTAACCCCCCTGAATGCGATTTTCAGTACTAAAATTTTTAGAACAACTTTAGAACTAAAATGTTTAAGAAGAATTTCTTAGCACAAAAATTTTTAGAATTAAAGAGATTTTTAAAGAAATTCACTTAAGTTAATTTAACATAACTTAACTTAACATAACTTAACTTGACTTAACGTAACTTAACTTAACTTATCTTAACTTAGCATAACTTAACTTAGCATAACTTAACTTGACTTAACTTAACTTAACTTAACTTAACTTAACTTAACTTAACTTAACTTAACTTAACTTAACTTAACTTAACTTAACTTAACTTAACTTAACTCAACTTAACTTAACTTAGCTTAACTCAACTTAACTTTACTTAACCTAATTTAACTTAACTTAGCATAACTTAACTTGACTTAACTTAACTTAATTTAACTTAACTTAACTTAACTTAACTTAACTTAACTTAACTTAACTTAACTTACCTTAACTTAACTTAACTTAACTTAACTCAACTTAACTTAACTTAACTTAACTTAACTTAACATAACTTAACTTAACTTAACTTAACTTAACTTAACTTAACTTAACTTAACTTAACTTAACTTAACTTAATTTAACTTAACCTAACTTAATTTAACATAACTTAACTTAATTTAACATAACTTAACTTGACTTGACTTAACGTAACTTAATTTAACTTAGCTTAACTTAAACTTTAAAGAAATTATAAAATTTTTTTTGGATTAGCCTTAGCAATGTGCTGTTTTTAAAGGATTGACATAATAGATAATAATTCTCTATAAAAAGGTCAGATTTTGTAAAACATGTATTATGCGCCTAATTTTAGGCAAAAAAGTCGTATATATAACATTATCTCTCCCGGCACTCAGCTTATGAGTAAGCGATCTGAAATTGTGCACAAATATTCTTCTACCACAGAAACTGCTTATTTGTCGGAACCGTCAATGTCGAAATATGGAACAAAATATTGTCTAAAGTACCGCTACAATATTCTTACAAATTCCTCAGATCGGTTTACTACAGCATATAACTGCCATGCAAACTAATCGCTCAAAAGCAAGTTAAAGAACCTTCTATACCGTTTTATAATACAAGAAAGGCACCTATGAAGAATGTTTCGGCAGCCGAAGTTGAGGTTTTGCACTGTTTTCATAAAATAACAACAAACAATGCACATTCAGATAAACACACATATCTGCAGTTACAATGTAAGAGCATCCCTCTCCATTGGCTGGTTATCCCACTGCACTCAGCGCACTTTCAAAAAAAAAAATTAAAGTCAATGCAAATGCACAGAAAAAAATCTAGCAAAAATATTATAAAATCCAGAAAAGAATCCAATAAAAATATAATAAAATCTAGCGGAAGATAGCACAACGTACTGAAAATAACGGTCGCGCCACTGCAGGGCTTTTACACAGCCTTTGCCACCTACGTCGAATTTGAATTTAAAGCTTTGCCTCGCATATAATTTATGCATAAGATTTCTGTCATTTTTATGTGAATATTATGCGCTGCGTAAATGAGCATGTCTTATTTACATACTCACACTTCCACACGTACACACAAAAAAAAACACGTACACACACACACTTTTATTGAAAGCAACAGCGCGAGCAGCAGCAGCCGGCGAGTCAATTAACAATGATAATATTTACGCAGAAATTTAGTGCAAAGTAGCGAAGCGCAAAAGCGTGATGGCGTTGGCACACAATGCACTCACACATGGATACATGGGTGGCTATGTGCGCGTGTGTGTGTATTGAATTACAATAATACGTTTAATCCGCACTGGCTTATAAATTTTAAAACAAACAAGAAATTGGCAAAATAAATATGGCAATTTCTTAAATAAACAGAATAGCTAAAAGATAAACAAAAGGCAAACAGAGAAAATGCAGAAAATGGCGAGATGAATGAGCGTAAGATATGTGAAGCACATGGATTTTAGCAGCGCGACAATATACATGGCAGGGTAAGAAAAATAACGGTATATGATTAAAATTTCCTAACCAAAATAGAAGCAGTCAGAAAAAATTGGGTTTTGTAAAGAAAGCGAATTTTGTTACCAGGCAAAATGGGTAATTTTCAATACAGAAATACTGAACAACTTTCGATTTAAAATTGTATAAAATCAATAAAAATTTAACTAGAAAGTTTTTTATAAATTTGTAGGTAGTATGAAACTGATATATTTCTGATCTTACAATTGAGATCTTTTAGAATACAAAAATATATAAAAATACCTGTAAAAGTATTATTGGCTGACCAGCTCAAAGTTTATACTAGTTGTAATGTAATTTATAACTGATTAATTCGTCTGCAAGATGCCTGTATAGGTGTGTTCGTATATACATATACTATATAGTATATAAAAATAAGTCGAGTGGCTGCACAGGTTGACTGACTGACTGTGAACAGGCCACGCGCTTCAGTCAGTTGACAGTGAAGAGCAGTCAATCAAAAAAGCCGGCAGTTGCCGTATTACACATTTCTTCTTTCATGTGGTCTTATAACTTCACTTTTAATGGAATGACGAGCACACGCAGGAGATTAAGCTGGGAGGAATTTTAAATGGAATTTCTCCACAAATATATATGTATATATGTATGTACATGAAATTGTGAAATTTTATTTCAAAGACACGAAACAAAATCAGTTTTGCATCGAGTTGTCACTGACGATGAAGAATGGATTTATTTTAAGAATCCTAAACGGTGAAAATCATGGGTTAATTTGGAACAACCATCAACAGGGACTGCGAAAACAGATAGAATCGGTAAGAAGACAATGCTCTGTTTTAGTAAGATTAGAAAGGTGTGGTTTATCAAGACCTTCTAAAACCTGATGAAAATATTAACAGACGACAAATGATCAATTTGAACCATACATAGATCGAAAAATTACCAGAATGATCCAGCAGACAGCCAAAGTAATTTTGTTACACGACAATGCAATGCTCGATTACCATTTGTCTTCATCGATATGACACGCAATGGCTAAGCAGTATTTCGATTAACAGAAGAAGAAGTCGAAAATTGGATGTATGATTAGTTGCTTCAAAAGACGAACATTTCTGATTTTTTCAAACATACTTTTGGTATATAGACTTTAGACCACTTTTACCATTGCGGAGGTACTAATTTTTTTATATAAAGCACCTCAAATATGGACGCAACACGAATTCAAAAGGTTTCAAAAAAAATTATACTCGGAAATAATAATAACTGTTCTCATTTTCCTACCAAAGCAGAAACCCAAGCGCAGTTTCTTCGACTCGCTACTCTCTAACGCTAGAGAAAACAGCTATGATTACTTAAATATGGATTTTGTTAGGAATATTTTGTCAGAGCCACATATGACATTATAGTATATTCAACCGAAGTCACACACTAATTACCCGAGTATCACAGGCACCTGAAATAAGCAACCAAGAATTGCGTTTCACCGGAAATATGTTAATTTCCTTTTCAGCTTATGAGCACATGTCATAAATATGAACTCAAGACATTGACATTTGGCTCGTTTGATGTCTTTACTGAGACAGTAAATACTCGTATGAAATTCACAACTTGGTACATTTGGTTTTACATAACTTACTTAACATACAATATACCAGCATTAACATCTGCCCATGTATGCGCTGCATGCCGAGTGCCTGAGACTATAACTAAGAGCAGACGTCGTAACAAGAGAGATGGGCGTGATGTATGCACACATACATATATACATATAAGTATACCGACTTATTGCTATGCCACACACCGGAAAATGCATTTCCAGCTAAAATGTGCCTCGCTGTCAGCAAATATGCATATGATTTGCGTCAATTGAATTTTCAGTCAAGGTATTGGTGAAAAGTACGGATTTGTGGCAAAGAGCCGGAAAGTCGGTGAGAATTTACAAAGAAAAACCGTAAAATTCAGTAGTGCTTTTGCATGAGTTCACTAACGATAAGTGAATCACAGCGAAAGATAACAAAAGAAACTATGAATTTCCTGTTAAAGCATGCAGGCATGTAAACACATGAAAGCTTGGAAGCTTAAGGGTTATACATATATATGCAATAAATAGCATTTCAGTAATATATGGATAATTTCGACTTATTTTTTAATATTTCATAACAAATATTTTCAATTTGCAATATAAGCTTTAGAAAACTTTTTAGGATATTGTGCAAAAACTCTAAGTGAAATGCTTACAGATGTTATTGTATGTTCTTAATACTTTATACCACATAATTTCAATATATAAAAATTTGAAATATAGCTTTGAAAGCTTTTTGAAATTTTTGTACAAAAGCTCTCTGGAAGCATTGTTCAAAAAGATTTTGTTGTGTATTAAATAGTGCAGCTCAGTAATTTTGCAAAAAATGTAATAATTTATTATTTACACTTTTTAGCAAATCCAATAAAAACTACTGCAACTTTCAGATGGAAGCTCTACGAAAAAGTTTTTCAAAAATATTTCTTTGCTTAATTTTTTAGGTTTAATTTTTTTTAATTTCATACCAAGTTTTTCGATAGCTGTTAGAAAGTTTTTTGCATTTTTCCATGAAAGCTCTAAGTACACTTTTTCAGATTTTATTGTGTATTTTTAATACTTCAAAAAAAAAGCTTTGAAAGCTATTTAAATTGTTGTATGAAAGCTCTTTGGGAGCTATCTCATAAACTTTCGCATGAAAGCTCTAAGAAAAAGATCTTCAAACATATTTTTTTGTCATTGCGCTCCACTTTTTTTAACTTCGTTTGTTTCTCAAAATAATTTCTTATCACTGTTAGAAAACTTTTTTAGATTTTTATAAAAGCTATAAGAAATTATTTTGTTGTATATTTTCAATTTCATACCATATACAATTCGCTATGAATAATTTTCAAGAAACTGTTGTTTATTTGCTATTGCAGACATGTTTTAATATTTTATAGCATTTTTTTATTTATATAAATTCAGCAAACTTATTTCGCATGAAGCTATGAAAGCTGCTTGAAAGCCTTTTGACTTTTAATATGAAAGCTCTAAGTAAAATATTTTTACAGAGATTTCATTGCCTTTATTCAATATTTATCTTACATTTTCTATTTCTGGAATCAGCAAATGCATTTCGCACGAAATAATGAAAACTCTTTGAAAGCTTTTTGAATTTCTGTGTGAAAGCTCTAAATAAAATGTTTTCATATAGATTTCCTTGTATATTTTCAGTATGTAATGGTTAATAAATTACAACTATAAACTCAGAAATAAGTATATGGATCAAGAACCTACTAAAGTGTGTCAACAAACTCGAGACTTTAGCTTAATTATCGATACAAAAAAGAGAGTATGAGCAATAAGACTGTAATTGGACAAGCAAAGACTCCATGAGAAAAATTTTAAGAGCAACAATTAGCAAAAAACTGAATTAAAGAGTTCATGTGCCTAGTGCTGCCAGCGTCTGGCTGCTCATGCAACATACACCACACACACAGGCACCGTTTGTGCATTTGGCCGCCGGCAAACTGCTTTCAAATTAATTCACACCAACGCAGACACATTAAAAAGCGCTTGATTAGCATGGAAATGTGCTGAAGAAATTAAATTAAAATGAAAAGCGTATAAAGGCAAAGAAAAACAAAAACCCAAACACGCAGGCACATAGACAAACGCTAACAGAAAACTTTTGCTGCACTTTTGCTGAGTGCTCATGGCCCCGCAGGACCAGCCGGCGGCGAGTCAGCGACATTCAAGTTAGTTCAAGCATAAGTAAGTAATGCGCGACGGCAACTTTTCCACGACGCGACAATGTGACATGCCAACACGCCAGCTGTTATCCCGCCGGTGCAATAAGTAGCCATGAAATGTCTGCACTGAAAGGCAGCCGTGCGCTTGGAACACAAAGAGGCGCACGAAGTGGCGTGCAAAGTGTATTCAAATGGACGTTAAGCATCTTTCAGGTGAAAGGAAAGTTTCTTTCTGCAGCATACTTGTTGCTATTGTTTTCGCTTTTCTACCCATTCAATTGTGGAAAATTTCGCTTGCTTCATGCGGCACTTGCACGCGTTGCCAGACTGAAGAATTGATTAAGTGTTGCACCGCCAGCACCGCTGTGCCGTCTATGCATGTGGCTTGGTTGCGTAATGAGAAAAGTTTGCAGTTTTTTTTTTTTTTAAGTGCGTGAGGAAGGAAATGCTGTGGAGGAGCAGGAGTTATTTATATTTATATTGAGTTATATTTCTTGCGATTTAAAAGCCAATGACCTTGTGTTTAAGAATAGAGAATTAAAATAGTATATGTGTCTGCAATTTATTTAATAAAATTTTCCATTTTTTGACTTAGTTTGAATTTTGTAATTTTTCTGAAAATTTTCAATTTTTTTATTTACATATATTTTTTCCCTCAAATGAAAAGTAAATTTTTGGTTAAATACCCAAAGAGTAAAAACCTGAAAATTACGAACTCCTATAATAAATATAATAACTGTCTCATATACACTTGGGAAACTTTTTTAAGAAAATAATAAATAAATTCTGCGAAAAGGAATCAAAGCTGCGACGCTTTGCACAATTAGCACATAAAGTACTTTTTCACTGGAATTCGCAATGCATTGTGCACAAATTGGGTGTGATTTCCAAAGGAAATGTTATGCGTGAGTGAATGACAATCGCCTTGTCACGAGAAGTCTAAAAGTCTACACAAACAGCAAGCCACCCACGAATTCTCTGTTAACACACACCAAAGCAGAACTGACAATGCAACCCTGAAAGCATTCTTCGCATGTATTGGTGTGTGTGGGAGCATTCAAGCGCGGAATTTTTATGCACGTAAGTAGACATCAAAGGAAATGCAACATTTTTCTGGAGAAATTTCAGCGAGAACCCCATAAAACTTTATATGCAGTATTTCTCGTTACTTTTCTTACAAAAAACGATGATTTATGAGGAGAGTCGTAACAATAGATACTTCTATTATTGTGTATCTAGCGGTGCATGCTCTTCAGCTGATCGATGAACCTGCATATATTTCACCTACAAATAAGTTTCTCTATTTGAATTGATTACATCTCGGCTGTAGCTCAGCGATATTGCACTTCAACCTCACACATGATGCATCGCTTTCACTGCATTTCAATAACGGTTTATAATACATCATACATATCTGCATGCGCGTGCATCAATTATGGCATGTTGCCAGTGGCTGACGCTTATCTCAGTTTATTTCAAATTTATGCTAATGTTGCGTGAATATGAGAAACTAAAATTTCAATTTTCTCCTAAATTGACTACCACTTTTGTATTTAATGGCATTCCATCTGCAATTAAGTGAATTCATTTGCAAAACTGTGAGCAATTAATGCAATTGTGTATGCAAATGCACTGTTTGCTCTCCAGGTAAATTCAAGTGATGAAATGCTATTGCAAATTTAATGTGAATGTTAAAAGCTAATTGCAGAAAATAATTCGAAAAAAATTTAACTAGAGAATCAGCATTAACAATTTTTCTGGCCTGCAGTCGGTGGGGCTTGATTTTTATAATAATAAATTAGTAATTATTAGTTTATTTGGATGTTTTATCGGGGGTGGAAGTTTTTAACTGATTTCTGTAAATTTTATTTTTCTTTCAAAAAAAATATATAATGTGTTAAGAAAAAAAATTCGAGATTTATATAAAATTTTTTTAAATAAAAAATAATTATTTTTTTTTTATCTTACATTATTTTTTATTTTATTTTATTTTATTTTACTTTATTTTTCTTTCTTTTAATATTTTTTTACTTAAAAAAAATATATTTTTTAATAAAATAGTATTTATTTAAAAGTTAATACTTTTTACATATGAATAATAGATTTTTTTTAAATAACAAATTATGTATATTATTATATATATTATATTTATTATATTTTATTTAACTTTTTGTTTACTTTATTCATTTTAATATTTTTCATTTGAAAAAATATATAACTTTTTTAAATAAAAAAATAGTTTTTAATGAATTTGACATTAGTTTAATTTAATTTTAATTGATTTTATTTATGTTTTTTCATTTTTTATTTTATTTTATTGTTGTTTATTTTTATTCATTTGCATTTTATTTTAATTTTTTGATTTTTTATTTATTCTTTATTTTAAAAAATATATAATTTTTTGTTAAATTAAAAAAAATAATTTTATTGAATTTTTTATTAGTTTAACTTGAATTGCTTTTTATTTTTAGTTTTATATTTATTTTTTCATTTTTTATTTTATTTATTTTATTTTATTTTATTTTTATATTTTAACGAAAAAATATATTTTAAAGATAGTATTTTTCAATTGAAAAAAAAAAATTTATACGTAAAAATAATAATATTTTTTTTTATTTTATTTTATTTTTTATTTTATTTCAATTCATTTTATTTTATTTTATTTTATTTTATTGTATTTTATTTTCTTTTGTTTTATTTTATTTTATTTTATTTTATTTTATTTTATTTTATTTTATTTTATTTTATTTTATTTTATTTTATTTTATTTTATTTTATTTTATTTTATTTTATTTTATTTTATTTTATTTTATTTTATTTTATTTTATTTTATGTTATTTATATTTTATTTTATTTTATTTTATTTCCTTTCATTTTATTATCATATAATCTGTTACTTGTGGTTTCAATCTTTTCATCTCCCAAAATCTCATTTTGCATCACAATCTCTTAAAGGGTCCTCCTCTTTCTTTTATTTTGTGACAATATCTACTTTCAATAGCTTCAAACGGATTTTAAAATATGTAACAAAATATTTTTCACCACCCATCTGCATCCACCCACTGCTTTGTAGCGCTCGTCTTACAACGCACGTTGTCGTAGCAATTTAACACCCCTGTAAATCACAACTTTACGCCTTCGCACACCCACGACAATAAATTACTTACTTTACAACAAGCTGGCGCAATAAATAATTAGCAAATGAATAATGAAGAATATTCTCAAGTGTCGCTGACACAAAGGAGAATTAGATACAAGAAGAGGAAACCCACAACTACACCAAGAAAATACAGTGAAAGCATTTACAACGAATTCAAAGAATTTTAAGTTGAGTAAACTAGGAAATATTTGGGTATGAGAAAGCTCTGTGGAAAGTCGGAGCCATGCGAACTACTACTCTTGACTACTCGACCAAAATCAAATACTCCTAAGACTCCTCTTGCATTGATGAAGGTGATTTTCTTGTTTTAGTTGAAATACTTGATGAAATGATTCACCAGACACTCAGAGATGATTTCATGGTTTCAAAGTAGTTTCAGTTCAGCGAAAACAATGAAAATTTTGATTAAATTTGATTTAGTTAGATTTTCAACTTTAATTTCCTGCCTACCCATGCACATGCATATATGTACATATGTAAATATATAAACATGTGCTTGCATGTAGATTCCCGTTATTAAATAGTCGCTATTTGAATTATATCAGCGAGCCACAATTAGATTTGATGTTATACCCAAACGTCAAGTATACAAAATGAATGAGTAATCACCAACGCCAACACAAAATGAAAATATGTACATATGCACATGTACATAAATATATGTGTATAATATGTGTATGAATTATTTATAATGCATAAATCTGCTATCGCTGGTTTTATATGATTAAGTAATTTTTTTTTTTTTTGTTTTGTTAAATTTTTATTTCGATGCATCATGGCTCTGTCAATCAAACTAATATCGTAAGTGTAGAAGAAGTGGAGACCGTTAAATGATGGCAATAAGCAGAAGCTGAAGTGTGCTAGCTGTCGTTAAAAGATAAAGAGTTTATGCATACATACACACATACACTCTAAGTGCTCAAGATCATGGCAAAAGCTAAAGAATCAAATAAGCGAATTTATTGTATCAAAAGCTAGCAAACAAACCGAGGCGCATACCGAGTTCATGTGATCGAAAGAGAGCAACAAATATTGAAACATTACGCACTCACGAGCGCACTAATGCTCGTCGAAACTTTGCTTGTATGCTAGCGTTATCAAGAGCGGAAAGAGCAAACCGAAAGCTGCCGCCTAAATTGCTGCCGGCGGCGCTGCTTAATGCCAATGTCAGCTGCGCAGTTCACAAGATTACTGTATTTGTACCTATGTATACCGTTTGAGCTTGTTGATGCTAGTACTAAGTACAATCGTACTTATATGCATGTGTCTGCGTGTGTAGTCTGCAAAGCACGAGCAACATGTGATAATAAGATTTATTATTTATTTACCAAAATAATAAAGCTACAGGCAACGCTTGTAGCGGCAGCGAGAACAAACGCCGCCTATTAAGGTGTGGAAGTATATTCTGTATATGTAATTCAAGACATTAATAGATAGTTGTATTATAATATATGTGGTAAAGTCACAGAATGGCGCGCGCGAATTTTACTTTATATATACATACATATTCGTTTATATACATTTACATATACAAATATGTTTACAAAATAAATTTTAGTACAAGAATTTTGTAGATAAATATTTAGACACATATGTATGGAAATAATGAGAAATAATGGATATAGCTAACTTCTTCTATAGCGTGAAAGAATAGTACTTACTTAGTGAGCTAACTCATGATTGGGAAGTCAGAAATTGGCTTTAATATGTGCATATTTCATTTTAAACAATATATGGCAGAAGAAAACATTTACTTCATAAAAGCTAACTTTTTTTCACCAAATCTAGCAGAAGGTAAACTGAACAGACAACTGGTATAACTGGTATAAATTTTATTAACCGATATATATAATAAAAATCACTAAAATACAAGCTAATTTGTATACTGAACTATGGCGAGGTGATAAAAAACATCTGGTATAAATTCTGTAAACTGGTATAAACTGTAACTACACAAATAAAGATAGGAAATATAAATATAGGCCAATCTTTTTTGACACGGCCTTGGAAAGTCAATCAAAAAAACTGGTATAATTGCGCAGACTGGTATAAACTAATAAAGATAGATAACACAATTTGTAATAAAAACTAGCAAACTACATGCTAATTTTTCAGTTAAACTTTGGGGTGTCAACCAAAAAAACTGGTATAAATTCGGTAAGCTAATAAAAGGAAACAGAGATATATAACAAGCGCTTATAATACTTTCATGCTTTTACCACATATTATACGATATTTTTAAAATTGTTATATTCGCCAAAAGAATAAAGAAAAGTAGTCATTAAGAACTCTAAGAATCCCACAATAAGACATTTTTGAGACCAAAAACTCCAAAAGTAATTTTTGGATAAAAAAAATTAAAATTCTTATGTGTAATAAAACTTAATCGGCCTATTAACAGAAGAAAACAGCAAAGAAATTTTTTGACAAGAATTCGGAAATGTAATTTTTGGATTTTCCTTAGCAAAAACTTGATATAGCTGGCTTCGTAGATGGACTTTTCGACAATGTTTTCAACGTTCATTATACAAATCATTAAACAGAAAAAAATATTACACTTTTTTCGAATTCCAGTAATTGTAAAAGCGAACACTTCTATAAATTCTAAAACCTATTCGGTTTTCTTTAGAGAAACTCTATCAAAATTCATTTAATTTAATAATTTAATATCATACAAATTTCAAATTGTAATTCTCACCCGTTCGTTTTCTTAATGGCCACCTTATTGACAAACGACCAGCACCAACCATATTTTCAAAAACTTACTTGCCGCACATTAACGATTTTAAAACATACTGCGAACTGCCTTAACGCTACGCTAATATTTATAGTAAATTGTCTTTTAATTTTCCCTTAATTTACCAAATTTTTTTTTTATTATTTTTTATATTATTTTTGATTTTTTAATCATTCATAATTTTTTTATTTCCTTTTTTGTACTTGGTCTTCATTGTTAACGAGTTATCGCGCCCAACATCCTGGACAAGCATTTGCCTAATTTAATAACTTAATCGACAGTTGCTAATACCGTTAATGACATATGTTTAAATGCACTTAATTAAACTGAATGGACATATCTGATGCAGATAAGGAAGATAAATTGAAAAGTACTTGAATCCCATCCGAATATGGCAAGAGAAAGAACGAGATATTCGCCGCCGCCGCACAAAAAAAATAACAGAAATTAGTATGACAGCCTGATAGATAAGAGGTGCTACCGCATTGTCAACATCGTAGCCATGTTTGGCAGATAATAGTGTAAACAGAATTGTGTATGTAAGTAGATACAAAAGCTAAGTACCAATTAAGAGATTGTGCAGAAGAAATGCGTACTTATTGAGAATTAATATCTGGAACTCATATGTAGGACAAGGAATATTTTTTATGACAACTAAATTTGACATTCCTTTTTCGTAAAGTTGGAGCTCTAAGCTCTTATCAAAAATAATTAAATCGGAGAGCAATAATAATATTATGCAGTGGAATATTGTACGAGAGTGTACACGGACATCTCATTATAGCCGTACAAGCGACAGCTATTCGATAACTTTTTATACCAATTCTTTATATTTATACCAGTTGTTTGTTCGATTCGTAATTTTGTTTTGGGTAAAGAAGACTACTACAACATGTCAAATAATGTTTTGCAAATTTTTGGTATTATATCAATCTCTCGAATCTCCATTCGAATCATATGAAACATAAATTAATACTAGTTAATAGTTCAAGTTAGACTATACATTTAAAAAAAATAATAATAAAATATTACTCCTCAGTTTTTTTTCGTAAACCCGTTTTTTTTAATAACTTAGCTGGACTCGAAACACATAACTGGTTTGAGCCTGCTTGTTTGTTTCATGTAAATTTTGTTATTCCAGAGAGTGTTCTTTTGTCACTCGTTTACAAGAGAGGGTAGCTTATACTGAAATATACATTTTCTTAAGGTTTGTCACCTAAACGAGCAATATGTTCGCAAATAACATTTCCCAGAAAATAATACTAAAATATGTCAAATTTAATTTCTTGTCGAATTATTCGCAAAGCAGTTTATTTTCTAAATAACTTCACTGGACTCGAAGTATATAACCGAATAGAGCTTGTTTGTCCATTTTATGTAAATTTTGTTATTCTAGCGAGTGTTCTTTTGCTACTCGCCTACAAAGAAGTGTAGCTTATACCGAAAGAGATAATTAATTACAGGTGATTAACTTAAACGAGCGATATATTCTCAAATAAACTTCTTCGAAAAATCATATAAAAGTGTGTGCAATCTTATCTTTTACTATTTTTTTTTTTCTGAAGGCGTATGT
Organism: Bactrocera correcta; assembly: GCA_027475135.1. Classification (NCBI taxonomy): domain Eukaryota; kingdom Metazoa; phylum Arthropoda; class Insecta; order Diptera; family Tephritidae; genus Bactrocera; species Bactrocera correcta. The sequence goes on along the minus strand of CM050325.1, from coordinate 63,308,759 downwards.
TTGTAAACTGACTTCGCAGTAACAGAACACCCAGTTAAGCTTGTTTGTCTCTTTTATTTGAATTTCGTTACTTAAACGAGTGTTCTTTTGCCACTCGCTTACAGAAAAGTGTAGCTTATGCTCAAAGAGGTATATTAGTTGAAGTTAGTCACATAAACGAGCAATAGATTTGCATAAAAAGTGGTAATCTAGTCATGAAATCTCAAAACAAACTAAATACGAAAGTTCGGAAAACCCCAGACATACACACCCATTACTAAACAAACACCTAAAAGTAATAAAAAAAAATTGCTGACACGACTGATAATAATAAAAACTCAGCTAGGCTAAGCAGAAGTAAGCATTTAAGCATATGCCATAACATGTCTGCTTTATAATTGAGCAGAATGAATGGACACTTTTCAATGAATGAATGTAGTAAAACTACGCCCTGTCATATATAGTATGTATACTGACTGGCATGGCAGTTGTAGTAAAATTTATGGTAGCTGATTATTGGTTATTGATACCGATTATACACACGTGTATGAGCACTATGTTGTTGTGTTAAATAATTTTCAAAGAAGTTATGGCATAAAAAGTGTGCGTGATAAGCGGCAGATATGCGCAATTTGGGGCGAAAATTTCCATTATTTACATATGTACTTATGTGTATACATACTTAAACTTGCCATAACTGTTGTAAACACAGTTTTTTTGTATATTTTTACTATCTGTTTCAATAACCTTTAGCAGAAACCGCACTTACCTGTGTGCGTGTTGTTGTTACGAGCGCCTAATGATCGTTAGTTAAGTGCGAATAAACAAAATTTGGACACAAACATTTGTTATCTGAACAGCTAGGCTTTGGAGTATGCACTCACACACACAGATATTAATAACTTTTATTTAAGTATATATGTATGATTTAAAGTGTTTGGGTACAATATGTCAATGTCGCGTTTTTCTGCTTTTTTTTGTTGCTTTTTATTCGTGCTGCGCCACCACAAATGACGAAGCATGTAAGTTTCCGGTCGGACGAGCACATATTTGTTACGGAAAATTACCATAAAAATGGCAAGATAATGTTTATTGAAAACATGCGATACCCCCACAGCAGCGACAGCAGTAATATATACATATTTGCATACATTGTATACACATACATGCAATCGGCTAGCAGCTGTGAGTAGGCAAATAGATGGGAGAGTTGAAAAGCCCTTGTTATCAGTTGCTGATTGGCGCCAGCACATACTGACTTGCTGACTGATTAATTGGCCGTCTAACTGACCGATCGAGTGACTGGCCGGACGCCTGAACAAGTGGCGAGCTAAAGACCAAAACAAGCACGCACACACGCAAACAAATAGCAAATCATAAGTGTATATGCAATCAGGCTAATAACGTTGTTTTAACGCGCAATAATGGCTCAAGATCAATGACAGTTAGACGCATACCGTTAAGCGAGTAATTGCTGCATGAAGCAGTGCACTAATTGTGGGTTAGAAATGTACTGAATATACTTTAAATATGTAAAGCAACGCGCATAAGCTACAAGGGGAATGGCGCAAGCGAAATTAGAGCGAAGGTTTGTAGAAAGCAGAAAATAGCGCGCCAAAGACGTCAGCAGAGTTTGGCAAATTAAATTTAATTTGGCTATTCGAACACGCACATCTACACAGATATTTATTTTTGCACTTAAGTATGTGCAGTTCTTTGTGTGTGTTAGCATTAGCAAATGGTCAATGTGCCCAGCTGTCAGCTGTTAGTGCAATGAACTTTTTAGCTGGCAACAACCGATTAGGGGATGGTGTCATTGCTTAGCTAGCGAAGTGGTGCCCACAAAAGATGAAAGCGGATTACTAGTTAGGCTTAGTTAAGTGGTAAGAAAATATATTTTTGAGAAGGCAATGCTGTTTCGAAAAACACTTTTATGTTGGTGTGGAACGCCTAAAAGTATGCTTAATTTTATAAGTAAAGTCCAAATTACAAGTAGACTCACCGATATCTGGAATTAATCCAAACAAAATGTAAGAGAAATGAAGTGTATTCATAAAATATTAATTTAAATTTCTAATTTTTTGACAAAAGCAGTTCAACAATGTTGACTTTCGCCTAAAGGTATGCAGGCAAAAACAAGTAACGCCGAAATCTTTGATAGAGCAGCAAATTTAGTCAATTAATTCATAGGAGAGTAAGTTTATTCATAGAACGCAACACAATTTTCTAACTTGATCAAAAATGAAAACCTATTTTTACAATAGGCGCCTAAAAGTATACTTGGAGTAAAATATAATGCAACAATTTCAGCAGAAAATGATGGAAATGGTTACTCTTTTTAGATTTTTAGAAAATAGAATTTCAACGATAATATAAATCGCCTCAAAGTATGCTATACATATTCAGTAACACAAAAATTTCAATTATACAAACTTTTATGCGAACCGTAAATGCAGTTCACTGATGGTGACTGCAATTTTATTCTCTTCTTTTTCTTATTTAATCACAAATTCACACCTATCACTATCTAATTAGCCTAAAAGCATACTTAAAGTAAAAAACAATACGGAATATTGGTGGAAATGGTTACTATTTTTAGAAAGCAGCATTTCAATGATAATGTAAATCGCCTAAAACTATGTTAAATATATTAATTTACACCAAAATTTCAAATAAGCTAACTTGTATGCAAAAGCAGCTCACTAATGCTGACTTCCGCCTTGAAGTATGCCTTAAAAAGCAAGTAACGCCGAAAACACAGTTAAACCAAGAGATATTGTCAATTGCTTAATATGAGAAGTATTGTATAAATGAAATTCTTGGTTTTGTGAGTATTCTTTGAAATAGTTGGGAAACAGAACTTCTGTGATAATAATAATCGCCTAAAAGTATGCTAAATTTCTGCAGTTGGAGCGAAATTTCAAATGTACTAGCATAATCGTTGATTAATCCATAAAAGTTGCGCAAATTTCTGAAATGCCAAAAATTTTTTCTTCTTATTTGTAAAAACTATCACTTCATTGATACTGAAGATGGCTTAAAAGTATGCATAGCTTAATCGGTAGCACCAATATTTCAGATAAATTATCAGAAAACATAGATTACTTTATAAAAAGTTTAAAGAAATTCTTAAAATACCAATATTTTTTTCTTATTTGTAAAAACCCTCACTATATCATTGTGAATTGCCTAAAAGTATGCTTAACTCAACTATTAAAATCGAGATTTCAGCTGAACTTATAAAAAATTATCAGTATCTTCTTCAAAAGCAGCTGAGTAACCAATAAATGTCTGCATGTGATACTATGTAGACTCTGCAGAACATTTCTTGTTCAGACAAGGCAAAAATCTTAAACCTTAAGAAGAAGTTCAACTATCTTCAAAGCTTTTTTATTGGAAAGAAATTGCCTAGCGTCTCTAAAATCTGTAAGAACACTCTTTCAAAGATTTTTTTTTAATAAAAATCTATAAAAACATTTTTTATGGAAATTTTTCTTATAAAATCAGCACTTTAAATCAGAATTATGTGCTTTCACCAGAAATATTTCATCAGTAATTTTAACTATAATCTATTTGTATATTAAAACGTCAGTTTTATGAAGAAAAATTGTTGCTCAATCCAGATTTCGTGCAAGCCAATGATTGTTTTGGAGTTTAGGCGTAGATTTTTTTGTTATTACAAGAAATTTTAAAGCAAAAATGTACTGACGTTACATATTATATTTAAATTTATTAAACTAACATTATTTCCTACTGAGCAGAACCTGTAAAGCAAGAGAACCAAGCATAGAACATCTTTTTCTCTCGTGCAATTTTTTTCATTAATCATAATTTAATAATACTAAACACACTAACACATTCAAAATGCTGAATGCTACATGTCATACGCACACTCTTAATAAAATTAGCAACAATGTATTACAAAGTAAGCATAAAGTGCGCAACTCGCTTAGTGAAAACCCCATTTTCAAAACAAAAACCGCAAGCGCGCACTTAAACGTTACTGTTAATTTTGCGCCGCTATTTCATCACTCCAGTTCGCTTGGTAACAGATTAATCAATATTTTAATTGTAACTCAAATATTGACTTCCATTAATTTATATATACCCACAAAGCGATTGACGTAATTTGCATTCAAATAAATTGTTGCACTTACGCGCTTACCGACATACACACACACACTAACACACAGCAGTTGGCGAAAATTTTACTACGCCACCCACGCGAAAAGTAGTAAAAATCAAACAGCAAAAAAAGAATAGCGTGAATTGAGATTAATTTTCACTATTTGACAACAAAGACAATGAAGTGAACTGCGCTCGCCCCGCCGCTAGTGCAGCGCTCAAAACGCTCGAAACGAAAGTGTTTTTGTTTTTGGTTTTCTATTTTTGTTTTTACTTTTTTCTCTATTTTATTTAATTTTTTTCCAGTTTTTTTTTTTTGTGACAACCACGCCACCGTATTGCCGGTTGTTTGTCAAGCGACGGGTGTCATGACTTGACGTCATTCAAGCGGCGTCAACGGCAACGACATTCATGAGCAACTTTCGTAGGAAACCAACCAAAGGTGATATCGACTAACACTTAAGGTACATACATATGTATGTAAGACAGTTATACACTTGAATATAAGTTGGGGGACTTTAGTGCAGCAGCCGTCAATTGGCCAACCGGTCATGAGGCAGTCAACTTTGAACGGACAAAGCATCCGCAATGACATCAGCGCATTTGCTTGGCAAAAAAAACAATAAATGATCTCATTGAAGGACTGAGTATATATATTTGTTGACCTTCTCACCTTTCGTTTAGCGCACATTCATTTCATTCATGGCGTTATTCATAAATTGACTATGTTGAAATATATTTAATACATTATGTAGATCAAGTGTTGATAAATGCAAGTGAGAGAGAGAGAGAGAGAGAGAGAGAGAGCGATAGAGAGATAGTTGTAACGGTGTCAGCAATGTTAAGTAGTAGGTAACATCTATTGACCTGTTTTTACATAATAATCTTATGTAGCTTTTGACAAAATGGTAAAAAAGTTATTTTGAAGTCAATGGTTTGAAGTTCAATCGCGATAAACCCTCTGCTTTTGACGACAAAATATTTAATTAGCTTAACGAAAACAAACTGATAAGAGCCTTGATATTCTTAAATTAAACTCTCAAACAAATCCAAATTAAAACTGCTCCTGAGAATATGCATAAAACTTGGCATATATCAACGCGCACAAATGTAGGCAATGCTTCTAGGTACATAGATAATTTTTGTCTTAAAAACATTCATAGTAGGCTCTGGCGTATTAATATCAGAAAATCACATTAATTAAATAAAAGGGAAAGAAATATGACTTAGACACGCTTGAAATTAAAAATTTAGAGCTTATTTACGTTGGATTGTTTTTAAGATCAAAACTGTAACTTCAAGGAATGTTTACAAAATATAAAATCAAATGCAATATGGCGATAAGCAAAAATTTCTTGGTCGTTGAAGCCTTTATTCCTCAAACAAGAGAGCTATTGAGTTTACATCAAAGTTTTTTCATTACGCCTAGATGTAGGCAACGTTTTAATGCAAATTTGACTATACTTCCCTAAGAAAAACGGAAACTATAGCGATTAGTAAAGAAAGTAATATTTTTCTATCTTTAAATTGAGGCGAAAGGCCATTAGTAGATACCTTAAGGATCAAAAACAAATCTAGTGTTTAAATAAGTTAATACAAAGAGATTAAAGAGACCTAAGAATATATGATTACGCTTTTAAGAAATGGTTAAAAGTTTCAATTATTTATTTTCATGTACTTTAGGGCAAATGAGTTGCAAGTAGAAGAGCACAAAGCACTCAATTTTCAGAGTACTACTTGAAATAACGGCGCTTTTTTGTTTTTTCAAAGCTTTGAGATCACTACGCCTAGATGTAGGCAACACTTTTAATGAAAATTCTCTCAAACTTTCTTAATTTCAATATAAGTCACACACAGATCAAAGTAGAATTACACAGAAATAATTATTAAAATAAATTCACAGTGAACGTTGAGCGTACCACCGAACATATCAGCTTTATTTGGAAACAATTGAAAATTTTCACTACATGCTCTCACTCACTTCAGGAAAAACGCTCTCACTGAACTCACTTCAACAAACGTTAACACATCCCCCCATAAACACACTATATTCTGCCTACACAATATATACAATTTCAAAGAAACAATTGTTAGTCCACAAACTGTACTTTTATCCTGTCGAATGCCAAAGAATGCTAATTGTATATTGAAGTGGCAATCAGAAGCTTCGATAAACACCAATTCGATGGAAACACGCGAAAGTGTAGTGTTGATTTTCCGCCTATATCGACATACAGGATGGTACTCAGAAAAGCCATTTGTAGGCCAAACATCGACATGATTGCTGATTGCTGACGCTACAAATGCACACGGCGAAAAAGGAGACCTTGTATGTGTGAGAGGTATGTGAGAGGGGTACATATAACTATTTGTTTGTATAACTGTGCCCGTGCCGCCCACATGCCAATCTAAAATAGTTGGTGGTGCGATTAAGCGATTGAAAGTATTATATCTATACTCAGATACACTCGCTTCGTATAGAACATGAAGGCTAGGCTCGGCTACATCAATGCAGAATAAATACACTTCGTTGCGCAAATGTGTATATGTGACGGTGTTTTACCATGGGCTCACCATATGTTGGCAATTGCACGTGTAGCCGAGCTGATTGCAGCAAATTGGCACGCAAAACCAGTTAGTCAGCCAAGCGCAAGTAGACAAGCAGACTTTTAGGCAGCAGCGTGCACAAAAACAACACAATTGTAATTGTCAGCATGCATGTTGTTGTAGTTATTTGAAAAAAGAGGAGCAAAAACACAAAAACACGGCGACAAACCGCAATTTCGTGTTCGACAATTTCGGCTTCCTCATTTTAAATTTGCGGTTACGTTGTTGCCATGCAGCCAGCCCGCCCGCTTGTCCCACGACTACTATTATATGTAGCCGTAAAAGAAATGTATGGCGTGTTTTATTCTGAAATAAATTTTCCTCTTATACAATGTAGATAGGTGTGCTTTTACACAAGTACTTGGTATTCGTGCAAGCCATTGTCGTAACGAAATTGGCAAATTTCACAGTCACGAAGCGAAAGTGCACGAATTATTTAGCAGATGCCGTTCATTAATACGCTGTGGAGGCGAAAAATAAACAGCTGATTTGTTACGCTTTTAACCACCGGCATTCTTAAGTGTAGCAGCGTATTATTTGCAGCTGAGCGCAGGCTAAAATAGTTTTTGAATAATTTTAAAAAATTAAAAGTGGCAAGTTTTTATGAAAATTGAAAAAATGGCAAGTAGAATGCTTTTTAAAATACATATCGGTTAAGAATGGATATATTCTTAAGCAAAATATTACTGATTCATATATTATTATACCCTGAACAGGGTATATTAACTTTGTCACGATGTTTGTAACACCCAGAAGGAAGCGTCGGAGACCCTATAAAGTATATATATAAATGATCAGGATGTTGAGCTGAGTCGATTTAGCCATGTCCGTCTGTCTGTCCGTCTGTCCGTCTGTCCTTCTGTCTGTATATATACGAACTAGTCCCTCAGTTTTTAAGATATCCTTTTGAAATTTTGCAAACGTCATTTTCTCTTCAAGAAGCTGCTCATTTGTCGGAACGGCCGATATCGGACCACTATAGCATATAGCTGCCATATAAACTGAACGATCGGAATCAAGTTCTTGTATGGAAAACTTTCGCATTTGACAAGATATATTCACGAAATTTGGTATAGATTATTTTCTAAGGCAACAATGTAATCTCCGAAGAAATTGTTCAGATCGGTTAACTATAGCATATAGCTGCCATACAAACTGAACGATCGGAATCAAGTTCTTGTATGGAAAACTTTCACATTTGACAAGATATATTCACGAAATTTGGTATAGATTATTTTCTAAGGCAACAATGTAATCTCCGAAGAAATTGTTCAGAACGGGTTACTATAGCATATAGCTTCTATACAAACTGGACACATAGTTACTAACAGAAATGCACCTGTGAAGGGTATTTAGCTTCGGTGCAACCGAAGTTAACGTTTTTTCTTGTTTTTCATTTCTAGAAGTATCAATGTTCGCTTAGAAGGTTAGGTCAGGTTATGAGGTCGTTTCTAACAGGGATCTCACTTTCTCTTGGAATGCAGGTCCGTTGGGTTACCTAAAACTGCAATAGAATAGATCACAAGACCTTTGCAAAACGACAAAAACGACTTTTTCTATCGCTTATCTCTCAACCTCAGTCTTGCAAAGACTGGGCAACGGAGGAGAATGTGGGAATGTATGGCTGTTACCACCTCACCCTCCTTCATACACCTTAAGTGGATAGTACTTTTGAATCTTACTACTTGAATGCCCATTAATAGTGTCCAGTATGAGCCCCTACGTTTGTGACAAGATGAACTTTGTTAAGGTACATAAATAGTTCAGAAATTCTCTTGCGTTACCTTAGATTGCTGCTGAAACGGAACGAACTCGACCCATTTTTAACGGGGATGGTGACTGGCGATGAAAAATGGATCATATACGACAATATCAAGGGAAAACGGTCGTGTCGAAGGCCGTCAAATCGTCCTAAACAGTAGCAAAGCCGGGATTGACGACCAGAAAGCTTTTGCTGTGTGTTTGGTTGGATTGGAAGGGAATTATCCACTATGAGCTGCTCCCATATGACCGGATGCTTAATTCTACCATCTACTGCGAACTACTGAACCAGCAGGCGATCGACCAAAAGCGTCCAGAATTGTCCAACAGGAAGGGTGTAGTGTTCTACCAGGACAACGCCAGACCACACACTTCGTTGACGCATATTTGAAGTAAATCCAATCACTGTAACACTTTTTATTAAGCATTAAATAAAGAGCAAAACAGGCGAAGGGAGTTATTTGACAACCTAATACTTTCTTATAAAGTAAAAAACAGAAACTTGCAGACATTTTTTGTCAGTTTGAAAGATTTGTATCAAAACATCATCAATGGCTCATACATTTTTTCCACTATTGGCAAAAAAAATATTTTTTTAGGAATCTAATCACAATAAAAATAAAAAAATTCAAATACAGATTTTTTCAATTTTTTAAATTATATCTTAAAAGAGGTCACAAGGCACGTGTCTATACTTTGTTGCACACAAACTGTTTTCTTTTTCACTTTTTCGACCATATTTGGCTTCATGGAAATGTACCACAATCTACTAGTTCCATAGGACATGTCAGACACACAACTAGATAGAAATGTATAGATAAATAAACATGTCTGTGTTTCATAAACAGTCAGTAGCAACTAAATGGTAGGGTTGGTTAGAAAATTTCAAAGCTCAGGGCATATCACATGCAAAAAAAAAACCATTGTTTGCCAAATTATACTCCACACCGAAAATAACGGGTGATTTTTTTGAGGTTAGGATTTTCATGCAGTAGTATTTGACAGATCACGTGGGATGTCAGACATGGTGTCAAAGAGAAAGATGCTCAGTATGCTTTGACATTTCATCATGAATAGACTTACTAACGAGCAACGCTTGCAAATCATTGAATTTTATTACCAAAATCAGTGTTCGGTTCGAAATGTGTTTCGCGTCCGTGTCCGATGAGCGATGAGGCTCATTTCTGGTTGAATGGCTACGTAAATAAGCAAAATTGCCGCATTTGGGGTGAAGAGCAACCAGAAGCCGTTCAAGAACTGCCCATGCATCCCGAAAAATGCACTGTTTGGTGTGGTTTGTACGCTGGTGGAATCATTGGACCGTATTTTTTCAAAGATGCTGTTGGACGCAACGTTACGGTGAATGGCGATCGCTATCGTTCGATGCTAACAAACTTTTTGTTGCCAAAAATGGAAGAACTGAACTTGGTTGACATGTGGTTTCAACAAGATGGCGCTACATGCCACACAGCTCGCGATTCTATGGCCATTTTGAGGGAAAACTTCGGACAACAATTCATCTCAAGAAATGGACCCGTAAGTTGGCCACCAAGATCATGCGATTTAACGCCTTTAGACTATTTTTTGTGGGGCTACGTCAAGTCTAAAGTCTACAGAAATAAGCCAGCAACTATTCCAGCTTTGGAAGACAACATTTCCGAAGAAATTCGGGCTATTCCGGCCGAAATGCTCGAAAAAGTTGCCCAAAATTGGACTTTCCGAATGGACCACCTAAGACGCAGCCGCGGTCAACATTTAAATGAAATTATCTTCAAAAAGTAAATGTCATGAACCAATCTAACGTTTCAAATAAAGAACCGATGAGATTTTGCAAATTTTATGCGTTTTTTTTTTTTAAAAAGTTATCAAGCTCTTAAAAAATCACCCTTTATCATATTTACCAAATAATTAAAAATACTTCTTGCCACAAATATCCCATTCTCTATCCTGGTTTGTCACGGAAAATCATTAAACACCCGGAAATACACAGAAATGCCAATGCTATTCAAACTGTCAATTAAAATTGAACGAGTTGTAGGCATATGATAGCCTTGCTCAATGATGAATGGCTAATTTCAAGGCGTTGTCAGTAATGACAATTGGGAATTTCTGAAATTGGCGGCGCAGCAAACTGAAGGAAGTATAATGTTCAGTAACATGACAATAAGCACTAATGGAATGAAAAGGTGCGGTTTAAAAAGTCTAAAAAAAAATAAATAAATAAAATTATTAATTTCAATTTCAATAATTTTCATATTTTATTATATTGAATTGCTTGATGGTTGGCACTGCATTTGCAACTAAATTTAATGCGCTTTGAAGTAATTATCAATGTTCAGTGAGCTGTGAATTTCATATGCGGAAATTGAAAATGTGCAGTGAAGGTTGAATTTATTCATTGTAACGGTAAATATTGAGTGCAAAACGCCAAGGGAGAGGAGAGAGAGGAGTTTTTTAAACTATTTAAAAAATAAAACCAATTAACTCACGGTAACAAAGAATTCATACAAAAGTGTTGCCTACATTTCGGTGCGAAGAAAACTTCTTCTGCCATCAACTATTTATAATTTTTTAATAAGCAATAATATTATTACTAATCAGGTTTTAAAATACACTGACAACATAAATTAAGTTCTGAGCTCTAGTGTGTTGGCAAAAAAAAGAAAATTATGTTGATTTACTGAAATTATTAGCACTCTATCTATCTATCAGTTTCTTTTACAATTTAAGACAAGCGCCAAATAATGTTAAATAATATTTTCATTACCATAAATTTGAATTATTTTGAAAAACTGATCAAAACAATTTAAAAAGTTAAAACATACATATATACTTAAAAAAAATTAAATTATTAAATTAAAAACAAGTAGTTACGAAAACTAAAAAAACTACAATTAATTTAGAAAATTAACACTAATTTAAAAAAATTAATACTAATTAAAAAAATTAATATTAATTAAAAAATTAATTAATTAAAAATTAGTAAGCAAAAGTTAAAAATTTTTGAGTAAAAGTAAAATTTTTTAAGTATTGCATTTAAGTAAAAAATGAATTCTTATAAAAAGTATCGCAGTTTTAATTTCAGTACATCACATTAAGTAAAAAATTTTAGTCGCAAAATAGTTATGCAAGAGAAAAAATAAGTACATTATTATTAAAACTTTTATTATTATGTTAAAAATTATTAATTAAGTAAATTAACTTAAAAAATTAATTAGGTAAATTATTTAATTTAATTAAAAATTAGTAAGAAAAGGAAAAAAATTAGTAGAAATGAAATTTTTAAGTAATCGTAAAATTTTTTAAGTATAAATATTTTTTCTAAATAAAAAATTAATTCTTATAAAATTTATCGCAGCTATAATTTCAATAAATTGTATTAAGAAAAAAAATTCTATTCACAAAATAATAATGCAAAACCCATAAAAATTTCTCACAGTGAAATGCATTTTTCGCTTCCCTTCCCAAAGCCAATTCAACAATAATTTCACATGACAGCTAAAATAAGCTACAACAATAAGAACACACCTACTCGTGTATGTATAATTAGCTGCATTGTCAGCGCGACACAGAGCAACAGCAACAACAACAACAGCAATAACGGCAGCGGCAGTCATTAATAAGAGTTTGCTTCGTGGTGCAACAGTGCGTATGAGTAATTTTGCAGCAACGCAAATGACACTTAAATATAATTACAACATTTCGTGGCACGAGTGGGTGTGCGATGGCTTACACTCGAGCATGCATATGTGAGTGACTAAATGACTATTTGGCACGTGAGTGATTTCACAGTGCGAAAATAAATTTTGCAATGCAAAATTGCAAAAATGCATGACTGCCTGCCGAAGACGCGTGTGGGTTGATGTATGTATGTATGTGTGTGCATTGCAGAGCATTTGTCAATGACACATGCCACAGCAATTATTGTCACACATGCGACGTGTGGTATGTGCCGCACAGAATGCAAGCAAATACATTTCTGCAACAGTTAATAAAAGTTGACAAATTCGAGCGCGCGCGCAAACAAATGATGAAAGAAAAAATGCTCACTGAAAAGTCAGAAAACGGAGCTTGAGAACACATAACTGTGGAGCATATTTTGCTGCGATAAAGTAATTGATGTTTGCTGCTGCTAACTTGGGTGTCAGCTGCACGCAGTCGGGCGAAAACGTTTGCAAAGTTCACTGTAGACATGTTGCTTTGTATATACGAGTACGTGTGTGTGTGTGGCTGTTGATTGCTTGGCGCATATTGATTTAGTTACGCACACTTGGCAACTTTGTACGTCAAAACATGTGAATATCTGGAGATTCGACATACGTGCCTGTTCAACCGTACACCACGCCCACAAAAATTTCTTGAAAATATTTAATACCTTTTCAAAATCTTCAACGGAATTTTTGTTCTTATTTTCATTTATTTTTAATTTTCCAAAAAATCATTGCGGTTTGTTTATTAGCAAAAAGTTGTACGCCCACAGCGTAGCCTGCATGTTTATACTAGTGAAAATATGTAAACAATAACATTGAAAACATGCTGAAAAGCAAGCACAGACAATTGAATTTGGTGATTATACAATTTTTATTTCTTTTTACTGCACGCTCGCCGATTTTTTATATTTTCAAATATTTTTGTTTGTGATTTTTTTTTACATTTTTTAAATATTTTTGTTTTGTGTGAAAATTATGATTTTTTTGTTGTTATGCTTTTACTGAAATTGTGGTTTCCTTTGTTGTTCTTTAGGTTAAAAAAAATAATTTTTTGTTATTTTTTTTTTTTTTTGAAATTCAGATTTATATTTACAAATCTAAATAAACAGCCACCTGCCATCTAAGACTGATATATGTTTTTTAAAACGCCGAATTTCAACAAATTTTCAAGCGCATGGTTTTTTTTTTTTTTGATATAAAAATATATTTTTGAATTCAGAGACCTAAAAATTTTTTCTAATTCCATATTAACACAGTGCTCAGAAAAAGGGCATGTTATATTAATAAAATATGGCAACGCTAATTAAGAAATTATTTATGGTATACTTAGCAAAAATGTACAACACTACTTTTGGAAAGGAGTAAATTTTTTTTTAGCTTTCTGAAAGTTTAATTTTAAGCTTTTTAATTTTTGAGTTATGCGCTTTTATGAGCAAAAATGAAAAAAACAATTTAAAAATAAGCAACAGTCAAACATTTACAAGATTTTAGAAATTTAGGTTTATTGTTAGCTTTTAAAATATATAATTTTAAATTTATTAAATTTGAGTTATGTCTTTTTAGGCTGCAAAAGTTCAAAAATATGATAGCACTAAAAATGTATAAAATTCCGTTTAGAAATTTAAGTGTACTGCTAGCTTAAAAAGATGTAATTACGAATTGATTAAATTTGAGTTATGCACTTTTATGCTGAAAAGGTTTAAAAATATACTAGAAACAAGGTTTATGCGATTACATTTGGACCTCATATACTATATTACCGAAGTTTATGGGATTATAATATTAAAAATGATAACTTTGAGTTATGTCCTTCTATGAAAAAAAATTAAAAAATATATTGTAAAAATACTATTTTTCGAGCAATTCAGATCAGAGAAATTACAAAAAAGAGAAAACTAATAAATAATAAAAAAATATATACTCTAACTCGAAAAGGAGAAAAAAATTTAAGAAAATTTATTTAAATAAAATAAAATAAAAAAACAATAACTTGCAAAAACTTCATTAACACAAAAATTAAAAAAAAACGTTAACTTTCCTACCGTAAACTACCAAATAAAGAAAAATTCACATATTCGACCCCAAAATTAAGAAAAGAAATATTTTTTAAATTAGTTTACACACAAATTTTTTTTTAAATTTTTTTAATACATTTTTTAATAAAATTTTTAACACAATAATTGCGAAAGTTGTTAATTTACGTTCCAAAAACCACTGCAAAATGAAAAATTCACATACTCGATTTACAAAATAAGAAAAAATTTATATAAAAAAAATTTAAAAAAATTTTGTAAAAAAAAATTTATAAAAAAAAAATTAAAAGTGTTTAATGAATTTTTTACTCTAAAAATTTGCATTAAAATCAACAACTGCTGAAAAATTCATAAACACAAAATTACCAAAAAAATCAATTTATCATTTTCAGTATTTGGCCATATCCCCCATTTTTTCCGTTTCCTCCACTCCTCTCCTCCAATCAACCGCATAAGCGCTGACAAATATGATGGAACTCGAAAGTTGTCTTCTGCCAAAAGCTTATTTTCGTACTACAAAAAATCCTATTTATATACAATAAGGCAAACACACCCACCAAAAATCGTAAAACAACTGAAGAAAATGGTTAAGAGGAAGCTGCAAATAGCATCGCCGAAAATAAGGCGTGAATATGTAAATTATTTGCGTCATCGCAGCCAAAGTGCATTCGTGTAGATTTTTGACTTTTTACACTTTGTTTATGCAATGAAACATGAACAACAAATAAAATTATAACAAAAACAAAACCAAAAGTAAAGTTAGCTAGCTACGTCAATAGTTATGATTAGTTACAATGGTTTTCGTCGAAATGCGATGCTTGAACTGCGCCCTTACAATTTTTTTTCTTTCCCAAATAAAAGTGGCAAACACAATAGTTCCCCGAAATGTGAATGAATATGCGTAAGCATTTAAAAATAGTTAGCACTAATCATGCAATTGAATTCTAGCGCTATGCATATACATTTATTTACAAGAGTACAAGGTTCAGCGTTGCATGCCGTGGCGTATGAGTAATCTCTGTGAGTGCAAATGCAAATTTATTGCTGGAAAATTTCCATTTCCATTAATTAATATGTGGAAATTATAGAGTGGGAAAGAAATGGAAAAATAGAAAATAGCGTTACAAAGAAAATATTTTTATTTCCAAGTAAGTCATAGTAGAGAGGAACCTAAAAATATAATAGCAATAATTATTGCTCAGTGCAAGATTGTCAAAGCAGAAAATATTAATGATTTTTATTCACAAAAACAAGGCGGTGCATCAAGGCAAAGCGGAAATAATTAAAAATTTGCAGTCAAATTATTTTTAGTCACTTCTAAGACATTTGAGATTTAGCGTGCCTTCGACTATTGCTCTTCTGTAGGGGCATAAAGCAAGCATATATTTATTTTGAAGATTTTCATATAGAAATTGCACATAAATAATGTTATAACAGCATGTGTGATATATTTTAATAGCCAGTTCTTTGATGTAAGCATTTCAAAAACGAAAAATTCTGATAAACTCTTTTCATAAAAGTACGTTTCTTCTTGCGTTTTTTTTTTTTAATTTTTTAACTCAATTTGATTCGAAATATTTGCTGGCGATCAAATGTCAGAAGCTATACATATATACATAAATGTTTGGCTTTATTAAATTGTATAATTTTGAGACTAATTTCCATAACAAGAAAGGTGTTGACTTTTATACACGATCATTTAAGCGAAATTGCTGATCAAAAGCAAACGCGGCAAAATTTATGCAAACTACGCGCTACTGACGTGCAACAAAACTCCCTTATACATACATACGTACACGCAAACATACCTACAACACTAGCAAAGTGTAGCGTAGAAAGTGTTAAAGTAATAAACCATATTAAATAAGATACGAAATAAGTGCTTTATATTTGGTTAATAATTTATTTCTCTCTTTATCGGCAAATGCCAAACAGTATTGACGTCACAATAAACAGACGCGAACCGAGGCGATAGCAATAAAATTTCGGCCAAGCACAAAAATTAGCATATAATATGATAGTATATATGAAATTGTATATATTTGTATATAAATATATACAAATATATATTTAAGTGTGTATTATAAATATATATTAATGTATATTATATATTTCTTCAGTATATGCCTATATATGAGCCTATTTAAAGGCATTTAGTAACAACTGTAGAGACGTTTTCAAGCAAAGCTACGAAGCATCTCTGCGTGTAAGCCGTTAAAAGGCTGAATAAAGTGGTAGGAATGCGAAACAGCTGGTGCCAGTGTTGGGTGTTCAGCAATTGTTAATTCCAATTAGTGGAGTTTTCAAATAAAGAGCGTTAAGTATAGCACCTAAATATGATTTCGAAGTCCAAAAATGTCTGTATAGCATACATATATATTTTTAACTCTACCTTTAGCTTTATATGTACATATCACATATAAATATTTAAACGCGTGTTGCACTGAATTGTATCACAATTAACACTTCATTCAAGAAAATGTTAGACTTAACATACCAAAATACAATAAGAGATCGGCATCATACTTGTTAAATATTACTCTGAATTCAGGACTGAAAATCGACAGACCTTATCTTGTTACAACTATGAACAAAATATGTCTCTGTGCAGAAAAAATTGGAATAAGAGCTGTAATCCAACAGTGAACAGATTATGTATTAATGGGATTATAGTCTGAGAGTACTGTTCACCAGCATGCACTACAGAGAATCCAAAGAAGGAATATTATTTATACACGAGCACTTTTTGCCCAAAGCCCAACTGATTTTTGTAGACTATAGAACGGCGAGGAAAGACAAAAATATCATGCCGCTGGTGGTCTGTTCAAAATGAGTGAAATTAATAAGAAATTTGCCGAAATTAAGTGGAAAAAGAGTCCCCGTCTGACTTCCAGTCGAACATATGATAATGAGAACACATAAGAAAACGAAATATTAAGTATTGACAAACTCTTTCCCATATCTCAAACAAGGAAATTGCTTATCAAAAACGAAAACGCAATGCAAATCATTACAATTCAAAGAAACATTCACAACATCAATTCATAAAAGCCGTATTTATTGCAAATTTTCTGCTGATGATCGGAAAAAAGAAACACAACAAGCACTACTTGAGCAACATATAAGTACTTCATGGAAATAATTGACCGAAAATCAAATAACAAGCATCCTGTATCACATCTTCTGACCTAATATACGAAATGCATACCTGAGCCATAACATCAAAGCGCTCAACTTCAAGGCAGACACAGATATATATATGCAACACAACTTCAATTTTAAAGATATCTTATTTGCTTATATAATTTAAGTAATTTAAGTCACGAATTCCTGCATTCAAAAGTGATGACACAAAGTCCACCAACTTAAACCGCAAACGCTGAGATCAAAATAAAAATTCAACAACAGTTAAATGTTGCGAAATAAAAAAAAAACAAGAAAAAACGTTAACTTCGGTTGCACCGAAGCTAAATACCCTTCACAGGTGCATTTCTGTTAGTAACTATGTGTCCAGTTTGTATAGAAGCTATATGCTATAGTAACTCGTTCTGAACAATTTCTTGGGAGATTACATTGTTACCTTAAAAAGTAATCTATACCAAATTTCGTGAATATATCTCGTCAAATGTTAAAGTTGTCCATACAAGGACTTGATTCCGATCGTTCAGTTTGTATGGCAGCTATATGTTATAGTGGTCCGATCTGAACAATTTCTTCGGATATTACATTGTTGCCTTAGAAAATAATATATACCAAATTTCGTGAATATATCTTGTCAAATGTGAAAGTTTTCCATACAAGGACTTGATTCCGATCGTTCAGTTTGTATGGCAGCTATATGTTATAGTTAACCGATCTGAACAATTTTCTCGGATATTACATTTTTTCCCTAGAAAATAATCCATACCAAATTTGGTGATGATACATTGTCAAATGCGAAAGTTTTCCATACACGAACTTGATTCCGATCGTTCAGTTTGTATGGCAGCTATATGCTATAGTCAACCGATCTGAACAATTTCTTCGGAGACTACATTTTTGCCTTAGAAAATATTATATACCAAATTTCGTGAATATATCTTGTCAAATGTGAAAGTTTTCCATACAAGGACTTGATTCCGATCGTTCAGTTTGTATGGCAGCTATATGTTATAGTTAACCGATCTGAACTATTTTCTCGGATATTACATTTTTTTCCTACAAAATAATCCATACCAAATTTGGTGATGATACATTGTCAAATGCGAAAGTTTTCCATATGAGAACTTGATTCCGATTGTTCAGTTTATATGGCAGCTATATGCTATAGTGGTCCGATATCGGCCGTTCCGACAAATGAGCAGCTTCTTGAAGAGAAAATGACGTTTGCAAAATTTCAAAAGGATATCTTAAAAACTGAGGGACTAGTTCGTATATATACAGACAGACGGACAGACGGACAGACGGACAGACGGACAGACAGACGGACATGGCTAAATCGACTCAGCTCAACATCCTGATCATTTATATATATACTTTATAGGGTCTCCGACGCTTCCTTCTGGGTGTTACAAACGTCGTGACAAAGTTAATATACCCTGTTCAGGGTATAATAAAAGTAAAAACTTGCGCCATTTATTTCTCGTTTATTTTCACCCACGAGCTAATCTTAAAACGCGGCACTAACTACCACTTATGTACATGCGTATGTATATAAATGTATGCTTTTATGTCTTATCGCCACACTTAGGACCTCAAAGCGTCGTGTTGGACTAGCTTCAAAGAGCGCGTTGCAAACAAAGGACGCTGGTTGCAAAGTGTCAGGCGTGGTGTGAAACGAGCAACTAGCAGGCATTCATAAGTAGCGTTACGCTTTCTGCTAACGGCTGCTGGCTGTTGGCCTAGACACCATGTCGGTGAATTGCCTCACATAAGTATTACAGTACATACATATGTGTATATTATATATATTTTATATGTATGCATTTGATACACAGCGTTGCTTGTGAGCACGTGTGTTTGAGCTGCGCATATATTTACCTGTGCCGAGTAGGCGACGGGGCAATCGACGCTATTTGTTGACTACATTTGCGCTAAAAATGTAGAGCGCCAAAGATAGCTCCGCATAGAGATAGAATTTAGGCCAAATTTATCGAATGAGTAGTATTTCTATAAGCTTCTACAAAATTTCAGTTTGCTCTCATGCTTTGTGCTCGAAATATTTTTTTGATTTAACTTTTTTTCGTTTTTTTCGCCATTTTTTCATTTTTTTTTATTATTTTTTTTTCATTTATTTATTTTTTTTTATTTTTTTTTTCATTTATTTTTTATTATTATTATTTTTCGCCCGTGTATGTCTTTGTTTACCTCTTATCAGGTTTTTATTTACTCTTTGTATTTTCTAATTTTATTTTGCAGCCAGCGCCACTAATAAAGTGTTAATTTGCGCTTAGATTGCAGAAGTCTCAGACATTAGACTAATATTTTGATATTATGCTCAGCAGTACACAGTTTACCGAACTTATTTAAATTTTAGGCTGCAAATTTGTCAGGCAGTATTAAAATAAATTCTTTAGCTGGATTCTACGTAGTTATTATTAAATTTAGCCATAGAGCAATCGGCTTTTGTTTTCTGACACCTTACAACCAGTATTCGACTATTTTTGTTAATTTTTGAATATTTTGGCTCTTATAGTCTATGAGAAATGCCATACTATCTTTCCCCAACAGCTTAAAACCTACTGGTTATTCCCATATTTTGATAATTAAGAAACTCAATCCAAAATAAAATTGGTAAAATATTGCTGAAAAAAGGTATATCAAGATATTTTCAGCAAGCCATAGCCACTTGTTCTTTATTTCACCAAATATATCTGAAAAAGTAAGGAAGTCAGAATTATCAACAATCCATAGCGAAATCTAGGTCTTCCAGTCTGAATATTGAGCATTCGCAAACTCTTTCTCATTTTTCAAATGATAAAAGTATTTGTAAAGTACAAAAAACTGATACAGATCATGACATTTCCAACAAGCGTTACAAAATGTCTGTCTAAGTGCCGTTTCTGAGGCTGTTTCTCGGCTGATTATCGGAAAATTAGTGATAATTTTCCAATATAAGGGTATTGTTTCGATTTATTGATAAATCTCGAATGTAAAAATATTGCTTCTATTTATGTTGTTTATAAGTGTCGTTTATTATGCGGTCAAATCATCGCGGTATGTGTCTTTGCTAAGTGCGCTGACGTTGTCTCGGCTAAAAAGTCAAATAAGGATATTAAAAATAATTTTTTACAATTTAATTTAATTTAATTTTGTTATACATTCAATGTTATTTATTGAGCACTTTTATAAAACTTCTAAGAACTTCAAAATAACCACATATTAGCCGGTTTAAGCGTCGCATAAAAACGCTAAAATGACGTCAGCACAAAGGTGAGTCAAAATACCCCAAGATAAAATTGAAAAAGCACAGACCAAAACCAGAATATATTAAATATTGAGCAATCGATCATACGTACAGACCAGGTTAGATAATTTTTCAAAAAAAAAAAATTCTAGTAGGATGAAATCCATCGGAAACGAAAGAAAAAATAACAAACATTAAAAAAAAAAATAATTTACAGGTGATCTGAGTTCGGGAAAAGAAAGGGGGGACGTGGCTGAATTTTCAAGAGTACTAACTCTTTATCTCGTAGTAAACGACGCCTAAAGAAAAAAGTTATATGGCAATATTGTATGTAATAGAAAGGTCTCTAACTTTTGTAAGAAGGCTTTTCTCATACAACCACAAATGTATTTGAAAATTTTAAAAATCAAGAATTTGGTTTTTATTTAATTTTATCTGGTATAAAATTTTTTTTCTTTCACAAAATTTGGGGGGCAACTCACTTTACTGTATAAATTTCAATCCACTATAATTTTTTTTTATTTTTTTCAAAAGCTTCTGAACTGACCTAAGACAATAATTTCTCTCAACGAAAATTCAAAGCCTCTCACTATCCATGCCCTAACTTATGCGCCACAAGTTACTTAAGATATCCTCAAATTCCTTTGTTATTCTCACTTCAAACAATATATTACTGAGTGCAAGTTGCCAGGGCGCACCCAAATTTCGCCAATTTCTGCTTTGTTTCTTGCGGCTTAAACCAAATTAACTGAGAAAGTTAGCGCTGCCGCAGTGTTTGCAATTTCAATTACGTTGCATGTATGTGTGTGTGTGTCACAATGCCGCCACTGAACGACTGCATTACGAAAGCTACCACACAAATACGCTAGTATCTCTTACAAGCCACTTGCAACACCAGCAACAAATTGCCCGAAAACTTGCAGACAATTGCCATTCCTCAGTTGATACTCGTAAGTCGGGCATTGTCTTGCACTTGCAACACTTGCGAGCTGAGTGAACGGAGAATAAAAACATGGCGAAACTTTTAATTGCGAATTGTGAATTGAAACGGAAATACGAGTACGTAAGCGCTGCGTAAGACGCATGTGAGCAGCTCGTAAATACTGCACTGTGAGGCGCCGTAAGCGGTGGAGTGACGCAGCAGCGTCACGCACGCTTTGCAAAAGTTGTGCAAATAAACATGCCAGCGAGCAGATGACCGACTTGATAGTCGCACAACAAGCTGTAAACGAAAAATAAGAAGCAGATGAAGAAGAAGAAAAAAGTAGACTTGGTTCGGCTGCGAGTACTCAAGAGATAAACTTCTTTTATTGCCGCCGCTTGCAGCAGCTGGTGTCAACAGTTGGTGGGCAACAACACTATTACACCCAGCCACCCACTTTGTGTTGTTTGTTTATTTTGCTGCAAAATTTTCGTGGTATTTTATATTTAATATGTAAATAAATAACAAATTGACCGATTGGACTTGCCAGCATACGAATTCTGCTTTTGTTATTATTTTCAGAAATTGATACTTTTTAGTGTGTATGTGTGTGTGTGCGGATATGTTTATTTGTCTTGATTAAAGTAGAAAATTTCCATATAGGAAATTATTCAGCGCCAACTATTTACTGAAGTGATTTGCATTATTTGGCGCAATGCACAAAAACAAAATATCATTCTGTTCTCGATTATGTAAATAAAATAAATAAATTGAGACTGTAATTCACTTGTCATCCATTTTTTTCGACTTGTATAGTCACACCCATATGGCTGGTCATAGTTACTCAGCAAATAAGTCTTATTATAAATATTTAAATAGTTGAATAGCAAGTACAAATAAATTTATTATACGGAAATGTAAACATTGCAAATATCAATAAATATTCTACAATAAATATAATAATAATGGTAAATATTTGTATAAAGGGAATTAAATATTTTACGAATATTATACTTAAATCCATATGGACTGACAGCAAAAGCTAATAAGAAAATGTGATGCACCAAAGCTGTGATCGTCTAAGGATGAAATTTTCAAAAAAAAAAAAAAAAAAAAAAACTGATTTTGGTTCCATTATCGTATAGCATAAACTCTAGTCAACATTCTCTCAAATTTTGCCAACGAAATTTAAATTATTACAGTCGCCACAGCGTTTCTTGTGGAAAGGTTAGTAAAGTACATACAAATACCTCCCTCCTGGGTTTTATTAACTTCATAATATACCAAAGGTTTTAAAACTAGCGAAGCAAAGGTTACTTATGATCTTGAAAATGTAAAACTGTTTTCGAACTCTTGGCTAGTTCAACGAGTTTAACTACGAAAAACATAACAAGTCAATTGAAAAGTACCCGGTCTGACACATAGATGGCGCTAAAAGAATGCAATCCATATGATTTTTAGTAAGTACTAACCTTCATCCACATGTTCAAACTTGACAGCTGTCGGATTATTAGTTTTTGAACTACGTCATTTTGAGTGAAGCCACTTTCGTTATTGTGAAAAAATGGATAAAAAGTAATTTAAAAAATATTGATTTTTTGAAAGCAAAAAAACATTTAACGCAAAAACTTGGGTCGATGACGAGCTTCCAAATACTCTGCGAGGAAATTCAACCATAAGGAATTGATATGTCAAGTTTAGACGTGCTGAAATAAGCACCGAAGACAGGGAACAGAGTGGACGCCCAAAAGAGATTGTTACCGACGAAAATATCAAAAAATTCCATAAAATAATTTTGGATGACCGAAAAGTGAAATTGTTCGAGTTAGCATACACTTTAGAGATATCAATTGAACATTTACGTCATATCATTCACGCATACTTGGGTATGAGATATGTAGCTTTGTGCAAAATGAGTGCGGCGCAAGCTCACTTTTGGCCAAAAACAACGACGAGTTGATGATTCGGAGCGGTGATTGAAGGTGTACAAGGGTAATAAACTTGAGATATGCGACAATGGATGAAGCATGGATCCACTATTTGACTCCGACATCTAATCGACACTCAACAGAGAGAACTGCACGCGAAGAACCCGCTCCAAAGTGTTGAAAAATGCAACAGTCGGATGGCAAGCATATGGCGCTTGTAATATGGGATGCCCATGGAATCATTTTTACTGACTATATTGAAAATGGGAAGAACATTAACAAGGAATTTTATATAGCGTTATTGGATCGTTTGTAAGAATCAAAGACAGCCGCAATTGAAGAAAAATAAAGTGCTGTTTAAGCACCAAAAGGCACCGTGCCACAAGTCGGAGAAAACGTTGGCAAAATTCCATGAATTGGGCTTCGAATTGCTTCCGCATATACCGTATTCCCCAGATCTGGACCTCAGCAACTATTTCCTGTTCCCAGATCTTAAAAAAATACTCGCTAAAAAAAATTTTCCTCGAATGAAGAGATGATCGCCGAAAATGAGGTCTATTTTGAGGCAAAGAACAAATATTACTACAAAACTATCTATCGAGAAGTTGGAGGAAACAGTGTATCACTGTTGAAGGAAACCTTGTTGAATAGAAACATAACATTAGCAAAAAAAAATATGTGTTTTAGCCACATAACCTGTTGTAAGTATATACTTTTTTCTTAAAAGGAGATACAAAGTGAATTTAACAGCTGTTTTTAAATGGAAGTACATATCTTTAAACAAAAATTCAGGTAGACGATGAAGAAATCTGACTATGTATATCGATGAAACCTTGACAGCATTGACAATAAGACTTCTAATAATTTTCCTGCCTATTAACCATCTGAGAAGTACAATTGCAGAAGTTACAGCTCAACTTTTATTTCATTACAAAACTTAACAATCCACAAAACATTATGAAAATTTTATGCAGTTTACTTTCAAAATTGTTTAAAAATTAAAAACCGCTATCGGGGGACAATCCTGCAGTTGTTTATTTCCCTTATTTCCACGCGGTTGTCACTTTCCTTTCGACAAACATTTCTGATTGCATTCTGCAATTTCGTGCCGCGTCAGCGCAAGACGACACCACACGCGCGGTAACAGGGTGACAAGCCGGCAAGGCGACAAGGGACAAGGGAAGCCAGACATTGCTTGCTGCATACAAAATCAACTGCCTTGCACACGCTTACAGTTAAGCATTGCATTATTGAAATATAATTTTTTTGTTTTTGTTTTCATTGACGCCTCGTTGACGTTGTTGTTGCGTTTTGCTTCTGTTTTCTTTTCATATTTTCCGTTTGCTTTGTATTTATGAAATTTTCCTGGTATGCGGCAACGCCGAGTTCATTCACTTAGCCACAGGCGCCCCAACATTGCTGTGCTATATTTTTTTCAATTTTATGCCATTTCTTCATTTTTTGCATTATTTTGTATATTTTTTTTAACAAGAGCGTGCGAAACGTGTCAGTCACACTGACAACTTGGCACAAGCGAGGGCACAAGCGCTGATTGGTGCTGATAGTACACTTTTGCAGTCGTTGGTGTTGCCACACACGTCACAACAATACACACACAGAGACGCTGCGCTGAGATAGATATTAATAATGTGAGTTGTGCAAGTCTTGGGGGAGTGCAGCAGAAGAAAAAATTGAAAGTTTTGAAGTGCGACAGTTTATGCTGTAATATATTTCATAAAGGTTTTTGGGAGGTATAAGGGACAAAGTGTTAAAAAAATTATTTCAAGAAGCACTTTTTGTTGTTTTCACGATATGAACTCTTACAAAACAATTAAGAGTATAATTCAAAATGTAAGATTTTCAAAAATCTTTGGATCATTTCATATTTGCTCACATTTCTTACGCCAGTCCCAATCAAGATCTACATAACATCCGCCATTCAATTTATTAAGTACTATACTAAGAGATTATAGTAAAAAAATATTAGATTCCACATTTTTGCACTCAGAACAAACCCTAGCAAACACATTGTCACCCCAAGCATAGCAATTGATTAGATAAGGCACTCACACTTCAAGCTGGTATTTCTACAGTCTCAAAAGCGTCGCCGTTGTCGCCATACATACATATGTATATCCGCTCAAACAGAAGCGATAGCTCGTATAAATCGCTGAGCGATGTCTACCCGTACTCTTTACTCTAACCTACGCGCTCTTGTCCTAATCTTTCAAGTGTGTTGACAATGACATACGCTTGTATAAATAATAATAACGCTCAAATGCGAGAAGTTTCAAGTCAGTTCCTACAATAACTAACAGTCTTATCAAAAGAATAATGAAAGTAAGTTGTAGAAGAGGCAGGTCTAGGGGGCGTGATTTTATGGCATATGCTTGTATTTTTTTATTATGCGGACGAAAATTTGTTTGCTTACATATGTACATGCATACATATATGTATGTATGTATATGTATATGGCGATATGCCATTATGAAAATATTGAACTAAAAAACTTTTGAGTTTAAATTTTATTTCAAATTTATATTCTTTTTTGTACTAATGTTTAATTTTTATCTTTAAATAAATTTCGTTTAGTAAAATTCACCTCTGAAGTAAATTAGACTAAATTGCCTGATTTCATTTATTTTGTTTTAATTTTTTTCTTATTTAATTTATTTTAATTGACTTTAATTTAATTTGATTTATTTTAATTTAATTTTATTTAATTTAATCTAATTTAATTTAGTTTAAATTAATTTAATTTTGTTTAATTTAATTTAATTCATTTTAAATTAATTAATTTGATTTAATTTATTTTAATTTAGTTTAATAAACTTTACTTTAACTTAATTTAATTTAGTTAAATTCACTTTAATTTAATTTGATTAAATTTAATTTAGGTTAGGTCTACCCGTACTCTTTATTTTCTTTTTTGTATTTTATTATTTTAATGAGTTTAATTTTTATCTTTAAATAAATTTCGCTTAGTAAAATTCACCGTTGAAGTCAGTTAATTTAATCTAATTTCATTTATTTCGTGTTAATTTTATTCTTATTTAATTTATTTTAATTTACTTTCATTTAATTTGATTTATTTTAATTTAATTTTATTTAATTTAATCTAATTTAATTTCGTTTAAATTAATTTAATTTAGTTTAATTTAATTTAGTTCATTTTAATTTAATTAATTTATTTTAATTTAGTTTAATTAACTTTAATTTAATTTAATTTAGGTTAATTTATTTTATCTTAAATTAATTTAATTTAACTTTATTTAATTAATAAAATTTAGTTAATTTGTTTTAATTTATTTTAATTTAGTTTAATTAACTTTACTTTTATTTAATTTAGTTAAATTTACTTAACTTTAATTTAATTTAATTCAATTTAATTTATTTTATTTAGTTTAATTTAATTATTTTCTATTTTATTACTAATTTTTTTTTTCTTAATTTTTTTAACACATATTTCTTTTTCGATATGTAACCTTACTATGTTCTATAATTTTTTCTTACTAATTTTTTATTTCCTATTTACTCACATTTTCATCTATCTAACCGTTTCAATGTAAATATTTTATAACATTTTAATTTATATTCATCAGAACTGCTCATTCACATTGTGTCAAATAAATCAATAAATTAATTAATGAAATGAATTTGCTCGGCGATCAGATCACTTTGATGCACAACTATGAAATCACGCATCTGCTCATACTTATATATAAACATATATGCCAGCCTTGTAAGAAATTGCTAGACAATTGAATACCTAGCCCACACACGGAACACACACCGTTAGTATTTTCTAGACTACGGAAATCTAATATAATTCAACGCAAACAATTAAATAGATAAGGAAATAGTAAGCCGATTTCCAAAGAAAAATTAGCTCCACAAAGTGATCGCTTATACTATATAAACATAAACTATTAATCGTTTGTAGATTATAGTTCTAAGAATGCCTTACTGGGGTGTACGTGTATGGAAGAAGTGCGATAACTGAGTATTCTCTCACCCAGTGTAGATAATAAAATAAATATATATATAAATGTAAATTAGTATGTACTCTTTCTAGTGTTTTATTCAATATTCTGAAGGAGTGGCACATTTTATTGAGATACGGTAACGTAGCTGTTTTCATAATTGTAAAGTACGGCAGGAAGTTACCGCTTTCATTAACACTTTTTAATTTATTTTGTTCTTCATTAAGTTCAACAGAAGTAATCGATTTTAATTTAGTTTATGTTACGCTGAGTTAATTTCGTTTAATTTAGCACAATTCTATGGGTTTTTCAACAATTAAACTTAATTTAAGATTTAAGATTAATAATTTTCTTTAAATTTATTTTCCAAAATTTCAGCCTTTTACACTTTTCTCTACATTTTTATAATTCCAAAATGTTATAAAACCTAATATCTCTAACCCTACAAATATAGTATAGCTATCAGTGTTCGTGTGTGTTCTAAACGATCGTTCTCTGCGCAGTACTCTACAGATTGCGGTTAGTTAATCTTTACGCGCGCTTGACTTGACTGATAGAAGGAAGACAAAAACAACAATACCACAGCAATGACCGGCTGCCGCTTTTATAAGTCAAGTACGAATATTCTGCAAGCTACTACGAATTAAGTACGCTCACTCAGAGTCATGGAAAATTCCCCAATAGGCGGTGATCATGGCGAGTTATGGCGAGCGTAGATGTTTGTATATATGAAAGTGTGTGTTGATGAGGGATTTAGTTTAATTTATGTAGTTTGGCGGTAGTCATACAATCAGTGAAATATATTAAAATAACAACAACAAGTGAATCATAAAAAGTACTAAGTAGGCATTAAACAAAGTCATTAGTTAAGCGCACAAGCGCCCCGCAGCTCATTACCGGTATTTGGGGAAGAAACCAAGACTTGAAAGTAGAATTTTTACTATTTTTAGAATATATTGGGAGAAAAATTTGCGGCTAATTTTATATTGTTGGTCTTAACTGTAGCAACACGGGGGTTTTTCCTGTTCATTAGTTCTGTTTACAAATTAGTTCAAAATAACAAAGAGGTATGGCACCGTAGCGTGCAGTGACCTACGGTCGAAAAACAAATCCAAAATGAAATAAGAAATGGAAAGTTACCGAAAATATTTGTGGTTTTTGGCCTGTCAAAAATTCGTTTTTTGACCTCATCAAAATAATGGTAGAGCATTGTATGGAGAACTATGCACAAATGTGAATGCTGAATATGTAAAAAATATGATGGGAAGCAAATTCAACAAATGCTGTTTTGGGAAAAACGCTTTTTAAAGATAAATGAATATAAACTAATGGAGTTAATTGAACTGAGCGGATACACGTTAGAAGGCTGTGCCTCAAAAATTATTAGGGTTATATTGTGATGTGTTTAAAGGCATAACCCACAGAAATAAGATTTTTCTTAGCTTTTTTTTTAAATTTCTTAAATCTTTTTTAAACTTTTTTTTTCAATTTTAAACAATTTTTTTTTAGTTTTTTAAATTTTTTTTTAATTTTTTTTTTTTTTTTGTAATTTTTCTTTTTATTTTTTTAATTTTTTATAAGTTCACAGTAGGAATGGCTCTGAATCATTGAATAAAAACAGTGCACTTTTTAAAAAATTTAAAACATTTTTTCGCAGAAAAATTATTATTTTTTTTAATATATTTTGTAAAAATGCAAATTTTCGAAACCCTCAAATATTTAAAATATATAAATAAATAGTGCAATTAAGTAGACTTAATATACAATTTCTTATTATTTTTTAAATATTAATTAAATCATTTTTTTTTAACTATTATTTGTATATTTCAAAAATTTTTTTAAAAAAAAGTTTTGTTCCCAAAAAATTTAAGCAATTTATCAAAATAATCTGAACTGCCTACTCTCTATAAATATTAATTTTTCCGCCTAAATTAAGCATGAGCTACTTAAGCGAAACTACTCAATTTGCTGTGGAATTTTTCGGAATACCATTAAAATTAATCTCCGGTAACTTTTTCAAGAACAACAAATAGCAAGTCATGATTTGTCAACAGTAATTTGCTTTGAAGAACAGTGAAGCCATATAAAAACGTTTCTGCACCTAAGAAACCGAGCAAAAGCACGTTGCCTTCAGTAGGAAAACAACGCGTGTAAATTGTTTATATTACAAATGAAGGCAATAAGAAACATTCCGTGCACTGAAATGAAAAAATGCAAATTTCAGTTAGGACAATCAAAAGCGTTAATTCGCAACAGATATGCTAAGGCAAGTAAGCCAAACGGAAATTTTTAAGTATATGTATATTAAAAAGAAGAAAAAAGAAATTTTATGGCAACACCAAATATTTGATAAGCACACATGTGAGGATTTATCAAAACAAAAGACAAACCCAAAAAAATAAAACTCAAAAAAAAATAAAAAAAGCAAAATATCTTTTGATCTAGCAACACCAGCGCCACTCTGCCTCCACTCACATACGCGCTTGTGTAGGCCATTGAACTTTGACTGCTTTTTGACATATAAACCGAGATTCTTTGCGCGCTTACATTACAAAGTTCCACGACATTGACGCCATTAAAGTGGCGTGTATTAGCGACATCAGCACGCCATTATACGTTATTATCTATATCGCTACATCACTTGTAGATTCGCCCAAATCTTCCGCTGCGTCCGCAAGGCACACAAACACACACAAAGAGACACATACAAAGTGAGGCACTTGCTTATATACAGGCATATAAGCATTTGCAGATAAATAAATAGACTGGCAATTACCGTTATACAAAGGCTGGAGTAGCAGGGCTTAATGTCAACCAAGAATGCAAAAGTGTATGTGTGTGTGTTTATGAGTGCCGTTGTGTGCATTATCTATACAAATGGCCTTGCCGAAGTTCAAGCACCTTACAACACGCGCCCACACACAATGCCAACATGGTTAAGAGACACACACATATATATATGGATATATATATATATATACAAAGTAATTGAAATAGCACACAATGCAAGCGACGATCAGCCGACCCCGAACAGCAAACAGCAAAGAGCATTTGATGCAACTGTTTGCTGGTGCGTCAATTAAGTTCAAGTGTCATAAATATACAGCCGGCATAACGGGGTCTGTCTGGTTACCGGGTAGCTTAGAACGGGATATAAATGTGTGATGTTTGAAATTATAATATTTTATTTAGAATTTTATATCATGAACCATAACACATTAAGTTTGTTACGAAGTTAATAACACCTTCGCCTGGAACCTGGAAGGAAAGTCAACGCCAAATAGTTCCTAATTTTTGAGATATTGCTCTGAAATTTTACATAAGGCCTCTCCTGCCCACTAAGCTGCTAATTTGTCGGTATCGCTCATATCAAACCACTAAAGGCTATAGCTGCCATACAAACTGATCGTTCAAAAGCAAGTTCTCGCATAGAAAAGTTTTTTTTTTATTTTTTTTTTAAGGTATCTTCACAAAACTTGGCATAGATTATTGTCCAAAGCAACGATATAACTTCAAAGTAAATTAGTCACATCAGAACACTATAGCTTATAGCTACCAAACGAACTTACCCATCAAAATGAAGTTCTTGCATAACTTTTTTATATGTGAAGGGTATTATAGCTTCGATGCAACCAAAATAACGTTTTTTTTTTCTTTTGTTTTTTAATATTTTAAATAATTTATTAGGAGCATAAAGTGAAATTGTAGCTTCATTAACTCCTTTTTGAACATTTTCCCTATGTGAAGCTAACGATTGACAAAGTGACCACGGCGTATGAGCAACATCACATACTGCGTGTTTGCTTTGGCAGCTCTTCAGGCATTGAAATACTCATACATATACATACATATAGTCTATAATATTTTTATATCAGCTCGCATTATATGCAAAAGCTGCATATCTGCAACAGTATATATCTTTTCATATTTTTATTTTATCTATTTTTTGCCATATTAACGGTAATAATGCCTTACAGCCAGGCAATAAATTGTGTAAACATAATAAAGGCACATAAAACTACCATGGAAGCGATAAAAAAATTACTTTTTTCATCTAAAAAATATAAAATGCGATAAAGTATGAAAATATGCCGCCAAAATTTGTTGGGTGCAGTGCTATTTTATGAGGGGAAGACTACGACATTGTTTCATAACCAACAAAAAAACAAAATATTTTTTCTATAGTCGTCTATGGCAGCTTAGCTCTCTCAAATTTAAAAATTGCTTAAGTAAATTATACATTCATTTTTATTTCTGTTATAAAATCGATCTATATTTTATGCAATCATTATATATTCTCCAACAGCTGTTGTTAATTGCTGTGATATTTTTAAAGCGCAATTAAGGAAATGTGTTCAGCAGAAATGAAAACCGCAAATCAGGAAAATATAAAACCGCAACATAATGAGGCCGATTTTACAGCTATATGAAAATATATATGAGCAAGTACTTAACTGCAGCTTTATAATGTTAGGATGGATTGCAGATTATGTGCTGTAATGGAAATTATTTTATTTCCAAATTCATAACTTAAGTCAAACTTAAAAAAAAAATAATAATTTATTGAAATTAAATTAATAAAATTTCAGTAATTAAGAGAATTTTTCATAAAGAAATATGTGGATATTTGAGAGCTTCACATATATGCAAATGGTTGTATATACTCGTATTCCTGCCAGAAGTGCAACTTCGTACACTCTGAAACACTCTTGGACACTTTTCATGTTGCTATTGGTTTATAAGATATACTTCTATATATACTATATGTCTGCTTATATGACATTTTACATTCCAATGAGTATATATAAGCTTTTTACATACATACATATGTATTTGTACATAAAAATTTGCTGATGAGACAATACAATTTGATTGTTACAGAGCTTCACATATTTTACAGCCAATTTTAACGACTTTCGCAAGGTTGTTGCAAACAAAAAAGCAATTGCATACAAATTTATGACATTTTTATGAATTTCGATTCCATGAATTTAAAAAAAATGCTTAGATAACAGTTTCAAGAAAAATATTGTTAGAAACTATATGAATTTTTCTTAAAAACTGCTATCAAGTTGATGCTTAAAATAATTGCCTTTTTTTGAACAATTATTTCACAAAGAAACAAAACTGATTAAGATATTTCCACAGAATAAAAAATGAACCACAAATAAACGATATTAGAAAATTTAGAGCATTGAAAGTATTTAAAGCTCAGACGACACCTTCAACAAGCTACACTTTTGAGAAAATGTTTGCTCAAACTAATTAGTTTTTTTCATGTTACGACGAACATATAATCTTAGGACACAATTTTCTAGAATTCATTCAAAAATTAGCAATTTACATAACAAATAAAAAAAATCCGATTAAAACAATAGTCTGCTTCTATTATATTATCAACTTTCTCAAACCTAAAAACGTAAAACCGTAGAGCTGTTGCATATATTCCTATAAAATGCTTTCAAAAACAGTTGTAGACACTACGTATACAACTGAGGGATAAAAAAACCAAATAGTTAATAAAAAAGCGAAGCAAACGATAACCTTCTGATAAACAAATACAGCGCAGACAGCAGCAAATACACACGGAACGTGCGCCGAAGGTGTTTCTATGAATGAATGTATGGAAAGAAGTAGAAATACAACTGCGCATCCCCGCAGGAATAAGCGCTAGCTCCACAGCGCGCTGTCCTTCTAGTCAATTCAGTCTCCTGTGTGACATGACCTTCTCGGTTTCGCTGGAAAATTGGTATTGAATAAAAGCAATAAAATAACAATTATTGCAACATTTGTCCGCGGTTAGCATTGAGAGTTTTTCAAGCTATGTGCTTTCACATACATACCTATATATATACATATGTATGTATTTTTGTGTATAAAAGCGCACACAAAAACATTTGCATACAAATTTATATGAATAAATGTATACAATTTTACAAACAAATCTTCAATAGTATTTTTTTTTTCTTACGCTCCGCGGTCATAATCAATGACAGTGTCTGCTGGGTTGCATTTTTCCTGTTGGGTTGTGCAGTTTTTTAAATCTCAAAAGAGAATTATTAAATATAAAATAAGTTAGGGAATTATTTTCCATTGATATAGCATATACCATAATCAGGCTTTTTAATTTTTTTCTAATTATTTAAAACCGTCTTCTTCGAACGTCAAAATAAAACGCATCTGACTCAACACTTTCACAAATCTGTTTCGGCAATATAACTGTAAAATAATAGCTTGTCTTTAGTGTTTTAATTTATTAATCAATTTATTTTTTGGCATCCTTAAAAATTTATCGATAATAATCGATAATTTACGATAACAATTTAATCGATGTCGATAATAATCGATATTTTGCTTTAATATTTTAATCGAAATCGATGTTATTCGACATTTTATAATAATAATTTAATCGATATCGATATTAGTCGATATTTTTCGATAATAATTAAATCGATTAATATCGATATGCATACGTTCACTTCAAAAAATTGAGTTAAAATTTGTTTTTAATAAATAGAAGATATTTGTCACTAATATTTGTATAGCATGTTCAGTGTATTATATAATCTCGATTAAAAATATCGACTATTATCACTAAATTGTTACTAAAGCAAAATTAATTATGTGAAGGTTTTGGATGTTATCGATATAAATCGAAAATGTTCGATATTTTACGATGATAATTTAATCGATTACTATCGATATAAGTCGATACTTTGCGATTTTACGTTATAAATGATGATAAAAATCGATAGTTAGTTTTGAGTTAAAGTACAGTGGTGGCCATAACATATGCAACTAATACATTATTTTTGAAAAAGTATATTTATCATACCATTAAACTTTGCAGACTGTTGATTGAACATGAAATTATTATAATTTGGTATTTTTACTTTTAATTAACGTTTTTAAACAACAAAATTTCATTCATAAACAAATAATAAAAATTCCATTTGGATTTCAAGTCTAAAATTACGTGGACAAAACATATGCAACTTTTTGTAAACAATGGTAAAAAGAAAGATTTACTAATATTTTGTTGCAAATCTATTGTTTTTTATTACTTCGTCATATCTTATCGACATTGAGGCTATTAAATTATCTATGGTTTTTATTGAAATCGATTGCCAAGCTTCTTGGAGTGTATTAAAAAGTTCATCACCATTTTAAGGTTATTCCTCTCTATTCGCCTGTTATCCAGCTTCCACAAGTTCTCAGTGGGGTTGAGATCTCGGGTCTGAGGTGGCCTTTCCATAAAATCAACGTTGTTTGCTTCCAACCAAGACTTGTTATATTTGGCCGTAAGCTTTTGGGTCACTGTCTTGATGGAAGACCCAACGCAATGGCATTTCCCACGCAGCATAGGGCAACTTGACAATATGACACTCTCCAAAATACATTTATAGTCGTATTGATCCATAATTCCCTTAATCTTATATAATGGGCCAACTCTGTTACCAGAAAAGCAGCAACACATCGTTACGTGGCCTGCACCATGCTCAACTGTTTTCTTACGATAACGAGGAGCATATCTTTTATTTACTAGACTTCGCATATAAAACGTTCCATCACTGCCTATTAAGTAAAAATTTTACTCATCACTGAATAGAACGGTTTTCCATTTATTAATTGGCGTTAGATGCTTTTTATCGA
Source organism: Bactrocera correcta (assembly GCA_027475135.1). Classification (NCBI taxonomy): domain Eukaryota; kingdom Metazoa; phylum Arthropoda; class Insecta; order Diptera; family Tephritidae; genus Bactrocera; species Bactrocera correcta. The sequence goes on along the minus strand of CM050325.1, from coordinate 63,273,673 downwards.
ATTTCAAACGCTTGGCTTTATGTTTTACCGAAATCATCGATTTGTATGCGGGACGACAACCTCTTAGTAAGGCTTTTAAAAGGCGCCTATGCACATTTTTTGCGGATAATTGCAAATTTAAACCTTTAATGATTTGTGATGGGACTATTTCAGGACTTTTTTTGGTAGTTGTGCTATTAAATTGTCTGTCCTTTGGGTCGTCTTGCGTGCGCTCCCGCCTTGGTGAATAGCAGATACTGCTTTTGTTGCAAAAAATTTTTATATTATTCGCGAAATTGCGCCTTGATGCACATCTAATTTTGTAGCAATGCATTTTTGTGCCATTCCTATCTCAAAATTGGAAATAATTCTCTTCCGAAGTTCAATTCCAAAATTGCTTCTTGCCATTTTCAATGAAACTAAAATCGATTTGATTTGCCCGAATTAACGCAAGATTTATTTATTAAAACTAACGATACTGCGTAATTTTTAGTCTTAAAGCTCAAAAGCAACAGAAAAATATCGATATAATGGTGTTACTTGAACTCATACTCTGAGTTGCATATGTTTTGTCGACGTAATTTTAGAGTTGAAATCGAAATGGAATTTTTATTATTTTTTAATGAATGAAATTTTTTTCTTTAAAAACGTTAATTAAAAGTAAAAATACCAAATTATAATAATTTCATGTTTAATCAACAGTCTGCAAAGTTTAATGGTATGATAAATATACTTTTTGAAAAATAATGTATCAGTTGCATATGTTATGGCCACCACTGTATGTGTTTTAAGTGAAATCATTTAACTTAAAAATCTTGAAAAAAGTAAAAAGTGTATAGTGATTTCCTTTTCCCTCCAATATGTCGGAATGAAAATTTTATAAATTCGATAAAAATTATCGATTACTAGCAATAAAAATTAAAACAAAGTTTCTATAATTTTTTTATAATATTATCGATATTAGCTATACTTTCCAATTCTATTTCACCCGATTAAATTCGATATAAATAATTATATTTTTTTCGAACAGAAAGTAGACAAAACTTATACAAAGTGAAAGGGAAGTTATGCATAAAAAAACTGGCGAGTTTAAAATAAGTCAAAAATTATTTGCGAAGTCTCGGCAAAAAGCAGTTAAAGCCAAAACAATGCTACAGAGAAGTACTATCGAGCATTTCAAGAACAACAACAAGTCTTTAGAAAAACAACAAGCAGCACCATTCGATTTCAACAGTAGTCAAATATTTCACCACCGCAGCCAGCGACAAACCGCAATATCCGCCAAAGTAATGCAATACCGAACGCCACTACACTAAGAACAACAACTACACAAAACAACCGCCTAGCATAGTTTCAGATTTGCATAACAGTAGCATAGTGTTGACGACGGTGACCGCAACAACAATAAGAATGATGGCGGCGTTAAAAAACAGTAACAGTCAACCGCACAGTAGCGAGCAAAAATGCCACAGCCAAATGCAATAACAACAAAAACAGCTGGTTACTGTGGTGACAGCGGTGAACAGCCGGCAAAGTAGGTTGTGCACAGCATGGCAGGGGCGTAAAAATACAAACAAAGGGTGTAGATAAAGACTTATGGAGAAATACCGCAAGCAAAAGTGGAAATTGTAGAAACTCTAAAAAGTTAGTTTAGCAAAATGTTAACAGAAATTAAATGAAATAAACAAAGCAAGCGCGCAAATGAGTGAGAAACGCTTGGAAAATCACAAAGCAGTAACTGAGAGTTTTAGCAACAACATGTATGCGACTCCGGCGTGCTACTCCGTTATGTGCCAGGGTTCGGCGGTCTAGCGGCTGGCGGTAGGTGGAGTGCGGCTGTCGCCAGTTAATCATGTGGAGAGCATAACAAAAACACCTGCCGGCCTTATCGGTGTAGCGCTTGTTGAGTATTGTTTATTTATTTATTTATTTATTTATATATATGTATGTCTGCTCGTGTATGTAACCACCTTATTTGTAGATATTGACTTTGTGCCGCGACAGCGAGACGAATGACAATAAAAAGGGAAAGAAAACACAAAAAAATGCTAGACTAAAGTGTTTCAAAAAGGCCAAGGGCAAGAAAGTGCTTACTGGTTTTATATTTTTTTGTTATAAAAGTCTTAAAATATTATAAGCGAGTATTTAATGTGAATTGAAGTATTTTTGTTGAAAAAAATGGGTATAAATATTACTCAAAAGTCATTATTTTTTAATTTATATATTTTAAAATATTTTGGAGTCTAAAAAGTCTCTTCGTATTTTAGAGTCGTATATATCCATCATACCAAAGAGCGTTGGAAAGGTAAGACTTTAGGCTTCATTTAACTAAAAAACATTTAATTCGGAGAAGCTAAAAAGTAGTTACAGCTGTTCAAAAATGAGTGAAAATAATGAATCGAAATTTTTGTATGAAAAAGGGAAGATGCTGGATCAGTTCGAGTAGCACAACAATGATTCGCTCGCCATTCGCTATTCCATTCTGGAAATTTCGATGAGAAAGAAGCACCTCGCTCTGGTCAACCTATGGCTGAAAAGTCAATGAAATTATGGAAAAGATTGACCAGGTCACATAAGCAGCAATGACATCGCTAAGAAAAAAAAAAGGTTGACTACAAAGGTTGACTACAAAAATAAGCTCGATATTTGGGTACGACATGAATTTTCTGTGTAAAATTTGGTGGACCGAATTTACATCTGAGATTGTTTGCTGAAACGAAATGAAATCGAACCATTTCTGAAGCGAATGGTAACAGAAGACGAAAAGTGAATCAAATGCGGAATTAATGTGCGAAAAAATCATGGCCCAAGCGTGGTGAAGCTCAATAAATGGTCTCAAACCCAGAATTGACGTCTCGAAAGGATGAGTGTTTGATGGAATTGGAAAGGAATCATCCACTATGAGCTGCTCCAGCCTGGTCGAAGGATTGATTTTACTGTCAACAACAGATGAGATTGAAGCAAGCAATCGAAAAAAACGGCCAGAACTTACCAACAGAAAGGGCTTCTTCTTCTATCAGGATAACGCTAGACCACACACATTTTTGATGACTCGGCAAAAACTGAGAGAGCTTGGCTGGAAAGTTTTGATGCATCCACTATATTATTAACTAATTAAATATAGCCCTGAACTTGCACTATCGATCTACCATTTGTTTCGTTCAGTGCAGATTTCCCTTAATGGAGTAAAGTTGACTTCAAGAAAAGCCTGTTAAAATTACTGGTCGCAGTTTTTCGCCGAGAAACCAGAAAATCTTTACACTGATGGAATAATCTCTCCAGCGAAACAATGCCAAAAAATGGTCAACCAAAATGGTATATGTATGTATATTTGATTCATTAGAGTTCCTTATGAATAAAAACAGAAATGAGTTGAAGTTTGATTAGTAATATGAAAAGACTTTTTTCACTACCCTATATATTGGCCATCGGGGTCAACAGAAGGGATGAGATTTATATTAGAAAATAATAATCTGGATCGAGTAATGCTGGAAAATAAGAACTTTACTTTCGTCCACTTACATGAAACATCTATAAACATTGAGCTAGTAATAAGTCAGATAAAAGAAAGAAAGAGCTTTCACTTCGGAAGTACCGAGACTATAATTCCGTTCACAGCGCATTTCTTATAGCATAAAATTCTATAAAAAAAATTCTGTACTGATTTTAATCATACAATTTGTATGACAGCTATATGCCATAGGCTATCGATAACACCAATTCCGAAAAAAGTTGGAAATAAAAAGAAATTTCGTACGATTTTTCTAGCTACTTGATAGATCTCCTAGCCACAATCTCTTTAGCTATCACACCTATGTACATTTTCAGACTTATTTATCTCCATACAAATTTATTTATTTAAAAAACCACGCTACGGCAGTTTTCTAAAACAATACATATAGTATGTAGACATATGTCTATATAAACATACATATATCATTACAATTTTGTATAGGAGAAAACCAGTTCGAAAGACAAGTAACAAAAGTCATTTACAAACTCAATCAGATGTGACACATGCTCACTTTATACGACTGCATCATTGACAGTCAGCTGTGCTCGAAACAGACACAACACACGCCTTTTCTAGTTAGACTTCCTCGGAACTACTTTGTAATTATTTGAAGAATTTCGAATATGTAAGTCAACATACACACACGCACACATACATATATACAAATGCATTCACTGCAAGCAAGCAACTTCAGACGAGGCGAATTTCATGTGGACACAGCAAGCAGCGGTAAAGCAAATAAACACAACAAAGTAGAAATCAAGAAAATAATGAAAATAAATATCAAAAGAAAACGGCAAATGTCAGAAGCAACAAAAAAAGCAAAAACAAAAAGAACAAAAACAACTGCGTCGCACAGCTGCAAAGGCACGGCACACACGAATGCATTGCGGCGCCCAACGTTGCACTGGCGAATTCGCCGCAAACGAGGCGAGAAGAGTGTAAATGCACTCAGCGAATGCTAGCATATGTGTTTCGTAAGTTCACATGCATGTGTATATATATATATATTTATGTGATTGTATGCGAAAAGGGAATAATCAAAAGTGCATAAAAATATATAAATGCGAGGCGATGGAAACTTTGTTGCGGTTTTCGCCGTTTTTCCCCCATTTAGTGATGTATACACACACACTAGTTTCGGGGAAATTTGAAATGGCTTGAAATTTGCAAGGAAAAGCATGAGCTCACTAACATTTTATGCAAAAACCAATTGGCACTTAGAATTCAAGGCAAAAAATTGTAACAAAAATATATATACATATATGCACAAGTATGTATATATATGTATATATTTATGCAAAACGAAGAGCATACAAGTCAAAAGCCCACATATTGCTTAAAAATAACCGTTGTGTGTCAACGAAAATTCGCTGATAAACCAAAGGCAAAGCAATATGAGAATGCACGCGCCTAAAAGCGAGCGAATTCGGAAAGTATATAAATGAATCTGTAGATGCGAAGCGATAAACGTGATCAGCGATCGTCTTTTTGCGGTTTTGCGAAAAATAAAAATGAAATAACACAAAAAGTGTAAATAAACCAGCAACGAAAGAAAATACTTAAGCAAAAAATTAAAAAAAAAAAATGCAATAATTGTGATTTTATTCAATTTTATTTAACTTAAATTAATTTATTATATTATAAATTATATTAATACATAATGCTAAGCGTTTTCATAAACTGCTTTCCCTGTGAAAATCTTGGAAACAAGCTACAAATCTAAAACTGCATAGTAAAAAAATCTAGCAAAGTACCGTTATGGTACATTCATAAGACAACATTTTTAATAGAAACGTCATTTTCGGTGTTCACATGCATATGCTAAAAGCTTATAGACGCCATTTAATTTATACAATTAGCAAATTGTCTGCACCCATGCTTATGCCGGTAGAGAAAAAGTGCTAATTAACTCAATTAGGGCGCTGTCCGCAAAATTTTTTACTTAATCAGCTCACATTGTTTTGACAATTTTGCGTTTGATGTTCGATTTTAATTCATTTATTTTTTTACTAAGCAGCTGTGCGAGATATGAAATGGAAAAAGCAATGGCAAAATAGTTCTACTCGATTTATATTAATTTGCATATTAAGTACGCAATTAATGTTCTCATTTTTTTTTTTTACGAATAGAGCGAATTTGTTTTGAATTTCTAAACCATTACGCGAGATAGTTCAAAATCTGAAGTATATTTCGGAAACAAGGAAACCAACTGAGTATAATTTAAACCACTTTCAAAAGGTTCAATTAGCGGATACAATTAGATTGTAAGTTAAATTATCTTTCTTTGATATTGGAGCGTACTCAATTTAGCTTAAACAATTAGATATTTGGGGTTTTCTAAAAAATTTATATTTCTTTTGAGAAATATTTGTATAAACAAAATTGAAGACAATGAGTTTAATTACTTTATGCCGGAGAGAAAAATGTTAACTTTACAATTAACCCTTTATATACGAGTAGCTTCAAAAAAAAGTATTTGGTATTATGTCATTTGTTTTATTGAGCTTACGTTTTCGAATTAAAAATCGATTTGCTGCTCTCACTGAACACTTTATTGTCAATTAATTCCTGCTCACTTATTATACCATTAATTGAGTATTTAGATAGTCACTAAATTGTATGTTAAAGTGAGAACAATTAAGAATTAAATTGACAAATAATACTAATTGTCCAATTAGCAGGCAATTTAGACCTTTTTTATGCATCACAATTTAAGGTTATGAGGTTATTTGTTGATCTTTAATCGATTAATTGGAACTACTATGACTGACTACCGTATTGGACAGATTTAGCTCCTTGTGACTTTCTTTCAAAACTGGGAACGCGACAAGAATCCATTGACCCAAATTACAATATAAAAATCGCCAGATAAAAATTCAGGTCGTAAACAGCAAGCTGCCGAAACTAATCTAACTGGACATAGAGTTATATATGTACATATAATTGATCAAAATGAACCTAGTTGAAATCCAGGTGACTGTCTGTCTGTCAGTTCTTCCGTCCATGCAAGTTATAGCCTAAGTAAGCATTGAGACATGTTGATGAAACTTAGTGTGTGCGTTCCTTGGCAAAAAAAAGTAAAGACGAGTGCGAAGATGAGCGTAATCGGACTATTGTCACGGCCACAAAACGCCATTAACGAAAAAGAGTAAGTTGTAAAAGTGTAAAATGTTCGGTTATAACCGAACTTAGCTCTTCCTTACTTATTTTTTAACTATTCGGTTTGCGCGCGTAGTTTGAATGACACAGTCCGCTTCAATTTTGATCTTAAGTGCACTTTTTATAAATGTAATTCTTCAATGTAAGAAATCACATACCTATTTTGACCTATAAAAAATCATTTTGGAGACCAATCAGTAATCAAACAGCCAACTTTTGATACTGTATGCTAAATAATTTTTGAAGAAAATTATTAGACAGAAATATTTCCTTATATTTTTAATGCATATGTTTTTTATTATTCCTTCTTTTTTAATTTCTCTTTTATTACCTTTTTTTAATTTTTTTTAAGTTTTTTTAATTTTATTTTTTATTTTTTGTCTAATTTTTATATATACATAAATATTTTTTTTAATTTTTTTATATTTTTTTTTATTTTTCCTTTTTTCCCAATTAGTAAGCAATGGGGTTTTGTTTTTAAAGTGTTTTTTTTTAAATTATTTGTATGCAGATACATACATACATATCTCCACCCAACATATGCTCGCACATATTTCTATTTTGATTTATAGATGATCGTAGCCATAAACAATAATGCCATAAAATTATTAATATTTTGGTGGCCAGGTTTTTAGAGTATGTTTTTATTAAAAATTATGTCAACAGAACAAAGTAGAAAAAAAATTTATTGGAAATTATGTCAATGGAATAAATTTGAAGAAATTTTACGAAATTAATTTTTTCGTTTTTTTTTCTAAAACTTGGGAAATGAAATAATCGAAAACACAAAATTTAATTTGCAAACAAATTGGAAATTTTATTTGAGAAAATTTTTTTTTTTGTTCTTAGAAAATTATACATATATACTTAGAAAATTAAACTTTCGAAAAAAAAAAACTAAAATAATTTGGGAACAAAAGTTGAGAAAGAAAGACAGTAAAATTTTTGAAAAAATAAAATAATTGGGTACAAAATCAGAGAAAGAGCAACTGAAGCTAGAAACATTTCAAATGCTTATTTGATCGTTTGGTTCAGTGTAAGCTATATACGCAACACTTACTAATCAAATACTCTACTGCCTAATAACGCTCAGTTACTTCCCATAACCTAAATACGTAATACAACTAATTAACGCAATTTTTTACAAGTTTTCTAAACATTTTAAAATAAGTGTTCTACAAATAATTGATATTGAGCACGCCAGCTTGTTTTTTGTCTCGCTCTAAGCATCATTTTCGATTAGTTAACTTATCGCTCACACTATCTAGTATATACTTACATATATATACAAATAATCTACATTTTTTTATTTGCTCGTATATAATATATATTGTTTGTAAACACTTCAATTATTTACAATACACATTTGTGTTTAACTAAAACTTATACTAAATGCAAATAATCGTAATATTTTTTTAACCTGAACCTGTAGAAAATCGCTGATCCTCTTTATATATTCTGTGTATTATATCAGGGAACTTATTTATTTGCGTTTACTGCTGTTACATAATCGTAAATTATTCACTCTGTTGTTGGCACACACACCGAGCAAATTAATAACACAAAACAATAAATAATTTTCTCAGAATTAGAGCAATTAGTGTATTTATTGAATTTCGTTTAGCACTTCATTTAACACTTTTGTTTTGATTTTCGTTCTTTATGCAAGCAAGTGACATAAGAAATATTTTTGTAATTATTGAAGATGTTAATTTATTTGTTAGAATAGTTTTTTCCCTTGAATTTATTTATGGATGTGATCTTTAAGTTATCTAATTTTGTTTTTTATTGTATTTATAATATAAATAAATTTAAATTTTTAATATAAATAAATTTATACATTTTGTAGTGAAACAAACCGATTTTCAGGCAACTTTTTACAAATTTAATGAAACATCTCTGCTTTTAATTGGGTACTGAAGACTTTTTTGCCTCACCTTCAGCTAATATAGAAAAAAAAAGCTTTTTTTGGTAAAAATTTTTTCCCACAATTTTTTTTTTTAACAAAGTACCGTTTATAAGGCGTTTTTCATTTAAACAACAAAAATATCCTCAATTCAGAGAAAAAAGGAATTAAAAACTTCTATTTAAAATAGAATATTAAAATTAAAAAAAAAAAAATTGAAACTTAAGCCTTAAACAAAATTATGGTTTAATATTTCAGAGCTTACTAAAACTACGCCATTGAACTTTTTTTCATGCAAACAAATTAATTAAAAAATTTTTTTTACTAATTTACTGGCAAAATCTTTTTTTTTTAAATTTTTAAAATTTTTTAACTAATTTTTCAAAGTTTTTTAAATTTATACTTTTTTCTTTGTTTAATAAAACAAATTTTAATATTAAGACTACTTTTTCACATAAAAAAAAATTTTTAATAATTTGCTGAAATAAAAAAAAATTAGTTAAAATAATTTTCTTTATTTTTGTATTTTTTCTTATAAAAATTTAAAAATTTTTTTTTTTTTTCCTCCCGATATGTTTTCTTTAATAACTTGCTAAAATAAACAAATTTTAATTTTCTTTTAATTTAAAATTTTAAATTTTTTTTTAAAAATGATTATTATTTTTTTTTTAAAAAAAATTTTTAATTTTTTAAATTTTATGAGAATAATGAGTTCTTGTCCTAATAAAAAAATTTTTGGTAATATGCTGCGACAAATTTTTTTTAAAAAAAACTTTAAATCAAAATTTTTAATTTTAATTTTTTTAAAAATTTTTAATTTTTTTTTAATTTTTTAAATATTTAACATTTCCAAGCAATTTATTTATTTATTTTTAATAAAACAAAGGCTGTTGTAATTTCTATTTTACTATTTAAAAACGAAAAAGATTGTTAAAGCTCAAAATTAAAAAAAAATAATAATTAAAAAATTTAAAATTTTTGAAAATATCTTTATTTTAAAAAAAATTTCTATTTTGAGTTTATTTTTATTTAATTTTAAAATAATAAATTTTTTTTTTAATTTAAAAATTTCTGTGTTTAAATTTTTTTTTTTTTTTTAAATTTACATATTTTTTATAAAAAAAAGTTTTAAAATATATAATTTTGATTTTGTAAATTAAAATTTAAAAATTTAAAAAATTTAAAAATTTTTTTATTTATTTTAAATAATATAAAAAAAAATTTTAAAAAAATTTAAATTGTTATATTTTATTTTTTTTTTTTAATTTAATTATTTTTAACTTTAAATAATTATAAATTCAAAATTATTATTATTTCTTTTTTTAATTTTTTTTTTAAATTTTTTAAATTTATTTTTTTTCATATTAAATTGTCTCTTCATTTAATCATGTCACAGCGATCATATGGTTTCCGTTTTTTCTGTTCTTCGCCGTTTTCACTCACTTTCGTAATGCCAATACGAGTTTTTTTGGCCGCGCTGTTGCACTTTTGCACACATTTACAAAATATATAAGCATATATTTTCGTTTTTATTTTTCTCGTACTTGTGAATTTTTGCTTTTAACCCGTTTACAAGAACTGGTTTACAGAATTTCAGAATTTTAATTGGCTAATATTTAAAAAAAAATATATATATTTTGTCATTACGAGCTATGATTCAAGTTAATAAACATTTTTAGGGACACTTGTTGTACAATAAAATAAAAATTTTGTACAAAAACAACACTTTGTTACAAAAAATAATCAGATTTTATTGGAATTTAAGCACTTTCAGGCTGAACAACTAATACCGCAGAGCTTAACCGCGCCTAGGTTATCTGTTGTTTTTGTAATTTTTGTATAGGAATTTAAATTTTCATATTTACGGAAATTCCACTTATGTTTCGCTACGCGACAATATTTTATGTTTGAAACTTTTGAATTTCAAAAATTTGATTCTCTTGCTCTACTCAAGTTCTTTCGCCTCACTTTTGCGCTGAAGTCAAATATACACACAAGCACGTCATATCTACACACATACACGCACAAGTGTGTACATAAGTGATATTTACAAACACTCACGATGCTGCTGCTGATCGCTGATCACCGCTGTTTACGGTAGCGGTACGCGCACGTGCACACACACACGCACTTACATGCGCACGAAACGCCAGAAACATACACGTATATGTACATATGTATGCACGTATTTATATGTAGAAGACTTTAGTTTAGCTGTGAATTAAATTATTAAAAATCGTACTTTGGAATTTCTTTGATTTCCACTTGCTTATACGCATAGCAATTTATTTATTCTTTATTTGTTTTAACACCGATACATACATTCACATATTTTACATGAATACGCAGATATTTTATATTATTTATTATTTTATTAGCACATATGTATGTATGTATGTATATATTTCTTGGACTTCACTTGACTATTGTCACACTATCGCTGCTCATCTGCCTTAATATGTGATTAAATTATATATATATATATATATATTTACTAGCTTTTGTTGTTGTTGCTGCTGTAGCTATCTAATGTTTGCTAAATGTTGCTATCATTCACTGTACACTTCACTTCACACGCGGCGCCGCTTCTCGCTACGCTTCGTATCTAAGCAATTCAGTTGTGTCGCAGCAAATCGTCGCCACCGAACCGTTCACGTCGAATATCTCTGCGATACTGAAATCGCTGAGCATCGACGGCCGACCAGGCGCGCTGTGCCCAATATGAAACAGCGCACAACAACAACAAATACCAACAACGCACAATAACAACAAAATCAGCAACATACACTCACACACGCACATTGCAGGCACGAAGAGCCGAGTATGAAATGCTGCCGAAAAAGTCAACGACACAGATACACGCACACATGTGCAAATTGTATGACAGCACGCTCGCTGGTATGCTATCTGCTATCTGCTTGGCCGCGGCGAATTTATCTAGCATTTCACAGGCATGCCTCCTCCTCCTCTACTTCTATACATTTTCTATGCCATTCTAGCAACACTTTACATACAAACGTACACGCTCAAGCAGCAAACCAAAGAAAGCAACAAAAAGTACCGAACGTTGGCAATTCGCCGCGTTATCTGCAGAAGTGCAACCCCACACCGCGCTCGCTGAGTCACCCGACGCACACATGCACCGACGAGTATCTCACAGATACACGCTTGTGCGCGCTGTGGTTTTGAGTGACCGCTTGGAATGCACTCCGGTTGTAATCTCAATTGCTCGCATTCACACTCATTCGTATGCCTCAACTCTCCAGCCGGCTCTATGCAACAGTTTGAGCGCGTCATGTGCTGTCGAGTTCGCCGCGCTGCCATGAAGTGTGCTTGCCTTCCGTCTGGTTTTCGTTTGTTTATCTTTTGTTTGCTACTTCTTTTTGCACTATACACTTCTTTTATTGGTTAGCTCATTATATTTACTTCTTTGTTTCACAGTTTTATTCTTTGGTAACCTTTGGTTGTGTTTGTGTGTGTGTGTTTGTGGCGTTGGGCAACCAGCTGCTTGGCCGTTGTGTCAGCGTTTAATGAACTTCGGTGCTGTGTGTTTGCTTCTTTATTTTGCTTTTGTTTTTGCTTTTATTTTCTTTATTTGTCTTTACGTGTGCTTTTGCTTGTGGAGCTTGAGTTTTTGTTTTTATATTTATTTTTTATTTTAAGAATGGTTTATATGTCACATGTATGATATATGTAGCAGCGTTGCCAATCGCATAAAAAGTTCAACTGTGTGCTCTTTTGAAAATATACAATATACCCTTTGAAAAATTCAGAAATTATAGTCAATGTGTTCCGCCATTCGTAAACAGTGAGATACAGCACTTTATTTATGAATATCGCCATGGATATATAAATTAAGGTTGCTGCTCATATTCTCTGAAGGCCTAAGTGCACCCATCTTCAGAATATACCACCGTACATGTAACGCTATTTGTTATTAAATAAATAATTACCATAATTTTGAAACACAGCGCCCTCTATCGACAAACTTACTAACCTTTAAATGTTATAATATAAATATATTTCCTCTTAATAGTTTTTTGGTTGAATTATAATATACTCGGTCATACTCATCTGGAGGTGATTGAAGTAAACAAATATGAAAAGAATAGTCAAAACTAAATTATTATGACATATTCAAGTATTTCTGATGAAAGCTCTTCAAAAGCTTAGTAAAAGCTTTAAGAGTTTAGAGAAAGAGAGAAAAGAAAATTATCAATTCTAGCCTAAAAATGGTTTTATTTCGTTGGATGTTCTAATTGACGATCTAAGAGTAGAAAAAATACGATTGGTCGGCTACACTCCACATAGCTTAGAACAGCTGATATCACGCGAAAAATACAATTTTTCACAAAGCACTGCATTGAGGAATATGCCCTTCCGCATTCTTGAGGAATAACCAATCTAACCTGAAATCCGTTCAGACATAAAAGCACATGCATTCCAGAGTTTGGACAGCAAACAACTAAGAATTGAACTCTGTTCTTATGTGAGCTTTTCAAGTACGGCAAAAAACTGCTGATATAAAAAACGATTCGGCGAGTTTCTGTGCAAAAAATCTCATCAATTAGGCTTCCCAAACACTTTGTTCAACCGTGGCCAGTTTGACCTAAATAGAATTAGATGGTTGAACAAAGATAGACCTATTATCAGTTAAGATTAACCTAGTTTATCAAATGTTTTGTAAGCTCAAAAATATTACCCCTAAATTCTAGAAATTGGCTTCTAAAGTGCTCGACAGAGACAAACGTATTAAAATTAACTTGTTATATGGACTAAATCTTGTATGTGGAGTTTTTGCAGATGGACTAGGACTCTCAAAGTTCTCAAAGTCATCCCAAACTACTCAAATATAGCTTATCTTCAATTGAGGTAAAGAACTAGAGCGTGTTTCGAAAATACCAGTTTTCTAGCTAGAACTCAAGCTTCCTGGAAACCTTGCAACTATTTCTGCTTCCAAAAAGAGGTCTCTCTCTCTCTATATGCAATATAATTTTAAGCCATTATTGTTCATAGACTAGCAACTGCCACCATTTTGAAGTTAATCAATATTGGCGTAATTTCATTGTTATTGTTGTAAACTTCTATACGTTCACACAACAGAGTCACGTTTCTACGGCTGCTACTAAAAGTACCAACAAGCCAAGCACATGATAGACCACAAAGACCAGCGCTAACATGTAATTATGTTTGTAAATTTGCATGTCAAGTATGTATAAATGTATGAGTGCGAAAAAGCTTGCAATAACATAGTAGCAGCGCCGCTTGTTGTTGTTAAGCTGCACTCAAATTTTAGATATATCCGCCTAGAATAAACTTTTAGAGCTTTCACTCGCATTTGGCACATTTGAGTGAGAAATAAAAGCTTCTGGCGGCAATTTCGCTGCAAGTAACGTATACAAATGATTTGAAAATGCCGGCAAAAAGCACGAATTAGTCATGGCAACAAGCGGCAGGTTAAAAGAGTTGATGAAAAGAGAGCGCATAAAAAATTTACTAAAGCTAGATGTGAAGCGGAAACGTAGTGTGCTGTCAGCCTTTAGAATGCACCAAGCGGAAATGGCCATCAAAAATGTTTGCTTATTTGTTTGTGTGGGTTTACTTTTGTGTTAACAGTAAGCAAACGTGACTTTTTGCGCTTTCGAAAGTTGTTTATAAATTTTGTATTGAAGAAAAAGAAAATTATAGAAAAAAAATTTTTTTTTTGTTTTGATTTTTATGAGTTGAAAATGTTTATCTCTAAATCCAAATCTTTTTTTTTTACTTTGTGGCATCTGTTTGTTTGTATGTATGCAACTTTACTTGATTTCATACATTTATGTAAGTGAGTGCGTGTTTGGCAGCGTGCACTTGAAACCAGACATTTGTTTATTTACCTCATTATGATTAATGCAACAGCTTTTTGTCCGACATGCGACCAAATTGTTGTGTTAAGAGTTGTTAAACTAATAAAAAATTGTTTGCTTTGCGTGTCATTTGAGGTGTTTTATTTTCAGGAAATTTGTTCGTGAATAAACAGCTGTGGCCATGGAAACATAATTATTTCGCAACATGCTGATAAAATTTATTTATTTAAATACACGTATTGTTTTTAAATAATTTATATCTCATTAAATATACATTTTAAGGGCACTACCGCAAAAATTACTGACATTATATCATGAAATAATTATAAAATTAGAATAATAATAAATTAAATAAAAAGAAAAAATTGTTAGAAATTAAAATTTAAATACCTAGAAAGTCATGCCACTGCAACGAAATTGCGTTACGCAACTTAAATTCGTCAAGCACATCGTACATAAATTGCTAACATTGAAGGGTAAAGTGTCTTGTATATCTTTTTGGAACATGGCAAGATGGAGAATATAAAGTGAGTTGCCAGCTGTTCAAAATTTTTTGTAAAAAGTAAATTTTAATTTAAAAAAATCAATACTATAAACTTACCGAGCTAAAGAGTAATACAAAAAAAAATTATTAAGAAAAGTTGCCACCTGTTTACGATTTTGTGCTTAACAAAATTTAAATTTTTTTAAAGTCTCAAATATAACAAAAATACTAAGCTCAGCAGTTTTAAAATATTTAAAAAAGTATAATTTTAAATATAGTTGCCACCTATTTTGAATACGTAAGTCTAAGTTTTGATAATTTTTATGTGCTATAAGTAATCAAATAAAGCCGTTTAAAAAAGTTGTTACTTGAAAAAAAAAATAAACAGGGTTACAACTGTATAAAAACAATTTGTAAATAATTTCAAAAGTGGGAAAATACTTTAGAAAAAAAATTCAACTTACCTAAATTTGATAATTTTTTATCAAATGAAATAACTCAATATAGACAAAGGAGGTATGGATTTAAGCAAAAAAATTCGAAAATAATTAAGTGTGGCAACGCTACTCATATTAAAAAACAAATGTCGAAAATAATTAAGCGTGGCAACTCTACTCAAATTAAAAAAAAAACGAAATTTATTAAGCGTGGCAACTCTGCTTTAATAAATTTCAGTGTTTACGTTAAATTAGTCCGGTAGGCCAATGAGCCACACATGGACTAGTTTTGGTCCTTTGCGATACCAGATGGGATTCAATTCCTAGGTCTATGAGGAGAAATAATCTATTACGATGCCAGCGCTTGACGAGAATTTTAACACTCTAAGGCCTCACCAACGTTAATGTATTGGAGAAACTTATAAATTTTTGAAGCTCTATCCAATTTTAAAAAGGTTTCTAAGATGTGTTTAGGTTATGAAAACTATGCTTTCTACTACTAGGATTTATAAAAGAAAACATGATCTACAAATTTTTTTCTAATAAATACTATAAACTCCCACAAATATAGTGATTCGTTTTAACATTGCATTTAAAAAGTGTATTAAAAACAGTTTTGAATAATGTTCAAACTCAGCGCTTGTTTTGGGAACAGATAACAAAAATCCCTTTTTATTTTTGCTTTAAAATTTTCAATTTATAATTTTCTCAACATGACAGCACTCTTTCAACTTGACAACTAAAAATTTATTAATTTTCATTTTGAAGTTCGTCTTACGTTCAAACCAATAATTGTGCTTCGTTGGAGAAGAAAAATGAATTTCGAAACACGCGTTAAATATGATAGTGAAACAAATATCAAAAAAGCGTTGAGAGCCGTATCTCTTTATTGTGTCTTCATAGTAATGACCACTGTGGGTGAGTAACCAAAATATTTCTAGGAAATACATATTTGAAGTACACCTCTATCAATCGCAGTTGCCGTTTCTGCGCGCCACCACTACATGTACTACTTCAATCATGCTATTAAACGGCACTTTTTGATCTACGAACGACTCGTCACCTACAATGAATGGTGGTCGGAACTGGCAGATTCATTTTTGCCGGAGGTATTGCTACCGCCACAAGCGAGCAACGAAAGTGTCGCTACCGAAAGTGCGAATAATCCTGGGGTCAATGCAAGCTCAGCACATAAAGTTATAAAATTTGATGAGAGTATTCTGTTGGGAACACCACGCCTACGTCAGCTACGTGTCGTGGACACAACTTGCGGTGGCAGCAAGAGTTTTACCAAACATTTTCATTTCATTTGTTATCCAGATTATTCGTATTCGGATTCGAAAACCACCGGCGAACATATAGGGTGAGTCTTTGCTTTGTGTGTGAAATTTTTACAATTTCTTCTTGTGAAACAAATAATTTGAAACACCCAGCGCTAAATATGAATCCGCCTACCATTTGAGCGCGATGCCGATCCAAGGACGAATACACACATATTGGGGTGGTGGTTTCGTGCAGAATTTGGATCGAAATTTTAATGAATCTTTTCCTTTGATTGAATCACTGGCACAGCTTGATTGGTTGGATCGCGGCACGCGCCTTATGATTTTCGAATTTACACTGTATAATAAAAATACGGATCTCTTCAATAATGTAAAGTGAGTAATACAAAGTTTCTAACAATTTATAACCAAATTTATTAAGAAAGGTGCTTAACACCCTAAATGTAGGCAACAAATTGTTGGAAAATATTAATCAGCAACTTTTATAGCCTACTTTTGGGCGCACAGTACTTTTTCTAACCTTTCCAAAAAATTCTTGAAAAATTATACTATATTTTCAGAATTCTGGGCGAAGTTCCTGTCACTGGTGGCGTTTTGTTGTATATACAAGTGCAGGCAGTGCAAAAGCATGCTGTTTGGACAGGCAGTGTATGGATCATAGTCTCAGCTATCATTTTCTATATAATGGCCATGTACTATTGCGTCGGAGAAATATTAGTGTGTCGTCGAAGTGGCTACAAAAAATATTTGAAAAACTTTTGGAACATTGTAGATTTAGTTATACTGATTGTAGGTCAAAAAAGTATATTCGTTAGATTAGCTTGAACTACATTATTATTAATTATTTAATTATTTTCTCCTTCCAGCTCGTTACACTCTCCTTCAGCTATAATATTTTCCATCCAATTTATCTACATTATTATTTGAAGCATGCCAACGCATTACCAACGGAATATCATAGCTTGGATGTGATTTGTTGGTTAAACTCGCATTATATGAATTTAATAGCAGTGTTGGCGTTTTTAGTGTGGATTAAGATCTTTCAGTTTTTCACCTTCAACAAAACATCGATACAGTTAAATGCGACGTTCGTAAAGGTAAGCATGCAATGATGCGAGGAGTGTGTCTTCGCTAAACAAATAATTTCTAATACACTTTTCGCCCAAAAGTATACTAAACAAACTTTAATCAAATTTTTACTTTCAAAAACTTCACTTCCAGTGCTATAGAGATCTGCTCAACTTCGTGCTCATATTTCTCATAATCTTCCTTTCATATGCCATGCTCGGCATGTTACTATTCGGCCATGCGCACGAGGATTTTTTCGTATTCCCCATCGCTTTTTGGAGCGTTATGCGTATGGTATTGGCCGATTTTGATTATGTTGGCGTGGAACATGCAAATCCTGTGCTTGGACCAATATATTTTTTCTCCTTCATACTCATAGTGTATTTCATACTAATTGTAAGTAAAAAATCTTTTAACTAAAATTCAAATAAACAAATCATACTCGCTCACAGAATATGTTTCTGGCCATCATTTACGACACCTTCCGGAACATAAAAACATATGAAATACCACCAGAAAAGAAACAATTGCCGCAGTTCTTTCAGAAGTACTGGGATAAAAGCAAAGATGGCGGTAAGAAGGCGCTCAATGCAATAGGCTTGTGCAAACGTAGGAATACTAAGCGAGACACAGAACCGTTACGCGAAATGAACGACGAGAATGAGCCACCTTTTCCGCCAACGCCAAGGCCAGAGCAGAAAATGCGCGTATCGAAGAGTGAGATACTTCAGAAGTAATTTTAATGACTATTCTATAAATTTTTTTTTTTCGAAATATTAGAATTGATTTTTATTCCACCTTCTCTTCTATAGCTACTTTGAAACCATACAGAACAAACGTGACGCTGAGCAAATAGACAAGTTAATTTTTCTTTTATTAAGCTAATGCCTTACTAATATTTTCTTTTAAATCTTTAGTTTGACCAAACACATAACGGCTTTAGAGGAGATTTTGGCTAAAATGAGCGATGATATTAAGCGTCTGGAAGCCGAGACACCCGATCCGAGCACGCGCCCAGAACCGCCGAGTCAGCCTAAAACACCGCCACGTCTAAAGGTCTTCATTAATCGCAAGAAGTAGCTTTATATGTCAAAAAATAACTTTTAATTAAATAAATAATATAATTTTAATAAAAAGTTTTAATTTTCTTTGAGACGAGACTTACCAATTTTGCGACGCGCGCGCCAGAGCACGGGCGGTGCTGTATTATTTGGTGAAGCCAGTGTGACGTTTTTAAATCAATGTAGAAACTGTAAGTGGAGAAAAAAATTAATTTAATTTTAAGTTACCGAAGAAGTTAATAGAAAAAAAAATATATATATTTTTTATTTTTTATTTTTTTTTAAGAGCGGCAACGCTATTCCCAAATTAAAATTAATAAAAATAGTTTTTTTTATTTGTTAAGTGTGTTTTATTAAAAAAATATTTCTGAACAATTTTAATTTTTTTTAAGAGTGGCAACACTGAAAAAAAATTAAAGTTATTATTTTTTATTTGAAAAGTGTGTTTCATTAAAAAAAAAAAATATTTCATTTTTTTTCAAACAGGGTGGCAACTCTAATCGACTTAAACTTAAATTCCTCACATAAATATACATTTTAAGGTCTTGCCACCGTAATTTGCTGCAAAGTATTTACTTAAAACCTATTCGTAAAATTATAATTATGTATTTAAATTCAAGTGGCAACCCAGAAAAATATTTTTTTTAATACAACTCCTTATAATTCGCTTTAATTTACGATATATTTGCTTATATTTCATATTTACACATTATGGATAATTTTACAAATTCAAACAGGTGGCAACCCTGTTTGCTATTTTCGTTATATTTGGGTCAATTGATTGACGCTTAATTGTTTTGTAGACGCACATCTGTTGCGCACCGAGCCTACAGACTTTTCCGAGCAACAAATATTTATGCAAATACCTATGTACATTCGCCCATACAGATACATAACATATGCATATATATCATTTGAAAATAGCGCGCGCATTTTAATTAATGAATGAATAAAAGAATACTCGAAATTCATCACCATATTGCGCAATGGTTTGCAGTGAAGTGACCAGTAATTTAAAAATTAATAACAAAACGGAATATGGCGTAGTAGATTACGTACTGATAAATGCCGTAAGATGTCCACATATACATGCATATGTAGTATATAGTATATATACTTCACATATGCGACCATAACCACATACACGATTCATAAAGTATTTCTCATCTTTTGCCACAATAAAATAAATGTGCCGGAGGAGCAGCTTATTAATTGAAATTGTTATCAATTCATTGTTGTATGCCATGCAAACCTATATATGAGTAAACAAATATGGATGTATAAGTATATGTAGATGTATTTTTTTGACTATTAGGGAGGTAGTTTTTCCGGGTTATAAAAAGGAATATAAATTGAAAATTTTTGGGCTCGAACTAGTATACATTTATAAGCCATAGTTACTGGGGATTTATTAAAAAGCCGTTCCAAAGTTCCCTTATACCGAGTTATTGACAAATGCTCTCAGAGAGCAGTAGTGCAAGTTGAGTAGAAAATCGTATGGCTGTCTGTTTTGATTGCAACTTCTCGACGTCGAATCTTCCTAGTGTTTGTTGACGACGATTTTTTGCTGTACAGAGGCGGTTGCGTATCTCAGCTGCAACAAAATAGTGGTCCGTGTCGATGTTAGGACATCGGAGCGTACGCACGTCTAAAACACTGAAGACGTGACTTCCACCTATCACAACACGATCGATCTGGTGGTGGCTTTTCGACCCAGAGACAGCCAGGTTGCCTGGCGAACTTCTCTATGCTGGAATGTAGTTCTATAGATAACCATATTTCCGGCCCCGGTTAAGTCGATAATAACAATATGTAAATTTTTTTATACCAACTTATTCATCAACAACAAATAATATACTAAGTCCTTTGAATTTTTAAAATATATATTAAAACTTTATGAAAGTCATAGTAAAACCCGCCCACCCTAATGCACTTGCACGTGCGCATACACGACGTTGCGACAAGTGAACGTTAATGCACGTATAATACGCAATCAGCGCGCTTGTCCGTCAACTTGGCAGCTAGTCAATACATTTGAGTGCACTTGCACACACACATATTGTTTATCCAATAGGGAGCACAGCGTTGCACTCTACTTACATAAATGGCATGTACACACGCAAGCGCCGTTCACTGCCCAGCAGCGCTGCAGTTCAATGACCAATGCCGCAGCTGCAGCCACTGTCGCTAAGATAGTGAGCCTCCATACTACGCACTCTAGCTTTTGTTTGTACACAAAATAATTTAAACGAGCGCATATGTGTGTGTATGTAAGTATATATGCATATGTATTTATGTCCACTTGTTCATGCTATCAGCCAATTGTGTATGTATGCGAAAGCAACAGTATTTTGTTAGCTCACGTTTGGTTTCAATTGAGATAAAAGTCAAGGTCGGCGCGTTGGCATAACACAATTGCAATTGCGTGCTGGGCCATACGTGGTGACACAACAGAGCAAATTATGTTTGTGGGTATGTATCATACATATGTATATGTATGTATAATGCATGTAAATTTAATAGCGTAAATATGAAGTAAAAAGGTGCGCTAAAAAGTTTTGATTGGGTATAATGTTATATAACGGTAGTGTATTTCTTGGCTTGAAAAGGCTGAATGTTGAAAGATTTTTTTTTTCCACTTACGGGCAAAAAATATTTTTTCATAAATTAATAAAAAAAAGAAGACAAAAAAAATATATATTTTTTTAATATATAATATATATATTTTTTTTAATTTTTTTCTGTGCTCAAAATATTTCACAATAATCGCACATAGTTTATCATATCACAACATTTATATATGATTTGATTCAAAGCCACCAATTATCAGTCAGTCAAATGTAACGCTAGATGGCGCTAACATCAGTTTATGACTTCAAATCGTATTTATGGGCCAATTTGGTTCATAATCAAAATACTAAATATGGACAATGATAGAACAACATTTTCGTTAATTTTCCGCTTCGAGTCGAATTATCAGCAAAAGGTACGCTATACCGTTATAAAATATAAAAAAAAAATGTGGAATGGTCAATCAATGGAATCAAGGTTTGAAAATAGCTATAAATACTGCCAGGCATGATTTATATAAATTTTTTTTGACTGACTCGAGGCCATCATTGAATCTTCGGGTACTAAAAAACTGTATTTACTATTTTTTTAATAAGGATAGTCACTAGATTTGCTTTTTCTTATAAAAATATTTTTTTTTACCACAAACAAATGGCAGCGGCATATTGTTATTGTACATATTTTTTATTTTTTCGGATTTAATTTACTTTACACTTTTATTAAAGGTGGCAACTCTACATCACATTTTGACTGAAATCCAGCTTATAAAAAAGATTTTTATCTCAATGGCTTTGAAATTCTCAAAAATTTCCAATTTATTAGTTATATTTAAATATTTTTATTTGAAATAATCTGGCAACCCCAAAAAAAATTTTTTTTTTTTTTTTTTTTTTTTTGAAAAATGTATTTAAATAATTTTTCTAAGAAACTCATAATTTTTCCAAATATATATACAGACATACATAAATATTTTTTTATTAATTTGTTTTTTTCCGCATTAAATTAGCAAGTTTAAAACCTGCTGGAACCAACTGAAGTACGAAAAAAATTCTTGCATATTGCACACGGCATTCCGAACAGTATTTTTTTTATGTTGAAAAAAAAAATTTTAGCTGCATAATTTTTTTTATCAATAAACTCAAAGAATTTTTCTGAAGTATCACTTGCAAAGGCAATGGAGAAGAAAAAAATCAAGCAAATTGCACTTTGCGGTAAGCAGTTTTCTCAGCACAGCTCTCACTTTCAGCATAACTATAAATATTATTACGTACGTATATACATATGTATTATACATGTATATGGTATACAATAACTTCTCTAATTCCTTACTCCATAACATCTATTCATGACCTATCATTTGCAAATTCATTGATTTCTGCGCGAACAGGAGGGAAATGCTACGACACAAAAAATAACAATAAAGCAACTAAAACTAAATTTAAAACAAAAACCAATTAATTATCACAACTTGTTGTTGAAAGTAGATATAAGGTCTGGCAAACAGATGTACGCAAGTGTGTCATGAAATGCTAACTAACGAGTGAGCACACTAATGAGCATATGTTATGTTCTTCGACATATATTGTATATATGTACATATGTATGTATGCATATATATAAATATACCTACATAGAGTATATAATATTTCCTATAACCGAGTGAATAATTATGATATAGTGTGCGGTGATTTTTTTGTTGCAGCTTGGCGCTGACAAGCATCTCCTGCCAGTATTTTAACATATTTGTATTTTTCGCTTAATTAATTTTGTGCTTATTGTTTTTGTTTTTGTTTTGCTTGCTTGGGCGAATAATGAGCACGTCTACACTTTAAAGGCTTGATTTCTTCTATTTTTCAAATAGTTTGTGCTTGTTATTAATATTTTTGTTTTGTTCTGTAAATGTGCTTATAATAATATGGTACATATATGGTTCTTTGAACTTTCATTAGGCGCTGGAATGGAAAATTTTATTAAAAATTAAATTCCGTTGAAAAATTATTCTTACTACCTATTTTAATTGAATTTTCTTTATGGAAAAATTATTCCCGGTGGTAGGTGACCGGAATTCTATTCAAGTATCAAGAAATAAAAATGTGTTTCCTCTATTAAGTCCATACAAAAAAGCTGTCATGCTGCTGTAGCTGTCTTTCACTCCCTAAAGCATACATTTACTGCTTCACAGCTTCCCTGCCCAGGATGTTATGACGTTTGCCCTCTCGCAAACATTTCTCTGTTGAATTCAATATAAGAGAGTGTGTAAGGCACATAAATCCCCGATATACTTTACATACATACATGGTTTTCCAATAAAAGAGTGTTATGATTTCTAAAAAAAACACAAATTCAAACATTTGATTTATGCGAATTGTTTGTTCGATTCGCCATGCGTCAAATTGTGAAAAATCGAGGGTGCTATTACTAACTTCTACAAAAATGGTTCTTTATACATTATTTTTTCCACCGACCTTTCTCAGAATACTAAAAAAAAATCGTAGGTCTTATATACAAATTATTTATGATAGTTGTTTGTTCGTTTCACCACTTCCCGAAATTGAGCAAAATATTATGTATAAAATGAAATTATATATAATGTTTTCGATGTATATAGGATTTCCAAAAAAAGGATAACCGAGTCAGAAAAAGTGATAAGACTTAAGTCATAAAAATCGACATCTTTACGCATTTTAATTGCTTCTCATTGTTCTTTTTAGCCTCAGATGACGCATTGTCTTGAGTAACTTATAAAATAAATAGAGACAAAGCGCTTCATGAAGATAAATAATGGCGGGCAATTACGACAAAAGTGATGTGTGATTTAAGGCTTAGGAAAGGCAAAAGTAATCCTTGTTAATGATCGAAATGAAGAAGAAAAATAACAGATATGTAACTAAATAAGAATAAATAAAACGCAGTCTGCTAATAGTGCGATTAACTAGACAATAGTTATATTTTAGGTTTGGATTATTGAAGAAAAAATTCGTATTTAGTAATAATGAGATCCAGATTAGCAGATCTTAACACAATTCAGTGATTTAGTATCGTATTTTGTATCTATAATACTAGTTTTCATAAAAAAAATATATATTCGAGTCCCAACACCTCGCTCGCCAAGAGTTTTTGAAACTTTTTATAAAATTTTTTATATTTTTATCAATATACTCGAGATTACATATTTCCTATTTGCCTACTTCCTCTAAGGATCAATCTGAATATTGTAATGTGTTTTTTGTAATCTGTTACTGAAATAATGTTCAATTTGTCGCAAGCTCAAGGAATATAAATAAGTGAAAGTTAATACTTCGGAAAGCGGTTAAAGCTTAATGTAGCTGTCAGGACTCAATAAACTTTTTATATAAAATAATTACATGACTTTTATTTTGCTTTTAGCTCAAATAATTTTAGTTCAATAATAGTTATGATTTAATCTCAATTGATAACAAAGCTAGTTGCTTACTTTCAGGACTATAATATAACAAAAAGGTTATCTCTGGAATTAACTATGTATTAATGATAATGGCATGTAATAACAATAATAGTAAGTACTTATATACAAAAGTATTTATATAATATAAAAATACGTATTGTTTTTAATAAACATAATGCTTATGTGAGTGTTTTTAGCAGATTAAAATGAATGTATTAATATTTCGAAAAATAAAAACAAAATAAAAAAAATATAAAAAAAATGTATTTACCCATTACTTTTTGTTTTTTTCATTTTAAATCAAAGAATAATAAAATCTAAATAACTTATGGAATTAATCAATGTTGGTACTCATACATATATACATACATATACACATATACATATTATGTATGTGAGTACGAGTTTGCACTCTCAGCTTGTGATTAGAAAGCGATTGTCATATTGACGCCAAACAGTAATAAATTTCAAAATTGTGCTAAATAATAACTTCATTAGAAAATAATATATGCATATTTTGTTGAATTATTCTGTATACAAAAACAATTTGTGGCGACAAATCAATCAATGAGCTGCTAACAGCTAACGTATAGAAATTTCCTGGGAGAAAACGCAAGTAATTATTATTATAAAGGAACGTAAATTGATGTGATAATTGCTGGCTATTATTTTAAATTATTGCATAGTTTTTTATTACTATAATAAAAATTTTTATTATTTTCTTTAATATTTATATATTCTAGTGTTCGTTTATTAAATTTTCTTATTTTTATTAATTTATATATTTTTTTAATTACATTGCAGTTATCGTTCGTCGTGAATTATCGAATCAGTGTCATAAAAGAAGTTATCTTCTACTTAATAAGTACAAAAAGTTATTAAAAATATATATAGCGAATTTATAGATTAAACTGCACCAGCAAACAGCAAAAATATCGCTTTGAAAATTTCGTATTTTTAAAGGGCAAGTCAAAGTGAAGTCTTTAAATATAAAATTTTATTTTTGAATTGAAAAAAAATATTCCTAAAACTGATTTTTGAGAATATTTAAGGCTCTACAAGTATGCATGACTTTCTAAATTTTCTACCAAAACGCTTTAAAAGTTAAAGTATTTTTAATGAGCACAGCTGTTTTTAAATGTGATTTATACGGGAAAATTTTAATACTCTCAGTGTATTGCTCATACCCAATTTTCTCACTAAATATACAAATTTTAGTGCCAACTATAAATAAACATTTGGTTCCTGACATTTTTAAAATATTTTCGAAAGTAATTAATTTGAGACTATCAATTCAGCTTTAGTTAAAAATAGTTTTTTTTATTTTTATTTCTTTCTTATTTAGGTTATTTCGTTTAAATTTATTCATATTAATTTTCCTTTTTTCAATAGGGACACTACAAAAGTAGACCGATAGGGACAGCAAGCGGCGCCATATTTTTCTCCGCTCTTCTGACATTTCTCTTCAGTAAGGTATGCCATTTCATCATGGAAAGATAGACGATCCAACAACGAGTTAAAATTATCAAAATTTACTACAGAAATTCAGAGTTAGTAGGCCCAACTTTAAGAGCGCTATGTCCAATGTGTGTATGTATAGTCGTTATAATTCTCCTGTCAGATCAACAATGGAACGTTTCGTGGAAAAATTTGAACCCACAGTACAAAATTTTACCGTGACAGTGAGACAAAGAAGTGCCCGTAGTGTCGTGATTATTACTGTCAATTGATTGAGGAAGGCCCAAGCATCTGTGACGTCGTTGTGGTAAATTTTGCGAAAAGCTCTTTGCCTACATCCTTACAAAATCAAATTGACGCAAGAACTGAAGCCGCTGGACCACCAGAATCGTCGTATGTTCGTAAATTGGGCTGGATAACAACTTGAAAATAATCTGGAATTTTATCGAAAGATCATCTTCAGCAATAAGATCAATAAGCAAAATATGCGTTATTGGTCAGGCGAAAATCCTCACGTACTCCATAAGTCACCCTTGAATCCCGAAAAACTTACGTTTTGATGTGATTTATGGCCCGCAATCGTCATTGGGCCGTACTTCTTCCATGATGATCAGGTTACTATAAAAGGGAGTCGCTGCTGCTCATGATAACCGAATATTTTTAGCCCGAATTTGATGATATGGACTTGGACAATATGTGGTTCCAACAGGATGGTGCCACAAGCCACACAGCGAATGTCACAATCGATTTATAAAAAACCAAATTTAGTGAAAGTGTTATCTCACGAAGTGGCCCACCCAATTAGCCCCTCGGTTGTGCGATTTGACGCCATTAGACTATTTCCTGAGTGGCTACATCAAGTGTATGGTCCAAGCAGCAACGATTGGTGGACTTCGTACGAATATCAAACGCAAATTTGCAGCGGTATCGGCCGATTTACTGTTGAAAATTGGATTCAGCGTCTGGACTTCCGCAAGAGTGCTCCTGGTGGCCATACAAAAAATAACATCGAGTTCCACACATAATGGCATTAAATGTGCTTTCACGGAAATAAATAATTTCATTGATATCCCAAACCGGTTTCGTAGCACTTTTATCCTTCTGCCTCATTGTGTGAACATCAGATCCGAAAAGAAGCTTTTTCTGGTAAAAAAAAAATTATTTTTCCCAAAAATTTTCTTATCAAATATTTTTTCTATATTAGTGCTACCATTAAAAGATCATCTGGGAAAACCAATTTTTCAGGCTCACTTAAATATGATAATTAACATAACCGAAAATATTTGCTATAAAGCAATTATCAATGCTAATTATCATGTTAATTATATAAACATTCAAACATATAAAGTTTTAACCAATTTTCAATCATTAGTTATCACATAGAATATTCACATCAGTCTATATGCCTGCATAAATATAAGAATTGCGCCAAAAACTTCGCTTCCGAACAGAAATTGACACAAATCACCTTTTCTAATGCCAAAAGTATTTATATCTGATGTCGTGCTCGGTACTTTGTTGTGAACTTTTCGGGTTGGCTGCGCTTGAAAGTGCCCGTGAAATTTGGTTGCTGATGTATAACACACTATTTTTGCAGATCACACAAATCACTTGCTGTGCACACTTTCACAAACGACTATTTAATGTCATTTGGTTGTTAATTGTTTTATAGTAAACGATTTCGGTGATTTCTTTTTATTTTTTTTTTAGACTTTGCCAAATTTACGCCGCTTGTTACAAAGCGCGCGCGACACAAGGCGATTGCCAAATAATTATACGTTTCGGCAAGTACAATGCAAAAAGTAAAAAGTCACGAATTTATATGCAAAAAAGAAGAAGCATAAGCACCAGTAGTAAAGAGCAGTAAATATTTGGCAGTAATACATACGTAAATTTTTGTATAAGTGTATTTCATGTGCGCTGAAGTGCCCAAAAAGTATGGAATTCGCAGAAAAAATCACGAAAAAGCAATCGGAATACAAAACACTTGCATATAAGTGTGAGTGTAAGCAGATAACTTCACAATTTATATACTAGTAGGCGTGTTTTAGCAATTTATAATGTAAAGGGTATAAGCAACTAGCGGAAACACCCAAGCTAACAGCGCAAAAACGAGTAAAAACAAGCAATAAATTTCATAATTGACACAAGCACAATCCAACATACGTATACGAGTGTAGTGAATATTTGCAAAAACAACAAAAAAGTATAAGACCCAAATATAATTTATTAGCAAAAAACAAGCACGAGTCTTGCAGTTTAAAAACGCTTGCTTTTCCTCATATTTAGTTAGTTCCTTAAACGTGCTTCAATATACCCTGAACAGGGTATATTAAATATGCTTAGAAGGAGACGTGAGAAGTCCTACAAAGTGTATAAAACATGTGTTATATATAAATGATCAGAGTGATGAACCGAATCGACTTAATCAAGCCTCAGTTTTGAGATATAGGGCTGCCCTACAAGGTGACCAATCAAAATCAACATATTATATGGAATCTTTTATAATTGTGAAGGGTATTATTGCTACGTTGCAGCCGAAATTGACATTATTGCTTGTTTTCATTATTATTGATATTTTATTTATGTTTTTCCCACCAAATCGCTTACACGTTTTTTGCATTTTTGTATTCAATAAACGCCAAAGCGCTGCGCTGAATAAATAATACACTTAATATTGCCACTAAATGCGCTATGCGAAATTAGTACATGAATTGATAATCGTAAAAAATGTTTACTAATGCAATTCATATAATCACGCACATGACTGCGCCTCATAGTAAATTTACTCCGCCCGCCGACAGAGAAAACACAAATTGAACGTTTTAAAACAACGCGATTGAGCAGAAGTCACGAGCAAGCGGCAGTTGTGTAGGAGGAAGTAAACCATGTATAAACTTGGCAAACGCGTTGAGTCTACAAGCCATGCCGCGTGTTGTCAGTGTCAGTGGCAGGCACTGCCTGTTTGGGTGCACGCATACTTGACCAGTCAATCAAGCGGGTGATTTAGAGCGGGTTAATGGTGAATAATTGTTTGTTTTTGCTATTGTTGTTGTTGTTATTGTATCAACGCAGTGTTTTGTTTTTGTTTTTTTTTTTCTGTATTTGTTTATTCTTTTTCAAGTTTTGCTGACTTCTGCATTTTAATGCATTCCACAGTGATTTGTGGTTACGTATACGTCATGGCATTCAGCGAATTCTCTTCACAGCAGCGCAAATATGCTTATGTATACACTATTTAATAGTATACTTGTCACGATTTCGGATACTTTAAATATGCTAAATATTTTTTTGTTGTTGTTTTCAAATATTTATTTAAAAATACTCATTTTATATTTAAAATTTGTATGTACATATACACATATTCTTATTCCTTTATGTGATTTAAAAAATTATTTATTTTAAAAGTTTTAAGTTCCAGAAGTATAAGGAAATAAGAAAAAGTCCAAAATTAATACAATTAAGTCAATTATTCTTTATAACTGAAATGAAGTTCATAAGTTGTCTGTTTAAATTATAGAAAAAGTTGAAAAAATATTAACTTCGGTTGCACCTTATTTATAAATCTTTCACAAATAAACAATTTTCTCATACAAGCACTTTATTTTGACGACTCAGTCTGTCAAGATATAAAATTGTCACTGTAAAATGGCTTCCTAAACTCCCTCAAACCGCTCTCTCTTCCCATAAAAATTCCAAAACAGGTGTTTATAAACAAATATTTACCGAAAATTGTTATATAAACATATTTGGCCACACATAAACCTAACCTGTAGTTCGCTTTTGTATGCACATTTACCTGGCAACCATATCACCTTGCAATAGTGGCCTTCGCTAAATCGAGCAAGGTTGATTTTGGTATAAACATTATCGGCGTTTTTTCAACAAAAACTCATTACTGAGATTTTGAAGCACTCAAGTGCACAATAATATTGATAACAAGAACTATATTTTGATAAACTAGCTTGTAGATAAGCCGGTCAATTACAATGGCTCAAATAGTGTACATCAATAACAAAAATTGTACAATAAATTCAACACGCCAGATATTTGTTTATATTTTTCGTGCGCATGTATATACGAAAAGTAGAAAGATAATAATTTCAGGTGAATTTTTTATACCAAACTGCTACTGCCATGCATTTGAAGCAGCTAAGACGCACTTTTGTTATGAAAAATTTCCATTAACGTGTACATATTTGTTTTAACGTTTTGTTTTCTTTTTTACTTCTTGTTTTTCAGCTACAGTTTGCAGCCTATTCATTCATCAAAGAAGTTCTGTACACAAGAAAGTGTTCATACTCTGGCAATATGTTGCAAAAGGGTGTTATGGATTTGTAGTTTTCCATTTTCTATAGGTCTATATTTTGCTAGAGAAATAGCTGTCAAACCAGCTGTGGAAGTAAACATGTATTTATGACATTTACTTCCAGTATGTTTAAGCAAATTCCCAATATACATTTTCAACCACAAACCTACAACATTTTTTAGATTATTGGATCCATAAAGGGACAAACTGTACGTCTGTATATTTAAAGTTTCTTGAAGGGACTTTTAGGCCCTCTTGTATCCTAAAAAAAGACTACTTATTGTTATTTTCGAACTGAAACCATTATTAACCCATATTTTGTTTAAACTGACGATATACTCAACGTCAATAACTAACAACTTTTTACCGTCCCATGCCAATATTAATCGTTTAAGTACTACATAATTCCATTAAAGCCTTACAATAAGCCATAAGACTTACAACGAAATTCCATAGCAAGAGCAACTAGTAATCGCTTCCACTCAAATATTAGCCTACCTTAGTCGATTTTGTTTATGTTTAACAAGTGTGGAAAAAGCCAAAAAAAAGGTGTTTTCAACTCCCAAAACAATAACAAAAGATAAGTAACTAGAAGAATCAGGCAAAAACAAATCTATGTAGGTATGTAAAAAAGTTGGGTGAAGAAATATAAGCAAAAAACCTATCGAGTGCTAAAAGTACGTGTTATCTTAATACAGAAGAGAATTATAAGTAACGTACTGCAACACAAAAACTCATGCAAGACCAAAAGTCGACTTAACAAAACTTAGTGAGTAGCGAATAGAACTAACAACTGGTATAAATTCAATAAACTGGTACAATCCATGATTGTGCGCTGTGTAGCAAACCTTAGAGAGTTGAGAACAGAATAACAACTGGTATAAATTCAGTAAACAAGTATAATTCAAGGCTGTGCGCTGTATAACGCAACACAAAACCCCAAATAAAACTAACAACTGGTATAAATTCAATAATTTATGAATATATGATAATTTTCAAAATTAACAATGAAACTCAGACAACTCAAGTGCTCGTCAATTTTATAACATTTCAATTTATTTATAATTAATAAAAAAAATTAAAAAATAGAATATGGTCAAAAATTTTTAAAATATATTACTTTCCTTTTTTTGTTTATTTTTTATATATATTTTTTTCCTTGCAAGCAAAGTCAAGTTGAGATTCAATCTGTAACAAGAAATATGTCAGAAGTATCACTTAGATTTTTTTTTTTTTTTTGTTTACGAGCACTTTTATGAGTTCAATGCCATGAACGCAACAATAAAAAGACAGCCACTTAGAAATTTAGCAATATAACCTGATAATTTGCATAAACTGGTTCAAAAGAAATTAAATATTTTGGCGAAGTCACGCCCTTGTCGTTGACATTCCACTGTAAGGAAAGCATGCATGAGCGTTTTAAGGTGAAAAAGTATAAAAAAATTCCGATTAATCGTTTGACAAAATGACGCAAACTAAGAACATAAAGAGAATGTTAGACGTCACAACACAAACTGATCACCACTTAGCGGTAAAACTGATACCATACATATATACATACGAATGTAGGTATATGTAAATTAAATAAAACTAAAAACTACTGAGAATTATGGGATTCACCCGAACTAATATTTATGTTAATTTTTTTATGAAATGATGAAATATTTTTCTAACAGTATGTCGTTAAAGTATTGTTCTAGAAATATAATACATTATATTATATGATATCAGGTTACTCATTTTACGACGAATCTTATCTGCTGGCAATTGGGTTTATCTTATGCAACTAAACAGAAATAATAATAATAAAATAAGTAGATATATATGCAGTTATCTGTAATTAGGCATAATGGGTCAGATATATCATGATGAGTCGCATTCATTTATTAGTCACCATATAAATTAGCACACGTTTTATATGATTTGCTCACAATATCTCTAAATGTCTGACGCTCCGAACAAATGATTTATATTTTTTTCCGTGTTATCATAAATGGATATGTGATAAATTTATATATATTTATATATACACATGTATATATCTCAATATCTTTTGAAGAACTGCTTGACATTTCATATCGATTTTATCTTTTGTTTCACATGTGGTTCTCTTGGTTTCAAAAGCGTCGAGAGAACACGTTGAAATAAAAAAAATATTTTGCAATAAAAATGGTATTTCACCAAGTTTAAAATATTGTTTTCAGCAAGAAATTCCTATCTGATAGCAGAAATGGCATTTATCAGTCTTGCTTCCATACGTCGATTGTGGAATTGTCCTGGTTAGACTTTTCAAAGTTGAAATATTACTTTTTATATTAAATCAGCTGCAATACTGGTATAAAGTTATCAAAATGGAGTATCGAAATTTTCTATAGTTTTGTCAGTCTTTATCAGGTATTTCTCTAAAGCTACCTAAAATTCACTAAAGCTCGGGGATTAGCGGAGCGAACAAGCATCTAGTATAAATTCATTAGGCTGGTATAATTATATAAGTATAGATTAGCAAAGGTATTTCTTAGTATAAGCACCTACCACCGATTCACTAAAGCTCGAAGATTAGCGAATCGAACAAGCAACTGGCATAAATTCAGTAAACTGGTATAATTAGTTATATATAGATTAACAATTTGTTATACCATGTAGGTCTCGTTAATGCAGTATCCCCTTACTTTCTTGTCAAATTTAGCTGGTTATCTTTAAACCTTCAGGAAAAAATATAAATGTACTACAGGGGATCGCTACATTATTTTCAAATTTTTATTATACTCGACCAAAACAACTTAATCAGTAAATAAATTCTAATATCTAAAAAAATCACACTCTATTTTTGCTTAAATATTTTTCTAATTGTGCGATTATTTCTTTATTACACTACCACAACTATTGCTTTTCTTTTTCAATGAGGCCCTTCTATACATTTTTTATGTATCACTCGCAATATGTATAGCACATAAAAACGTTTCAAAATCCATATTTTTACTCTTTTCGACTTAGCAACTACTTCACTAGCATCTAGTCAGTTATATTTAGACGTAAAAATTACTTGAGTGTACAAAACCTTCGCATGAGTATTTCCGTTTCAATGGGTCACTAAAAGTGTGAAAATATTTGAATATTTTGTCAATTAACATCACTGATTATTAGCGCAATGCGTAAAAGCAGGTAAATAAAAATAAAGTGTTTTTAAGTCAATATTTTGTACTGCACGAGATCACATGTAGACTGCTTGAGTAAGACAGACAAAATGTGTTTCTTGTTTACGTCTCTATTTGTTTTGCATACAGTATTAGTAATTTTCCAGTTTATGGTTTATGGATTTCTTTATTTTTACACAATTTTTTTAACAGATTGAAGCTTTAAATAAAAATATAAAAAATAAAATAAACGCTTAGACTTTGCAACAAATTATTTTGATGCTTTTTATTTGATGCGATTAAAAAAAAAAAAGCAATAGTGTGAACATTATTTATACAGAGAGCAAAAGCAAACATCAAAATACTACATACAAGTTTATGCCGTTTTGCTGATATTGAACTCCAGCTGCTACCTATTAATTGAGCGTTGATTCCAATGAAAAACTGTTGAGCTCAATTAAAATTTTCAAATTTCATTAAAAATGTATCAGCGCGATCTTAATTATGTTATAATCTTCTATTTTGAGTAGCGTCTAAAAATATCCATTGCTTCAGTCTTCTTTCTACTTAAGAAAATACTACCCATTGCTTCTGCTTGGCTCAAAGGGAGGTATCTTTCTCCAATCGCGGTTATTAAATAAGAGTGTGGCCGTTGATTTCTGGACCTTAAGTTTTATTAAATACAGATTTGATTACAGCAGCCCCTGGTAGATAGTAGTTAGATTGCGAAAAATTAAATACAAAGTGCATACGAAAATTTTCAAGAAAGTTCTGTATTCTTCTAAGGCGTCAAATTATACAGATCTTATTTGTTTCATAATTTCGTCTTTTGAACCACTGTCTGCAGCTCTCTACGTTGCCGTTCACTTCTATTGAATTGAGAGACTTATCTAAACATTTCCAGGGTCTGAAATGTTATATACGAGGCCTGACAATTAAGTAATGAGACTGAATCCATAAAAACCGTATATTTGAAAATTATTCTACAACTCTGCCATCCCCTTCAAAGTAGTCCCCTTGGGCAGCTATACAGCGGTTCCAGCGCGTTTTCCATGCTTCGTAACATTTCTGGAACGCTCGGCTGGGATGTCCGCGAGTACCCTCGTCACGGCCGCCTGGATGTCCGTAATCGACTCAAAATGGGTTCCTTTGACCACCGATTTTGTTTTAGGAAACAAAAAAGTCACAGGGTGACATGTCGGGTAAATAAGGCGGCTGTTGCAACAAGGCATTCCCTTTAGAAGCCAAATACTGGGACATGCTGAGGGCGGTGTGGCACGGCGCGTTGTCGTGATGAAGGATCCAGTTACGAGCGCTGTCTGGGCGCAACCTGTTGACTCGTTTTCGCAATCTTTCAAGTACTTGGCAATAGTAGACTCGATTCACAGTTTTCCCCGGTGGAACGTATTCTTTGTGGACGATTCCACGGCTATCAAAAAAGGCAATAATCATCGTTTACACCTTCGACTTGCTGATGCAAGCTTTTTTCGGGCTAGTGGCGCGCGGAGACAACCAGTGTGAGCCTGGGCACGATTAAGAGCACCACACACAAAACAATCGTATTTATCGTACATTTCCGAAGCTGTTTCGCCCAATCTGGCGCAAAATTTTAACGCGACGCATTGCTCTTGATTTCGTTTTTCCATTTTCGTGACGAGCACTACAAACATTCGTCTACTCAACTTGACGCAGCAGGCGAACTAAATAAGCTAGAGCGATCAATGGAGAGAGGAGGGATGCCAGAAAAAGAGAAAGGGAATTTCAAGGTCACAGGTTTATCGCAAGCGCGGCAATAAAATCAGCCTCATTACTTAATTTTCAAACGTTAAATAGAAAAGTGGGAATATATTACCTTAAAATAATTGATGATCACCAATTTATTACTATAAAATTAACAAGTCTGAACACATGTGGTTAATGGTCCATAAGCTTTCCTTGAGATATCTAATAAGCTACTAGAGTCTCTAGACTATAAACTATTCGAAAATGAAATCGAAATCCTCTTCTTTTCAAACCTATTAGCAGGGAACGAAAAAAGCTGAACATTTTCTATTTATAATCAGCGTGATGAGCTGTGTCCATGCGCCTGTCTGCATATAGGCGAATTAGTCCCTCAGTTTTTGAGATCTCGCTCTGAAATTTGTTAACAGCTCTTTTCTCACTAAGAATTTGCTCATTTGTCGGAATGGTCGATATTGTACCCTTATATCATATAGCTGACATACAAACTGAACAATCAGAATCAAGTTTTTGTATGGAAAACTTTGTCAGTTTGTGAGATATCTTCAAGAAATTTGGCATGGAATATTCTCTAAAGCAATGGTGAAATATTAGAAAAAACTGTTCATATCCGAGCGCTATAGCATATAACTGCCATACAAACTGACAAATCTTATATGGAAACTTTTTTATTTTAGCTTCGATGCCACCGAAGTTAATTTTTTTTTACTTTTTGCTTTTAATTTTTTATGGAAACTTAAAACAGGTGGCAACACCGCATGCATAGATAAATGTATATTGAAACTACTGAAAACTACTGATTCTATTTTCAACACATTTGTTTCCCATTTATCAAGCATTTATCCACCTTTAAGCATTTCATATTTATAGTCAGGTGGCAACTACATGCAATAACACATGTCTGCTTGAAATCTTAATTTTCAAATGAAATTCATAACACAACTAATGACGCATATGCACAACTGCTGTGCACAGCATTCGGCAAAAGAAGACGTCAGTGCGAGGAAATTTGAATAAATAACATGAAAAATATAATATCAAACGCAAACAATATTAATTTCACTTAAAATGCCTAAAAGCGAGTATTTAACACTAAATCCGTCATATACACGGCGCACACGCGCATATACAAATGAACATATGGACGTGTTATATATGTAAATATGGTATAGATGTAAGTATATATCTAGATATGTATACATTTATTTATATATAGTAAGTGCCTGCCTCACACTAAATACTAGAAGCAAAGTTCAATGCGCAAATAAATAAATGCAAATGTATCATTTAGCACTTTAAGCTGACCAGCTGCCGGGTTATTGCCGCCTCACTGCGTTGCCATAAACACATTTGCACAGCGCCACTCATATGAAACACAAAACACACACACACAGGCGCGTATAATTGCATTAATGCTTGACTGCAGAACACCTTAATTTGATCGACGCTGTATTGACGGTTTGATTGACTGATTGAATCACTCGTTGTCTGATTAACTGCTCCGCAATCGCAGCAGTGCGTGAGCAAACATCACACATGTCTGATATATATACTTGTATATGTATTTATGTATGTGTGCGTGTTGGTGTGCGTAATTGGCGTTCGATTGGCAAAGGCCTGTCTGTCTACGCGTGGTCGCTTAACTTCATTACGTCGCCAACAGGGTGTGAATAATGCATGAATAATTCACAATTTGCTTTCTTCGAGCTCTTCATGGTATTTGTTTAGCATTTCTTATTTGCGAAAGCAAACAACAACTGCAACAGCAAAAATGTTGTAAAATTCCGTGTAAACGCGTGCAAAAAGGCAAGTGACACTTGTTTGGTTTGGCAAGAAAATATTGATTCTGGACGATTGTTTATTATGTGCAAGGAAGATTCCAGCTCATTTACATAAAAGGGAACAAAGACTCGCATTGAAGCGCTGTGAATGAACTCTAGTTGGTTTAATTCCTTTTATGTTTAGTATTTTCGCTTTCATGGCAAATATTTTTTAACATATTTTGTTCAAGAATGAAGAAATTGATTTTTTTGTAATAGTGAGCTGGTAACTGTCTGTTTTCTGGGAGATTTAAAAAATTCATTGCAATTTGAAAAATAAATGGAAGGGCAAGTAAATATTATTATGTAAGTAAAATAATATAAAAATATATGGAAATATTCTAGCAAGAAGCACTAACGGCCCAATTTTCTCTCTGTCCATACATACCCGAATAAAACCTGAGTTCGCTGCCCATTTGTCAAAATTGCCGATATCGATACAACGTTTGGGCACTTTTGGGAGGGCCTTCAGGTCATTCAGCGAATTTTGTTTTATCTTTTCGATCGACTGAAAACGGATTCCACAGAGTGGCAATTTCAGTTTTGAGAACAAGAAAAAATCACGCAGAGCCAAATCTGGTAAATATGGTAGTTGATCGATGGTATTCATTGCGTTTTTGGCTCTAAGTTCGGTCACAATCGTGGCTCAATGTAACCTTCGTGTAAAATTAATGAATTTTTCTTCCACAATTCCGCCGTTTTCAACGTATGTTCCCTCTCAAATGCTTTAATGCGGCCAAATAAAACTCTCTATTGACCGCCTGTCCCTCGGGAACAAATGTAGGATGTACAAAACCACGAATATAGAAAAAACAATGAGCAGCACCTTGATTTTCGAGCGGCATTGGCGTGGTTTTTACGGATCCAGCTAGTTTTTTCCCTTCATTCCGATGATTGTTGACTTGATTGGAATTCGGACGATCAAGCATGTTCAAAGAGGCTTATTTACAGTATTTTTATACCCTGAACAGGGTATATTAAGTTTGTCACGATGTTTATAACACCCAAAAGGAAGCGTCGAAGACCCTATAAAGTATATATATAAATGATCAGTATGTTGAGCTGAGTCGATTTAGCCATGTCCGTCTGTCTGTCCGTCTGTCTGTATATATACGAACTAGTCCCTCAGTTTTTAAGATATCGTTTTGAAATTTTGCAAACGTCATTTTCTCTTCAAGAAGCTGCTCATTTGTCGGAACGGCCGATATCGGACCACTATATCATATAGCTGCCATATAAACTGAACGATCGGAATCAAGTTCTCATAAGGAAAACTTTCGCATTTGTCAAGATATATTCACGAAATTTGGTATATATTATTTTCTAAGGTAACAATGTAATCTCCGAAGAAACTGTCCAGATCGCTTAACTATAGCATATAGCTGCCGTACAAACTGAACGATCGGAATCAAGTTCTTGTATGGAAAACTTTCACATTTGACAAGCTATACTCACGAAATTTGGTATATATTATTTTCTAAGGCAACAATGTAATCTCCGAAGAAATTGTCCAGATCGGTTAACTATAGCATATAGCTTCCATACAAACTGGACACATAGTTACTAACAGAAATGCACCTGTGAAGGGTATTTAGCTTCGGTGCAACCGAAGTTAACGTTTTTTCTTGTTTTTTTTGTTTTTGAAAAAAAAATCAGCTTTATCAGGACGAGTATAGCAGGAACGCGTTTGGTTACCAAAATATCCAACAAAATCCCTCGAAAGGACTGGCGAGAGAAGTCTCTCCATCTTACACTTGCCTGACGATTTTCAAGCACCATATCTTTCACTTTTTTAATATTTTCATTAGTTGAAGAGGCCGAAGGCCGTCCAGAACGAAAAACATCCGAAAAATCTTTGAGAGCTAAAGGAACGAGCGCCAATGCGGAATTTCAGGAATGCAAAAACTATAATAATTATGACTTTATAACGATAAAGTCAACAAACTAATAGACTATATATAAAGTCATAATCTTTTCTCATCGCTACGTGACTTTCTTTGATTTCTGCAATTTACTGGCATTATGATGTATTACAAATTGCCACAATATGTTAATATTATCAACGCACACATGACGCCGTCGATAATTATGCGAATTAACTTTTTTCATGGTAATTAATTAGGCAACAAACACCACCAGGCGACACCAAGCGGTGGTACCCATAAATATGTATGAGAACTATGTGCAAACGTGCGCGTCTTTTCGCCGCTATCGCTAACACTTAATGTTGAGCTATCTACAAAGTGCCATTACCCTCACGTCACCACTGGCTAACGCTTGCTTAGTGGCTACATTTCGATTACTTTTGACTATGCGCTGTGGATCAACAGCTAAAAGCGCACTTCAGCAACTCACTTAAGGCACTCACATGTACGTGTATGTAAGTAAAATTATATGTGCAAAGCACTTTTCTAAATAGTAATTTGTGCGAAATGCAATCGCCTATTTGCAAAACGTGTAAACAAAAGTGATTTCTTATCTCCGTCTGCGCATTCCACTTGCGTAATGTAATCCATTACCCACTGTGGCTGTCCGTGCCTTAAGCCACTATCACTACACACACCTAAGTGCTCATATATTTATTTGTATATACATACATATACATTTATATTTATATATTATACATGCCAAAATATGAGCATGCCATCACATTTCTTGCCACACACAGCTAATTGGCACGCCAATCTCTCCAACGCTTCGGCGTCTAGCTTCATTCAACTCGCGTTTACAGATAAACATACATATAGTACATGTATTTGTGTGTAGGTGCGCGGTTGTGCATTTCACACGTCTAATTGCAACTAATTAAGCTAAAATGTGCTTTCAGCATGTGATGGAGAGGCGTTGAAAAATAATTTGATTTCTTTCTTCGCACAAAATGAAACCAGTTAACGAGTAATCTTGTTGTTTTTGCTTCGAAAGTGCCAAAGTGAGTTGTGTAATGAGGTTATGATAATGAAAACGAAAAACATTTGTATTCTTAACACGTTTCAAGAATGCTGATACTTCACTGATTGCTCATATCACGAACATGTGTGTGTTTGTGGGTGAATACTGAAAATTTCGTCGTGCCATGTGGCGATAAAATTTAGGAGAAAACGAAGCGAGGTGTATGGAGTTTGCGAAGGCTGAGAAAAGTAATTTTGGGATATATGTATGCATATATGTATATAGTATACTACATATATGTATGGATACATTTTCATACATTAACCATAGTATGTAAGTTATCCACGAAGTTTGTAACTCGCAGAAGGAAATATGGGAGGCCCTTTAATTATCACCTGAAATGCAAAACAGCGTATCATCAAAAAATTGAAATTGAATTTTAAATTGCTTACGATTCACTACATCTATGTGTAATAATATGTAACATAAAATTTTCAGATTCAGTTGTCAAATGTAACCAATAAATAACATATAAATAACCAATAAATAACTAATAAATAACTAATAAATAACCTATAGATAACCCATATACAACCATTATCTAACCAGTTTATAACCAAAACTCAAGTTTTGTTTCAATTTGCGTTATCTCTATTATATCGTTTTTCTTTCGCCTGTAAACTTATGAAAAGTGATGTTACGTTATTTTTCATTTTAGCACATGTAGATCATTTTGTAGAGCAGTAAATTGGGTACGAAATTGTAAGTTTTGAACTTTAAAGTGATTTTAGGATCAGAATAAAAAAAAGTTGCCTTAAAATAGTCAAACTTCAACCGTTAACAACGTTAGGTTTACGAAAAAAATCCTTAGAGATCATTTTTTGGAACAATAAATTTCCTACAAAATCTATGAAAGAGATAATTTTTTCGAATAGCTGGAGGTGAAATTTAAACTTTTCTAACTGATAATAAAAAACAAGGGAGAAAACTGTCAGACGGAGGACTTTCTCATTGCAAACAAGAGTTCACTTGGAGAGATTCGCGTAATGCTTCTTAAGAACCGATGTTTCAAAGTACCAAGTGAGAAAAAAGTTTGGTTTTTACTTACCCTAATGTACACATTATCGATTTTTACATTTGGATACTTTTCAACCAAGTCTAATTTGAAATAAAGAAATTTAGAATAAAGTGAAAAAATATTTAAAAAAACAAATCCTACAAATTTCAGTTATAGCTTTTGTTAAAAAAAAAAAGGTAAAAAAATTAACAACAATAAACTACTAAAAAAATTTAAAAAAATAACAACAAAAAATTATTTTTTGTTACAAAAGAATAGCCACAAAAAAAAAATAAAAAAAAAAACGACAAAAAATTAACAACAAAAAATTACTTACTAATCTAACTAATCAGCATACAACTCACATCTGCATACAACATTGTATGCCCGAAAAGAATAAGAAATGAATGCAGTTCCTTAGGCAACTTTTTGCTTTGTTTCAAATAAAAAAAGTAAGAATATGATAAACTTGGTTTCATTTGAATTGCAAATTTATTTCAAAAATACGAATAAGCAAAACTTGGAAAATAAAGAAAAGAAATTAAAAACAATTGTTTGAGCGTAAAACACAAGAAGAATACAAACGTTGCACCTTGAATCCAGATAATACTAAATAAGAGGCAGTAAAACGCAAAAAAGACATTGGCTGGTTCACAAAATCTGCGCTAACATACAGAACATATAGTATACTGCGAGTCACATATACTTTTGGTTATATCATACATTTTGCCTCGTTATCAGATTATCTCACATACGCTGTCACCTTTGGGGCTCATTATTATATTATATATGCCTCATAATACAAATAATACAATAAACTCTAAGATTCCAAAACGCCTCTAAAGATTTTCAGCAACAAGGAAATGCTATCAAGTCGACCTAATCTTGCCGAAAACTGATGAGTTTATAGGTAGCACGCAAAGATTATAAGCTTAATAGATATAAGTACGTCGAAGTATTTTTATGTACGATACAGTTAGATTACTGCCGTAAATACAAATGGTACTAGTTTCGAAACTGGTTTCATATTAGTAAGTTTTGTACTAGTGACGGTTCATTCCTTTATATGTCTTATGGTGTTGCAGCTGAAAAGTTTTACTCAAACATTTTTTTTCTTAAACAGTATTTGAAAAAAAAAAAAATTTGATTTTTTTGGCATTGCACAGACTCTGCGGTCTTACTATCGATACCTTCTCCAGTATATCATACCGTGGTGAACCCACATGCTTACAGCATAGTCTTGTCAATGAGGAACAAGTGCAGAAGAGAATCTCCATTTTTTCTCTAGTGCCCTGCTCTAGTCATTTCCTGCAGGCTTCTCGTTCTGTCAGCACCACCCTCAGGCGTGTGACGCCACCAGTAGTATTCTCATCATATTTCCTCCTGCCAATAGGAATTTTTTGTCACAAATTTATCACTAAGGAACTAGTTGATATTTCATGCTTACTTGTACTAGTATGGAATTAGTGCTTAAGTATTCATTTGTACTTTACCTACTGAGACATCCGCATATGTATAAGAAACACACTGAATAGTAAGCTAATGAAATTTCGAAACTTTTGAATGAAGAACACGCGGCACAATATACTCGTCCACACTCATGCAGGCTTACACAACAAATCAACTTCTTGCAAACTTTTTAATGCATTGTTCGTACTGAAGACTAAGCTGATTGATAGCTGTCCAATAATGGAAAATTGTTGAAGTCGGCAGATGAGAGAGAAGCAAAAATATTATTGACAGACTATTATTGGAAGATTCCCTAACAAATTTTGACAAGAAACATTTTTTTTTACTAAAATAATAACCGCAACCAAACAAAAAAAAATATATACATGAATTATTTACGACCGGTTTCACAAAGGTTTTTAAGTGAAAAAAGCTTTTTAGATTTTTTTTCTTAACTTCCATGTAAAAAAAAAATAAACAAATAAGTAGCTATTAAATGAAAATAATTGCGTAATTATTGCTAATGATGATATATGGTCTCTCGTAGTTCACAATTGATACTCATTTCCACTTCCAGCATTCTCTGGAACTCATCCATTAAATGAAAATTTACGAATTCTCATTTCAACCAGTCACATTCCACGTGCTTTCATATAAAAATACAATCATGCGCATTTGTTCATTATCTCTGGCAGCAGAAAAATGCATAAAAAACACAGTTAGTCGCAATTATCCACAATCATATTTAAAATCATACAATATCTTCCCACAAACAAGTGCTAATGCAAAAAGCGTGTCACGATTATTTGTGTTACTTTGTACTTCGTCGCATTAAATCAACTACCGAGTGCAAAAAGAACAAGCCGTCACAACAATGCAACTTTTCGTACTACAATCTTATCTTCGTACAAGCAACGTGTTTAATTTCGTATAATAAATATTTATCAACCTGATACACGTTTTCAAATTACATAAACAGTAAATAAGCTTTATTTTACTGAAGTCAGAACTGCTCAGTGTTGTTTTGCTAACCATAAATCTACACTTAGTGACTTATTATAAAAGAAAAACTAATATTGAAGGGCCATATAAAAAAAAAACAGTCGTGTACCGCCAGTTCCTGATTTTAGTTGAACTAAAGCAATTTTCAAAGTATCGTTGCAAGCTTTCTAATTTTCGCTCGAAAAACATATTTCCTAATGTAGAACTCTCGTTTTAAAACTGTCGAAAAAACAAGCTTATCTTGAACTACATAGATAAAAACGTGCTGCCCACAAATATTTTAACATTTTAGTAAAATTAGCGGTAATCCTTTTGAAACCCACGGTATTAAAAAGCTTTTCCCTTCATTCAACTTCTTCTTCTTTCTCTTCATTACTATATACAAATGTGTTCAAACTGATAACGGTATACCTAACTAATACCACAAATATAACTGTCATTTATGTTTGATGCTTATAATTCACATATTTATACTCGTATTAACCATTTATTTTTATTTTATGATAAGGCATACAAAAGCACGAGATTAACACTTCATTAGTGCGCATTAAAAGCTTTGAAGTAGCGGTAAAATTGTATTGAGTGTACTAAATATTAGGA
The DNA here is from genome assembly GCA_027475135.1 of Bactrocera correcta. Taxonomy (NCBI): domain Eukaryota; kingdom Metazoa; phylum Arthropoda; class Insecta; order Diptera; family Tephritidae; genus Bactrocera; species Bactrocera correcta. The sequence continues at coordinate 63,229,480 of CM050325.1, read as the reverse complement.
CAATATCAAAGTGGCTGGAGAGGAGAAAGCTAAAAAGTAAGTACAGAGAAAGAAGTCTGCCTCAGTTAGTCACAATTAGTTAAGTTCAGGGTTGCTCAAACTATTTTGTCTAAAATTAATTTTTTTCTTGTTATATTTTTTGCTTTTATATGTCATTTAGATAATTTAAAGATTAACTATTATATATTATATTAAAAAAATATGTTTTTGTGAGATTGAGAAGTTGTCTTTTAGACCACAAACGGGTTAATAATTTTTCACGAGTTAAACAATTTTTGGCTGCAAACCATATAAAGTCTTCAAGTAATTTATATCCGAACGCTTTAATGACTTCTTGAGGATTCCTTGATTTCATACTCAATATAAACATTTACTCTTAAAATTTTATTTGCTATTTTCAGTAATCTCTTCAAGACCACCTGCGGGTTAAATATTATTTTAGATCTCAAAAATTATAATGGTTTTTATATAAGTCATATTTCTTCGAAGGAAAAGTTTTTGAAATTTTTAAATAACCACAGTTAATTAATTACAGCGTTTCCCAAACTTTTAGCAACTTTTCAAAAAAAAAAAAAAATTTTTACAGTTATCTGAAATTAATTCCTCAATCAATTCAAATATCCTAAAGACACTGTGACACACATTTTGTATATCCTAGTAAATTGAAAATATATGAAATTATAGTAATTTTTATAAAAATCATATTTATTCAACAGAAAATACTTTAAACTTTCAAATAGCCACACTTAGTTAATTACAGTGCTTCCCAAACTTTAGGCATCTTTACGAAATTTTATTTTATTTTTTCAAAGTTCTCTCAAGCATAATTCTTCAATCATTCCTAATACGCTTTTTACTGGTTTTTGTAACTATTTTTGGCATTCAAGTTGATCTTCTCTAGACTACCTTGAGGTGAAATACTTTTTGTGGACCCTGTAAAATTTAGAAGGTATGAAATTATAGTAGATTTTATATAAGTCACATTTCTTCGACAGAAAAGTATTAGAAATTTTCAAATACTCACACTTTATTAAAAACAGTGTTTCCCAAACTTTTAGTATACTTCCAAAATTTTGATTTCTTTTTTCAAAGTTCTCTAAAACATTAATTCCACAATAATTCCAAATACCCTTTTTAAAGATTTTTATGATTTTTTTTTTTTTTGGGATTCGAGTTGCTCTTAGATCACCTTAGCGTTAAATACATTTTGTACACCCTGTAAATTTCAAAAGATAACTTCCTCGACTTATCAAACTATTATCTACAATAAATGCAATATAATTATTAAAACCGTTAGACCCTTCATATACTTTTTTCTAGACAGAACACATTTCCTGTTTCCTCAACTGTTAAATCATATGCAAAAAAATGTAAACCGAATTCATAGCTTTCGCAATGCAGTTAATTTTATTGCGAAGTAAAACGTGAACAAGTCACCAATCTCTCACAAAAGCTTGTACAGGAAATGTTTTTAACACTACTTTTATTTATATTGCCAAGTTAAACATAACAGAGTTGTTTTTGCAGTGGCTATATATTTTACATACGTGTATGTAAGTTTAATGAGAGTATAAACAAACAAATGCCATTGTGAATATTTGTTTGTTATTGACCCATGTTAGCAGTTAACGATCATTAGCGTTGTACCGTTATTAAGCAAGTCATAAAACTCATTTTATAGCGTAGTTTAACAACAACTTCAACTTGTATGTGATTAAAAAAATAAACAAAAACAAAACAAAGCTTGTTAAATAAACTATAAGCTGAATAAAGACGAAGCGCTGCGTACACGTGAAGTCACCTAATGAAATGCATGACCAAATCATTAAAGGAAATTAAGGTGTAATAATATTTGCTTGTACATTTAGTAAGAACAGCGTACTTTTTTGTATGGTATGGCTCTTACATGTAGCACTTGTGGAAAAAGTGAGGTTTACTTTCTTTGGGAGCAAGAATGCTGTAGTCTTACACTGAAAGTCTTTGCTGATTTTTGTGGCATGGAAATTTAACAAAAAACAATGTAGATTTTACTTAATTTAAATATTTTGTTATTTTTACTATGCATCTCCAATAATCTTACCTTCCCTGCTCGCCGTTTTTCGCAAGCTTTTTCCTTTTCGTTCCAAGGAAAGTATTCTCTTGGTATTTGACACTTTAAATTTGGTTAAAAATTGGCACAAAAGCTCTTTTATTTTTAGTATAAATAAACACGCTTCACTGTGCAATATTTTATCGATTATATGGTTTAATTTGTTTTATAAATTTTTATAAAACATTTCTTATATACAATAACATACAAGCAACAGTACTTTGGAAGCTTGTGCTCTCAAATATTTGCAGCACTCAAAATCACCAACTTGCTGCTTTGGTTATTGAAAATATTATTTTGTATATTTTATTTATTTGATTTAATTTTTTTTTTTTTTTTTTTGTTTATATTATTTACTTATTTTTATAGCATTTGCTTGAATTAATGATTTTTCTTTTGGATGACAAAAATCTGAAAAAAAAATAAAAGCATTTATTAAATTGTAAAATCAATATACATTTCGAAAATAAGTTCATAAAAAATAATATTTTTTAGTAAATTATTTGATTAAAAGTAATTAAAATTGTAATTAAGATTAAATTACAGACTTTTTGAGATTAGATTTAAGAACCTTTGAATATGTTTATACCAGAAATGTTCAAGTTGGCTGAATAGCCAGAGGTCACACGGAGCTAAATCAGCCGAATGCGGTGAAAATTTGGCGAAATTTTTACAAAAAGAGTACCGTAAATCCGATTCCACATTCATGGAGAGCATTATAACTGCCGATAAGTCATGGGTTTATGATTTAGACATGCAAACCAATCAACAATCTTCAGTATGAAGGGGAAAAAAATGATCCGAAACCAAAAAAACTACGTCAAACCGCTTTAAAATCAAGGTGATTTTTTTTTTCAAAATAAATATTGATGAAAAATAAATATTTATGAATAAATAAATATTTTGCATTTTATTACAATTAGCGGGTACTTTTTTGTCACAAAGTATATATACTATATGAGGTAAACATGCATTTCTTTCAAATTTGTCTATTCATCCGGCTTACGCTTCACGTGTATAAGACAGAGCTCAGCATTACTAAAAGCACTAAAGATTGGGAACCACTGTCATAAAAAATTATTTTGGAACAAAATTATAATGAATTATTTTATTATTTTTGCTTTTCAAGTAGTTCGCAAAAAGTCAGCAGCTTAACAAACCACCCTCATATTTTACATGACATCTACTTATGCTTTTACCAAATCTTTATAACTGTTTAGATAAGCCATTTATTTTTAGCTAACAAATTTTATTTCATTTTATGCTTTTGTTTTTAATCTTGCTTTTAGTCTTAACTCACATTTCCATATAGTGAATAGGGTATATTAGGTTAACCACGCAGTTATAACACTCAGAAAAAAACGTTGAAGGTCCTATAAAATAAATATCTATATAGATGAACAGCGTGAGGAGTTGAATCGATTGATTGTACTGAACTTTATCATAGGTTTCTTTATCCCCTAGAAGCTGCTCATTTATCGGATTCATACGGATTCCGATATCAGACCACTATATCATATAGCTCCCTAACGAACTGAAGTCCTGCTATAGAAAAACTTTTTTATTTGACAGAATATCTTCACAAAATTTGGCATAGATTATTGTCCAAGGCAAGGCTATATATCTCTGAATAAATTTTTCAAATCGGTATGGTATAGCATATAGCTGTCATACAGTCGGACTTATGAAAATCAAGTTTTGGCATGGAAACTTTTTAGTTTTGAAGAATATCATAGCTTCGGTGTAGCCGCTGGTAACAACTTTTCTTGTTTTTTTATATGTAATATTTTTAATAATTTTTTTTTGTTACTAATTATTGTCATTTTTAGTCTTCTATCGCTGATTAATTCAGCTTCGTTCTTATATTGTTCCACCCGCTTTTATTGTTCTCGCATTTATTGTTTGTTGTCTTACTTTGTTTTTGCACTTTCTTATATACAAACCTAAGCTAACCTATATGCAATGTAGCTAGTTTTTTCTTTATTTATTTTTTTATTTTTTTTTATTTTCTTTTTTGTGCGATTCCTCACTTTTCTGCTTTCGCCTTGTCTCTAACAACCACTAATCAACTGCTGGATGAGTCGCAAGTAAAATCCCTCTAAGTAATTTTGCTTTTGTGCGACAACTGGTTCTGCGGTACCGCTTTTGTACTCATTTATAACATATACATGGCATAATGTGAAAAAGCCTTTAATTGCAAAAAAAGTTAAATTTTTTTTATTTTTATTAATTTATTGCTTCGCTGTCCATTAACGAAATTCGCTTTGTTGACGCGCAAATTAATTATAGCAAATGCTGCTTTCGTTTGTATGTATCGGATGTGACATAAATTTTTCCTTTTTTGTTGTTTTTTTTTTGCTTGATTTTCGCTTAATTATTCTACATTTTAATGGGGATTATTTTTTATTAGCTTTTTTCAACTTTTTGTATTAATTTAGTATATATGGCATATAAATGTATATATATACTATACATATAGTAGAAGTGTTGGTATTCGTTTGAGAAATTTCTAAATTCCCTACACGTGTGCCAATTGCAGATACTTGACTCATAAGCAGCTATTTCGACATATCAACAGCTATCTGCATATATAAAGAATTTTACTCTCTTTTATTTTTTCTGCATTATTTACTAATACAGTCTGTTGCAGAAACTTAATCTAATACCTAGTACATACTTACATAAATTTTGCACTTTTTGTCTTGTACTTCCGAACTCACCAATTCACTCGCCTGCTATTTTTATTTGTTTTGTTGTTGCTTTCTTAGCGACCACTGCACTTTAACTGAATATGTAGAGTTACTACTTTTGCAGCTTCTTCTTTGAGCCACTGCTTTGTGTTCCACTTCTTTGGTGCCCTACTACTTGCTCAGCACACTATATACACTCGTGCGTATAAATATATATCTGCTTTTTATATATACACATATGCACACTGCATTTTGATTAATACTTTATTTTTTTTTATTTTATTTTTTATTTATTTTCAAATAAATTTTTATTACCACTACTTAAATGGGTTATCGCTCGAAAGTTCCAAGCACGCGTTTTGCTTATAGCTTGGCGTCCACGACTCGATTTGCAAACACTCTAAATGGTTTGGAGAAATTACGTTTTCTTCATACTCAACTTTTGCACTCCTTCATAAGACACTTTTTTTTATTTTTACACCTTTTTACGCTTTTTATTCGAAATATTTTCTTCAGCGCGAAGTTCACTGCACAAATTCGAACAAAAAGCCAACTAATAAAAATACAAAAAAAATTTCAGAATACTCGTTATTTTTTGACAATTTTGTGCCGTTAATGGATCGAACCACCACCTGCACGTTACGATTCACGAGCGCAAACTGATCGCCCCAATGTGGCGGCAAACTGTTGGTGCCTGTAGTTGATGTCGCCGTCGCTCTTTTGCCGTTTGTTTGGGTGATTCGTGAGCGTCAGCTGTCTGTCGGTGTTCTTTCACAATATATTACTTAGATAGTAGTATGTGTAAATGTATTTAATTTTTATTGTTTTTTTTTTTTCATTTGTTATATCAGTGTGCTGGCGCTCGTCGTGCCCTAAGTGGCCCCTTGCCTTGCACTTAGAAAGCACCAAGCTAAAAGTTTTCAGATGTACATATGTAGTGTAATGATATATGAGGTTGATTTCACGTACGTGCAATTATTTCAGTTGTAGTTATAAGAGTGTAATACTAAATTAAGAGAGTGGAGTACGAAATTAAGAGAAATCAAACAGCTGCTAAGCTGAGAAAGCAGAAAAGGCTGTTAACACAGCATTGAAATTAAAGTTACTAAATAGTTTTGTAGACGTTTTTATAATGTCATAGTCCTCTTTGAACATCTTAGATGTGAACATACTCTAAAACAAATATTCACTTAACATTTTTACAAAATATTTCCTCGAAGGTCTTGAACTAAACTCTATGTCATTTTTTCCGCGCTCATTTTCTCGTTTTAAGCAATTTGCTTTCTTACCGTTTTTGATTTCCTGAAGTAAAGTTTTTGACAGTAACCTTGCTTTAAGTGCTTTTAGATCAGATTTAGGACAATTTTTTCTGATCAGATCTTTTTCTGCAGTCATACAGGGTTGGTTCGGAAAGTAATTGAACTGATTTTCTTCCGCCGCAACTGTACTGTGGAGCGTGCTTTGGTGGCACCAGGCCTTTTTGGAAGGGCCGGGAACAAGGCGCTGATGAAGACCGTGCTGTATGACCTGCGATTTCGATAAACTTGAACATGCGCATGGTTCATAAAGTGCTCACTGAGGACTAGAAATTGCGGTGAGTGGAAGTGTGCCAAGAAAATTTGAACATATGTATGTGAAAGTGACACCCAAATTTTGAATAACGTAATCAAAGGTAACGAGTAATGGACCTTTGGGTATGATCCCGAGATAAAGAGGCAATCTTCCGAGTGGCACACGTCGGCAAAGGGGATCCAAGCGGCATACACTCGGCTCTCAAGGCTATTCCGGAGAATACCTTCCGTGACGCTGTCTTAGTTTCTATATCTCTAGGAAATCTTTAGGAAATAAATTAGGAACTCAAGATTAATGATGATGGAGATTAAAGTCCGATGGAATAAAGAACCGTATACAGCCCTTTCATAGGAGAAAACCGCAAGCATTCTCAACCCAAGCATGGTATCCATTTTTGCTTAGTTCCAGATCGAGGTGTATAGGTTGACGAAACTCCTAGTCGATTAAACCAACTTCCTAATAATCTGATCTGATTTATTTTGCGGTTAATGTTCAGAAATTTGCAGAGCCAATCGAAGAATTTTTTTATGAGCTGGTTATAGTAATATTTTAACAATAAACACCTATTTATTATAATACTTCATTTAATTCCAACAATTACAAATAATATCAACAAAATTTTCTATGCTCAAGCTTTTCTGCCTCATTTTTTAATCAGTGCGACTTGGATAAACAAACTTAGTGGAAGTGTGAACCCAAGGCCAGGACAAATATATTGTTTTTGTGAATGCTATACACGTGACTTAGGCAAACTTTTAACAACAGTCAAAACAAATATATACCTATTTTAAATAGGCATATAATTAAGTGACAATGCATAAAATAGCAAAGTATCAATGAGAAAGCGTGACGTCTATTTTATGACTTCGTGAACAAAGTGTGAAATGAAAAAGTTGATTTTTAACACTTCGGGCTGCTAAATAATGCAGTGTCCTTAGAAAATTAATAAGCCTATTTTGAACAGAATAAAAGTAGATGTACTCATTGGAAAATACAGTTTTCACATAAGTGCAGTTAGCTGGAGAAGGTTGTAGTATAAATTCATATATCAGTCATTCTGAGCTGAGTTAAAACTAATGACGTAATCTACATAAAACAAGTCACTATTGGAGAGATATTTAGTGATGTAGAAATCAATGTAAAACAAAAAATAATGAAAAGCGCTTTGTAATCGGTTCTTAAAGAGGTCTAATTACGGGGTAACGAAGCCAACAGGCAGCCAAGAGAAAACTTCCTTTATATATAAAATATACAATAGGAAAACGTGTGGCGAATTAAAATCAATTAGAACATATATGTGATCGAAACACTTAATGACAAAGCATTTTATCTTTATTGAACTTCTCATTATAATAATTAGGTCTATTGAAGTGATAATTGTTCTTATAATTATAAGTACAGAAGCTTTAAGTAAAGTGTGAAATTAGTTTAAAGGTAAGGAATTTTTTACTTTTAAGCAAATGGGCAGCTGGCTATCGGTGGCGCAGCGAGGACGAGAAACTTTTGAAACGTAACGAAAATAGAGAACTCTACATATTTCGTTGGTTCACACTTCAAACTACTACATTAATTCTTAATTGAGTTGAAATCGAATTGAAAGTTATCTGTGGGTTCTTGTCTATACTGCAAATTTGGTTGAGTTTAACTATGCCGGTTGTTGTCCGGGCTATAAATTTGTTAATGTGCGTTTATGAAATAGCAGTGAAATCCTAAAAATAGTTTCTCAATTACAGTCTTAATATACTAAATAAATTTTAATGTGCGAAAAGGGTACTGAGCATAAGCATTCTTAATTTCCTACAGAGCTACCAAACTCATTATTTGCAATGCACTATTTGTGCCTGAAGATTCAATTAGATAAAAAATTGTGTAACAAATGACGCATGAAAACCGATATTCATTACAAATTTTCCATGCACGCGATTCAATAAAGCTGCAGATTGCAAGTCATTATTAGTGTTTACGGTCAATATTGTTAATCAAACAAAATAATATCCCTTAGAATAAACAAACAGTTGTGAACAGCAAACAAACAGCCTCGAACAAATCCAGAATTTGTGCGAGAATTGCTATTTAGCGGCATTTGTTCAGCTGTTTACACCCACCAGCCCGATAGTGCTACCAAATGCTTTTCATAATGCGCATTTAGTTCGAAACCGTCAGCAAATTTATGGATTATGATTTCGTCATATCAGTTACTTTCTGCTTAATTTACTGGTGGGTAATACTTCACACAAAATAATCAGCTTGTTGTAGTATCGAGTTCTTTTTAAACCGAAAATTCATAAAATCTATGACTGCTCGTTTTTTGGCTGAACTGAAATTAATCAAACGAATTTACTTTGAAAATGTCACCAAATAATAAGCTGTTTAAATTTTTGGCAAAACTTGAATGACGTATGGGCTACAATTCTCGTAAACTAATTGATAAGGCCAAACATTTTAGTAAACACGAGAGCGGTCCAATAAGCCCTTAGAATCACCGACACAGGGCGCTACTTTTTCTTCTTTATTGGCGTAGACACCGTTTATGCGGTCTTAGTTTTCGCTGTTTGGCGCCAATTAGAGATTTCAAGTGTAGCCATATCCATCTTTACCTGGTCATTTCAACGGGTTGGAGGTCTTTTTTTTCTGCTTCCCTCGGCAGGTACTTTTCATCCATTTGGATGACATGACCTAGCCAGCAAAGTCGCTGTCTCATAGTTCGCTGAACTGTTCCATCGAGCAGCTGCACACTCTTATAAAAGATTGTGCCTTCTCGATTCAGCTCTGCAGCTTGAATTATTTTCTCAAACAGTAGATTGTAGAAGTCGCTTTGTCATCGTTTGGTATCGAATGGCTCGGAGAGGTCCTTCTCGATCCTTACAGAGCTTTTGGTATTGCTCAACGTTAGCTTACACAGACGTTTGCTCCATCGTTTTCGGTTGAAGAATCAGGTTCACCATCTTCTATATGCTTCAGCTGCCATTCAAAGGCTGGAGAAGTATTCCCTCCATAGTTTTAGTATGCTCTGAGCATCAGTCACTAGAATACCTCTGCGGGTTCTCAGGGATAGTGTATGCTCTGGTCTTGAAACCGAAGCCTTCACTTAGCCAACTTGTCAACCTCTTCGTTAATATGCATTTTAATCTCTCTCTTTTATTGTCTGCGAATGCTCTCGCTTCCTTCTTTCAACATCAATATTAGTGAAGTAAGTTCAAACAACTCAAAGCTGAATTTCTATATTAAACTCACCTTGACCCTTGAGTAAACTAAATTACAGGTTAAGGTTTGACTAAAAATAAATTACGGTAAAATTAAAATAGCTCACTTAAGTGATCCCCGCACTCATGCCATGAGAACACAATGTGAATTCCCTCAGCTATGCGCATACAACGAATATTCTTTTTTCTCACCATGCGATTGTCGCGATTTCTTAGCTATACAAAATGGTACAACAACAACTCTCATGCCTACATATGGCATAGTGTTTTATTAAGCAGGCAAATCTATCTACAAGTGTAAATGAATTAGAGCTGGCCATAGCGCCTCGGGACGCACACAAGCTAGAGTACGAGTAGAGATGAGTTCGGCGCAAATGAACAACACGAAATTGCAATCACGCTTGTACAACAAATCCCCAATGCATACAAACACATATGTAGGTATGTATATTTATTGATAGTAAGTCTCTTAAGTGTGTGTGTTTGTGGATTTGCGTAAATACTACTTTTAGCGGTGAACAATTGCCGTTATTATTAGTGCCCGCTTTGTGACTTTTATAGCATGTGCAATTGTTATTAGTATTGTTAAATGCTCTTTTGTTATTGCTGTTAATTTTTTGATTGCATTCAGCAACATACACCTGCTCACACATACACCAATTTGTGGATATGTGTTTGTAGGCCGCAAATGAATACAGCAGTTTTTAAACCAAGGGTTGTTGGTTCATTTCAGATTTTTACACATTTTAGTTTCGTTAAAAATCAAAAATTTATTGAAAATTAGTTTTTAATTTAAATTTAGTTTCAAAACATAATTTTTTTTTTTAATAAAAAATAATATTTTTTTAAATAAAAAATTATAATTGGTGTTTGGGGGAGGGTGCTGTGCAGCAGCGGTCTATATAAGTTTAAATTTAGGAATCTGTTTATTTAAAATTTCAAAAATATGGCAAACTTTAAGTGACATCAACTGTTTTCGGGAACCTAACATTTCCATTATGGCTTGTAAAAACCTTTTTAGATAAGGAGAAGTTCCCACATAGCTAAAACTCCAATATAGATGTTATATAAAAAACATAACACAACTACAACCCTTGATATGAGCCAAGAGTAATTCAAAATCTTAAGAATTAGTCCAAACCTGCCCCCCAGCAGTCACTCATCGAGCTACTAGCGAGTTACATAATATAAAGAAATATAAAACTTTTCAAATATAAAGAAGTAAAAATCTTTCCGTCCGGATTTTCTTTTCTAGGCCCAAATATATTGACCAACATCTTCTTCGTTTTTTCTGTTAATTACTTTTTATGTTTCGTTCGGCTTCTGTCCAAAAACACGCCTATTCCTGAGTTCTATGTTCTCAATGGAACAATTTTCAAATCAATCCTACAAGGATAGCAACTGTACTTTCTGCAGAAAGTTCACTTTTTGGTTCGACACGAATTTATTCTTACTTCATTTCATGTAGATACATACATATGAACATACACAGATGTTTAATATGTAGCAAGCGGTGTATTGTTCGCCGTTATAGTATTGTAGTATCTTGTAGTGCTAATTGAATATACATATGTACGTAGAATTAATAATAAACACATAAAAAGGTGTGTGTAACACACAACTATTGTGATATGAAAGAGCAGATACATGTAAGAACAGACATACACACTAATTGCAGAAATGCAAAAATCTTATTAAATAGTTATGAACATGTTTTCATAAAACAACTTTCAAAGGAGATCCTTTCCGAAAAGTTTAGTTACTTTTTCAAGATTCTTTTGGTGGATATTGAAAATAATTAAAATGTATAAACAATTTTCAGAAATTTTTTTAATCTGCCTTAAGAAAAGGCACATTCCGAAAAGTAAGTCTTCTATATTCTACATATTACGAGTGCCTTCCTTTTGGAGTTTCTAATGAAACAATTCGATTCCAAAATAACTTTTGCTCGCGCGCTCCGCTCAACTTATGGTCAATATATTCGGCCTACTCTTCGTAATACCATCACCCATCTTGAGACCTAGCATTCATTAAGGGATAATATCCGACCGAATAGACCACGTCCAGCACGCAGTGAAAAAATATAGCAGCCGTAGCTGAGAGTGTACACGAAGATCGTGGAGAATCGATTCGGCGCCGTTTGAAGCAACTCGGACTGACGTATAGAAAGACTTGCCGCATTTTAAGTCGAGATCTTCAATTGAAAACGTACAAAATACAGCTCATGCAAGACCTGAAGTCGCTAAATTTTTCGAAGTGACATCGCCTCGCTCTTGGGCTCTTGAAAAGTTCCAAGAATATCCGACTTTTTCGAGCCAAATTTTGTTTAGCGATGAGGTCCATTTCTTGCTCAATGGATATATAAACAAGCAATGTTGGCTCATTTTGGACGAAGAGCGACTTAAAGAGATTCAAGAGCTACCATTTTATCCAGGAAAAAACAACGCTTTGATGTGGTTTGCCGGTGAGGACGCAACCGTCAATAGCGATCGTTATTGCGCCATGATAAACGAATACTTCATACCTCAAATTGAAACTAGTGATCTCGGCGACTTTTGGTTTCAACATGACAACGCCACTTCCAACACATCACACCAATCAATTGATTTATTGAGAGAACACTTTGCTGAGCAGATAATTTAACGGTTAAGGCCTTGGAGCTAAACATCAAGCATGGCATTCGCCAGCTACCAGTCGAAATGCTCGAACGAGTCATCGAAATTTGGACTCAACAGATGCACCATCTGAAACGCAGCCGCGGATTTACGGAATAATTATCATAATAAGTTTTTAGAATGAATGGAAATTGTGCAGAAAAGAAAAAAGATAATTGATGCTTAAAGTATAGTGAATTTATGGCGAGAGCTGAGTAAAAGATGTAAAAAGGTCTCTTTGTATTCCTTGCACATATCGATCACACTATTAACTCCATAGACAAAACACCAAATTGTTTGAATACAACATTATGGCTAGCAACAGCCAGCCAGTTGTAGCTCACATTGTACGCAATCAATTTCCATTCCAGCGAAATTATTTATATATTCGTATAAATATAATTATATTTCGAATAAATTAAGTTTCCGTACGTGTAACGGTGTTCTATACATGTCGCGCATGCATACAATAATAGTAATAACAACAATAAAATGCAGGAAAGCAAAAGTATTGACTGACATGATTTGCACGCACGAATACCGCTTATTAACTACACACGCTCGCACAAAGGCTTGCACTCATGCATACATACATACGAGTATTTCAATCTTTACACGTAGAGTTATAAAAAATCTTTACTTTCATAAAAGTGCGAATGCATCTGTCACAATTATCGACATGATCGCACAATCGTCAACAATCGGCAATTGTGCGATTTGCTTTGAGGTGCCACACGCAACACACGGAGCTATATGGAGTAGGCTGAGGCGTCTGAAACTGAGGAAAGCGGCGAGAACATGACATGTGCGGAAAATCAAAACGCGAGCTAGAGTACAAAAGCGTGTTTATTTCATTTTTGCAAGCAATACAACAAAATCAAGCGATACTCCAACACGCATAACACAATGAACTCCATATAAATGCAGGTGTTTGTCACTGCGTGTAAATATATGTATATGTGTAAAGGTGATTAATTGCGCAGATAGCGTGTGCAACTAAATTCATGTAAATATGCATGATTGCAAGCATAAAGTTGACTTCAGAAGTGGCGGCTAAACTACTTTCGACTTGCCAGACGTACTGTGTGGGATTTCGAAAAGTACTTGCAGAATGTTTTAACAAGTAAAAAATTGTCTAAATGATGGTACTCATACATGTTGTTACAATGTATAATATCGAGACAGTTATACAAGGTCTGTCGCAAAAGAAACAGGACTGTTAAAAAAAACAACAAAAAATTAATATTTTTCAAAAGTTATGTTTTTTATTCAAAGTAGTTTCCTTGTGCTTCGACACAGCGTTTAGCCCGGGCAATTAGCATTTCAAATAAGTTTTTAAGGTCATTTTTCGGAATGTTCTTAATAATATCAGTCGTCGCCTTTTAGATAGCTGAAATGTCCTGAAACTAGTGTCCTTTCATGGGCAAATGAAGTTTTCCAAATAGGTAAAAATTACAGGGTGCCAGATCAAGTGAGTAGGGTGAGTAATTAATGGTTAATATGGAGTTTTTTGTCAAAAAATCAGTGACAAGTGTCGACCGATGACACGGCGCATTATCGTGCAACAGGCGCCAGGACCCTGCCTCACGGTCGAGCACGACGAATGCGTGACAAAAGACGCTTCATAACACCAAGGTAAAACACAGCTTTAATCGTTTGGCTAAGTGGGATGATCTCTCGGTGTACAATACCCTCGAAATTGTAAAAATAAATCAGCATTGTCTTTATATTTGACTTCTGAAGACAACTTTTTTTTGGCCCGACTTCTGATCGCCACAGAGGTCCTCACGACCTTCTTGGAATCGCTTAAACCACTCATACACATTACTACGGGATAGGCACTGATCACCGTAAACTTTTTTCATCATTTGAAATGTTTCAGTAAACGTTTTCCCAAATTTAAAACAAAGTTTAATATTTGCTCTTTGTTCAAAATGCATTTTAGGACCGATGACCAAAAGCTGCTGTCACTTTTTGAACGATAACATTGATTGTAGTTATCCAATTGTCTTAAAATTTTTACGAAATGTCAACAAGAGATCAAACTTTTTATTTCATATACCCACCAATAGGTGGCGCCACCAGAAACAGTTATATTTAAAAAGTTTTGTTTCTTTTGCGACAGAACTTGTAAGATTATATAGGGAAGTCGAAAAAGCATTTTCCGCTTCCGTTCTGGAAGTTTCAATGTGAAAGATGGACCCCGCTCTGGTCGTCCTATCGTTGAAAAAGTCGGTGAAATTATGGAAAAGATTGACCCAGACCATCACATAAGCAGCCATGACATCGCCAAGGAACTTAACATTCAACATCAAACGGGTTTGAACCATTTAAGAAATCCTGGCTATAAAAAGAAACTCGATGTTTGGGTACTACATGAATTGTCTGTGAAAAATTTAATGAACTGAATTAACATCTGCGATTCTTTGCTGAGACGAAATGAAATCGTACCATATCTGAAGCGAATGGTAACAGGAAACGAAAAGTGGTTCAAATACGACAATAATGTGAGAAAAAGTTCATGGGTCAAACATGGTGAAGCTCAACAATGGTCGAAATTTAATTTCAAGCAAATAGAAATATTTTTCTAAAAGTATTTATATCTAAATGAGTTGAAAGATGTCTAAAGGCATACAGATGCAAGTAGCTCTGAAAAGTGATTTACATTTAATCACTGTAAAAATAAAAAGTGCTTTCGAGTAGGAAATAAATATAAGGAAAGTCCATTATATGATAGCAAAATGAATTTAATACCAATTCCGATGACATATATTAATTTTAGTAATACACCAACATTTAGCTCCGAAAAGCACATCATTAGTTAGTCATTACTAAGCAAATTTAACCTTCACAAGTAATCACCGAAAACATGAAAGTACTTTTCGCAACTACTTTCCGCAGTAAATGAATTTGTAAATTATTCAAAAAGCTTTTTCTAATAGCAAGTGTGACTATGCCTTAACATACAAGTGAGTGAACTTAATTGCGCACATTAAGACGGAAATGAATTGCTCTGTGCAAGTGTGTGCATTTCAATAGGAAATTAATATTTTTCGCATTCACTTTTCTTTGCCATTTTTTGTTTAATTTTTTTATCACTGCTCCATTTGGCTACACTCGTGTGCGCATTTGCACCTGATTGCATATATTTAAGTAAATATTTATGTGCTGATAACTAAATAGCCGGCACGCACCTCAACGCCCGCACACAAAGCAATTTTCATTTACAAGTTCACGGCCGACTGACTGACTGTCAGTTAAATAAATATGCAAATTGAATTTGTGATTTACACCATTGCGATTAAATAGGCATTTAACTTCATTTCATATATTTTCAGACTAGTACCTGCTAGTATATATATGAATATATTATACATTTCTTGTGTCGTATATCTAGTTAAGTAGACAGTTATCGTTTGCAATTTAGTGTTATGAAAGCAATTTAAAGAGCACATAAAAATTTACAATCTCTTAGACAATTAGGCGAAATATATGGTGTTGTACGCTTTCTTTAGGGTTCGTATACATCTACTTGTAATAATTTATGTGTGGAACTGCGAGAGTGCTGCATTTTAATTACATATACATTAGAATGTTTTTTGATGAAAATTTCAAATATTAATTATCTTAGAATTTTTTTTTCAAAATGATTTTATTTAACGACAATTGTTATAATGCCTTAAATAATCAACATAGATTAAAGATTATGTACAGGTATGAGCTTGATCAAGATGACGAGTCGAGATTATGACATTGGGTCACAATATTTTGGTGTTCGAAGAAATTTTTTTGTCCTTCCAAACAATGACTTAAGTCAAAATTGATATATTGGAGAGTCGAAAAAGTCGTTTATTATTTCTAATCAAACTTCAACTTATTTATTTATTTTCTTATATTTACACTAAAAAATAAATAAACAAATATGTACCATTTTGGTCGACCACTTTTTGCCATTTTTCCCTAGAGACGTTATTCCATCAGTGTAAATCGAATTTTCAAAATTTCCAGGACGGAAGCGAGCGAACCATTGTTGTGCTACTCGAACTGATACAGCATCGTCTCCGTAAACTTCACAAGCTTCATTGGTGGATTGCGTGACATTCTTCTCTTTTTTATACAAAAATTTCAAAATATAATGAATTTCTTATTTTCACTAATTTTTGATCAGCTGTAACTTTTTTTCAATTCCCCTGCATTAAACTTTTTTTTTTTTGGTTTAAGGGCTTAGGAGTAGTCAGAGGCACGAAATAATGACAATTTTCAGTATTTTTTTGCAATAAAATCGTGCTATTTTACAAAAGTAGTAATATGGCATTATTATAGAAGGTGATGACTTGAAGTCACGCAAATTTCAAAAAAAAAATATTTTATTTCCAAAGTATAGTTGTATAGTTGTTTCTGTTGACTCAGTTCCAAAACAAGGCACTTGCGGTGGCAGGTGACAAAAATAAGTTCTTGGAGATTCATCAAAAATAAATCGGACAAAAAAACTAGTTTTATAAATAGATAAATAAATATTTTTTTTCAAATATTAACAAAATGGCGGCCTCAGGAAGTTTTTTTCTAAATTTTTGGGAAAAAATCAACAGTTAATTGGTCTTAAAAAATTTTTGAAAAAAAATCCTTCGATCAGGCCCTAGTTTATTATGTATTCTAAAAGCCGTATAAACTTCATTAAAATCTATTGAGCGGTTTTCGAGTTACAAATGTCACCATTTCAAAAAACATAGTTTTGAGAAAAACGCGTTTAAAGTTGGCCTTTTTGGTTTGTAGTGCCCGAGCTCTCTTTGTTATTTGTCGAATAACTCAAAAACTAATTATCGAATCAACGTGAAATTTTCAGAGAATATTTTCAAGATATTACACTTAACAAAACTGCAAAAAAAAATAAATTTTTTGAAAATTCTGACTACCCCTAACCTCTTAATGAAGCTTAAAATCTCACCCTTCTCACGCTATATGGTATGACGCAATGTGATTGGTAGCACTGAAGATATATGACTGCAACCACATCTATTGACAAAATACGAAAAGACTTTAAAAGCATTTTGAAGCAGATTTTGACTGAATTTCTGACGATAAGATTTTAAATTATTTCAAAATTCCATAAAAAACTTTCAGCAAAAAGCTTTGCATTTTATTTACAACAACATGCAGTCTTTCTAACAGAGATAACACGAAAATATATGTATATTTTAACATGAAGCTTTCGAAGCTTACAGCAAGTACGCCAGCACATATCAAAGCTTAACTTTCAAAAAGCTTATTTCAAGCAAACCGTTAGTTGGGGATGTAAACTTGCACTGTTATTACTAAAGCTTAAACCCTTAAAGGGCGATGGCAGTCACCTGTTGGCACAGCTTATCGTTCGTTGACACCGAACTTGTGGGCGAATATCCGATTTATAGACACCAACGCAGATGCGCCGAATAAGGAGCCAATTACAGAGAAAAAAGTGCAGCATACAAGAATTTTCATGTGATGCTATATATGTATATAGTACATAAATTAGACATTTGTGAGTTCATTTTAATGAATGAAAAACTAGTTAAATTCTTAACAAATTATATATGAGTGGGAGGATGCTTTCTGTGTGTCAAAGTTGGATTCTCTTTTTGCTAAAAAATTGGTATAAAATTTTTTTAGACCTCGTAACCTACTATAGGATACTATATTATTATTATATATCCTAGTATAGGATACTAGGATGTTAAAAAATTATTAAACATACAATAATCTAAGTAGAAAAAATGTTTCTACTTTGCTTTAATAATCATCATATTTTCTTGAAATACATACTTCACGAACATATTTCACTCCTGTTGTATTCAATTATTGCACAATTTATACATACACACATATAGTTATCTATATCGTTTATCCTCCATTAAACGTTAATATTCGACTACAGCATATATCTCTTCTTACGCAGAGTAATTTTGGGTTGCGCGTAACTCATGTGTATGAAGTGTCAAAGGATAAGAATGTGCCGCCACATTTCAAATACACACTTGACTGCACAAACACACAGCACGTGACGGCGGTAAATTACACTTCGCTGACTATGAATGTGTGTGTGTGTGCGGGTTGACATATGCTAGCTTTCGTGCGACAGATTGAAAGCCTCTTCAATGTTTTTTTATTAATTTTTTTAAGGAGCTTTTAACTGGTGGAACGGCAGGTATAATAATGGCTATGTCTGCTTGGCTGAGCAATTTATATTTTATTAAACGACAATATAAAGTGTCCTGTCGAGCAAAAATAAAATAAAAATTCAGTTTATGCTTCGACAAATTGCTAAGTAATTGATCTTTTCAATTTCAAGCTATTACAACGATTTTTGCGCTCTCGCAACATGGCTTAGTGGGTTATAGTGGTCACACCGGGTTTGAAGAGTACATACACATGTATATTGAGTACATATATCTGAAGTTATAGATATATTGGATAGTCGAAAAAGGCTTTTCGTATTTTGTCAATAGATGTCGTTGCAATCGTATAACTCCCGTGCTACCAATCACATTGTATCATACCATATAGTGTTGTTAAAGTGAGTAAGTTACAGCTGTTCAAAAATGAGTGAAAATAATGAAAAAATTCGCTGTATTTTGAAATTTTTGTATAAAAAGGGAAGAATGCCACGCAAGCCACCAAAGAAATTTGTGAAATTTACAGAGGCCGTGCTGTATCAGTTCGAGTAGCGCAACAATGGTTCGCTCGTTTCCGTTCTGGAAATTCCGAAATTTTGATTTACACTGATGGAATAACGTCTCTAGGGAAAAATGGCAAAAAGTGGTCCACCAAAAAGATACATATTTGTTTATTTATTTATTAGTGTAAATATAAAAGAAAAGATGAAATTTAATTAGAAATACGAAAAGACTTTTTCGACTACCGAATATATCAAATATCTCCAGTACAACCGAATATTCATATTCTCGAACTTAAAGTTTTCTTCCATGTTACATTATCATTTATTAATTTTTTTTTATAAAATGTCATGTCAGAGCATTTGTTTTCGTTCTTAAGAAACTTAAGGGGTCAGTAGAGTAATTATGTTCAAAAAAATTTTTTATTTTTGCATTTTCTGTTCCCTTGTACCCTTAGAATTAATGTAGAAACCCACTTTGTCATTGGAAGGTTTCGAAAAAGGCCCAAAAATTATAATACCGCTCGACGTTCGGAGCGCTAGGAGTACACACCTCAAACTTTAAACGCGTTTTTCTCAAAACACACTTTTGTAAACTGGCGGAGATGACTACTCAACCGATTTACTTAATTTTTTTTTAATGTTTACAAAACGCCTGGCTATAGTCCAGATAAGATTAACCATTTTTTATAATTTATTGACAATGTATGAGAAAATTTATGTAAAAAAAAATTGAGAAAAATTAAAAAAAAAAAATCAAAATTTTTTAATGATTCTCATAGGGACGATAACCATTCAGGTACTTTTTAAGAATAAATTGGGTTTTTGTGTTTCAAATGATCCAAACAGGAGAAACCGTGTCGGCCAGTGAAAAAACGCATCTCATTCACCCAGCCATTTCTCCGACAGATGTCATCAAAAAAATTCCGAAAATATAAAAAATATATCTCATGATGTGAAAAAAGTTCTATTGCGGAAAAAAATTTCTATGAAAAAAAATCTCAAAAAATAGGCCAGTTTACCCTACTAACCGCTTAAAGGACTCTATGACTCTATATAAGTAATAAAGGGAACCAATTTAAAATACTTTACTCTTAGTTCGTTTGTTATAAGGCTTAACTTAAGAAATATTATTAATATTTTCATATAGAAACTCACACATCATACTCTCGACCCCTTAAAAATTCTAATTTCTATTCAAAATTTAACAATTTTTATTAAAAATTAAATTTTTAATAATATTCCTATTAAATTTTTTTTTGTACTTGGCTTTGTGATAACAGCAACCTGTAATTAACATCAAGTATAATTGTATAAAAGGAATTAACTTAAAATGCATATGCAAGACTGCGCCCGCTTCTCCGAAACTAAATAGAAATGAAATTCTCAAAAGGGCAACAATGCTGCTGTTAAACAAAAGAAATGCTAATTGCGAAATTGGATTTACAAACAAAGAGCAAATTTCCACCTCGCGCAAGTAAAACACAATTAAGAAGGACCAAGCAAATTGCCAGATGCGGGCATGCAACAGTGGCAGAAAATAAATGCAAGCAAGCGACTGGGCACTTACAAGCACACATGCTGTAAAGGGATTTTAACTCGAAATTGCATATAGTTTTACAGTTGTAATGAAAAAGATATGCTTAGATAGAAAATGAATTAAAAATAAATAAACATATCTGGGGAGTCTGTGGGAAGCTGGAAAACTGAAAATCATTTTGATACTTGGACTCAGATTCGATAAAGATATTGAAAATATATAATCAACTTACAATATAATTTCCAAATTGATTCCTTTTTAAATATTCTTGGCAGTAACTGATAACATTTACCTATAACATATTTAAACATAAATGTATAATATAGTATATTCATCAAAACAAAGCCTTCTATAACATATTTGCCATGCAAGGACGTCTAGATGAGGTGAAAACGGAATTCAGCGAATTTAACAAAAAGAGTTACAAATGACCGGTCGTCTGTGCAAGCACAAGGTCAACAAACGGCGCATATGGCAACCCACATGATGATAAAGTGCCAGCTGTGTTCATCGCTTGTGTAAATACAAATATTTGTACACACACCTTTCTCTTGATATTTGTTGCTTTTTTTTCTGTAAGTTTTTGTTTATATAAAATTCAGGCTACATGTGTGAGGTAGGTATATAAATTTGTATAAACATTAATATCTTGTAGCTTAAAGCAAGTATTTCTCGCCGTGAAACAAATTGAAAGTGAATGAGCAATTGCCAAGCTCAGCAAGGCAAAGAGTTCTTCACGGTCGATCGTTATGTACAAAATCCTTAAATTTTGTGGCAAGATATTAATTAAATAATAAGGAAAGAGAACAAATTATATAAACTAATTAAGGCAATTTTTTTCTTCGCGTGAAACTACCTGGCTCTATATAAGCGAAACAGGCACCGTGCATGTTAAGTGCTTAGGCGACTGTCGCGCCGCGATGTGATGTGATTTGGAAGTGACAGGGTGACTTCGCGGGAAACTGGCTGACAGCTGGCTCTATATAAGTGAGGCAAGCACCGCGCCTGTTCAGTGCTTAGGCGACTCACGAGCCGCGATATGATGTGATTTGGAAGTGACAGGGTGACTTCGTGGGAAACTGGCTGACAGCTGGCTCTATATAAGTGAGGCAAGCACCGCGCCTGTTCAGTGCTTAGGCGACTCACGAGCCGCGATATGATGTGATTTGGAAGTGACAGGGTGACTTCGCGGGAAACTGGCTGCCAGCTGGCTCTATATAAGCGAAGCAAGCACCGTGCCTGTTCAGTGTTTAGGCGACTGTCGCGACGCGATGTGATGTGATTTGGAAGTGACAACGTAACGTATATTGCTGGTAAATCATATTACCAACATAAAATCCATGTTCGAACAAAAACTGCACTGATTTTATTATATTTTGTCTTCGCATCCTCTGTGCACACTTCGCTCCAAATTGAGTGCTAGACAGACAGATATTGCAACACTCACAATCGCACATGCTACAGTCACTCCATTCATCCTTGGAAAGAGCATCAATTTTTTTTAAGCATTTCACTTTCCACACAAGTTTGTTAAATAAAATCTATACGCTCGTCTAGGTCAAAGCACTTGAGTTGTAGACAAATTTATTTGCACAAAAAGCTCGAGGACTAACTTAAATACGGCAAACATGATTCGACTAAATTTCCAAATAAACCGTGAAAAATGGTGCGTCTGAGAAAAAAGTTAACCACAAATGGCGCTCAGTTGCTTACATTGCGCTAAGCAGCAATGAAGTGTAAGAAAGTTACAGAAATTAATTATATGAAGCTGGCTAATCTACGAAAAATAATATCCACCAAGCGGCGACTTATAAGGAATAAGCTCAAAAGTTCAGCTGATATCTAAGCATAAAGTTCTTGACGAACCTTTAAATCTCTTACTTTCACTTAAGTTTCTAAGACACCGAAAATCTCTAAGTGAAAACTTTGCTGAGAAACAAAACGGTCGCAATATTATTAATTACATCCCCAACCCGGCTTGTTTGTGTCTTAGTGTTTGCGCAGCCATTCAACTTCACTTACACAGTTAAAATTACAAGGTTGAGTTGGAAAATTAATTCCAACCGTGCTAAGAAGCGTGCAGGAAAATATTATTACTGTTAATTAGTCTAGCAACATCCCAAGCGTGGTGAGAGGTGTGTGTATACAGTTTTGTGACAAATTGGCACTTCGGTATACAGTGGGGTTTTTTATAGAAAATATGTGCTAAAATAAATACTAAAGTTTATTGAAATTGTAAGGAAGAGGCTAAGGTAATACTATGAACCAAAAAAATAACTGAAAAGTTTCAAACTAAAATGGCTAATTTGGTTGCTTTCTTCAATTAGAAAAATTTTGCTTTCTTCAATTAGGAAAAGGAAGCAAATCGAAGAAAGGACAAGCAATTTTCTGTCACCTAAAAACCAATAAAACTCATGCATCACTGTTTGCAGTCACAATTTGATGTTTTCGTTCATTTCTGTGTCCTGAAACCAGTTTGAACAGAAAGAAATTATCTTGGAAAGCAACGCCGAAAAACTTCACTTGGTATTTCGAAGTTTTCTTGCAACAAAAATTAACTAACAGTACATAAGATTGTCATCAGGCTGTCGAGAAAACTAATTCCCAAAAGATTTGTGGATCTCTGCACTTTGGCAAATATTTTTAAAAGCGAAATTTTGCACTTATAATGTCTTAAAAATACGTAGTTTTATGAATAAAATATACCGACAACTTCACCGACTCACTAGCTATGAAAAAAGTTAATGGATTAGAGGAGACAGATACAGATTTTAACAACGCTGAATCGACCTTAACAACGCTGAATAGGCAGAGTCTAGAAGAACCTGCCTTTGTTTTTCAAATCGTTGCAAACTCACGTGGAACTTATAGAGAGAAAGAAGTCATTCTACTCAAAATAAAATAACAAGGAGTTATCTACTCAAACGATCCCACGATTACTGCCACTAAATAAGGTATTTTCGTTTTTAAGGGACACAACTAGTTTTCTATATAAAAAAATGAATTTTTATTCATAGTTTGATATGAAAATACCATGCTGCACCATTTAAGTCTCCCATATATTTTTAGTTACAGCCTTTAAAGAGTATCCGTTCAGTTTAATCAGATCCATCTTCTTATTTTTGCCTTCTTTGCTTTTTACCATCTTCTTTTTGCTGTAAGTTCCATGCACGGAGAAGGCCAGCATCAATGGAGCAGGCGAAAACATATTTTTTATAAGCCATCGGGCATCGCATGTAACTCCAAAAAGATAAAAATTTCTTCAAAATTCAAAAATGTTAATTACAATAATATTCACCACTAAATTCGTAGCCTATTCGTAGATCTATACACTCAATGCGCAAAAAAGTGCTGCCATCCGAAATTTGAGTGCGTTGTTTCATTTTCTAAAGAATCGTTCGCTCCACTTTATTATTTTTAATCGAACTTCTGGGAGTCCGAAAATTTTCTCTTTTTAATAGGCATCCTTTTTTGTTGGTCTATATTTTCCCCACCCGGACTCAAAGAGAATCCAGAATATGAGAAGAAATAGAAATCAAATATTTTTTCTTCTTAGCTAAATTTATTTTTCTATACACGAAAGAATAAACGTCACTATTTCTAAAGCTTGACAGTCTTTGAAAACACATTTCTAAGTGAAGCTCTCCACTTTTGATTTGAAACCTTCTAACTAAATTTTAACTCCACTTTATAAACATATTTTAGAGGAGTTTTACACAAGATAAGCTCTGTTTTTAATAAGGTTATACAATTTTGAAAGTTCTTGCTACGTTTTGAAGCATTGTATTTTACACTCTCTCATCCAAGAATTCAACTCTCCTTTTAACGTTCAAAGGAATTTCTTTAAAATTACCTCTAATGTATGAATTTATCTATGATATTATAATAAAATTTATTTAACTTAAATTTATCGCTTGAAATTACAAAAACTGAAACACTGTAATTACCTCCAAACATAAAAATTTCCAAAAATTCTTACAGCCAGTGAGCACACTCTCACTAATGGAGACCTACTTTTACTTCGTTGCCTACTTGCATAATGTTTAACCTGCCACAAAGTGCGTATCTCCAGCTAATTGATCAAAGGACGTTGAATTTTGAAATATTCGTGTACGTACATATATATTGTAAATGTATATGTAAATGTGTATGTAACAGCTGAACGTGCCGGCGCTTAATTAACTCAATTGTTTTTGGCAATCAACGCGCAATATCGACAATTTGTGGGCGATTAAAGCCGAGCCGTGTTACGTGAGTTCCTTGTGCTCGTAAAATAATTATTTGTTTGTAAATAAAAATTAATTTATGGCAAATTTCATTTAAAGGTGATGGTTCTCGCTTTCGCTTCGCTTTTGGTTGCTCTTTTATACTTTGACTTAATGAATTTAACTCACTTAAGAACGATTAATATTGTTTTATGTTCAAGAAAAACGAGCAAATTGTTTTGATTTGTTTGGAATTGGGCCTCTAAAAACTCTAACCGAGGGGATAAGCGGTCAGTCCTTATTGATTTCGAATTAGAAGAGTTTTCTAAAAACAAGAGAAAATTAACAGTTATCAATTTTTTATGATTTCTTAGCACTGGGTTTGGATTTTATGGTACGGGCCCTTAGAAATTGAAATCGAATTCGAAATTGAGTCCGTCTACAGAGTGTGATAAATAAAATTACTGTTATTACTGAACTTCTTCACAAAAGATAATTGAATAATATTCCGGCCATCAAATTAAAGATAAATTATCTATTGAAACTTCTTTGCTATATGAAGAAGAAGGTAAGCTTGCGGTAATGCAAACGAATTACCAAATTTGCTTCTAACACCAATAATTGGCTACCTCATTCACTTAAAAATTTTCCATCCACCCTTTAAGTGGACAATTGCTCCCGAGTGGTGACGCAAAGTTAGATAAATTAGTTTGTGTCAATTTAATTGTTTCCGCTACTTTTTGCAATACTCTGTCGATTGCACGTAAAACACGTTCCCCACTCACGCATCTAATCAATTAGTGGCACCAATAAAATTGGAGCAAGGCCAACGCCATGTATTGCAAGTAAGCAGTGATGGAGTCACTCAGTTTTCGCGAAAGCATGACAATAAGCACGCTGCGGACACTCGACGTCCTTGCCATACCAATTCGCCCGTCATTGTGCGTTGCCCGTCCTTGGCAGGTCACATGAAATTGCGTGTCCATTGAAGCGATCAACGACACTCAACAGCGACTATCTAAACTGAATGCGCACTTTTACTCCCTTGCAATATCTTTTCTGGATGATTTGTTGCCGGCTTATGATGGCTGACTATTTTGGCTTGTGCCTGTAATTAATCAAGAAATATTACAACAACAACAGCAATAAATTATTTTGTGTTTAGAAAATTCAATTAGGACTTATTAATGCAACTGCGCGTATAGCGGCTCGCTTGCGAGTGTCCTTGAGTAGATTATGACGATAAATAGGCAAGAGACAAGTGACTTGAGTTTGACATTTATGACAGTTATTGCCGCTACCATATTTTGCTAAATTCGATTAACTATAAATATGCGAGTACTGCAAATGCTTGCCTATTTAGTGCTTGTGTTTGACGAGTTATTGCATTATTTGCAGAATTTGTACCTACATCGTTTAGGAGCCCAAAGTTTATTATACTTAGGCATGAGCCGTAGGTTTCTAATTACCAGAAATGGCAAAATTTGTTAATCAACTTTCATTTTAGCCTTGGATTATAATGGGTTATTAAATAAAGAGGTTCAAGTTCTCGCACCACTTCGAATGAGTAGACTCTTCTATGTCAGAAAAATTTTTCCAGAATATTTAATTAATATAAATATGTATACACAGTACTTTTTTCTCAAACTGGAATCCTGAATTCAAAAATGTCTTAAAATATTGATAGAATTGTTGCTAATATTTTACATAACTGTTCCGATATTAAAAGAGAGAAATTTGTCAGAGAAAACTCTTTAATCTCTGTGTAACCGAACTTGCTCAAATTCTGATAAGAGCCAAAATTGTAGAGTCCCCTCTGTTATAGATGTCACCTCTTAAAAAATATTATTCAATATCCGAATATAATTTTTTAAGAACAAACTTCTTATATGTGCCTTGAAACTTTTCGAAAACAGCAATCAGATGATATCAGTACGTTCACAACACAATGGTCTATATTTTCTCCTACACAGACTCAAATAGGACGCAGAATATGAGAAGAAATAGGAATCACATATTTTTTCTTCTCAGCTAAATTTACACACGAAAGTATAAATGCCACTATTTCCAAGGCCTGGTTGATTATCAAAGATTATGACAGTATTTAAAGAAACATTTGGAAGTGCAGCTCTTCAGTTTTGATTTGGAACCTTCTCACCACATTTTAAATCCACTTTATATACATAGTTTAGAGAAGTTGCCAACACAAACGCATAATTCCGCATGTTCTACAGGTAATTTCTTCTGCCAAACCGACTAACATCTTCCAAGCGGACTGACCAGGCATGGGCAAGCATCATTATGGCAAAAGTAAATCAACTACGAGAGGATACAGTCAGGAAAATTTTACCCGGAGAGTTAAAAATTATAGAAGGTTGGCTCTAGTCTTGAATTCCAACGTCTCAAATAACTGTACAGTATTAAATCCAAGACCGACAAATGGATATATTCATTTTTATCTAGGTTCCAGTCCACAACGCACAAATTGACCAAAACCGAAACTTCTCTTCATTAATCAGGTTTAAAAGTTCATGCAAGTAAGGAAGGCTTTCTGGACCCAATTCACTTGGGAATGGCCAGAAACAATTATTTTACATATGACTCAAGCAGCTCACGAGTTCCGGTCTAAGAGCAAGTAACCGCTGGGTAGCCAAAGTACGTTTGAAGGTGAGCTAAAGTGAGTAGGCAAACCATTCCTCCCCAGGAATGTGCACTGAGTTCAGGACCCATCACATAAACAACGCCCCCAATGACAAGAAAACCACTACCTCGGACGAGAGACCCCCCTTTTTTATGACGACCATGGCAAACGCATTAAGGATTACGATTAAGAGGCATGCACCTGGAATTTTCGATCCCTTAATTGGGAAGGTGCAGCCGTCCAAAAAGTGCGATGGACGGGACAAGGACGGAGACGAGTCCTTGTGGCATTTACTATCGTGGTCAAATAAAGGAGCGTAAATTCGGTGTGGAATTTGTGGTTAAAGAGGGACTTCGTCGTCGAGTTCTGGCATTCATCCCAGTGGATGAACGTCTAGTCATCATCGGCATCAAAACATATCGCTGATTTGCGACCACCACCCGACGGAAGAGATGAACGATGTGATTAAAGATTACTTCTGTAAGCGTATGAAATGCAGCTATGAGAACTGCCCCCGCAGCGATGTCAAACTCGTGCTTGACGACTTTAATAGTCTAGGGAAAATCCATTTGGAACTCAACAAACTAACTCATGAGAAACTCTAAGAAATGGTTCTGGTGAGGCAAGGTAAACTCAAACGGCTGACTAAAAAGTTCAAGGTATATTAGATATAGACTTTTAAACTCAACGAAGCTTCTGAGGATCCTAAATCAAAAGTTAATCTGATCAAAAACAACTGTTGTTGTAGAGCAGTTGATAAGAAAACAGGACACCTGTACGAATATTGGATGTATAACTCATACCAAACCATGTCTAAAAATAGCACAAGACCAAGTTTAATATTAATGTTCAAATGTAATGAAAGTGCTCATGTTTTTATTAAGTAATGCCCTTCAAAGTACTGAGAACATAAATTTCTTAAAGCCTCTTACAACGCATGAGAACGAAGAAGCATTGAGCTTCTCTTTTTTTATTGACCTTGGAGCGTAACGCATAATCATATGGGAAATATGTAGGTAAGCATTTTCTCAAGAAAAAGTAATAAAAATTACGCACACGTAATAAATTATTCGAAAGTCATTTGAAAGAAAAGTCTATGCATTACTTAGGCACATATGTGCCACGTAGTAAATGTTTATGTACAGTCACAAATATCACCCTATAAATTACCTAGCACCCTCACACGGTGACATTAAGCATAAACAGCATATCTGGCAAGCATCAACAAAGTCAAGTCGCACTTTGGGCAAGCATTTCGGCATTTTGCTAATTTGCCATTTACTTGCAGATAAAAACTTTGTCCGGAGTGAAAAATTACCGGGGAGATATTGTGTTAGGTTCGGAAACGACGCAAAAGGTAAGCAATCAATATTTACTTTTACGCCTCAATCAATAACGCCTGCAAGACACAAAGGACAACGAGGGCACATATGTTCGAAATGTTATTACAGACAAACTGGCTAAAGCTGTTGCGCAGAAACATTTACATTAATCTTTTCACATACATACATGCAAACTGTATTTTATGCAAATTTTTGCCTTTTATTGGATTTACGCAGTTAGTCTGCGCCTGAGTATCGCATGTCAATCAAATTGTGTTTACCTTGAAGTGCTTTGGAATTTTAGTACAAATTTGTCAATGAAATTACGCACAACAAGATTTATTGGAGTTGTTATAGATATGTATGTACTCATATAAGAGCTGTTATTTTATATGTGTAGCAGTTTGCTTTACATAAGTGCTGTTTGACTGTAAAAATGGAATGTGATATCATAAAGAAACTTGCAAGGTGGCATTGACTTGCTGAACGTTGAAACAGCTTGAAATTTAATTATTCACTAAGGACAGGAAATATACAAGGTATACAAGCTAAAAGTCTTCATTAATACCACATTGACTTATTTTGGCAATGTCTGCAGCTTCTTTGAACGAAATTTGATCCACTCAAGGGCGGCACATTAGTCAAAAAACCATTCGAAAAAGTCCTTTTTAGCTTCCAATTAAAATTCATAATCAATCACTACTTAGAGAAGTTTTACAGCGTATAAAGAAGAAAATCATATTCAAGTTTTGGACAGACTGAGTTAACACTTATTCATACGCCCTGTCGACCTGTTTGTTCCTGTTCGTTTGTCTTAATTTTTGTCTTTTAAGTTAGCATAACATCCGCCAAACGTAGTAAATAACCTTACCGTTATTGAACGTACATCATCATATTTTTGCATTGTGCTGAAAATATCAAATTTTTCACTGAAAAGTGATGATTTTTTAATTCCATTGCAGTGATGATCTAGTGATGCAGAATCGCATCGAATGCTTGTTGAGGCATATGGTGATCTTGCTTTATCGGAAGCAACACCCAAAAGATGGTTTCAACGGTTCAGAGATAATGATTTTGATGTGAGAAATGAAGAACGTGGAAGACCACCAAAAAGGTTTAAAGCGACGAACTGCAAGCAATATTGGATTTAAGTCAAAAGCAAATGACAGCCATATTAGATGTTGCACAACAAAGCAATTTCAGACAATTTCAAAGGAGCTTTTCCCCAGAAAACAAAAAAAAAAAAACACTTGTGAAATTTTGGTCCAAAGACTCGAAAGAAAACAATTTTGCGTCGAAGTTTCACTAGCGATGAAAATAAATTTATTTTAAGAATCCTAAATGGAGAAATTCATAGGTTAATTTGGGACAACCATCAACTTGGACTGGAAGGCAACAGTATGTGTTTGATGGGATCAGAAGAGTGTGGTACCCACAAATTGTCAGAAATGTGGTCAAAATGTGTAGAAAGTAGCAAATACTTCAAACATATTTTCTTTACTTCCCTATATAGTGATTAACGTAGTCACGTACTAGAAGACCAACAACACAAACTCAATTTACTAAAATTTTGTAACAATATATTCCCGTCAAATGACAAATGACGGGACTGAAACATCAAGTGCAGATGAATATACATATATACTATATATATAATTAAAAAAATATTTGCTTTACTTTTCGACACTTCAACAGAATTCAAATAAACCAAATGTCAACAAAGTAATATGAGTTATAATGCTATTCAAAAGGACATACATGCATATATGTATAAGTAAATGTAAATATTTAAACATACCAGCAATGCTGCGTTAACCCTGCAGCACAGATACGGCGGACGCTAAAACAAATTAAATGCATACTTAAATCCAGGCATTTAGGGAACTACGCAGCACGAAGTTAAATAGGAATATTTACCATATGTACTATGAAAGTTCAAGTTGAGTCAAGGAGTACCTCACTCTGTATCATATTGCTGATAACTTCCGTTATAAGCCAATGGAGAAGATAGGAAACAAAAACTTAAAAATAATCGATAATCTAATACTGTGGCTTTATCAGCTCCAAAAATAATTTCCAAACAAAAACGATTACTATTTCGATTAAATTCTGAAAAGTAATCGATAATATTCATTATCGATATTTTTTTCGATAAATAATCGAAACGATAGTTTGTTTCATCGGTTTGACAAGAGATAACCAAAAACAATCAACCAATCAAAAACTAGCGTTTTGTCGGTTATAATATGTAGACTTAACAAATAATCGGTATTCAAAAGTAAAAAAAGTAATCGTTATCTAAGGCTGCGACTTTTTCGCTCAAATTTGTGTATTCGTAAAATAATCGATAGTCAAAATTTATCGCTTAATCTATTTAATATTGAGAATAAAAATAATCGATAATTTTAGATTGTGGCTTTATTGACTTAATTTGAGAACTCCAAAAATAATCGCCGATCAGAAACGATTGCTAAATATTTCGATAAATTTATAAAAAAAAACCGATAATTGTTTTCGAAAAATAATCGAAACAATAGTTTCTTTCGTTGATTTAACACGAGGTCACCAAAAAAACCGATCAATCAAAACTATCGTTTTGTCGGTTATGATTTGTAGCCTTATGATTTTGTCGCTTAAATTTGTGAATTCGAAAAATAATCGAAATACAAAATCTATCGTTTAATCTATTTAATATTGATTATAATTATAATTATTATATTGATTAAAAATAATGGATAATCAAATATTCAATGCAGTTGCAACGACAACAACACAAACCTCTGACTAAACAGTACACTATCATATAAATAAAGGGAAAATGTTGAATTTTCCAATTTGAGCTGTTGACAAGTGATTACTCGCATTGTTAGTTGGCTGATAAGCAAAAAACGAAAAGCGCAAATACCGAAACAGCAACAAAAGTGAACCGAAACTAAATTTAATACCACAACTAACATTTGCACAATCATCACTGACACATTTTATTTTGTTTTACATTTTATTATTTGTCAAAATATGCATGCAATCGTAGTTATGCTGATAACTACATGTTGGACTACCCACACGAAATCTCATGTCATTCATGCATACACACATACCCAAATAATTTTACATATACTATTATATCTTTACATTTGTGTGTTGGAATTGTGGTCGTGCATATGCAAATTTAATGCACTCAGCGCTGCATGCTTTTATTTAAGTTGGCAATCCCATACTACATGCCGACACAAATACATATTTATTTATACATGAGTTGCAGTGTGTGTGATTTTCTTGTGTGTTCTCCAGCAAATTTTATGCTTCAAATAATTTTATTAAATTTTTGTTGGTTGACGTGTGAAAAATAACGGTGTAAGGCCATTGCTTCAAGGATATGCGATAAAATGATGAGAAAGCAATTTTCCATACAGGCGACATTCCGATGTCAACTCACTAAGGTTAACAGTTGTCTTTTACCGCAAAAAGAAATCGTGATATTGAAAGAAATATTTACCTAATAATATGTGAGCTGAGCTTGACGAGTTGAAATATATTAAAGAAAATTTTAAATGTTTCTTTGACCAATCAGTTTGCTCAGCAAATTTTGAGGTATGCAATAATTAAAAGTGACGTATTTTCTGTAATATTTTAACTGAAAATAATCAAAGAAAATATCGTATCGGCTGAGTAATCGCCGTTTTCTAGTCAAGGATCCACTATTTGATTTTCCTCTATCATCCTCTCTCATTTTTCTTACCCATATTACAATCGAGAGCCATACCTTCATTTAAGAACTTCTTCCTATCATATATCGGGACATTTATAGCCAATGAAAATCTATTCAAGACATTTTCTAATCAAAAATTGTCTCCAATGAGCGTCAATTTAGTCAATTGGCAACTTAATTTATATTTTCACCTAAAAAAAATATTCAAAAATAAACGCAAAATAGTTAAAAGTTAAAAATAGAATCTCACAACTTTGCAAAGACCTACTGGTTTCCATTCCACAAGTTCGGCAGTTGCATAATAATTTAAGCCCACGCAATTTGAATTGTGGGTACATTTGCGCAATTCTTGTACTTACACACAGAGAAATTAAGCGTGCTGCACACACAAATGAAATGAAACTATCTACGTATGTGTGCACTTGTTACTATGGTTTGCTCTATTTCACTGTTGAGTGCATACAATGCTCACCTAATCAGCTTAAGTTCTTACAACGAAAACAACAAAGAGGAAAATAGTATTGTGAACTAGTTCTTTTTGTTACTTTTTTGTTATGCCGCATACTTTTGGATTGCTGCCATAACTGTTTTCTGCATATAAAATTTTTTTTAGATGAGCTTTTAGCTTAATTAAATATGAGATTGCAGTTTTCAATAACTTTATGAGGAATTGCAATGCAATCAATCACTTGCTCATCGTTTTAAGCCTGGAGGCAAATTATTCCATTCAACAATGTGTTAAGCTGAAAAGTTTGAAACAATTATCATTTGTTTATATAGGGATTGAAATTTGAATAAATGAATGCCGAAAAGTGATTTTCTGCGATTAAAATGTGTTCAGTATAATATAGATTACTCATACGCCCCGTATGCTTATGTACTATAATATTTATACAAATCTATCGATGAAGGAAATGAAAAATATAAATTGTTAAGCAGCTATTAAACATACAGAAAAGAAAGAAGAGATTACTGAGAAAATAATTATTATAATTAATTAGTTATTCTTTAAAAAATTCGTTTGACGAAAATTAATCGTAAATGGTTGATATAATTTCGAAAATGGTACTAAATTAAAACCAGTAACACTACTAAAACCCAATACAGGATCACATCTGGATTCGAAAAGTCGCTTATGGTTTCACTGGAAGGAAATTACAGCTGTTAACTAAGCACTCCAAGCCAATGTGAAACCAAATATAAACCAAAACCCTCTTACACACAAAGATGAGCTTTCTCTTAAGTTGAAAACTAAACACACTCTGTTTGTATAAAAATTACATAAAATTATGACCCCCTTTGAGCTTTGAAAAATGAAAGTGAAGCTTTCATCTAATCTTAGTATGTAGTATTTCTTGTAGAAAAGACACTGACTAACAAATTTGAAAGCTTTCAGCTGTGGGGAACTTTTGTTTATATAGAAAATTTTGATTGTAGAAAGGGAAAAAAATTTTGAATTTTCACAAAGCTTAAAGCTTTGAGATTTGTGAGTGAAGCTTTAGAGAACTTTTGTCTATATAGAAAATTTTTTTTGAGAACGTGAACATCCATGAAAAAGCTGAAAGAAATTTCTAGCCTTTAGGAAATTTAAAGCTTTGAGCTTTGAAAACTTAAACCTTTCAAGAAAATTACAACTTTCATCTAGAGTAAATATTAGTATTTACTCTTTCTTGAAGAAAAGACACTAACTAAAAAATTTGAAAGCTTTCAGCTGGAGATAACTTTTGTTTATAAAGAAAATTTTGAATAAATATGTAAACATTCATAAAGAAACTGAAAGAAATTTCGAGCTTTTACGAAACTTAAAGCTTTGAGCTTTGAAATATTAAATCTTACAAGAAAAATGCAATTTACATCTAGTGTAAGGCTTCGTTTGGGGAAAATATTTTTATTTAAATAAAATTAAATAATTATCATAATTATATTTTTCTAAAAATGTTTCCAAAAATTTTTCTGGAAATTTTTTGATTTCATTTGCTAGTAGAGAAAGCTTTTAAAGCACAATTATAAAAAAATGTAGATTTCAGATGCGTCATAAGGTTTGTCACCAATTCACTTTCAATTTTACTAACTTTTAAGGCATTGCCGTCCTCCAGAAAATTAACTTTTTCAATGCCTGGGTCAACGAAGCTCAGCAAGTAATTGTGATTTACGAGTCTGAACGAAACCATTTCATTGCAAAAACTTACTTTAATATCTAACGTCTCAAAAAGAAAGAAATATTACTCAATAGCACATACAATTCCAATAAATTTTTTGCAAACAATGCAAGCGAGCACATTAACATACAGATTTAGATCATAATAAAGTATGTGGGATTTTATGTTGACAAGTACATCTATTAAAGCAGCCCTTCCAAAGAAGATTCAAAAAAAAAAATCCGAAATAAACATGCAATCAAAGCATAATGCGCAAAAATTATTTATTTACCATAAAGCCAAGCCAAGCTCTTTGAATGCGAAGGCAAGCATAGACAGACAGACCGACTGACAGACAGACATAATACAGCAGACGTAAAAAGTTGCCGCCACAAGATAAATACGCGCAAAAAGTGTTCATATACTATATATTTGAGTGTTTGTATTTGTGTTATGACATTGTTAGCACTCATATTTATGAATGTGTATAAGTGTATGTAAGAAAGTGAAGTCAAGATAAGCGCCACCAACGGCGACCGCATTGAACCAGTGCGTTTGCATTCGAATGTCAAAAACTTTGTCATTACGCATATATACTAATCCGCAAAATAAATCAACGAATGCGTCGCTGAGAGGGGCGTGGGGCAGCGAATGTGTGAATGTGTGACGCATGCAAAAAAAAAGGACGCTATGAACGCTGTTACCGCTGACATTTCGTTGCTCATTACTGTGTTTCCCATTTTATTTTTTATATTTTTTTTTTTTTTTTTGCTTTTCCTGTTTCCTTTACTTGAGCTTGCGAGTTTGTCTTTTAAATTTCGCATTTATTTCTATTAACTTTTGATAAATCCTCAGCTCATGAACACATCAGCGTTTTATAATTTGATTAATATACATTCACTCTTCCAGCACAACAACAATTCATTAAACTTTTTGGTCATATTTCTTATCACATTACATCATTATACCTTCTAATGTCATCTTGCAAGCGCTCACGCTTATACCGTTATGTGATATAAGAGCACAATGTGGGTTTGTAACACACACTCGCTCATTTATTTATGCACTGTATGTTTATATAATTGAATGTTGGTATTAATAATGAGCCAAGGAGCCATTTGCGCCAGCGCGTGCACATAATTGAAGAATTTAATGACAAAGTTTAGCTAATGTGCTTCTGGTTGGCACAACTGCGCTGATTTTCATTACATTTCATTTTGGTGGGTAATTATTAAGTATGATGAAGATTATATCTGTGCAGAGGAGTTTACTATATAGCTACTTAATAGGTTTATGTGACAGAAAGTTTTGTAACTTTACAAAATGAGAGCAAGTGACTTCTAAAAGTTAATCAATGCGTTTTGTGTGAGTTTAATTAGAACTTTAAGTTTTTGAGTACCTATGATGAGCTTTAATGCTTAATATTTTGTTAAAATATGTACTACTCTTCTTAAGTGCTTCTGGTTATAGTAGAATGGTGGTTTTCTATAGGATTCTGCTGATGAGCTAGGGTGAGCAAGCCGATTTCATATTTGCTGATCTCACCTTAAATTTCAATACATTCCCTAAAACTATTTTCTAAAGTAAACTTTATCTTTATTTTTAATTTAAATCATTGCTTTTCTCCTTTTCATTTTTGATCATTTGTATTACATTTTTTATCTCCAAAGCAAATAAACCTAAAATTTTGAAAAAGTTCATACTCTAATAAAATATTTTTATTAAACAATTATTGTAAAAAAATCTTGTTGGTTTTTTCATAAAAACATTGCTTTAACAATTATACGCAGTTAAAACTATACATCAAATGTACTGAGCACACTTCTGCCTTATACAATATATGGTGTTGCTCATACGTCATGGTGTACGCAAGCAATATTCAAATCTTAAAATGTTCCAAGCATAATTGAAAAGCAATGTTTATTTATTGTTTACCGGTAGATAAAAAGATCAAATATGAAATAAAAATATATGGCTTTAGATCATTTTATTCAAAACCAATTAGAATGTATCGTTTACTATAAGATAAAACGAAATTATATTATAATTCGTGGAGACACATAGATTTGATTATAAATCGGCTATTAGAGTAAGTTTCTCGAAATCATAGATATTGTATAATTTAGATTCTGCACTGGCAGAATTTTAGAGCGATATCTTAAAAAATGAGGAACTAGACGGTCATCACTCGATTAATCGACTAAACTTGTCACGCTGATCATTTATAGAGATATATTTTATAGGGTCTCCGACCTTTTCTTACTTTCTAATATTCTTTGTTCAGAACATAAAGAATTCATTTAAAGTATTAGACGTCTAGATGTTCGAATAGTGATCTATAAATTTTTTAAAAGCTCGAGTGAAAATACTGTTACAGTTAAAACAGTGTAGTGTGTTGCCCTGCTAAAGAAATTTTTGCTCAAGCACAGTATATCTACTATGTTAAGTAAAGGTAAAAATTTAACCAAAGGTAGATGAGAATTCCAGGGTGGGTTTTATAAAATATTTGAGCAAAAAGTTATATAATAAAAGTGGGAAGTTATCAAACCACGCATATGTCAGATTTATCCAATGTAGTCATTTTCTCTGTGATCTTTCTGTAAAATATATCAATCGAATATAACTTGAGGAATATGACGAATGCAAAACACGCTAGCAAATATTTTTCAAAATAAATAAAATTTAAAAATAAATTAAATTTTTTATTAAAAAAAAATTTTAATTACAAAATTCTCAAAATTGTAGAAATTTTCTTTCAGTTTTGATATTTAAATTCCTTATTTGTATACTTTAATTTTGTGGTAAATATACAAAATTTTATCAAAATAATTTATTCTTTTATCATCGTTTGAAAAGTAAAACATTTTTTTAACACTCTGTACATCAAGCTTCAACTGTCAACATGAAAACATGTCAAGTTTTGACAGACTTGAGTGACATAAATTCTGCAGTAGGGAAAACAATTGGTAATTTGATGAAGGATATTTTTATTTAAAACGGGAACAATGAAGATATTTTGACAGCATTTATCAAATTTATTATACTACATTATATTATATATATTTACTTGTATATATATAATGTGCCCAAAAAATAAGGTGACATTGTATTTATTTTGAAAAGTCTTTATTTATTCTTCCTAATCAATTTCATCCCCTTCAAAGTAAACCCCTCCCGATGCAATGCACTTATGCCAACGGATTTTCCAATCTTCATAGTCACTTTCCGGGATGGCCTTTAGTTCCGTCTTCGCTGCGGCTTGAATCTCCTCTATCGTATAAAAACGGTGTCCCCGGAGCGGTCTTTTGAACTTGGTGAACAGCCAGAAGTCGCACGGTGCCAGATCAGGTGAATACGGTTGTTGCGAAACGATATGGGTTGAGTTGTTGACGAAATAATCACGAATTACGAGGGTAGTATGGGATGGTGCATTATCGTGGTGTAAAAACCAAGAATTGTCTTTCCACAATTCCGGCCTTTTTAGGCGGATAGCGTTACGCAAACGACGCATAACGTTCAAATAATATTCCTTTTTGACTGTTTGACCGTTTGGAAGGAATTCATAATGCACAACACCACGATAATCGAAGAAAACAGTCAACATGACCTTGATTTTTGATCGACTTTGGCCCAATTTTTTTGGTCTCAGCTCTCTTTTGGCACGATATTCGCTCGATTGATCGGTTTTTCGGCGTCGTAAGCATAGATCTAAGCCTCATCGCCAATGATAATGCGTTTCATGACACCTTGGTAGTCGGAAAGCATCGTTTTACATACTTCAACGCGACTTTTTTTTCCAAAAAATTCAATGTTTTCGGTACCAGTCGAGATTTGACGCGCTTGAGGCCTAAAACATCCTTCAAAATGGTATTGGCTGAGCCTTTCGATATGCCAACTTCATCAGCATGGTTTTTAATTGTTAATCGACGGTTTTTCAACTCCAAATCTTTAATTTGTTGAACGTGAGCATCGTCGGTTGAGGTTGATGGTCGCCCTGGACGCTCTTCGCCTTCGACACGTTCACGGCCAGCTTGGAACTCACTATACCACTTGTAAACATTTTTTTTAGACATAACCTCATCACCAAAGGCTTTCTGCACCATCCTCAACGTATCCGCAGCAGAAAATTGATTCCGTAAACAAAATTTAGTGCAAATTCTTTGTACAACATAGTTCGGCACCGCAAGAAACGAAAAACTCACTTTAGCACAAAACGACACGTATCTCAATCACTAATGAATATTTTGACATGAAATTTGACAAAAATGTGACTGACAGTACTACCAACCTAACAAAAAAATAATTCTCCAAATTCTTCGACGCGCGCAGTTCAAATTCAAATGTTCTTATTTTTGGGCACAGTAGTATATATCAATTTATAATATAACAGATATTCATTTATTTTTTTGTATCTTAAATTTATTTAATACATACATATATATACATGCATATAATTTTTTCCATTGATTTAAAAATGTTTGAAATATATATTTTTCT
Source organism: Bactrocera correcta (assembly GCA_027475135.1). Lineage (NCBI taxonomy): Eukaryota > Metazoa > Arthropoda > Insecta > Diptera > Tephritidae > Bactrocera > Bactrocera correcta. The sequence continues at coordinate 63,190,571 of CM050325.1, read as the reverse complement.
AATAAAATAAATAGCTTTCAAAATGTAATACTACGCCCAACAAGCATAGTATTCGACTTAATATAAGTAGAAACACACACACATAAATGAATTCAGAAGAATTTAGCTCAATTCACACTTCCAACTAAAAACGCATAAAATCTCACACAAATACGTTTTAGTAAACCGCAGCTTAATTCCATATAAATGAAATTACGATTAAATGGAATTAAACTAAACTTTATTCAAACGTGTTTAATTAAAATTTGCATAGCAATCACTGCGCGTTCAAATATACAACCTAAATTATGCAATCATAGCGCTAAACATAGACTAAATAGTATTTATATATTACGCATTTACGATTTTCAAACGCTTCATGCAAGTTAAATTTAAAAATAAAATCACATGCAACGCACTAAGCGAGACCCGAAACCGCAACACTGCGTATACGCAACTTTTGCGCAGTGACCATTAGTTCAGCAGCTGTGCGTTTATTCGACATTTTTTTAACTTCACCGTTACAAAATACACATTCATGCATTAATATACACACTTCGATGTTTGTTTTACATTTATCGTTAACATGCCGCCACTCATTCCCCCCTTAAGCGCACTCCACAAACCATTTAACCGCGCTTGCGAGTGTTTTTCCAATGCGTATCCTTCCTTTGTTTCGACAATTTGCATTGTCTATATATACGAACTTACTGCCACACTGTTAGCGCTTGTTACAATTTGCTAAAAGAGATTTGTTGTGACTTTGGTTTTCACTCTCAGCTTTCATCAGTCGGCAATGTCAATTGGAAATCCAACGTAATTTCCTTTACACCGCATTTTATGCGCTATTTGTGGTTGTTGCTCCACGTTTACTTAGTTTGCATTGTCATGGTTTGTGTTTTTCGTGATTTGTTATATTGATTTTCGCATAGAGTTTTTTGATTCTGTGCCGAGTCGAGTAATGGAGTTAGTTTTTGTTTGCTCAAGCAAGTGCATGTAATAGCTTGTAATGAAAAAGTTTTCATTAAAGTGAGGCACAAGTGGCAAGAAAAGTTTCTGTTAAGTTGCTTTAACAATTTGTTTGTTTCTTCATTGCTAAAACAGAATTTTCTAATGGCAAATGCTTGTTAGGCATAGTAGCTTTGAACATTGTTTCAAAACTTATGTAAGAAGAAGCATTAACATTTATTAATTTGATTGATTAGTATTTCTTAGAAAGTCTTTTGAAAGTGGCAAAATGATTGCAAACTTTATGTTAATTAGATGATCCCTGTGTATGCCTGTGTTAACGTTTCACGAGCTCATATTTTTATACTCTTGCAAGCAGTTGCTACAGAGTAGTATAGTTTTGTTCGCCTAACGGTATCACCACTTCTTAACAAGTTTAATGTACATATCTCCTAAGTTACTTAAGCTACAATAACCAAATTTACTGAGTACAAATCTGACAAAGACTTTTACCAACAGTGTGGAAATGGATAAACTACCCATATAACGGTACTTTGAAAAACTACGCGACAAATCAAAAAGTAAACACGCCAGAGACATTAAAGTTTACCACCGAGATGATACGAAAGAGCTCCATGTGAAAAAAGGGTTAAATCGGGCCAATACATCCATTAACCCCCATATACCCAACATAAAAATTTTCGAACTTCGAAGTGACTTTTTACCGCATATATCGGCCAATATGTGAGTAAACGCAATCAAAATAAGTGAGCTTGTTTTATTTATAACAGTATATCTTTGGAGAAAAAATAGATAAATTTGAGCTAAAACTTGGCCTAGTCCCATATAAGTAATATCATGTTTTTTGAACAGCAGGCTGACTTTACTCTATTTGCATGGTTTTACACCTTAAAGTATTTCCCTGGCTTTGATTTTGCAAGTTGCAAGAGTATAAAATGTTCGGTTGCACCCGAACTTAGCCCTTCCTTACTTGTATTTCTTTATTTTTCTACTTTTATTCTTTGATTTTTTTTTTTTTTTTTCTATTATAACTTATGTCTGCAAGTGTTTCACAAGTTCAGATTTTTTCTTTACCCCTTATTTGTTATTCTCTTATTCTAAATTTTCTTCTTGTTTGCTTATGTCCGCGTTAATGTTTTACAACTTCATATTTTTTTTGTTTCTTTCTTTGTTATTTTACATTATTCTTGATTGGTTACTTATATATTCTTCAAAAGCGAAAAGAGTTACTTTTAACTTTTCAATATACTCGTGTCTACAAACTTCTTGCGAAATGCATAAATTTGATTGCAAACTTTGTATTAATTAGCTGATCATGGCTTCATGATATTTTTCTTCACTTCTTCTTTTACCGCGCAAGTGTTTCACAAGTTCATATAATTTTTCTCTATTTCTTCTCTCATTATTTCACTTATTGCGAAGGTGTTTCACAAGTTCATATTTTTTTATTTCTCCTTTGATATTTTATTTACCATATTCTTATTTAGTTACTTATCTGTGCTTTAATGTTTCACAAGTTCTTTATATTTATAAAAAAAATCATTTTTTTTTCACTTCAGTTTTGGAAAGTTATGAAAATATTAATTTAAAGAATTGATATCTAGGTCAACTATCAAAATATCAAGCGCCTAGTTCCAAAAATCATATTTTTCCATAAAAATTAATAAAATTTTCCTTTCCAAAAAAATGTGCATACATTTTTATTTTCGTGCTTTTTACAATCAAATTTAGCAAATAGCGTCCATATATATTGCCTTTTCGGTCTGCTCACTAACAATCAATCATTTTTAGTCTGATACACTCACCGAGCGCTTGGCATTTTCCAATTTCTGTCAAACAAAACCAAATACATATTTGTAGGAACACTCTTCCTACCTATACATAAATACGCTAAAAAGGCCAGACAGGCGAATTGACGACTTATAGGGTCTCAGAAATTTTCTTAGAGTGTTAGAAACTTCGTGACAAACTTAAGAATCCATTTTGTGAGGATTTCATATTTAAGTATTAGTCTTTTTTTGAAACTATATCCTTGTATTTGCACTGTTCAATCTATAGAAAAACCTTATAAATTCGTGCTCACTAAAAAAAAAACTAAAAAAATACACTAAAGAAAAACCTAAAAAAAAAATTTAAAGAAATTCAGTTTCAGTGCTTCCTAATTTAAAAACTACTAAAATTATTAAAATCCCATATTTGCAACAAATAAATTGCATTATATTTTCCATTTACCTCTTCGGCTAATTAATCAAACTGTGCATGCAATCAAGCATGTGTCATCTTAGTATGCCTATCCACAAGCGATTAAATTAACACTTGTGTGGCAGGTTGACTGGGTGCGGTCGATTGCAGAAAAATAATTAAATGTTACTCATACGCGGTGTATGATCAACTAACACCAGCTGTCATTATGGCTTAAGAATATGATAGACTACATATATATAAGATACATATATTAACAAACATTCAAACATTTACA